>OZ020517.1:29980733-29999345 GCA_963971425.1 Bryoerythrophyllum caledonicum | reverse complement strand
CGCTATTGATACCCAATGTACCTTGGTCCATAAATGATGTTGAGAACATCTCAACCAAAAATCGTTAAAAATGCTTGTTTTAGTGCATTTAGCAAGGAAGACAAAATATAGTTTTTTTGGTAGTTTTAACCATAGGATCTTAATCCTTACCTATTAAATAATATGCTCATAAAATTTCATAAATTTTCACCGACGGATTGAAAGATTAAATGTTTGAAGTAGTGAAAAGGCTCATTTTCTTCACTGCGTTTTCTGGATCAGCAGACTTTGACTTCAATTAGTGTCACATTTTTGCACTATAAGTGGTCTAAAATTAATTACCATAATGTTAAGCATGATGTTACTTTGCTGTATACCAATTTTTAGAGTTAGAAAAGGGGTGTAGCATATTCAAAAAAATTGTGCAATGAGTTGGGGTTCAAAAATTCTCAAGTCACGTTATGTTTTTTTGTGAACTTGATATCGTTTGAAATGAGAATCCAAATGGTCAATACGAAGGTTTACATCACATAATGCTGTAGGAAAAATCAAAAGTGAATCATACAAAGATCTCAAAGTTTAATGTGGAAAGGTAGAAGTTTTTTGGTACTCTCCTAGAAAATGTGTGACAATGATTGAAAATAATTGACTTGGACTAATATGCTATTTCACCAAAGAACGAACAACATGCTTAACACAATGGTATTGGATTTAGATCTTGTGTAGTTTATAAGTTTTTAGAGGTAGACAAGGGGTGTAGCATAAAAAAATAAAATTGTGCAATGAGTGGAGGTTCAAAAATTCTCAATTCACATTATGGTTTTTTGTGAACTTGATATCGTTTGAAATGAGAATCCAAATGGTCAATGAGAAGTTTTACATCGCATAATGTTGTAGGCAAAATCAAAAGTGAATCATACGAAGTTCTCAAAGTTTTTTGTGGAAAGGTAGAAGTTTTTTGGTACTCTCCTCGAAAATGTGTGACAATGATTGAAAATAATTGACTTGGACTAATATGCTATTTCACCAAAGAAGTAACAACATGCTTAACACGATGGTATTGGATTTAGATCTTGTGTAGTGCAAAAGTTTTTAGAGGTACACAAGGGGTGTATCATATAAAAAAAAATTGTGCAATGAGTGGAGGTTCCAAAATTCTCAATTCACGTTATATTTTTTTGTGAAATTGATATTGTTTTAAATGAGAATCCAAATGGTCTATAAGAAGTTTTACATCGCATAATGTTGTAGGCAAAATCAAAAGTGAATCGTACGAAGTTCTCAAAGTTTTATGTGGAAAGGTAGAAGTTTTCTGGTACTCTCCCCGAAAATGTGTGACAATGTGTGAAAATAATTGGCTTGGATTAATATGCTATTTCACCAAAGAACTAACAGCATGCTTAACACGATGGTATTGGATTTAGATCTTGTGTAGTGCAAAAGTTTTTAGAGGTAGACAAGAGGTGTTGCATGTTCAAAAATATTGTGCAATGAGTGGTGGTTCAAAAATTCTTATTCCATACTAATAGTGACTATCGTTTTGTAATGATATACAGGTTTTTTGAGTGTTGCGTTATGGCACCACCAAATATTGATAGAATTTGGGAAAGCCACGGTTGGTGGATCGCAGAAGTGGATGGGTCGAGTGCCTTCTTATGGGTGACGGATTATCCCTTTGAGCTAGGGAAGCGTAAATCGGCATTGGGAAAGAGTTTTGGCAAAATCCAAGCAATCACTCTTCGACGTGATGATATGGTATACTTTACATGCGCAGTGGGTCCAGGTCAATCGGAGGTGAAGACTTCTCTTTCGAAGAAGTTGTTTTTGGCACCTGTCCCTTTGAATCTTCTTCAAAATCCAGGTCAGGTGAAATTCTTCAAATCCTTGTAAACGTTTTGGTTGAACATCTCTCTTGCAGTACGTACTGCTAGACACAACAACGTCTTAGCCTGTTTAGCGTTATCACCGGAGATGGTGCTGAAGGCTAAGAAGATTATGGAGGAACATATTAGATATGAAGCATTTCGGGAGAGAGACCCATCACATGCGACAACTCAAGCCCCACCAGCGGAACCAGAAGAAACAGAAGTTTATCGAATTCTTGCTGAGCCGTTGCAACTGGATTGGCGACCACTGGAGGGGGGGAGAGGAAGTGGAGGCCAACATCCCACCACATCTTCTGAGGTACAGACATTACCGAATCCTCCATTAACAAGTAGACGTCCAACGAAGAGGCCACGGCGTGTTGACAGTGATGTAGCTTCTGGTTCAAGAGAAGGCCCATCAAGTTTGGATCCAAGTGGAAGGAGGTTGATTGGGAGAAGTGCAAGATCGGGTGGCAGGATTCCTAGGTCGGGGCTCAGGACGTCTGATGGTCATCGTACGGCCCCTACATCTACACCGGGAGATTTAGCTGATTTGTCAGCCATGGCGCCGGAGGAAGAAGATTTTCACAACCTTCCAGACAATATACCAGAGGATTTTGAAGACAATGCGGAGATACCACAGGATCTTCCAACTCCAATGAATTTAAAAGCACCAGTGCCTACAACAGAGGAGATTGCGAAAGGATCAGTGTGGGGGAATTTTGTGTTTAAGGCACACATAGACCGCATTGTCTTTGTGGAGAATCCGGAAACCAACCACCGGGTTTTATCACATAAGAGGGTCATAGAAGTATTCAACCGCTTACGAGACCCAGAATCCGCGAGTCGGGTGAGTAGATTGGTACTTCGACCGATCAGATACATCGTGCACACTACCACCAATGATGGTATCGTTGAGAAGGAAGAGCTGCCATTTCCGTTGGTAGGTACCGCACGAGAGTTTGAATGCATGTTCATTGCACACGGGAGTGCTTCTGCAGAGGGTGCTATGGGATCCTAATATTCTTGGCTTCAAAATCATATCATTTGGGAACCGGTGGATGGGCAACACATAGTAGCAGCTTGTAAGTTTGCACAGCAGCAGTGGAGAGATGGTACTATGCCTTTAAACGAGTATCTGGACACGTTTGAGCGGCGGGAGGCCTCTTTTGTCGTATATGATGATCGTCGCTTTTACATTGAGAAGTCTGCGCGAATCAACGTGGCGGAGTTCCAAAGACATTCATATTCTACCATGGAGGAGGATTTGAGGAAGATCCGTCAGATTTGGGATCTATACGGGAGGCCTGATAGCACACTACGTACGGACGATGCACGTAGGGCTGTTGCTTTGGTGAGTGCGGCAAGTGCAGTGCATAAGTTGCCCAAGGGGGATAGAGTTGTCACGGTGAAGAGGTTGGCCAAAAACATGGAGGATCTGACCAATCATGCATGGAATCCGAGCAATGACTGCTTCGAAGCTATCATTCAAGTATGCAAGGACTACGAAGATGGCATTCTCTTTTACAGCAAGGAGGAAGAGGACAAGTGGAAGGACATGGCGAGGAAGAAAGAGCTGGATCCAAATGTGGACGTACGACCAACAAGAAAGGAGATGACCCAAAATTGGTTGAGGCCGTTAGGTAGGGTTCCAATTCCATATTATCTTCGGTTGGCAAAGTCTGCTACAACGAAGCCGGTGACGGAGGATGGAGTAAGACCTCGTCAAGCATACTACTTTGACGGTGTAAAAGACAAGAATCCACATCCTCGTACGATTGCCGGTGTTTGTGACCGATATCAGAGACGAGAAGCTGTGATCAATTCCATCCGTTGGTTGATGGTGGAGAACAAGGAAAGTACACCTGATTCCATGGAGGAGTTCTTCCGTATCCGTGTAGGGAAGTATTTTCCGAGGAGTAACGCACAACTTGATACCTTTGGGAAGCTTTTGAATGCTGCCACGAAAAAAGCTTGGACTGCTCCTGTGCGGGGGAAGGTGTCTAAGCTGGAAGACATAGGCTACCTCATCCCTCCTTCCATCAGGTTTCATTATGGTGACATTGCAGCAGGGGGGCGTGGATACATTGGACTGTCCGTGGATGTGGGAGGACAGGCTACTGCTAATTGGGAATGGCAGATGGAAGTCAAGAGGCCAGGCCAAAGCGACACATAGAATCTTATTCCGATTCGGTGTAGAAGAGGGTTATTCCGCACCGACTACATAGAGTTGGGGAAACCATGTTTGTGGGTGATTGGTTGTCGACGTGGCGGTGGGAGGCATGGAGATGGTCATTGGGGAAACGCCTAGTTATCCGCAGCTTTTGCACAGCTGTCATTATGGATGACAAATATTGAACGATGGAACGTCATCTTCTTGTTACCAACGGCCGTGTATGCCAACGAAGACTTTTTCACGAAGGTGAAGCTTCCAGAGGGATGTACTATGCGATGTAGATGTTGGGCATTTGATCCGAACTCGGTTAATCCCTATGCTCTCGATAATACAGAGAATGGGCGTCTAGAGCAAGTAGTACAACCGATTGGCGATGTTGTGATTTGTATGCAGCACCTTGTGGATACATCTCCTGGCCCAAACTATGTTTCTGGAGACGTTCCACTTCTTCTTGTTTTCTTGGATCACTGGAGTGAAGCACGCCAACCTTCTAAAGTTGATTCACTTGAGAGATCTCCATCAGAGCTGGCAAGACTAGTGGGCTCATACTTGCCCCGTGGTTGGGGTTTAGTGGCGTGTAACATATCTACGGCCATTCCCACGATCCTTGAAGGAGATTTCGAGGGATCTGAGGTTTTCATCATTGACGATTGTACAGACAGAGTTTCATTTCTGAACAATGAGTTGTCCGACAATTTTCAAGGACAACTGTTGGTCAGGACTGGTGGAACAAGTACTGGTTGCAACATCGTACCTGAGACCGAAGAGGCGGTTGGTGGAGTGAGGAATGAAGATGACAATGAGGATGGAGATGGTTTACATGAGAGATTGCCACGTTTAGGTACCACTGAAGATTTTTCATCTCGCAGTGGTTCAGACGCCGATGAAGATAGAGTGAACTAGTCTCCTCCAAGAGAGACGATTCCATCAACGCAGCGGGTGGTGGGAGATACTTCACGGGAGACGTCTACATCACCTATAGAGAGGATGCAAGATACCGGTGTAGTGGATGTTGGTTTGGCGGCAGGGGCAAGAGGGGGGCGTACATTTGATGGTCCTAGGCTGGAGATGGAGGAAGAAGAATTGGATTCATTGGAATTTTTTTCGGTGCAGAGGAGGATTCGACAGCCTTCGATGCCTTCTCAATCAGAACCTGTATCGGAGACACAAGAGACGTTCGGAGGTACTCAGAGTGATACCGGACTAGGTTTGCCTTCCGTTCCAAGATCTAGCGTATCCGAGGACATCATTGCATTTCAGGGGGCCTTCTCGTCAGAGCGAGAGATGTCCTTCAATCCTGAAGATGGCTTTTTCTACAATGATGATCGCGTAAGGCATACGCGGAAGGGTGTACCTGGCAATTACCGATTTGTTGAGTGTGCGTCCATTGGCATCGAAGATGTGGGAGATCGTCCAGTGCAGGATCATGAACTGTCTGCTATGGTAGGTAGCGCCATTGGACACGTGGAGGGAGTCGTTCCGCCAGAAGATGAGCTCTGAGCCCTAGAGCTATATACTATAGTAGAGCATGCACGCACTTTAGGTTAGTATAATGTAGTTTGAGATGTGTCTATCGTTTGGTGGGTGGTATATATTTATATATTGGATGGTCCATATGATATGTTTGATTTTAGAATTCCTCAGTGATAGTGTGGAATTGCTTGATTATGTATGTTTTTGAATTATAAAATACAGTGAGGTACTTTACACTGTCTTAGGAAATTGCATATATATTTTTGTATCTCTTACACATTGTATTTGTAGTGCAGTACTCTAAAATCCTATAATAACTCATAACACATTTATAATCTCTTTGGGCACATGATCATAATTTTGTAGCAGGATTTGGAAACTAGATTAGAAATCATATATTTTCTTAAAAAGGTAGCAAATGTAAAAGAAATATTATTGATATGAACATGAAGATGCCAATGTATGACACGACAAACACCCAAAAAATTTGACAAAAAACATACTAAACTTTTGCCAAATTTTGATTTTTTAAAAAGTTATGAGCAAATAACTTGCGGCTTTCTACCAACAACCAGTGCACTTGGCTAAGTGCATAATTGCTTAATTGCGTGTTTATTGAACTTGGGACTTGTTTTTACTTTTGTAATATGATCTTTTTAAACCACAAAGTTTTTATTTTGTATAGGAGAAGTAAAGCACGTTCAACAATTTCTGTGTATAAGAGAAGTGTAAATACGATAGTGAAGAACTTATAGCGACTTTTTATATTTGACTATACTTGGATCCTTCATTACATGTTAAGTGTACATGATTTAAATTTAACTGTTTAACATAAAGAAAAAATTTCACCTCCTTGAGCATAAATCCCTGTAATAACTATAAACTTCATAGAGAATGACATGCATTTCAATTCAAAAAAGCTGAAATCATATTTTCATTTTTTATTTGTGAAGATTTATTGAAATTTTATTAACATTTATGCAAACACATATACAATAGAGAATACAAAACAATGTAACAATGGATAAAATTACCTCAAAAATTGATTGGTAAGCACATAAAGTTGATGACTTTGTATCTTGGTTTGCTTTAAGAATGACAAACCCAAGTTTTATACTTCCAAATGCTAAATTGGTTTTACTTTGAATTTATTCAAAAGTTATGGTTGAAAGTCAAATCAATAATTGTGCATATACAACTATTTATGTAAATATTTTAACAACTTAACCCTTTACCGCCCATGGATAATTATGGAAAAACCAAGATTTCTGCTGATTTTTTTCTTTGAACCGGATTTGATGGAAATACAATGACTAATATTATTATCTAACCTTACAAAATTGAACTTAACCCATGACCTAAACTTTGGAGAAATTTTGCACAACATCCAACAATTGATGGAATAGATTATAGTGTTTAAAGCCACCGTATATATAATATTGGTAGTGAAAACTGTGGATTTTGGAGGGTGTACTACTTTAACCATCAATGGATTCTTGCAAGATTTTTTTTTACTTTGAATTATAGTAGTTCACATGTGCACTAGGTTGATAGCTTTGCATTGACATATGATATGTGAAGAAAGTATTTATACACAGTTATTGGTGATTTTTTGGCTTTTTTCTACTTGATTGTATATAAAAATGTTCCAACCTTATACGAATCAAAACGGAAGTTTCGTATGTGAGAAGAGAGATCAATAATCACAAAACAATGAAGAATGTCTCAAAGACAAAGTTCATTCAAAATTTAAGACCAAAATCGATGTGCATGTGTGTGAAATACAACATAGTATTCATTGTATTCAGTGTATTATAGTGTGTATGGTGTATTTTGTGTTGTATTCCTAGCTTTTTCAAGAGTTCTATAAATCCAAATCATGATCTTATTGTTGAAGAGTATTTGTATAGTGAGTGCGCAAATCTCAACTTGGTATCCCGAAGCCTAGTTCCTCATGAATTTCATGCAAATTGAGTTTTAGCACCTTTGGAGTCCCATTTTGGGCTTCTTGGGCGCTAAAGGGTTAAAGAAGTTCTCAATCAAACATTCTCTCCCATGACTTCAATGTTTTGAGAGGTAAATTATAAATTGTATTGTTTTAAATTACATAAATACCATTATTATAGTTTTAAATTATATATGATATAATAATTATTTTAATTTTAAAAACTAAAAAATTATAAATAAATATAAGCTCTTTTGTATAGACACATGTAGATATAAATTTTGGACTTTTTTTTATTTTTTATCTGTATTCAACTATTTGGATAAATATCTACATAAATTACGTTGTATAAATCTTTAATAACTTTATTAATTATAAAATCCAATTGTAAAATATTTAGACCTAAACCAAATTATTGTAATATGTAAAAATTGAAGCTTTTTTTTGTTTACAAAGGTATTTGAATCTTAGTATTGTAATACAATATAATATGTACATAATATTTAATGACTTATCTCCAAGGAATGATTGTCAATGTTATGATTTATGAGTACAAAGTCATTGAAAATCTTAAAACCAATTTATCACAAAGTTGAGATATCTTAAAAAAATAAGTTTACATGATTTGTTAAAAATTATCATATAAATCATTAAAATAAATATATTTAAAATTCATAATTATGAATTCTTGCTAGTGATTGTTTTAATGCTTTAACATAGAGAATATGAATTATTTTTGTAAGCTTTAATAATAATAAATTCATCAAAATAGTCATGAATTTTTACATATGGATTTAAATTTCATAATATAAAAAAAGATAAATTATTGCTTTGAAATAATTCATATTGTATTTTCTTCTAGTAAAATAAATCAAATTTCACTAGAAGAAAAATAATATTAGCAATAATTATTAACTCATGACATGCTAAAAGATTTGAATATAAATGAATTTGTTTTTGGAACATGAACTTTATTATAGATTAAGTATTTTTCTTCATTCCTAAATTCATCATTTTATGATGGCTTCTTATTAAATTTGAGGGTGGTCAAAATATAATATTGTTTTTTTAAAGATAATCACTTTTAACATTGAAAATCCATTTCTGTAATTTTATTTGAATAGTATCATAGAATTTAGAAACTTTGTATAATATTATAGACGCTTAAATGTGTGTTCTATGATATCTATTTTAATACATAATATGTTTTTGAGATGATGATGATATGTAGATGACCATATATTTGTCACATGGAGATTAGAAACTGTTTTTTGTATAATTAGTAAATCTTGAATAAAAATTGAAACTTTAGATACTAATCATTGAACTCCTTTATTCAAGCAATGAAAGATGTTTTAACAATGAAGATGAAATATTATTAGAAACAAAATCCAATGAATCAAACTATTATATAATTATTATATATTTTACAAGTGTGGTTGATTAAAGTTTATGTTATTATTTTACATGTTATAAAAGACACTTTAAAATAAGTCATGATACAAAATTTCTCTCAATCTCTTTTTGAAAAATATTTTATAGATTCAAAGGAGGAAGATGATAATCAGGTTTTAATCAAAAAATTATATGAAGCAATTTCAAAAGAAGATATTGTAGCTTTGAAATCTTATTTGTCATTGGAACTTGATTGGTGGTATCATGGCCCTCGTGGCCATCAACATATGAATTTTTTATTAACGGGTGTCACAAAGTGTAAATCATATACTTTCAATCCAAGTGAAATGTTGGTAATAGGAAATCGAGCATTTGTTGAAGGTCCTGGAAAAACATCAACTAGTTCATGGGTCCACATATGGACTATACGAGATAAACTATGTGTGGACCTACGAGAGTATAATAACACGGCTATTATGGTTACAAATGTTACTCCTATGAAAGAGGACACTAAAAATCATAGTGTTCTTTATCTATGGCAAAGTAGACTTGCTCAAATACCGGATATTAATAAACCTAGCATTGTCTTAGCTATTGATGTAGCTCTGTAAATTATCTTCTCTTTAATCTAGTCGAGACAACGTGATGTAACATTAATTTTAGCATAGTCCCTAACCAAACTATAATAGTAATATGAATATAATCAAACAAATAGAAAACACGAAAAGAAAGTACAAATACACATCATTGGCAATTTAATATGGTTTTGTGCACTCTACGAACTCCAACATTTTTCCAAGCTTCACCTAACTCAGCCATACATAAATAATAATGCTACAAAAAAAATGGCTTGAATTCTATTATAGCAATACTTCCACAATAAATATGGTCGCAAACCTATAAAACCATTTGACATCACAAGCACCCCTCTTTTTTAGGCCCATAACCACAAAATAAATAAATTGATCTAAAGTTGAATGCAACAAAAATGAATGCCATCCAACATACATAAAAACCTTATTTAAAAAAGAAGTATAACCAAAGATTCCATCTTTGCTTTAAAAAAACTTGGATATAAGTGCATATATCAAAATCTCCTCCCACGGCATCAGGCGCCTCAAACCCATTACCGCATGGGTCTCAAGATCGGGACCAGTCAAGAAATGCTTAAACAATGATTACCTTCTACCATATTTGGCTAAATTTGGACTATGCCAAGTCGAGAAATAAAGATTGTTGCTGATTTGATTAGAAATCTCTGGAAGATGTGAGATAATATCACTTCAATTCAGAGTGAAATCCCTTGTATAGAATTGTTTGACATAAAAAAATGGTTGATCCATATTTGTGAGTGTTCTGAATGCCCAATGTCCATCTGGCAATCCTATGAATGAAAGGATAAAAGAAGATTTCGATGCTCAAAAAGTGATATTGCAGTTTGAAAAACCACTTAGCTTCTAACAATTATCAAAAAATTTGTGGAGGATTTTGTAGATAGGCATGAAATACAAATGAGTAGCAAACTTCATAGTCATTCTAGATTTCCAGATGGTAGTCAGTTGCATAGTGTGAGATGTGCATACGAGAGAGTACATCACTAATCTAAGGCTAAGTAACAACAATAATTACATCCACAGTATTCAAGCACATGGTCGGCGTTATCAAACAATTACTTCCACTCATCCTCTTTAATCCATTATACATAGTGGTTAGTAGCAATAGTTGTACAAGAGAAACTTTCTTAGAAAATCAACTATCACCAAATCTACAAATTTAGCTCTCATAAAATAGTGAGAACACAACCACAAGAGCGTACAGTTGCAACAAGCATAAAGCACAAACTTTTCAATGATGATATGAACTAGAAAAACTAATTTTTTTGAATATCAATAACAAAAAACAAGACTATAAGTTACAAAATACCCTTACAACTCGATTATTAAACTTTTTAGCACTCACAAGTACTACTACTACATGTAGCCACCTCTTGCTTGGTAGACATGAAGAGTTCTTTGAGGCATAAAACATATCAACTTCCTAACGACTTCAACCTCAATATTGTACCAAATTTCTCATATCTTCTTCCATAAGCCACTTTTGCTAGTAGGTATCCGCTTAGACCTTCTCAGACGGAAATCTACTTCATTCATGAGATGTTCTATTGGATTGAGGTTAGGTGATTGTATAAGGTGCCCAATAAGGTGAAAAATTTCAACAAACAACCAATCTATTACGTAATGTGCACTATGCTTTGGGTCATCGTCATGTCGGAAAGTAAGATGATCATTTTTTAACCCTTGCATCTGTATGTACCTACAATTTTCTACTCTAAAATGTTGTAATACACATATTTATCCATCTTCCTTTCAATCAAAATGAAGCTTGCCAACCCCTTCCTAACTCATACAACACCAAACCAATACGCTTCCTTCCCATGTATGACTGTAGATTGCACATGCTGATGTAAAAGACGTTCTCTATTTTATCTCTAAGAATATTGACTCCAATTTTAGCAAATTTGTTTGAATTAGAACTAATAAAAAAAAATGACATGACTCCATAACTTCCAATCTACATGCATGCACTTCATTGCCAACTGCAAACAATGTGCTCAATGTTTCTTTGTCAGAAGTGGCTTCTTGGTCTTCTCACATGCCTCCAAAGACTCCTTCTAACTATATCATCACTCAATTGCATGCCCATAGATCATAATGTCCATCCTGTAGCAACGGCGGTACTAGTATTTCAATCATATAACCTCCTCACAATGTCATGGCCACAACGTTCATCAAGAATTCTAGGTCTACCAGGTGACATCATTCAGACTCTCTCCACTTACGAAACCTTTGCACTATGTCAAATCAAAGGCGTCAAGGAATGCTCAAAATTGCTTAAATCTCACCGTATGACTTACTTTGCTCATACTTCTCAAGAACTGCCATGTGCTCATTTTTTACTTCTAAAAGCCATAGCAAATCACCAAAGGCCTCTCCAAAATTTACAATTTTTTTTCATAACAAAAAGCCTCACAAATGCACTTGCATTGAGAAGATTGTGGTGTGCACAACTTGTGTGCATATTAAGTCGCACACACCTCTTTATGACCTTTGCATGTGTAATTCCTATAAGTAGCAAACTTTAATGAAATCAAATTTAACTAGGTGGGATGTGGAATAGTAATAAAAGTTGGCCGAAAAATCTCTCAGTGGCCCCACGACTAGGCCACAATCCATGCAATTTTAGGAACCGCTCCACTATTCAAGTAGTTATATTAGCTACTATGAGATATTGATTTATTACAATTTAGATATTGGGATGGGAGGCCCCCAGCCGCAAATTATGACGTGTATGCCTTCCACATAAAGATACTAGAGTTGCCCAACCCGAAGTACAATGGGGCACGCACCTCTAGAAATTCCTTTAATCCCTACACGCGCCTACCTCATTAGTTTCTATTTTTCATTTAATCTCTATCTTTTCAAGAGATGTTATATGAAAAACATAAACTAGTGATCCTACCTCATCTTTCTTTTCGAGAGAGATTAAAATGAAAACAAAAACTACACTAAGGACGATATCTGGTGTTAACCACACTAAAGATGATATTTGGTGTTAATCACACTAATTTGTTCATAATGCTAATTTTTTTACTCTTGATGAATATTTTTAACAACTATGTTTACAATAAACCCCGTCTTTGAGTACATTGTTCACTCAACATAGTGTGGATGCATTGGTAATGTGGGTGAAAAATGATGTGGACCTCATTAATTTTGGTTTTGGAACAAAATTAATCTCGACACATTTCAACATGTGTTATGTCGCTCAATGCCACCCCATCACCACTCACTACCAAATATCTTCCACTCCTCACTGCTCACCGCTACCTCACCACCGCTCACTGCCACCTCTCCATCAATCCACATAAATTTTGTCTCAACAATTTTGAAACATCTCACACTATTTTATGTAGTATAGGATTTGATGTGAATTAAGAATCAAGGGGGACCATTGTAATTTGCGTACACAGGAATTAGTGTAGGTACTTAGAAACATTATAATCCATAGTATATTCAATGGATTGTGTAGTATAGAAGTTGTGTTCTCCAAAAAAAATCTTAAAAAGTTTAAGTTATAGCATTTCCAAAACAATTAGTCTAGTTACACTAAATATCATCTTTAGTGTATGCCATGGCTAAAATGGATGGACAAGCTGATATAAAACGCGTACTCAACCCTCTAAGACTGATGAGCTTTATTGGCCTGTAAGAATCTACAAGTGTGCTAGATCACGCAGAACAACACCTACACATTGGATACATTCCAACACAAAAATCTACAAACCCATTTCACGGAAATCACTGTAGCTCGCCGATGCTGGCACCGATTGACGTGGCAATCGTCTCAATAGATGCCCATCTTCCTCCACCTCTATCTTTTCCTTTGAGGTGGCTTGAAGCACTTGCTACAAAGGTTCTTGTGCCGAAACGACCCATGTATGGTCGTCCAAATTTTAAGGGATTAAACCCGTCACTACATCCAAACCCGCCGCAATCTTTTCATTAGCAACGTGACCCTCAATTCTACTTTCTGCCTGTATAAGGACCCCCACGGTTTTACATCTCCACCTTCCCCAAGTCACCATTTCCTCAAACCGACCTTACACTCTGCGCTCATTTCGCACAGATTTCTCTCATCGAGAGCTTCGTTTCATCAGATCGAGAGGCTTGTTTCATCGGATCGAGAGGTTTGTTTCATCTCATCGAGAGGTTAATTGTTTTATCTGAATGTGTTGTCTCGAGAGGTTCATTATTTGACCTAATCGAGAGGCTAATTGTTTTTATCTGATCGAGAGGTTTGTTTTGTCGTCTGATCGAGAGGTTTGTTTTTGATATGATCGTTTGGCAGGAGAAGGTCACTCCTGTTCGCAACAGCCATGGTGCGGCTTGATTTCACGGGCTTGGAGTCCCCGGCGCTGCACGCGGGATTCAACGATCTCAGCATTCCTGAGCACGGGAGCCTGCTGCCCGCGGCCGGCTTCCCTGTGCCTCCCGTCGCCGATGTAAGTCAGTCTCCTCAAGAAATCTGGTTTCAATCTCCTCGAGAAACCTAGTTTCAAATCTTGAATTAAACCGGTAGTCGAGATAAGTTGAGGTGTTGCAGCTCTTAGAAGGAGCCTCTTGCTGGCTGGTCGAGGAGGTGGGAGAGTGATTCGGGATCAGGTTTGCAATTGAGGAGCGAGGGAGTGGTTTAGGGTTGCGGTTTCGCATTCTCTTTACATTTAAATTGTGTATTAGCGCATGGATATTTCTGATTTTAAACCTGTTCTTGAATCTGGTCAAAGGAAGTGAAGGTACTCCAACTTGTAGGAGCGTTAGAGTGATTTAGGATTAGTGTTCCAAGCGAGGAGCTGGTCCTCTTTGTATTTTGGCACATGGATTGGTAACCGGTAGTTGAAGCTGGTTCACTATCACATAGGAAAGTTAAGGTACTCCGACTTGTGGGAGGAGCTGAGGAGCCGGAGAATGATTTGGAATTAGGGTTCTAAGCGAGAGTAGTTTAGGATTAGGGTTTCATCTGGTTGTTTTTGCATTTGAATTGTGTGTTAGCACATGGTAGTGCGAGTCTGGGTATCTGTAAATTACGGTACTCCAAGTTGGAATGGAAGCCCGGCTGAGGAGGTGAAGAATGATTTAGGATTATGGTTTGAGCTGAGGAGCCAGAGAGTGGTATAGGTGACGGTGAACCCCTTCCTGCTGCATTTTATGCACTTGGATATCCCGGTTTCAATCAATGGAAATGAATTGCTAACCGTAATTGGATGAAATTGTGTGTGGATTTGATAGGCTGTGTTGTTCGGGTCTTCTTTGTGAGGAGTTTGTTTGACGTGTGTATGTGTTGATTTTGGTGCTGTGCAGTTCGATGGGTTCCAGAAGGCCGCAGTGCAAATGGTGAAGCCCGCCAAGGGTACGACGACCTTGGCTTTTGTGTTCAAGCATGGCGTGATTGTGGCTGCAGACTCGCGTGCCAGCATGGGCAACTACATTTGTGCGTACTTTCATTCCAGCATTTGTTTGTATTGTTCTCTTTTAAGAACCATCACGAATCATCTAATGGCTTTGTCGCGTTAGAATCGAGATTTTGAGTGGAAGGACGTGTGGAGTTTTATGTTTGTCAGCCTCAAACGTGCACTGAGCGACTGTGGGTTCAGTACATTACGTGAGTTGTTGGTTCTGTATGGTATTCGACCTACACATGAAGATGTCTAAGTTTATTCACTAACTCTTAAGACATCTTGTTGTATAGCTGTCAGGATGGGTGGAATATTTCATATACCTTTTTTTGAGGTTCCTATTTATGTGGTTCTTGAAAGACTTATTCATACAAATGGACTTTGGAAACGTTGCTGTTAATGAAAGATGTTTGTGGCAACACAGCTGTGCTGACAGTGTTGTTGGTATTCCATGACAGCCTCCCAGTCGGTGAAGAAGATTCTGGAAATAAACCCTTACTTGTTGGGCACTATGGCTGGAGGTGCTGCCGACTGTCAGTTTTGGCAACGAAACCTGGGCACACGGGTAATTTCAGTCTACTTCACTTGCTGGCACTTTCTATTCGCTGATTACTGTGTGGCTTTTCGTATACGGTGTTGTTTCAGGGGTTTTCTTGGAAAAGCTGGCATTGACTTTTTGCTTACATCTTCAAGGTTTTTAGAAAGATGCAGGCTGACTTGGTGCTTTACATGATCTTGACAGTGCCGGCTGCACGAGTTAGCAAACAAGAGGCGTATTTCAGTGACTGGCGCTTCAAAGCTGCTCGCAAATACCCTTTATTCGTACAGAGGCATGGGTTTATCTATGGGCACTATGATTGCCGGCTGGGACGAAACAGTGAGTGAATTTGATGTATTTTCTCTGGATTTGAAATTTTCACAATTTGGCCCTGGAATTTGAATTTTTTAATCTTTAGTTTGGTAACATGAAGCACATATGAATTGCAGGGTCCAGGCCTTTACTATGTGGACAGTGAGGGAGGCAGAGTGAAGGGCACGCGCTTCTCAGTTGGATCTGGATCTACCTATGCATATGGTGTTCTCGATACAGGGTTAGAATCTTTATGTTGAACCTGTAGAGCTTTTCTTTGGGCTGAAGGATTGTATCGTACTCCATTGTTCTTTGCACCAAGTTACTTACCTGGCTTTTGAAAATCTGCTCTTACTGTCCTTTTTTCAGGTTCAATTGGGATATGTCTATTGACGAAGCAGTAGAACTTGCTCGTCGTGCTATTTACCACGCCACTTTCCGTGATGGAGCTAGTGGTGGTGTGGTTAGTGGTGAGTATCCTTGTTGACTTCACACCTTCCATGTCGTGGTTTATAGTCTGGCATGATACACTATGTCTGGCTCATATTTCAGTTCCTTCTTAAGTCACCCAAAGTCTCAACGAGACACCCCTCTTTTCATTTATCTTACTACTCTTTCCTCACTCTTAATACTTATCAGATGAATGGAAGAGGTTGGTGGCCTCAACTAGATTTTTTTTAATTAAGTATGGAAGTGCTTATTAGTCTTTAAACTCAAGTTAGAATTAGTTTTAGCCGCGTTTAAGAAGGAAGAAGGAGAGGTCATGAATGCTCACCTGCTCTTTTTCCTCTTAGAGCTGATTATAGATAAATTTGCGAGCTATTGAGCGCTGATTTTCATAAATAAAATGAGGAAATAGAGGACAAAAGCCATGGTATCTTTTCCTCACTTTACTCTATCGTCATGGATTTTAACACAAGACTTCGTTGGCGTGCAGTTTACTATGTAGGTCCTGCAGGGTGGAAGAAAATGTCAGGTGATGATGTTGGTGAGCTTCATTACAGCTACTACCCGGTTCAAGAGGCTCCCGCCGAGGCAGAGATGGGCGAGTCGTAAACATAATCTCATAGCAGCCAGTTTTCGCGGTTGTGGCTTGTGGCAAGTGATGTTTGGTTTTGAGGAGCTTGGTTAAACTTGGTAGCAAAACGCATGTTCATTGGCTGTGTCCTTGTCCTTGTACTTGTGGATTTCACAGCCTCCACCCAAGGATTCCTGTGCAGTAAATGGTAATCAAAGATTGTTAACCTACTAGTTTGTTGAACTAGCGAGTCTCCATAATGCACCATGCACTTAATATATGTAAGATGTAATCCTTATACTTGTTACATTCAAGAGTATATAAACACGATTAAAATCCACACATTTTATTTTCAAAAATGGTTTTTATTGAAATTTTTTATGATACCACTAATGTCATGTGGTAAATGTCACAGTATAATTACACAATGTTGATGTATACATCAGAATATTGAATTGACAGATCTCATCACCTCAATTAGCTACATAGGACCTTGATAACACTTCGAAGTAACTAATTATTCTACACTTTCTACAGCACGGTGGTTGCCTAATCATCACAAACTAGCTGCATGCATGTGTAGTAAAATAATAAACTATATTGGATTTGTGTAGCTTCCAGAAATGTCTTCAATACGACTCTTGAAATATCCTTGTTAATATCAACATCTGATCGTGGTCTTGCTTCCACATGCAACTTCTAAATCTTCAATATAACTCTTCAGATTCCTTATTACAATTGAAACTTCTGATCAACATCCTATCAATATCCTGTCAACATTCTATCAACATTCTATTCCATCCTATCAACATCATGTCAACATCTGATAACATGTTTAACGTCTAATCAACATCTGATCACATCCTTCCATGAACTAAATCCAAATATTAACATATAGACCCTCTACAATACATACATTACATCAGTAACAAACCATCACGTAGTCAAATTTTGTATCAACACCTGTTCACTTTTGTGTCGATTTCTGAGGTTTACCAACACCATTGTTGACATGCATATGAAAAACACAATTTGAAAAGTTTCCATTGAACTATGGAAACATAGACGTAATTGCATTTGAAGAACATTCCACATCCAGTGGCACATTTGTTCCTCCAGTACTTATTGAAAATCTAGCATCTCTTATAGAAGGTGCTCGTTGAAAGCTTGTAGGTTCCACTTGTTCTGGAATACCTTCCATAAGATCAGAGCTTGTATCAACATCTAAAAATATGTCAACCTGATTTTTTTCACCAAGACTTTGAGAATATTGAGAAACATTCCCATTTTTTATATGACTAGCCTAATTAGGACTTCCAAAATCAAGGCGTTTAGAAATTTTCCACTTCACTATGAAAAGCTTAGATTTTCTTGAGGCTTTCAGAGTTCTTTCAAGGAGAGCTAAATCCATCGTCTCCCAAAAAGCATCATCAAAATTAAGAACCTCACGTTCATTGGTGTCTCTTGGTCCACCATACACAATGTCATGTGAAATTGGAGTTTACATTATATCTGCATGCATCAAAAGTCACGTAGTTAATTAAAACTTGATGTAGTTAGTCATCAAATGTCAATTTTGACAATTTATTTTCATAATTAAATTTATGAATTTTCCACAAATTAAGAATGCATATTCAATAATCTACAAACGATATGATGAAAACTTACCTTGAGCATTTGTACCAGTGAGCATATTAAGTTGTTGATGTAAGTGAGTCTGCACACCATTTGAACCTTAAAATTGATTACAGTCTCACTTATGAAGTTCTTTTTGGTAGTGATGTTCAAAACTCAATGGTACTCCTGTAGTCATGTCGTAAAGTTCACGATTTAGAGCTTGTGCTACTTTTTGCTTCAAAACACCACTCTGATTATATCTGGCTAAAGTCTTTTCATTA
>OZ020517.1:29750733-29975733 GCA_963971425.1 Bryoerythrophyllum caledonicum | reverse complement strand
TAGAAAGAGTAAACAAGGCAGTTATGGTACTCTAGAGAGTTAAATATTACTAATTCAAAGTTGAATAGTACACTATTTTCAGGTGGATAGCATTGAAGGAGTGGCAACCCTCATTGTTTTACTCAAAAATATATAAAAAGTATGGACCTCACTTCTTTCGTAAATTTATTTTTCTCCAAACAAGAAGAAGGCCTCATGATTCTATCCACCATTCAAATTTAATATCCAACAATGATTTTTTGGTTTAAAAAATCAAATAGCTTTTCTAAGTAAATTACTACTTTTTATACCCGTGGTCATTGCAAAGTCCATTTCTCTTGTACTAAACACTTCAAATTTCTTGTAGTGAATGACCTTACACAAGGTAGAGCATAGATCTATAAACTCATGCAATGTGTAGTAGAAAAATATGCCATTATCTTGAGTTAAAGTTCCTTGACCCTATCTTTGCAAGGAAGAAAAAATACATATTATACTATAGATCCAACAATTGAACAAGTAAAAGCTTCTTCCAAGTCATCTTATGTCTCATATTATAAATGCAGTTTTGGTGAAACATAGTCTCTGTCCTTGAGAATTAAAATTCCAGGTTTTGTCTTTAGTTCAAAAGGTACCCTTCTACCATGTGTAATCAAATCTCATAACTTTTATGTGCATGTTCATTAGGGAATGGAGCAAACCGTATCTTTTCCCCCTCCTAGTTCATAAATGAGTGCTCTTATAGAAGCCTTATATGCAAACAAGCCAAAGAGCCGGGGGGCAAATTTTGTTTCCATTTATTTGCAAATTTTAGTAGACCATCAATATTCAAATAGTGAACTTGTAGCGCTTCAAAATTCTACGACAAAAAGACATCACTATCCCAACCTCATTGCAAATTGCCATCCATACCAACTTGGAGACAAATTTTTGCAAAAAAATTTGTATGAGGGTGTGTGAAATTGAATCATTTTCTTTTTGCAACAAAGCTGCAAAGTAAGGGGCAAAAAGAAATGAAAGAGGAACAAGTTGGGAAGTTGCCGAGTTTGCAAATCATGTCACTATTTGGTGAATCACCACAACTGAACTCATGGCATGATGGAAAGAAAACATTATTGTCACGATTCATATTCTCATTTGACAAGACAACGTTGTAGTTTCTCATTTGATTAATGGGGGAAAGGGGGCAAATGCAAATGGGACTTGAAGTAAAAGGTGAAGTGAGATTCTATGGATATTCATTCACTATTCCATGCTAGCTAGCATTGGTTGCAGCCTAACATGAGGTGGAGCCATGATATACAAGCTATGTATGATATAAGATTTTTCTATAATTATGGGATTTGTTCATAAACGATATGTACACAATATCTTATCAGAGACTCCACAACTTTATAAATGATATTCTATGTACCTCTGATATGCTTTTCAGAGGATATAAATTTGGCAGTTGAGACATGATCTAAAATTTCATGCAAAGTTCTTCATGTCAATTTTACCAGATAACTCTCTTTAGCATGGTACATATATTTAACCCTTTCTTGCCACGGAGTTTAAGGAGACACTCACACGTATCTTTCGAGAGTTTACAGAAAGACTCACACGTATTGTAGAGTGAAAGGAAACGCCAAACGTTTTGGCATGGTCCAATTGAATCCATTCTCACGTAGATCCCTAGAACACAACAAAAGTTAGTAAATGAGTAAGCACGTATCTTTATGCAATACTGGTTTGAATGATCACATCAACTACACCAAGATCAATCACTTCTATATTGAACCTATTAGTCTACCCACTATGAGACTCTTATACTTACAAGACATTTAGAAATGTGGATGCAAGTGAGCTGGGGAGAGGCCCATTGAGACTTGGATTTCCTATAATTTCCCTTCTAAACTCGTAATTGTCCATACAAATTGTTTGGTTAGAAAACTAAAAGTAACCACCAATCACACTCTATTAGTCGCCAAATAACATGAATTAATTGGCCAATGTAACCAATATGACATCACTAGTTTTCAGTCTTGTTTCACTTCCATGCATCTTGCACAAAGTGCATGTTGTATAAACCCATAAATTTCCAATTGCAACGTAATCAAAATCACATGTCACATTTATACAATGGAATCACTAAGCTGGTTAAATGTTGAAGTACTTACAAGGTGCTCAGACCCGTGAGGTATAGGAAATTATCGTTTTCTAGAAACACATCTGGTAACGTGCCAAAAATTGATGCACTGAATAGAGACTTGTCTACAATGATGAGACCACTAGACTTTGTTAATCATTCTTTCAAAATACTATCCCAGATATTATATCTCCACTGACATAATGGGAAAGTTTCTTTTTCATTCAAATAAATTGTTTAAATTAAAGCCAACGGTGGAAATTAATATTATGCCATCTTCTATTATATGATTTTTGGTTCTCCGTGGCAATAAAGGGTTAAATATATGTATGATGCTAAAGAGTGTTATTGGGTGAAATTGACGAACTATATATGAAATTTTAGATCATGTATCAAGAGCCAAATTAATATCCTCTTAACCCCTAAATGTGCCTAAGGAATGTGTGATTTCCCTCTTACATTTGCATTGCATTTTCCTCATCTTTGGCTTACGATTTAAATTATTTTTTTCAGGTGTAAAGCGTTGCAATGTGGGTCTAATTGTCAAATTTATAAAAAAATTATGTCACCTTCTTTACAAAGCAGGGATTAATTCAAAGGCTCATTTTTGTGTACTCATCTCATGACTACAAATTTCCCAAAAAGTATGAAAATTTTGCTCAAGAAAGATTTATAGTGAAACTAGACACTACTGGCAATGGTATAAAAAATCTTCTTCGTTTTCACTAAAGATTTCCAATGCTTTTTTTGTAATTTAAGTAGGAACACAAATCTTTGTATCAACCATTGGGCTTTGCATTAAACTTAATCTTTCAATTTAAAGGATTGTGTTCTTTGGATGCTTGGTGATAGAAAACAACCCAATTTACCTGGACCGCGCGTGGGAAGAGTACCACAAAGTTGTGTTCGTGTACCCTAAGGACTGGTTGAACTAGGGTGACCCCAATCGAGATTTTCATGCTCGTTTGCGTTTTGGGAGCTGTGCGCAGTTGTGACAGAGGAATGCAATGACGCAATGTGGTGAGGATTGAGGTGGAATGAAGGGGAGGGGAGAAGTGGAGGAGGTGGATTGGAGAGAGGATTGAGGAAGGAGGGAGGGAGGGAGAGACGAGAGGGATGTATCCACTTTGGTTATTTGCGAAGCAGCCGTCGGTGAAGAAGCTGGCGTGTGAAGACGACGACGACGACGATGGAGCGTCGCCACGGATTGCAGCATTTGTGACAACGCGCGGGGATAGTGGAGGCGGAGGAGGTGAGCTATTGCCGCCGAAATTGGACTACGGGATATACTTCCACAAGTTTGAACTGTCTTCGCCGCCGTAGGGGTTGGGAGGAGGCAGAGGTGGAGAGGCCACCGTTTTGGAGTTGAAGAACGGAGCCAGGCAATCGTCGACTCCGAGTACTCCTGTGCGAGCTCCAAAGCGTAGAATGACAAAGCTCTCTTGGTAGTCGCTGGCGTCTCCGGATAAGCACAAGAAAAACTCCTTGCAGCAGCTCGTTAGGTCGCCAAGTCTAACTCGAGGCCAATTTGGCAGCTCCAAGGCAGCGTCCGACGCTGGGTCGGTTAAGAGCTTGCTGCAATCGGCGCAGTTCTCTGGAATTGGCGAGAGCAATGTCAAACTCCACTCCCAGAAGGTCGGAGGAGTCAATAGCATGCCGTCCACCCCGCGTGGCTCACGAAAGCCCCGCAATCCCGAGCTCACTAGCAACATCACTTCCATCCGCTCAGTCACCTCCGTTGCTACACCTCGTTGCGCAAAGCGTCACGGAGCTGGCCATTCTGCTTTGGCGGCCGCGGGGCTGATGAGCACCCGCGCCAATGGCGTCAGGGCGTTGTTCTCAAACCAACAAGCTGCTTAGCTCGCCATAGAACTGCCAGAGTTTCGGTTGGAGGAGGATCCAACTTTCTGGCAAGACCACAATGTGTAGGTCAGGTGCTCACAAACTAGATGTGTCTGAGGTTTTCCTCTCCGTCGTCTCTGTCTCCGTTCCTCCTGAACTTCTAGGCCTGAAGCAAAATCAGATGTATCATTGAAATGCACAACCTCTACTCTTGAATTAGCTGAGCAGTCCATTTCAGTGAACAAATATTAAGAGCAATTTTGCTTTGATGGAATCCACTTGAAGAGTAGAAACAAGGACTTTTGATGAATCAGTCCGAATTTGACAGTCGTGAAGATTGGATAGCGCTGAGTTGATTTGAAGCTAATGTGGAGTTTGACTCTGAAGGTTCTGATTCGGACACCACCGGTGAATACTCAAAAGCCAGTCAACAAGAGCATAGCAGATGTGTGAGACAGGAGAGTGCGCACACCATCATGTAGATTGGGCAACCACAGACAAGGTTCACCTTTGATCATGTGGTTGGCGAATCAGTGTCTCAAGTACGTTTCTTCTCTCTTGTTCCAAGTTTTAGGATTTATAATGTGCAACATTGCTAGTATTTATCATACTTCAGTCTTTTCGAGTGGATAAATGTCAGCGTGGGACGAGAATGACTGTACAAGCGAGTGCGCATTGCGAGGCTGGTGTGGGAATCTGTTCCCACATGGTGCCGGAAGTTAACCTAAAAATCCAGCAAAAATAAAAAGATTAGTTAAGTAGTTACGATAGTTTGTACTAGAATAAAACCTATAGCCAGGTTGTAAGAATAAAGACGGATGGACCCGGCTGAAATCCCTAATGGAGCCTAAAGGTGCGAAACGGACAGCCGGAGTAGATAACAGAATTCCGGGATAGTCTGTACTCCGGAACTGTCATTTAGAGCTGTCACCATCAGTTGTCATCATGAGCCGTACTAATGGCCAGACTACAAAAGATTGGGGCGCGAGGAGAGACTCTTTCTTTTCTCATCTATTTCGTGTGAGGTGCTTCCGCTCTAGTGTTCGCTCTCTCTCTCTCTCTCTCTCTCTCTCTCTCTCTCCCGATTCTCCTAGCTGCTCGCCGTTAGGGTTTGATTAGTTAGACGCTTAGAACGGACGTGCGTCCGTTAGGGAGGGTTTGTGTGAGGTCGGTGTGTGCAGAGACATCCTTGAGAGAACGTGAGGAAGTAGGCAGGCCTCATGAAGTCTGTCCCCATGGCAAAGGAGAAAAAAACTGATAGAAATGGGCGTAGGAAGCAAGACGAAGAGCCGGCAATTGCGCTTCCTCCCCTGACGCGGGTTCTTCCGGAGATCCCTGTCGACCCGGACGAGTACGACCTGGTGAAGGAGAGCTTGAAGATTATGGGTTGCGAAGGCTTTCTCGAATTCGCCTGGGGCATTTGGGAGGAGACATACGTCTGAGAGTTGATCGGCACTCTGGACCCGAAGTACGAGGGGTTGTTGCGAGTCCATCCGGAATGCTCGGGAGTACCAGAATGGATCCAAGCATACGATTTCCGGGCCAGTCGCTCCAAGGTGGTGGAACGAGAAGACGAATTCCTAATGGAGGAATTCGGGGGGAAAGCCGATCCGAAGGAAGGCTACAGTCTGCAGGACCTACTTCACCGAGATGCCCAACTGGTGCTAGGGTTTCTAAACCCTATTTTCCATCCGGAAAAGCCAAGGCGGGTGGTGGCAAAGTGGGCTTGTACTTTCCTCGGAGCACTCCGGGGGAAGATCGTCGAGGACTGGGGGATGCTCATGAGCAAGATGATCATCCGACTCGTGGCCAACCTCCAGAAGGTGAAGAAATCAGCAACCCCAGTGGCCTCCTATGTGGTGCACCTCTACTGTCACTACCAACAACTCACTCCGGCGGAGGTGAGACTGTATGACGAAGTACTTAGCCTCTAGAAGTACGGAGGTGAAGAGTCAGAAGAAGAATACGGAGGGGCAGCGAAGCCTGTGCCAGAAGCAACAACCGCAGATACTCTGGAAGGAGACCGGAGGACTTAGAAGAGGCCTCAGAGAAGGAGCCAGTGCTGGAGAGTCCGAACATCCGCAGCTCATCCGCATCGTCCGGAGAAGATGAGTCTGGGCCTTCAGCGGAAGCCAGCCGAAAGAGGAGGAAGGTTGATCCGGAAGACTCCAAGGCTCAGCTGAAGGAGATGGATGATCTCCTGCGCGAGGTCGGCTGGAGAGTGGCCGCCTTCAAGGAGACCAACTTCATCGTCACCACCGACGTCAGGAGTCTTCCGGCTGACTCCCAGACTCCGGAAACAGGCGGAGGCAAAGGCCAATGCATCCGCAGCTGCCCTGACGGAGGTTCGAGAGGCCCTGAAATATCCGGTAGAGGTGGTCAACCGGAGCCAACTCTTCACCAAATTGGTGGAGAAGGAGAAGAAGGTAACCAGGGCCAACATTATCTGGTTTCTCCTAGATCAAGCGGAGAAGATGGGCCATACTTGGGAGTAGATGCGTCTCCTGGTCGACAACATTACCCAGGTGGTTCCGGAAGACCAGGCGGCCCCAATACCCAAGGACGTTACAACTCTAGAACGGCCCACGGCCCCTCCTGAACCACCACAACCAAAGTCAACTCCAGCTTTGGGTACCTCAGCGAATCCGGAGTCCCTCGATACTCCATCACCTTGGACACCGGCGGAGGGTATCGTATCTCCCAACCCTAGTACGGGTGAGATACTGAAGAAACTGCCGGATCTGCTGTCGCCACCAATCATGCGCCTGCCCGATCCTCCGGCAGAAGTCGACCCCCAGGCACCACCAAAGTCTATACCCCGGAGACTGGCGCCCGGACCAAGGAGTCCCTCCGGAAGCTACAGGGGCTTGGTCGAGGAGACCACGTCAACTTCCAAGTCGAAACAACCCGCACCTCCAGTTCCAAAAGGTTCACCGGAACAACCACCTCCACCTCCGGAGTCCAGAACTCCGGCGGCAAAGATCTCTCCAGCGGCCGGACCATCAAGCCGGAAGGATAATTCTTCGCCGGCAACAACGAAGAAGTTCAAGGGTAAGCAGCGGGCTCCGGTGGAGATCTCCCCCTCACGCAGAAGTAGGAGAAACCGGGCACCAGGTGCTCCGACTTAGGTTAATTTAGGTATAGCATTCTTTTTGGATTTAGATTCCGGACCAGGAGCGATTAACGATGGGGCCCCAAGTGCACGTGGCTGCTGACGGAGTCGACTGCCGGTTTTTGTAGTTAGAATAGGAATTCTGGAGCCGGAAACTTTTTCGAGATTACAGGATCTGAGATCCGATCTGGGACTGTTCCGGATTTTTCGGATCTTTTAGATAAGATCTGGCAAATTTCCAGTAGATATTGTAGGAAGGCTAAGTTTAGAAGGGACTTAGTTAGTACTTAGTAGTGAGGTTTTGGAGAAAAACCTTTTATCTTGTCTTTCTCCCTTTGAAATATACATCACTCCTTTGCACTAGACTTGCTACCTTGTGTTCTTGATGTGGAGTATAGACTTTGTGAGTGAGAGATCCATTCTTGTGTGTATGTTTGTGCAAATACCCTCCGCAAGTGGCGTGATAATTAGTTTGCTTAGAGAAAAACCGGTCCGGATCCGTGTCAAGAGATCGCTTGGGAGAGCTGGAGGACTATTGTAAATGTGTATCTGGTAGTCTCCAGGGTTCGGAAGTAGCTAGGAGGGGAAGAGATGAACTGCAAAGGTGTTCCTGGTAATCTCTAGGACACGGAAGAACCCGTGTTAACCTGGGTTCCAGTCAAAACCGGAATTCTCCTCCAAGATAGGAAAAAGCCTGATGCGTAGATCTAGACGGAATACTTTTGGCGTGTGGTAACATCCGCTCCGGAGAGTAACAAGCACACTTACCTGAAAGTCGCTGTAGTCCGGACTTGTCTTTGTGTGACCGCGTCCAAAAGGCCATCCGGAAGTCGTGAGAGTCTAAGTCCGGTAACAGCCATCGAATCACCGGTTAGCAGAGTAGGGAGAGTCGTGTCCGGTCACTATAAGTTCCGGGCAGTGGGGTTCTAGCCACTTTAAGTCACAAGGCAATGGAAAATCTAGCCACTTACATAAAACATGATGAGTGGACTTCGGCCGCTCGCTTAACAACTCGAGAAGACTCTCTGAGGAGGAACAAAGACAAATCAAACTATCCTCCGGACTTCCGGAAACTATTTCCGGAAGACGTTGTACAAAATCTGGACTCCGAAAGGATCCGGATCTATAATATATAAGTGAAGAGAATAGCTAACCCTTGAACGATTGGTGTGGTAGATTAGTTATTGGGAGTATTTGGAAAAGAACATTAGGTCTTTGTGGGAACGAAACCGGAGTGGTTACTTTGGAAGCATGTAGTGACGATTGGGTGCATTCCGGAGGAATACTGTCTCTACGAACTGCAACAACTTAGCGCCGAGGGCGACGAAGATGGTCGACCAGGGCGAATGCGCAAGTAGGCTTAGCGCCGTCTGGATCACATAAGAACAAGTTCGAGGACCAGGTTAGGATTAGACACTTGAATAGGATTTAGCAATTTTGAAACAAATTACCTCCACTCCTGGTCTGCTCGGGTGATAGTTCTCAACTCTAGCTTCCCGCTCTTATTGAAATTCTTGAGATTCTAACACTTTCTGCAAACTTTCCCAATTACTCGATGTTTTCAGCAAATCGTCGCCTTCTCGATCGACCTCACATTGAGATAATAGAACCTCATCTTTGGATAACTGTTTTGGTGAATCTCTTCCCCCACACTCATATCCTTACTCATTCTCAACTCTTGTGTCCTGGAAAAGTGCCTCATCGAATGCCGCACTCAACGAAGTGCCCTTTGACACTATAAGAAAACCGTGTTTTTTGTCATGTCTTCAGTGATGTCTCAAAAAACGCAAAGACATCTACGGTCATGTCTTGCAAGCGCGAAGACATCTTAGACAGGGCGGATGTCCAAGAAGACATCCGGGAAGACACGGAAGACATCTCTGTGTCTTAGACGTCTAGGGGTAATTTTGGGAGGGTAAAGTTTGTGCCACGAGGGAGCCACGTCAAAGACACATCAGCGCCAAGTGAACGGGCAGTGCCACATGGCAATGGATTTCATCCTTATGTGGACTTTTCCGCGGTCCCACACAATACGACGTGGCGGCGCCAAAATCCTACGTGGCAGGCGGGAAAATCCAGCGTGGACCCGGAAAAATGACGTGGCCTGCCACGTCAGCATTGTTTTGGGGTTTTTTATGCTCGAAATATGTTACTGATAGACATCAAAGAAGACATCACGGATGTTTTAGCAGACATCTACGACGTCTTGTGAGATGTCTACTGTGATGTCTTTGCATTTTTATGAGCGTCTACCGAGACATCACTTGAGACATGGTACTGCTCTTGTTATGTTGTGAAGGATGTTTTAGAAGATGTCTTAGGGGATGTTTGGGAGGATGTTCAAGATGATGTTTGCTATGT
This sequence comes from Bryoerythrophyllum caledonicum, assembly GCA_963971425.1. Lineage (NCBI taxonomy): Eukaryota > Viridiplantae > Streptophyta > Bryopsida > Pottiales > Pottiaceae > Bryoerythrophyllum > Bryoerythrophyllum caledonicum. Next base: position 29,966,311 of record OZ020517.1, on the reverse strand, counting down.
CGTTTGAGAAGATGTTTGTGAAGATGCTGGAGATGATGTTTGCTATGACGTTTCAAAAGATGTTCAAGAAGATACTACACATGATGTTTGATATGACGTTTGAGAAGATGTTCGAGAGGACATGATTGCACAAACGTCCTAGAAAACATCTGTGACGACTTGTATAGGATGTCTTACAAGACATCCACAGCTATACGTAGACGTCTTTTGAAGCATGCTCCACTCACCATTCAAACATCCACTGTGACATCGGAATGTCTTCCCTTCCTGTTCCAGACATCTTCCAATACATCTCACATAACATTCACAGACATATATAGACATCGCAGTACCCAATGTTCAAAATGTCTACAATACTGATGGCTGCTTGTCAAGAGTAAGTATTTTCATTGCATACTCAAAACACGAGGTGACATCACAAATTAGTTGTTATAACTATATTGTTTGTAACCTAATAAAAAAAATTACATCAAAAAAATACTTCTATCTACATCAGCGATGTACTACGTACCGACAACTTCAAATTGCTCCTCTGTCATCACTGGTTGTCGCTACTCCCATATGGTCGTGCGCATGTCCAACACTGCACATGTTCAACAAGCCAACAACGCATGCAATTAAACAAGGGTTTCACATAAGAAGAAAATTGCTATAAATCCCGTTAGCATGACGACCTATATGTGCATGGTTAACTTCTTAACGCCAAAAAATTGTTAGTCTTAATCACACCACTATGTGAACGTTCCACATGTCCCTCAAAATAGAATACAAGTTGCTATATGTGACAAGATGTCTTCTGGGATGTTCTAGCAGACATCTCAGACGCTCATGGAAATGTTGACGCGTTTGACTGGTCGTCTTCGAAGACGTCTTCAAGATTTCCCGTGTTGTTCATACGTCGTGCAGTGGCTCACTTGCTATGGCTGCAGCTGCCTCTACACTCTAAACTCTAACACTCTCAAACTCAAAAACTTTAACATCTAAACCACACACTCTAAAACTCTAAAACTCTAACCTCTACACTCTAACCTCTAACATCCTAACTTGTAAACTCAATCTACACTATAAAACTCTAACCTCTACATTCTAAATTCTAACTACTTAGAGAAATGAAGGCCAAAGTGAGCTGTGTGCAGCCTCAAATTCTACTTGAAGGTCTCATGACCTAACTATGGCTGCAGCTGCTAACCCTAGCCGCCTCTGTTCATTCAGCGAACTCGATGAAATTCATCCTAGTTGATGGTTATGAATGTCATTATAGACATCTTCATGGACGTCGTCTTAGACATCTTCATGGACGTCATCTTAGACATCTTCATGGACGTCATCTTAGACATCTTCATGGACGTCATCTTAGACATCTTCATGGACGTCATCTTAGACATCTTCATGGACGTCATCTTAGACATCTTCATGGACGTCATCTTAGACATCTTCATGGACGTCATTTTAGACATCTTCATGGACGTCATCTTAGACATCCGCCTAGATATTTTATGACGTGTCAGCTCGTCCGACGTGGAGTTTTCCTTGCCATGTAGATAAGGAGCTGTAAATTGTTAAGTGAACAATATGTCCACGTGTTTATTCAATTATCAATATCGGAAAATTGACTTTTTTTATAAAATGCTATTTTCTACAGCATTTCTATTTTAATAATTTTATAATATTTAAATACATATATTTTAATATTTCAATAATTTTAATTGAATATCAAATAATTTATTAATTTAAATATAATAATTTTTTATTACATATTATTAATTTATTAAGAAATATATATATATTCAGTAATTTTAAATTCAAAATTTTAATTCTTAATATTATTTTTTTAAATGGACCAATGACAACTACTGAAAATAGAATATTCATATCAAAAAATTAATATTTCGAATTTATAACGAATTCAAAATATTTTTTTAATGAACAGAAAAGGAAACAATATTTTATTGGATGAAGACTTTTCCTTTGCTCATGCGAACCGCTGCCCATTATGCTAATTTTCTACATTTGGGCTGCATTTTATCCCACATACCAGTGACTTTCAGACATTTACCCTCGGTCAAACCAGATTTCCTTGCCAACGTGGCACTTTGATGTCTCCAGGAATGTCTGCAAAGACATCCGCAAAGACATCCACGTCTTCGCACACATCTTCGTGTCTTCTAGAAGACACGACTGTCTTCATGCTACCCAAGTAGCTACAGTACCCAAAAGACGTAGAAGACATCCTCATGTCTTGCTAGACATCCTACTCTGTCCTGAAGACATCACCGAAGTGATTCTGCGTCTACAGAAGACATCACCAAAAACGGGGTTTTCTTATAGTGTGAATCCGACCATCTAACCTTTGATTTCCTGGTCATCCTAGAATACTCTAGTTGTCTCGGTATTGAGAATCTAAGCCCACGTTTCCTACGTCTCTTCTTTGGCTCCTCTTGCATCCCTTTCGATCTTAGACACTACATCCATGGCTATGAAAAAACAGCCTTCACTAGAGTAGTTGTACATTCGGCAACCCTTCCAGTCCACTAACCTAGCCCACTAAATGGTCCTACCTTTCATACTACACTTGTTCTCTATAATACATGAACAGCCGTCCCCCATGTTTAAAAAACATCAATGCAAGCCGCCATTTTCACCCTAGCTTACTGGGATACTGCATCTCAAACTCCCATATTTATCAAATTCATACACAAAATCCAAATATAAAACTGACAGCCGCCAAATCAATTTCTGGATTTACTTGTCTTGATTAAATTTCTACCAGATCGTCAGACCGCCAAGAATCAGCCGCTTTTCAAATCTTAATTTGCCTTTGTTATTTAAACGACCTATTAACACGGTTATGAATTTTCCTACGATCTTATCACCCATGCTAGTCACTAGCCTTCCCTAATTAGCTAAATCATTTGGTAGAAGACCTTAGTCACACTATCATTCAAAAGAACTTATTGCTTCAAATCTCATCATGGCAATGGCTAGCCTTCGCGGTCTGAATTGCACGCTATCCCTCTGTCTTCCACTTGATGCTCATGGAGTTGTCTGGGACTCTGGGTCTTGGAGTCGATGGTCAGTCACCGTTTCAATCTTGTTAGAGAGTATGTCTGGATTGAGCAAGAAGATTATGATGCCGAGGGAATCCATGTTGTTGCAATTGTTTTGCAAAGAAAACAAGTAAAGGATTCCGAGCTTACCTGGTGACTCCCGACTGGGAAGTTCAAAGTGTTTGGTGATCCCGTTCTGACCTCCTCTCTCCGTACTCCTGAATCAGAAAAATCCACAGTCAATTCTGCCTTCGCATCTCATGTGAAGCTTGAGTCCTCTGATCTTGAAACCGTCATTTTCAGTGAATCGTCCGATGATGAGGTCCTCCCTAGAGCACAACCTTAGTACTCCTTCCTCACCAATTACAAAAACAATGCTAGAGCTACCTGAGAGTGGTTCTTAGTCCATTTCGAGCCACCCTTCCCATAATTCACGACCTCCTCTACCGCCTAAAGTAGATACTTCCTCTATTTTAGACTGCCTCAAGCAATTACAAAGTAGGCCTAGGAGGAAGAATGATCTTAAGTTCCTAAATCTAGATACACTTCATTACGAAAAGGTCAAGTATCTCCCAAAAGATTTCAATGGTGATGTCCTCTTTGAGTTCTCCTTACTTACTAATTCTGCTTCTCCATCCATTGCTCGCCAAATGGAAGGCATTGACAAACGATACGATGGACATGTGTGGACAAAAACTTTCACCACTAACATTGTCAATGATTTTGGTCTCACCTTCAGATGTTCTAGTTGTGTTGGCCATCTCCAATGCATGAACGACGCTTGCCCTCGAATGCGACGGACTGGCTCCCGAAATGAAATGGAGTGGGAAGGAATTTTCCAAGATGTCATTCCAATAGGAAACGAGGCACCTCTAAATTCTACGCTCGCGTGCCAGATCTGTAATTAGTCAGACCATCCATCTTATCTTGACACATGTCCTTGCCGGATGTATTATGTTGTCAATTAGAATGGACTAGGTAGAGCATGTATTCATGTAGGAACACATCAACATCCGAGTGCTAAAGGCACATGCCGAGAATCTATCGAAAGAGCCACAGAACTCCTATGGCGCGTTCTAGGAGTTAGGATACTTAGTTAACCTAATATCAAAAAAGCTATCTTGACGATGAGACCGACTACTAATGGAGGACCTCTTGACAACATCATAAAGTTAAAGTTGAAAAGTCCTTACGCATGTATCCAAGATAGCGTCTTCCCAGGGCAAGGCAAGGAGAAGGTGTACCTCTTCAAGATGTCTGAAGAACGACCGAGCAGTGGTGTCGACCTCGTCAAACGTATGAAGCCCGAAGGAGACCTCTAGAACTCATGGATCATGTTTGATCACGTCAAGCTTGTCAAGGGCTGGACCACAATGGCCTGCCACGTTTACGACACCGAATATTGCCGCGTGATGACCATTGCCGTCTGTGACATGCAAAGCGAAGACGCTGAATCGCAGAAATAGATGTGGATGTCCCTGAACAATGTGGTGGCACGTCACGACATCCTGAACCTTAACTTCAAAGGATTTATGGCAGACAGTGCCCAGACAAACTGGAATGTTGTTCGCATTGTTTACGGAACCGGTGACCCCACTGTGAAGATGGCTGACAGAGAGAGGTCTTGTCTACTTCATTGGATTATATCCCTGAATAGACACACGAATAAACTTATTCGGCCTGAATTCCGAGATCAGCATGTTAGACTTTGCAAACAATACAAAGACGCGAAGACATCTGAAGAGGCGGAAGAATTGTACATTGGCATCAAAGGTTGGTGGTTGTCATCTCGTACAACTTCTGAAGAAACAATAAGGGAACTCAATGACTGGCTCGGTTTCTGGCACTTCCGCTATTGCCAATGGGATGGCTTCATGAACATGGTATACTTCTAAATCCCAAACCCTAAATTATACTTGTCAATATTTGAGATCATAGCCCTATCTGCCGTTCAGGTTTGCTTGGGAATCCGTATATCCTAACTTCTAATCCTATTACATGAACTATAGAAACTAGACATGGAGTAGTTGGCGGAAATGCCATCCTGCAATCTTGCGGAGACCATGTACAACAAGTGGCTACAAATGTCCGGCAACAAAGGCACTTGCCTCTACGTTGCCACGACCGACGACATGATGCGAGCAATGATGCAGTCCACCAACTGTTGGGCGTTCTTACAGGGTCACGCTTCCAGGACTGGGCTCCACCTTGATGAGCTTTGGCTACAAGCTGTGAGACGGTCAAATGACCCGGTTAAAATTGCTACAGCTATCAGCAAGCTCCTCGGGGAGGAGATGTTCACTACCAGAATTCTCCACCTCGAAGGTGAAGAGGTTTTTGGTTCAAGTAAGCGGAAGCTTGATCTTCCACCTGGTTCTGAAGTAGATTCCCGTTGTCACGACAAAGTCAATTTCTCCCACCCGCGTGTTGAGACCCGTTCAACACGAGCCCACACTAAAGTTGGGATATCAACTGTCGAGAGTACTCCCACTGAAGATAGGCTATCCGATTTTCCTCATGCCACCTCAGTCTTGGAGAGCGAATGCAATCCAAAGCAATGGCACATTGCACGCTGCAAGAAGGTCGGCAAGAAATGCCACAATATTCTATTAGGGCACAAGAAGAAGTGTGTGGCTCTTGTCGTCAAAGATAAGAAGAAGGGTACTCCAGCACCAACTTACATCAGCCGCATGACCGAGTATGGGACAAGGGCCATGATAAATTTCGACTTCTGGTTCTGTGCCGATGACATTACGAGATGCGTTTACAATAGCAAGTGTAGCTGGGTTTGGGATTGGCCCCTACATCCATCTGTTTGGCCCGTTGCCCGGGGCACTAATCTCACAAAAGGCAAGATCTTATTACTAGAAGAGGTTGGCTTTCAATTACAGACGAAGGATTTTGACATGTCTCCTCTACGTCTCTTCCAAGCCTCTCCCACAGCAGCGGTTACAAACAATATCAGTCCAAGTCCCTCCAATGGTGCTGCCCATCCTACCAAGCGATATGGGAGGACTATCAAGCAGTACAAAGGGGCTCCAACCGTAGACCATCGTAACAAGTGGGAATCAGCCCGAAACGTGAAGGCCACTGTGAAGAATGTGATGTCAATTCCATATCCCGGCTATGGAAGAGTCATTGCGCTCCAATCAGGTATTGTTCCAGACGAGAAGACATATCTAATTTCTATTTTTGACTTTCCCTCTTGCACGTGTGATTATTTTGTGAGCATGAGCAGTGGTGCACTAGGCAAGCGCAAAGCATGGACAAACTGCAAGCATTTGTATTATGTGTATCGATACCTTTGCAAGGCAAACTGTGAAGACGACAAGTTCATACACACTCCAAGTCTCAGCTTCGATGAAATACAGTTGTTGTTTCGCAATAGCAATCTCTAAGATTGTAGGTTTTCTGTAGTACAGACATATTACTTCCTCGTTTCTAATATATGTTTGGGATTTTACATAAGAACTTGGAGCGCCACCTTGGCACCTTGGTACTAAGGTGCCTATATTTCCGCCAGTGCAATTTTGTAAAGTTAATTGTTTTAATGTATTGTGTGAAGAATAGAAGGATTTATTAACTGTAGAATAACTCAACTACAAGACATTCTAGTACTCCATATGGGCACTTTGGCGCCAAGGTGCCCATAATCCTTCAATTGGTATTTTGTAAATTCATTGTTTTCTTTTAGACAAAGGATGGAAGGACTTAATGGCAGTTAAAAACGCAACTACAAGAACAAACAGTGCTCCATATGGGCACTGTGTCACCAAAGTGCCCATAATCTCTCAATTGCTATATTGTAAAATTCACTGTATAATTTCATGAGAGTAGTGGTTAGAATTTCAAGGAAAAACAAATACTGTACATTAAAAAAAAATTTAAAAATTATTTCTTCTAAAAGCCCAAAACTAGATTTTTTAATCCTAAGATGTGAAGGCGTTTATTTTTGGGAAACGTGAGTTATCGTATACTAGTGAAGTAATTTGAGGTACAATACAAGTATTGTACCGATGTATGTTCAAATGGTTGCCAATAAACCATAATGGTTGTTTTAGCAACATCCTTCGTCTTTGTATAAGTCTATCCTCTTTTCATTTGAACATGCATTGAGGCCATTTTAGCATGCAGATATGGTATCTTCAAACTTTGTCTTGGTATTCCATTTTATTTAGAATCATGGCTCAATTATTCGTTTAGACAAGTCATTTTCTAACCTTCGTGAATGAGGTGATTCTGAATTGTGCTTCCTTGTAATTACAGATGGCATACCCCCCAACTAAATACGACATTGAGAGCTACTTGGTGGATGCCCGATCATATGGAGCTACCCGAGAACTGTCAGGCCATGTTGCGAAGTTATCCAAGAGATTCGAGACGTTGGTGAAGTATAATCAGGATGGGACTGTTCGTTGGACTTATGGCACACGCAAAGCTTACAAAGGCATTGCGTACTTCCTTGGCTTTGACTGGAGTCCAGACTCCAGTTTCGTAGATTGTAGTGGTACATATTATTGGCGTCTTTGCAAGATGTCGACTGTGGAGTTGGCAAATTTTGTTCGCGAAGAGGCTGGCATCACTACACTGTACGTGGTGCTTTCTAGAGTACTATCTATTTTAAATGTCGTTGCTATAGTATACATTTGCGTACTTCATCATCATATTAGAAAAATCGAGTTAATCCATTTGAATGATGCACATCCGTGCACCCTTTTCAACCCTAAACTTGTTCATCCACGAAATTTGTTAATCTATAACTCTATACGTCCATAATATTTTTCATCCACAAAAATCATCTATTTGTAAATTGGAGAGAGCAATTTGGGTATCAAAGAAGGTGCAAAATCTAACCTTATATTTTTGAAATGACTCGAAGTTCAGTCCAGTAGGAGGCCATCTAGAACTTTAATGTCATTGAAGACATTTTGCACTCCACTGTTATAGGTTTCAAAAAGTACTATTATTAGTTGAAACAAAATCTTATTTTGGGAGTATTCTCATAATCATCATATTCTATACTTAAAAAAGGCTCATTGCTCACCGCTCACCGCTCGCATTCTAACGTCGTTGTCTCAATGATGTGGTGCAAGTAAAGCGATCAGCTTTCTTCGCACTCACCAGAATGAGGAACTATGGATTTCAAATTCGTATGACTACAATCCATGAGTCAACTGTTTCCTGCCACAAAACGAAAAGCTACTTAACGATCTCCATAAATTCAGATCTCCAAATCCAGGAATTGTCATCAGTCTGTTTTCCACACTTTGTCTCGCTCTTAGACCTACAATGCCGTGTACGAGACCATATTTACTGCTGCCGAGAAGAAAAATAAAATCACATTCGTCGCACGTTTGGTCATTTTTACTTTTAGGTTATTTTACGTTTGCGTTTACGTTTACTTTTACGTTTCCAAGGACTTCCCTCCTGCTTTGCAAGGAGATAAATAATATGGCGTAATTGATCAGCAAGTGGAATTGAATATCAGAGTGTGTGGGATTTGTGTCATTCGAGTCTCACAAATCTCGACCGAGAGTGCAGAGAAACCCTAATGCGTCAGTTCCGCTATTTGTTTGTGCTTTGAGATTGGAGAGTTTTGATTGTTGGTGTTGGAGCGAGCATGGAGGAGGAGTTGGAGTTGGAGTTGGATGCAGCTGGCTTGTACGCCGGGCGGTTGCAAGCGCTGCAGGCGGACAAGAACCTGTATAACAGGTTGAAGTATTTTATCCATGACCTGGTGTTCGGGAAAGATGAGGGAGCGCGCCTGCGTCTCCTGCAGGATCCAACGGCGAGCTTCTACATGTCGTCAGTGTATTTCTCCCCGGAGCAGGCCAATGCGCTGCTTTCTTTCCAGGGAAGGGAGGGACTCACACTGCAGGAAGCGCTCCAATTGGCCATCGCCCGGAAGCTACAGCACGCTCGCGACGGTTCGACAACAAGTTTCGAGCTGTGCACCTCGCATGACCTGGCGCCCGTGTTGCAAGACTACTTTGGCGTGAGTAAAGCTGCCCTGGTTGAGGCCGCTAACAAGGGATTGTACAAAAAGTTTGCCAAGGAGCAGCGAGGGGAGCAGAGGAAGAAGCCCGAGAAGAAGCAGAAGCAGCGCAATAATAAATGATGATCGAGGGGGCCGGAAACTGCAGTTCAGGGCTGTAGGTATACTTCGTGAAATTCCTTTACCGCCATCAGATCAGCCCAGCGCTCAGCTAATTAAGATATGGATCCATGGAGAGTTGTGAGACCTGTGGACTCGTAGACTCGTGGAAAAGGGGCCATAATTGCATGTGCAAGGACTGTTCCTGTGACAATTAGGGTTGTAAGCGAGAGTAGTTTAGGATTAGGATTTCATCTGGTTGCTTTTGCATTTGAATTGTGTATTAGCACATGGTAGTGCGAGTCTGGGTATCTGTAAAATACGGTACTCCAAGTTGGAATGGAAGCCCGGCTGAGGAGGTGAAGAATGATTTAGGATTATGGTTTGAGCTGAGGAGCCAGAGAGTGGTATAGGTGACGGTGAACCCCTTCCTGCTGCATTTTATGCACTTGGATATCCCGGTTTCAATCAATGGAAATGAATTGCTAACCGTAATTGGATGAAATTGTGTGTGGATTTGATAGGCTGTGTTGTTCGGGTCTCCTTTGTGAGGAGTTTGTTTGACGTGTGTATGTGTTGATTTTGGTGCTGTGCAGTTCGATGGGTTCCAGAAGGCCGCAGTGCAAATGGTGAAGCCCGCCAAGGGTACGACGACCTTGGCTTTTGTGTTCAAGCATGGCGTGATTGTGGCTGCAGACTCGCGTGCCAGCATGGGCAACTACATTTGTACGTACTTTCATTCCAGCATTTGTTTGTATTGTTCTCTTTTAAGAACCATCACGAATCATCTAATGGCTTTGTCGCGTTAGAATCGAGATTTTGAGTGGAAGGACGTGTGGAGTTTTATGTTTGTCAGCCTCAAACGTGCACTGAGCGACTGTGGGTTCAGTACATTACGTGAGTTGTTGGTTCTGTATGGTATTCGACCTACACATGAAGATGTCTAAGTTTATTCACTAACTCTTAAGACATCTTGTTGTATAGCTGTCAGGATGGGTGGAATATTTCATATACCTTTTTTTGAGGTTCCTTATAATGTGGTTCTTGAAGACTTATTCATACAAATGGACTTTGGAAACGTTGCTGTTGTTTGAAAGATGTTCGTGGCAACACAGCTGTGCTGACAGTGTTGTTGGTATTCCATGACAGCCTCCCAGTCGGTGAAGAAGATTCTGGAAATAAACCCTTACTTGTTGGGCACTATGGCTGGAGGTGCTGCCGACTGTCAGTTTTGGCAACGAAACCTGGGCACACGGGTAATTTCAGTCTACTTCACTTGCTGGCACTTTCTATTCGCTGATTACTGTGTGGCTTTTCGTATACGGTGTTGTTTCAGGGGTTTTCTTGGAAAAGCTGGCATTGACTTTTTGCTTACATCTTCAAGGTTTTTAGAAAGATGCAGGCTGACTTGGTGCTTTACATGATCTTGACAGTGCCGGCTGCACGAGTTAGCAAACAAGAGGCGTATTTCAGTGACTGGCGCTTCAAAGCTGCTCGCAAATACCCTTTATTCGTACAGAGGCATGGGTTTATCTATGGGCACTATGATTGCCGGCTGGGACGAAACAGTGAGTGAATTTGATGTATTTTCTCTGGATTTGAAATTTTCACAATTTGGCCCTGGAATTTGGAATTTTTTATCTGTAGTTTGGTAACATGAAGCACATATCAATTGCAGGGTCCAGGCCTTTACTATGTGGACAGTGAGGGAGGCAGAGTGAAGGGCACGCGCTTCTCAGTTGGATCTGGATCTACCTATGCATATGGTGTTCTCGATACAGGGTTAGAATCTTTATGTTGAACCTGTAGAGCTTTTCTTTGGGCTGAAGGATTGTATCGTACTCCATTGTTCTTTGCACCAAGTTACTTTCCTGGCTTCTGAAAATCTGCTCTTACTGTCCATTTTTCAGGTTCAATTGGGATATGTCTATTGACGAAGCAGTAGAACTTGCTCGTCGTGCTATTTACCACGCCACTTTCCGTGATGGAGCTAGTGGTGGTGTGGTTAGTGGTGAGTATCCTTGTTGACTTCACACCTTCCATGTCGTGGTTTATAGTCTGGCATGATACACTATGTCTGGCTCATATTTCAGTTCCTTCTTAAGTCACCCAAAGTCTCAATGAGACACCCCTCTTTTCATTTATCATACTACTCTTTCAATGGAAGAGCTTGGTGGTGCCTCAACTAGGATCCTTTAATTAAGTATGGAAGTGCTTATTAGTCTTTAAACTCAAGTTAGAATTAGTTTTAGCCGCGTTTAAGAAGGAAGAAGGAGAGGTCATGAATGCTCACCTGCTCTTTTCCCACTTAGAGCTGATTATAGATAAATTTGCGAGCTATTGAGCGCTGATTTTCATAAATAAAAATGAGAAAAAAGAGGACAAAAGCCATGGTATCTTTTCCTCACTTTACTCTATCGTCATGGATTTTAACACAAGACTTCGTTGGCGTGCAGTTTACTATGTAGGTCCTGCAGGGTGGAAGAAAATGTCAGGTGATGATGTTGGTGAGCTTCATTACAGCTACTACCCGGTTCAAGAGGCTCCCGCCGAGGCAGAGATAGGCGAGTCGTAAACATATTCCAAGTCCTAGCGCTTCTCACCATGAACATCGTGGTTACATCTGTAAAGAAAAAAGGTAGTCTTATTCTTTACACAGAAAGAACTAGGCATTCATAGTTGTCTTTGGTTACGTCAAGTTGTCTTTAAACAATTCGTTAGCCGTGTAGAGCTGTAAGAGAAAATGTGACACAATTTGTAGTTATGGCACACTGTTTTTTGGTCCATGGTTAATCACTTGGAAGGCTTAGTCCATGATCTTCTAATTCATTTGTGAGGTTGGCTATGAATGGTCACAGAAGCAATTCAAGCTAAAACATATAGGGCTACTCTATATTCAAAACTGGAGGGGGCATCAACATGTAATTTTCAACCAGAAGTGGGAACCTCCTTGTTGCAATGAGGTGCTAATTTGATGATATGCAAGCAAGTTCATTCAGGTTCTGCCATGATGCCAACTAAACAGCACACAAAGTAAAGTGGCATTCTCATGAAACTGGGATCAAATGCATGCATGCTTGTGGTGTGATGGAGCTGGACAGAGCACGATTGCAGCGGACACGCTTTTCAAGAGGAAAAACATGTTGAGCATCATGAGTTGGTAACCCGGAAAATGGGCTGGAATTCCATCCAACCAGCTTCTCAGTATTGTTGGTAAGAACTTACCCATAACCGACCTGTGTAAAATTGTCCCAATCTTCTATTGCTTGACATTTCAGCTCAGAAATGTTCATGTGTAATAGATCAAGGTGCTTTTACACATAGGATTGATTATTGGTGTTCTTACCGTAGCTTACTTGCATTACATTCTAGTGATAACCCATATACTTGAGTACGACAAATGTTTAGTATTATCTTACAAGATTTTATACAAATTCTTTGAATATGCCCGTAACATGTCCAAATATGTTTGAATACTTACAACTGCAGCGGATGTAAGACTCTTTGGACGGACAACCGATCACATTTTGGTCAAGACAACCCTAGTCAAGTCCTGCAATGAATGTTGTGGTGTAGGTGCCGTGTTGCCATTGCCAACAACAATTTCAGCAAGACTAGATGCTACGAAACTCTGAAGGGCCTACAACACCTCACACTCGCGGGATGAACTTTGGTGGTGATACTCATGTGTGCTTGAACGGGTCACAACATATGCAAGGTCAACTAGATTGCCGGTCAGATCAGGACTCTGCAATTAAATCGCTGAATGATGAGAAGGAGAGTTAAATTGATGGAAAAGTGATAGACGTTACTCAACCCATGAAGAATGAACATTTTCATATGTTCCAGGTCGCAAAGCAATAATCATCCACAGCCACTCTCTTTTACTCAAATGGGGTGTATCATTCTGTACCAAAACACACAAATTGCGGACCGACGTCTCAAAGCATGTAACATAAACCTAGACCACAAGCACCCTGATGCATACGTCAATTCCTATGACCATAATCAGAGGAAGACGACATCACACCATCTGCACGTACTTCATTCATTATATTTCAGGTGATCAATACACCGCAAGCCTCTGCACACACATACACGATGACCAGCGGCGGCGCAATAGTTCACGGTCACACATACACGATGACCAGCGACAACGCAATAGTTCACGGTCATATGGATCATGCCGAGGGAGGAGAACAATGGCGTTTCATGAGGACGTTTCCCTGGAGCCAAAAAAGCAGCCATCCCCTGCATCATGCCATTGCAATGTGCTCATCAGGCACCTCTCCTTTTGCCTTCCTTTTTGAGCTCCTTTTCTCGTGCGATACTAATTAGAAATAAGTACAGGGCTTGGCTGAGGTGCTCCAGTGGACTGGACGAATCAGAGTTGAGAAGTTGTAGTGTGCATCCTTCTGGAAAATAATTGAGCGCTAGAACTGGTGGTTTCTGGGACCTTGACGAAGGTAGGTCTTGCATGTAAACAATCTCCGGACCATAACGAGGATAGTGATTCTCATTACTTTGGCAGTGTTTCATGCTTGCTCAATCGGGGTTTTAAGTTTCTAAATACACCACATGGTTCATGTTTAGAGGGGGCTTTTTGAAGAACTCCGTGTTTATGTTTTCCTTCTCGCAAGGAGATTTTTCCCAGTGATAGAGTTCGATGAACGTGCTGGGGGAGATGTGGCGTGCAGCTTGCAGGATCTGAGCTTTTGCTACAGTAAAGAATGGCGTCGGATGGATTCAGCAGCTACGAGGAGCATGTGCTGCGGAAGCCTCTTATGGCAAATGGGATCATGAGCGCCAGAACGACCACCAGCTTCAGCATTGACATGACGAAACCCATGGTGGCCCAAGTAAGATTACTACTCGCACTGAAACTCAAAAAATACTCTTTCACAAGCACACATGGGGCTGCTTTCTACACTTTTTAGGTGGTCTAAAAACTCTCCAAACCTTGTGCATTACGTAAAAGTGTCGAAAACAACCCCATCTGCACTAGTGCCTCTAACAGAACACACAAAGAGGATATCTACAAAGAAGAAAGTATTCGACGTCACATGGTGGATTATCAGAATGACTTGCATATTGGCCATTTCTTGTCATTGAAAATAGTTTGAACTGCAACTAATTCCCATGGCTTCGAGTTGGTGCATCTAATTAGTGCAAGCCAGGCTGAGAATGACGTTGGAACGGTGTGAGTGTTGGTTTTCTTTTCCAGGTTGGATATCTTGGTTCGGATTACGATGAGTGGGTGCATCAGCCTGTGAAGCGGAAAGAGTGTCCACGCTTGTTCGACAGCGATCTGATGGAGGTGCACACTCTCTGAATTCCATCCTGAGTTTTTCCCGCTTTCAACATCTTCTGGCTTCTTCGTGGCTACGAGTGTTGCATTATCTTGTTGCCAATTGTATCTCTCTTGATGAATTTGTGATATTTTTTGCGCAACACTTGCCTTGATGTTGTGGCAGTACTTCACCAAGTGCAAGTGGTGGATGATTCCGTTGATCTGGGGCCCTGTAGTGGCATGGTGTGAAGCCAAAGCGGTGGCAGAAGGCTTGCCAGTGCGCCTGCTGCCATTCTCCTTCACCCAAGGTCTTCTGTTCTGGACGCTTCTGGAGTACATTCTCCACCGATGGGTGTTCCACATGAAAGCCTCCTTTGCCATGTAAGACCATTACGCCTCATAATAGCTTAATTCACGCTTTTAACGTCAGAAGGTGCCACTGCTGGCCACTGTATTCAAAGGTATCTAGAGAACCCAAATAATTTTACTTTTATTTTTCAGTGATAGGAAATAGAATTGGAATCTCAACCCAAGTGATTTCATATTTTTCCGATGAAAATTGAATTAGTTGTGAATTTTCAAAGTTTGCTGTCATTTTAGCCTAATTCTGCCACTATGAGTGCCGGCCAAAAGTCAGGGGTTTTGACCGATAGTAGATCTTAATGTGGAGCTGACAAAGAGTGATTGGGAGGTGATGAGGTGAATGTGGGGTGGAATTGAGACCAAATATAGAGTGGCGGTGATAGGAAGGTGGGGGGTATGCCTTACATGAATAGTGTTGTATTTGAACATGATATGGTTTGAAATGACCTCCATATGAAAGATGTTAGTTGACCAATCTTCGATCCAAAGGTGTAAGGTGCTTGCTGAACTTTCATACATTTTTGTATTCTGTAGAGTAAAATACATGCTTTTTTATAGATGGTTCGTGACTGAGGTGTGAGGGTTGATACTAAACTTTTTGGTGTGTATACAAAATAAGAAGAGGGAGAAGAATTTAGGATTTTACATCAAAGAATAAACTGTGGAATTCATTGAATCAACCCTTCTTTGTATTCAACTTTTATGGTGACATGTGAAGGGCAAACAAGATGCACTATGTCATTCATGGGTTTCACCACAAGCACCCTATGGATGACAACCGGCTTGTGTTTCCCCCTCTTTACACAGCAGCCATTTGCATGGTGGTAAGAGCCACAAAAACTCAAACATTCACATCTATGTAAGTCAAAAATTAGCATGAATCGTATTATAAAATGTCATTGCTTGATTACTTCCTATTCCACTTTAAATATTAATACTTATCATTCTTTGTTTGCTCATAATAAATATTTGATGCGGGCGAGCTAGATGATCTATACTTATAGATTATGGAAGAGCTCAATGGTCTTTAAACTCTAGTTAAACCTCAAGTTTTAGCCGCCTTTAAGAAGAAATAAATACTAACTATCTTATTCCTTGTTATAAGCTAATCATAGAAATTTAGAATTATTTGGGGTTGATTTTATTTATTTATTAAAAAGTTAAAACTCACGGCATCTTTCAAAATAACTCCAATATCCACATGATAATTTGAGTCACATGATATAAATGAGTTCATTTTGCAGTTCTGGAAGGTCTTGGACTTGGTGCTTACTCCACAATGGAAGCCCTCCTTCTTCGGCGGTACAATACTTGGGTACATCATATACGACCTCACCCACTATCTCCTCCACTTCGGAACACCGTTTACAAAACACCATTACAAGATGAAGGTACATTCTCAATCCTCTCTTATTGGATTCAAATATTACCAAAATGTTGGCAAGTGCTTGGTAGATGTTACAAGTATTAAAAATGTAGAACTCTACTATCATTTACAAGGGCCTCCAAGAATTTACTCCTTTAATAAAATATAGAAATATAGAAATAAAAAATGGATTTGAAGTTCTCTATGTGTGGATTTTTCATGATAGAGATAATTATTACAAGTATGTTGCATGGCTTGAAGTAAGGGGAGTGGTGTACTCTATTTTAATGAGGAATTTATATAGATAAGATAATTGGTTATTAGTTATGCAAAATATGAAGAGATTATATATAAGTATATTGGTCATACATAAGATGATCCTATGTGGATGTGCTTTTAATCATGTGTAGAAGGAGCATTACAACCATCACTTCAAGAATGGGATGCAAAACTACAGCTTTGGTGTGACAAGCTCATTCTGGGACTGTGTTTTTGGGACGCTACAACCACCTCCCAAACGCACGGCAAGAACGGACAAAATATTAGCAAGAAAGATGGCGATAGTACGGAATGAGAGGATGTGATTGGAGAATTTAGCCTCATAGTAGTGTTTTTAGCCGAGGAGATATTGGGGGTAGTGCGTGCTATCTATGTCCTCAAACTTCTTATTCATGCTTGTCTATAAGGCCAATGTAACTCTTCTTCTTGAAGCTTATTACTCAAAGCAATGGTATACACTGCTTTATAATGCCGCATTACTAAGAAAAATGATCATTCCGTTTGTATTACTTCATTTCAAAGACGCATTTCAACTACAATTTCAACCTTGGAATATAACTTTTAATCTTGAATCATAGAAATACTAAAAATGGGGTTTTTAGGAAGAAGGAAAAAACAATAATTAATATCCAATAGTTCAAGTATTAGATTTAGAATTTAAAGTGAAATATTGTCCCAATTGTATTAGAAACGTTTGGGGGTTTCACACTCTCATCTTGTATTTATTTGGGAAATTTCTTTTGTAAACCACATGGACGTTAGAGTTTTCCTGAAAGTGTGTACGAAGGGGAATATGGTGCTAGTTAGGACAAAACCTTTTTATGCACGAGAATAGACGTCCAAAAATTCCTACCCCATGCAAGCTAAAGCTCCCCCATAGAACCCCAAGTTCCCAAAAGGTTGACCGGTGGTTCCCCCACACCTTTCCCAAGCCAAGTCACCATGTGCATGTGGTCCCAGTTACTAACATAAGACCCTAAGGGGCGGTTTACACTACGGACCAAGAACTCGTCCCATGACCCTCTTAAATCTGTGATTGGCTCCATCAACTCGTCCCGGGATGACTTGGGTTTACACTAGGAGGAAAAAAGAAAAGTGACCAAAGGAGTTGAGGTCCTCAAAAGGCCTATAAATAGGCCTAATGGATAATGTTGGAGGGTCCCCCGGATTTTGCGGCGAGAGAGGCTAAATGGGTTCTCTCGTTGCTGAAATGAGGGGACCATGGGCTTGAAATGCAGTTTTACTATTTTTTTAATCGTTTTTTTTTTGTTTTTTTGTTTTTTTTTGTTTTTTGGGAAGGGGCCCCAACGTTACTGTAGATACACTGGTGGCCACCCTTTTTGTCTTTTTGGCTTGTTTTATTTTCTTTGTTATTTTAGAAAATACTGCCCTTTTTAGGCATTCATTAAAAAAATCAGCATGCCCACTTTTTAGTACATGGTCATTCCTCCCGGTCCAAGTTCGGTTTACACTTAGTGAGAGGCCCAAGGGCTTTAAAAATGACATTTTTCTGAAGTGTGACCATGGAAGTGTGACCATGAAGTGTGACCATGGAATTAATCCATTTTCCTTGGTCACGGCTCTTGGTCTATAGTGTAAACCGCCCCTAAGATTCATGGTGAAAGATCCTTTACTTTCAGGAAAACTCTGTTTTATCTTTTAAAGATTTTTTGGGTGGTGGTGAGGTGTAGCCAGCTCCTCAAGTGACCAATTATTTGCAGAATAAAACATGTTCAATCATAGTTTGGGTGGAGTGTCAAAGTTTAGGCTCTTTTGCACAGCTGGACCTCATCATACAAAGGCTGGAGAGAGAACAATTCCTTGCATCAACTCTAGCATTGTCTGCTCTATGCTGTTCTTTGCTGTTCGTTGTACAGGAACTACACTACTGACCAAGTGGAAGACCTTTTCCCAAAAATTACATCATATTCCCAACTTTTCAGATATATATTTCACACCGTCTAATTACATGAAGAAATTACATTGGATTTCTAGACATTAGAGTTTTCATGAAAGTGCTTCCCGAAGAGGCAAGCTAGGAGGAATATGGTGCTAGGCTGTATGAGATTTTAAAATAGGAAGAAAGAGAGCATGAGGAATTGCACATCCTTTTTCTCTCCTCCAATGAATGTTTGGCAATCAAAGCTTTTGGGCCCTACCCCATGCAAGCTCCCCCATAGTACCCTAAGTTCTCAAAGAGTTGACCAATAGTTCCCCCACACCTTTTTCAAGCCAAGTCTCCATGTGCATGTGGTCTAAGTTAGTAACATACGACCCTAAGATTTGGGGTGACTATCTAGTGTATTTTCCTAACTTTAACGAAAATCCTATTCTTGCAAAATTTAATCTAAAGGAGTCCGTTTCCATAACTCATGGCATTAAAATGAATTTGTCCATTGGCCCCAATGGGTGAGTTGTCGAGAGTCTTGAATCAAAGCCACCAAAATCAAAGATCTTTCCATAAAATATAATCTATCCCAATGATAAGGTATACCCCCCATGACCAATAGTTTAAGCAATATGCATGTAAGGAGAATCCAAACAATAATACCTTCATTTTTCAATGCTAGCCAATAGAATGACAATCTCAACCCAAGTGGTTTCATATTTTTCCTATGAGATGTGAGTTAGTTATGAATTTTCAAAGTGGTAAGCCATGTTGAGCCTATTTCTGCCATCAACTACCCCCCCATTAGCCCCAACCAAAAGTTAGGGGTCTTGACCAATAGTAAGCCTTAATCCTAGAATGTCGGGTTGGCTATTGCGTGACCATCAATATGCAAGTGTAGTAGATGATACATTTCAGAATCTATTCCGCTTGTAAATGATCGTCGCGCCATAACACCCGGTAAGGTTTCATCCCCATTCATTTCAAGAAATCCTCCCTGCACGGAATCGTTCCTCAAGCGGAGCACCCGCTACCTAACCGCAAAAACACCTCACCATAATTTCACCTCAAAAAAAAAAAACTGATCACGGGCAAACATGCGAGTGAAACCTTACCGGGCGATATGCCGGAAGAGTCTTGCCTTGTCGACCTCACGGACGGGGAGATACCATCCAGGTCGGGCGGAGCTACCACCCTTCCTCCACATTGGATATCTCCTCATCCATGAATTCCTATCCATTGCCAGCTTGGCATTAAAGGGTTAATTTGGAGCTGTCAAAAAGTGACTCGGTAGAAATGGGGCGGATATGGGGTGATATTGGGACCAAATACAGAATGGCAATGATACGAAGGTGACGGTCATGGGGGTATACCGTACCCCTCTTCTCAAACCCTGATTTCATTTTTCTTCCTAGAGGTGGGGTATGCCAAGTGGTAGCATCACCTCTCCATTGCTTGGGGGCTGCCTAACTTCACTGGTAAGGTCCAAAAAGCAAAAAGTAACTACAAAAGTTACGAAAAACAACAACAACTTGTGTGGGTCCCGCAAGCAATCATGGTGCATGATTTCCAATAGCAAGAGAAGTGAGGGTGACCGGCCGACCGCTCAACGGACCCCTCCCAGTATCTTCTTCCCGCCCCCGCCACCGCCTCCCCCGGTCACCACTGCAACCAACGGACCTACCCAACAATCCTTTCACTCAACGGACGCTTGAATTTCTCACTGCAATTGTATTCCTACCATATTTCGAAGAAAATAATACCCCATACCGCCTTGCAGACTTCAAACTAAAATGTAAGTGATTTTATACGTTAATTTCGTCCCCCAACCCTTCCACGTCTAAAGGTGGCCACATGACAAGGTTCAGATATGGAAATAACCTCCACATGAAAGATGTTAGTTGAGTCCGAAGGTATAAGTCTTGCTAAACTTTCATACATTTTTTTTCAAAAACTTACATAGTAAAATACGTCCCTGTTTCTAAGGTTCCGTGGAAGGGTTTAACAGTAATGCAGTTACCACTTAATGCTAGAGCTACATGGAACAAATCATACCACATTTCTCATCCTCACGGTTTTTTTTACGTGAGGATGGTATAAGGTTTTTCTCAACTGGTCCAAGGTTTTTCTCATTTTTTACGTCGAAATGTGGTATGAACTTCTCCAAGGTTTTTTTTACGTTTTCCATTAACTACTACCGGGCATCCCCGGGTATCTCCGGGTTTCTAACCAGTTGATCGCATCGGAAACATCGTCTCTCGCGACTGGCACTTGCATCGAGAGCCGTCAAGTGCGCACCTTCTCCGAATCACTTCAGGAAAGATTAATAAACCAACATAACCCCATTCTTCATAAATAATTGCACAAACTACAGAAGTAAAAAAACAAAAAAAAAAACAAAAAAAAACCCAAATTTCGCTTTTGTTTTTTGTTACTGTTTGTTGCAGGTTACTGGCTGAGTGCAGCGCCAGGAAGGAAGCAAGGCAGACAATTGCAGACAATTGCAGGCTTTATATGTTGCAAACGCACTCCCAGTTCACTATCGACTCGCTCTCGTCTCTCTTCACACGCTCCCGTAACCGTCTCATCGATCTCTCTCTTGGTATGCATTCTCGGAGTCTCTCCTCTTGCTCTTCGTTGTGTTTTTACGAGCGTTGTATCCGTTCTGGGTTTCGTGTCTGCCCCTTCAGAGAAAGGTTCAGTTGGTCTCTTTCGGGAGTGCATTTTGTGTCATACACGTTGATTAAGAAAACAGCTTTGTTTTTATTTTTTGTTTGTTTTTGGGGGGTTTGTATAATGTCTAGTTCGAGACGAGGTAACGGAGCGATCAACACTGGCGGCCTCTGAGTTGTCTCTCTGGAGGATTCCTCTGTCTCAGAGAGCGTAGGCTCTGTCTTTTTTTTTTTTCGTGGGCGGACTTTCCTATCTTCAGGGTTTGTATCGTAGGATCTGTCTGTAACCTGTAGATAGTTTGTAAGGAAGGCGGCCGCCTTGTTATGTTCCCCGGGAGTGGTCTCTGTTAAGATTGTGGTCGCCATGCTCCGATCTCTTTCAGTTTTGTGTTGAGCGGAACCATGGATCGTCTTCTTCCCAGAGGCTGATGCTCCTGGAAACATGTTGACGAAGTGTTACAAGCTATGCCGACTGTATCTCCAGGCTGAAAATGTAGTCATTTGTGTTCGTGTATCTTCTTTGAGAGCTTCTGAGGTCTCTGAGCTTGCGATTGATGTCTCTGTTGGCGTGATACAGACCTCTTCTTCTTCCGATGGCGTCCAGCAGCATGGTGAGCTCCGCCGCGGTGATCCTGGCCGTGCTCTCCACCCTGGCGGCGTCGGCCACCGCGCAGGCGCCGGCTCCTGCGCCGACGAGCGCTGGATTCTCCGTGTTGCCGTCCCTGATGGCGCCCGCCGTGGGCATGTTGGTGGCTTTCGTCGGCAGCCGCATGCTCTGGTAAACACACCGCCCGAACTCGCAGCTGGAGCTTCCATGGCGTATAATACTTTGTGTGAGTTGCAAAGATTGGTCCACAATTTTGCTTAGGGCGTGTAAAACACTCTGTACAGATTCTAGCCAGGTTTGATTGCAGAATAAACACTTGAGCTGTAGTGGGAGCTTGGAATAAACAGGAAAGTGATCATCTTCGGTGGTTTGGAGGAATAACAATGACCAAGATTTGAAAATGTGTTATTAAGTTCTGGAGCAGAGACGTGTGTATGGTTTGTTGAGTTTCAGTGGACGCTTTGCTTTGAACATGTGCATTCTTTGCGTTACTGAATCTGCAACCTATACCTAAGCTGTTCTGTACCTGCATTTTGAAGTTTGAATGCTCTTACATGATGATTATTACACAAGATTGTAGGACATTTTAAAAGTCATATTAATGTTGGTGTTTCAGAAAATAATAGAACGTATCTCACATTTCTCTTCCCATGTTTGCCCCTACCTCTGGATTCTATACAAATTGTATGGTATCTCTTTGTTGGTTGGCATTGCAGCATCCTTTCATGGGAAGATGCTTTTAACAATGTCCCAGTTTGCTCATTAACATGTGCAAACCACTGCTTTCAGTGTACACTGAAATTTATGTTGAGTTTAGTGGCATTGTATGATTAGAAACTGCAATTATTTCTCACTTCTGATGAAGATTTTTATTGACAATAGTGAGAATGATCGTCATCTTGATAGTTGTGCACTCGTTTAAAAGAAGGCAAAAAAATTACAGCACTTTCATATCATGAAATGCTACTTTACATATTTTTAGTGTAATGATCTGAGTGTATTGAGAAATCTCCTTTGGAAGGTTAAAAATGTTACATCACGTTTCCCACATTGCATCATTTTAAGAATGGATGCATCAATTTTACCATTGTGCGATTACGAGGACTCCTTTGTTTTCTATGGTGGTTTTTTGAAGTTGCCACAAAGCAATTCATGGTGGCTTTTAATAATAGTTTTCCATATTGCAAGTCATGATTATCCAACCTTTTACTGCCAATCATACTTTTGAGTCCTGCTTGAATTCTTGACCGTGGACCTTACTTTTTATTAAAAATGTGCAACTTATATTCATCCATGTTGTTTGTTTTTCGTTATATGGCATCTTTTAACCCTTTGGCGCCCAGGAAGCCCGAAATGGGACTCCGGAGGTGTTAAAACTCAAATTGCATGAAATCCATGAGAAACTAGGCTTTGAGATACAAGGTTCAGATTTGTGCACTCAATACACAAACACTCTCCAACAATCAGATCATGATTTGGATTTATAGAACTCTTGGAATAGCTAGGAATACAACACAAAATACACCAAATACTCTTAAATACAGTGAATACCATGCCACATACTATGTTGTATTTCACACACATGCACATTGGTTTTGGTCTTAAATTTTGATTGAACTTTGTCTTTGAGTCATTCTTCATTATTTTGTGATTGTTGATCTCTCTCTTCACATACAAAACTACCGTTTTGATTCGTATAAGGCTGGAACATTTTTGTATACAATCAAGTAGAAAAAAGCAAAAAAATCACCAATAATTGTGTATAAATATTTTCCTCGCATATGACATGTCAATGCGAAGCTATCAACCTAGTGCACATGTGAACCACTCTTATTCAAAGTTAAAAAATTCTTGCAAGAATCTAGTGATGGTTAAAGTAGTGCACCCTCCAAAATCCACAGTTTTCACTACCAGTATATGGTAACTTTAAACACTATAATCTATTCCATCAACCGTTGGATGTTGTGCAAAATTTCCCCAAGGTTCAGGTCATGGGTTAAGTTCAATTTTGTTAGGTTAGATATCAAAATTAAGCATTGTATTTCCATCAAATCCGGTGCAAAGAAAAAAATCAGCAGAAATCTTGGTTTTCCCAGAAACATCCCTGGGAGGTAAAGGGTTAATGAAACTTGGAGACTGAACAACTTGTTTGGGTATTGGCCAACAATAGGATTTTCAGAAATGATAGAGGAAAAGGCATTGGTTGGGGCACATGTTCAAATGATGCAGTTCATGTTGGATGAGGTGTTATAGGCTGTAATGACAATGCTGTACCCTCATAGCCAGCAACATCCTTCATTTGTTGGTGACGGATTTTAGAAATAATGCAAGTAAGGCCTTACGATGGGCTTGGATACAGCACTTGAGAGGAGACCGTTTGCCTCGCATCATGATGCCGCTTTGTCATACGGCCTCATCAGGACATACTTTGGCAGCTGGAGACCGAGCAACTGAATATAATTGTACGATTCTAGGAGTTAAAAAGTAGCTGTCATGTCGAGTATATGCAGAACACGATGATGGGAGCAAGGCAGAGAGGCAGGTGCGCCTCAAACCTTGTGGGTTAACCCCTACGGGTCCGCAACATTTTAGCACCATTGAAAATTGCCAGTTTTCAATGCATTCAACACAAAATGCAAATAAATATAGTTTTTACACATCTAACCATAGAATCTTGTACTAGGGATTGTACAAGTTTGTGTGGTAAATTTTTTGTTTGGTTTGACCGCACGGATTGAAAGATGCTTTCAAGTGAGGCATGAACTCTTCTTGAGGTCATACTAAACACCTTCAACAAACTTTGACCACCTCTTAACCCTTTAGCGCCCAGGGATGTTTTCTGGAGAAACCAAGAATTTTGCTGATTTTTTTCTTTGAACCGGAATTGATGGAAATACAATGACTAATATTAATATCTAACCTTACAAAATTGAACTTAACCCATGATCTCAACTTTGGGGAAATTTTGCACAACATCCAACCGTTGATGGAATAGATTATAGTGTTTAAAGTTACCGTATATTGGTAGTGAAAACTGTGGAATTCGGAGGGTGTACTACTTTAACTATCAATAGAGTCTTGTAAGAATTTTTTAACTTTGAATTAGAGCGGTTCACATGTGCACTAGGTTGATAGCTTTGCATTGACATATTATGTGTGACAAAAATATTTATACCCAATTATTGGTGATTTTTTTCTTTTTTCTACTTGGTTGTATACAAAAATGTTTCAACCTCATACGAATCAAAACAGAAGTTTCGTATATGAGGAGAGAGATCAACAATCACAAAACAATGAAGAATGTCTTAAAGACCAAGTTCAATCAAAATTTAAGACCAAAATCAATGTGCATGTGTGTGAAATACAGCATAGTATGTAGCATAGTATTCACTGTATTCACTATATTTGAGTGTATTTGGTGTATTTTGTGTTGTATTCCTAGCTTTTCCAAAGAGTTCTATAAATCCAAATCATGATCTGATTGTTGGAGAGTGTTCGTGTAACGAGTGCGCAAATCTGAACCTTGTATCTCGAAGCCTAGTTCCTCATGGATTTTATGCAAATTGAATTTGAGCACCTCCGGAGTCCCATTTTGGGCTTCCTGGGCGCTAAAGGGTTAAGGCAAGTTTTTGCACTACATGCTATGATTTTCTAATTTTAATTTTAAAAGGATCATGTTAGGCACATGTGCACCAAATTTTTGAAGTAGAAGAGGGGTAAAAGATGTTCCTCAAAATCCTTCAATGCAACTTTGTGCTGAGAATTAACAATACACTTCAAGTTTTGCATATATCATATCATTCTCATATTTTTAAAATTTGAAAATCCGTAAAGTTCATGCAAGGATTTCCATTTTTTTTCCAAGAATAGTATTTCCATTTTTTAAATGAACAGAAGCTCTAATTTTTATTGAATTTAGAATTATTTAAAGTTTTGCTACACTATTTGTTATATGTCACACTAAACCACTGCACTATTTGTATATGTTATTGAAAAAGTCTATATCTTTTGAACCGTAAGTCGGATTTCTACCCAAAAAAAATTATGTCTACAGGAAACTAATCGAAAGTTGTCCATTCAAAAAAAATCTCAAAAAATCATGCCTAAACTTGAGATCGTGGGACCTTACCCAAACCCCGAGGGGACATTGGGCTTTTAGGGGTTACGGTGAAGTCCATGTAAGCCACAAGTTAAGCAATGTGCATATATTGAGAGAAAAAATATTAATACATTGATGTTTAGTGATATTCAATAGAATCACAATTTCAAACCAAGTGATTTCTTATTTTTCCAATGAGATATAAATTAGACATGAATTTCAAAGTGTGCCGCCATGTTTAGCCGGTGGCCGCCAATTGGTACCCCCCATAAGCCTCAACCAAAACTAAGGGGTCGTGACTACTAGCAAACCTCCATTTAAAATTGAATGGGTGGTTATGGGATGGAAGTGTGTTGGATATACCCTAGTTTTATAGGTGTCGGCTATGGGATTTGATTGGTTACCATAGGGGATACCTTAGTGAAATCTTGTGGATTAACCCCTAAAGGCCCAAGAGTGCCCTCGGGGGGCTCTTGGAGGCTTGGGCAGGTTCCGATGGTGTCAATTTATAACACTCCTTTCTGAAATTTCTACTGTAGATGGACATTGCTAAAAGCTTCATGTGAGTCTAGTTTTTTTCCCAAATCCAACATATTATGAAAAATTTATAGGGTTTTGAATATCAAATGGGGACACCGGCCACGTCGGGCAACTGTAAAATCCTTTGCTAGGACAATCTATTGAATGTGAGATTTTCAATACTAGCAAATAATATTATCTCCTTTCATATGGTAAAAAAAAACTCTTGTCTTTAGTGGAAAATAGCATGATAATCCAAGTCAAATATTTTAGCACATTGTCACACTTTGTCGGGCAAGGTACAAAAAAAACTTCTTTTCCCTATAAAACCTAGAGATCTTCATATTTCTTACATTTTTTTTTGCTACACAATGTGATGTAAACCTTCTAATAGACCATTTGGATTATCATTCTAAAACATATATAGTCCACAAAAAATAAAATGGGAATTGGCAAATTCTGAACCTCCACTCCTTGCACATTTGTTTTGAATACGCTACACCCCTTCTCTACCTCTAAAACTTAATGTGCAAGGGAATAACATCATGATTAACATGATGGTAATGTTTTCAGACCTTATGTAGTGCAAAAATTTGACACCAAGTGTAGTCAAAGTCTGCTGATCCACTCAAAGCAGGGAAGAAAAAGAACAAATTTCTCTATGTCAAACACAATAATCTTTCAATCTGTGCGATCAAAGTTTATGAAATTTTGTGAGGATGTTAAAGAATAAGACTTAATTTAGATCCTAAGATTAGATATAGAAATAAATTGTTTTGATTACCTCATTCCTCCTTGCACGAGAAGGAGCAGTTTCGAAGTGTTTTTGGTGTGAAAATGCCTTGGGCCTTTAGGGGTTAATAGAACCAAACACAGTCCCATGGGCATCGTAGATATGTTATCATATTCTTGGCGTACATTTTTACTATAAAGTTTCAATTTGTAGGTCAATAGCTAAGTGAAGCCATGTTAACCCCTTAGGACTATGTTTCACCCAAAAAAATAGTTCTAATGTTTCCAATTTCCGAGATGGTTGAAAACTTCAAAGAAATTAGAAAATGCAGTGGAACTCTTGAAAATAGGGTCACTTTTTACAAGAAGGCTAGAGTTGGAGGACGTGCTGACTTGAGGTCCAACCTCCCCATGAAAAACGCTCCTTGGTTCTGATTTCTAATCTAATAAAAAGTTTAAAACATTGAATTCCTATATCTTTTAGTATTTATCTAACCAACGACATTAAATATATAGTATTCTTAATATATTTTAAATTAGGAATGTACTGAAACTTTCCTCGCTCCTGATTTACTGTAAATACAGCGATGTAGTGTAGTAGTCAATCCGGTAGTGAGATTGAATCTTTCTTCCAATTCATTGCAAATAATTGACTATAAAACTTCAAAGAAATATTAATAAAATCTCAATAATGATGATAATAATAATAATAATAATAATAATAATCTCTCTATATAATAAAAGGCCTCACGGTATCATCTAGGTATCAAGTCATAGGACGTGGCAACATGTGACATTTACTTTTATTATATTTAATTTTCTTTTAACATCACAATTTTAGTTACCTTACCTAGAATTACACTATTTGTTGGGGACAACGGGTCGGTATACTACCTAGTAATAATAATAATAAACGTCCTCACAATATGGCAACTATTTGTTTGTAACAAAAATCTAGAAATGCAACTTGAACACTTGGCTAGTTGGCAGACATTAGAAATAAATTACCAAAAAAGCTTCAAAAAATAGAAAAAAACGTAACAACAAAATATCCTCCAATTTACCGATGGTGAGATTGGAAGCTCATGCATTTCAAAGAAGAGAGATGTCACCATCTACGACTTACGTACATTCGACCGACCTAAATCTACCGCCTTCGAACGGACAGCTTGGCGCCTACAAAAGCCGCCACAGGTTCTAAAACCGCCAATATCTACTCGTCATTTAGAGGAGATCTACTAATAAAGAGGATGAAAAAGCGTCTGCCGGCTTTGTGTCCTCGTCCCGGAGCTTCACAAAACAGAAGCGGCCTTTGTCTCCTTCATTGTCCACTCTTTCGCTCGCCTTCAATCTCCTAGATCGACCGTCGCTGCTCGTTTTTCTGTGTGCTTGAGCTAAGGTACTGCATCTTTTGGTTGTTTCTTTTGTCAGGTTTGTAATTATGTAGCGGAGATCGGATCAGGTGCTGTTGGTATGGCTGTATGAGGGTTTCTTTTGGTAATGTAAGGAAATCTTGAGTTCTTGCGATCGTTTTAGAGTTTGTGGCTTCTTTTTTCCGAGTGGAGGTTTTGACGGGAGCTGTAGGTTTCTTGACGTGTTTGCTGTGCTGCGATCAATGTACTGGACCATGAGGACTATTGTTTGCTGAGGTCTCTGACTTCTTTCTGACGGCTAGGGTTTGGTTCGTTTTCTGAGCGTTCGCTGCGGTAAAATGCCCATGGCCTTGTAGACGAGTCCATGGACTTGCGAAACTCGCAGTTTATTGTCTTTTTCCCTTTTGCTTTCATCCATTCGAGGCGTCGTTAGTAGCGATAATTTGGATTCATCTTTTCTCTGTTTTTGTTTTCCTCGAGGATTTGTTGCAGCCTTTTCCTTTTTAGAGCGGACGTGGTAATGCCGTCGGTAGAATTTCTAAATCTGATCTTTTACTAATTCACATGTTTTTTATGTTCGATTTGAGGTGTGACATGTCATGAATGGACTCTGTTGTAAGTTGTAGAGCTATTTTCTTGGCCTCCCTGTAGGATTCCAGCTTCTTATTACTGCTTTGTTTGGCGGTTCTGCAGACTCGAGACACAATGGCGTCCAGCACAATGTTGAAGTCTACAGTGACCGTCGTTGCAGTCATCTTGAGTATGGCTGTCGCAGCCAACGCACAGGTTGCTAGTCCTGCTCCAGCGCCGACAAGCGCAGGAGCTTACACTGTGCCCTGCATGGTGACACCTGTAGCTGGAATGGTTCTCGCATTCGTTGCAGGTCTGGTGCTAAACTGAGCATGTTGGAGGCTGCGTCCTTCCTTTACTATAGTTTTGCACTGTCACGGATTTATCTGTTCTAGCATTTTGGAGCTGAAGGTGTTGCTACAGAACGGTATGGACATTCTTGGGATGGGAAGGTCTAGGAATGTTGATCATTGTTCTGGTGGGAATCAAAATACATTTTGAGTATCTGTTGTCTCTCTCATACTGATTTATTGCTGAATCTGCTTGTGCTTTTCTATTCTTTGTACGTGTGACAACTTGCATTTGTTAAAGAGATTTATCAATAAAATACAATATAAAAATGACAGATTTTGTTTTTCAAAATGAAATCTGTTGTATGTGAGTAGTTGTGTAATAAATAGTACATGTGACATTTTCAGAAACATGATATCAAAGATCTACTGTAAACTGATTAATGTCATGTTCTTGAAAATGTCATGTGTAATATTTTCACAAATACTAATTTATCATGTTACTATTGTTTATAATGTGGCTACAGATGTGGGAAGTACACTAAGTTTTTACTTTAAGTGAATATTTTTACCAACTATGTTTGTGATCCTAAACGAACAAACCATAAACTGACGCACATGTGACTGAATTGATGAATCATGTATCTTATTGTCTTTGTGTCCTGAAGCCCATTCGCGCCTTTCAGGATGTTTTCCATTTCGGACTGGTATTATGGTCTCAACTTCATTCATGAATATCTTTTATGTTCAAAGATGTGGCATAGTAGTAGCTTTGAGGGTATATCTTTTTTGTGACACCAAACCTTTAGAATTACTATTTGTGCAATTACTATTTGTGCTATTCGAAATGTAAACTAATGACTTATTTCAATAATTAACCTTTCACCGGCGAACAACCATGTAAGGAAAGTGGAATATCTTCATTGCCTTCATATTTTGAAAAATCTACTTCGCTTGTCTTAGTTTAACATTGAGAATTTTTTCACACATATGTAGTACTTCTCTCTTCCAGATTGTCAAATAATATGTCTTTGGTATGGTAGGAATGATATTATTTAATTCAAAATAATTTCAAAACATTGTTAGGCATGGTGTTAAACGTTACTTCTTTTCCACATGAATTAAAAGTCTTCACATTTTATCTTCAAGTTATGTTGATAACCAACTTATTGATAATTGGATTCTTATTCTATAACACAAGATATTAAAATTGTAGGCAATTTTTAACCCCTGTAGACCGAAGAGTCCCCTCGGGAGAGTCTTGAAAATTTGGGCATGTACCTATGGTGTCATTTTGTAACATTCTTTTTTGAAATTTCTACTCTAGATGGACACTCCTGAAATCTTTGTGTGAGTCCAATTTTTTCCTTAATCTAACAGTCTATGCATTTAAAGGCGATGTATGTACATTAGACCGGCTAATAGATTAACATGTTTATTTTTCCAACATGGTCGTTCGTTTTTGAGAAGCTCAAATGGGCATTTAGTACTTAAAGCCAGCTTTAGGCCACCCAATAAGCTTGGAAAAGTTGAAAAACCATGTGTGGTATATGAAGAGGATATATATCCAGAAAAAAAATTAAAAATTAAATTAAATGATTTGAATGAATATAACAACGTAAGGAAAATATGTTCTTTGTTTTAATTTTTTATAACATTTTACTTTAAATATTTTATATTTCTACATAACAAGGCAATGGTCTTCAATTTTTTTTTAACTTTTTGACTACCTCAAAGAATCTCTTTGGATCCAAAGGTTCTTGTTAAAGCACTCAAACAATCTAGAAAGGATGAAAAAGCATGGTCTACAACAATGAAAAAACCTTTGAAAGAATTATATTTTTTTAAAGAAAAATTCACTTGAAGGTTAAATGTAAGAAGTGAAAGATAGTGATTAATGTTGAAGAGGTTTTGTATTTATTTTCATAATAATTTTCTAATTGACAATGTTTTTAGGTTTTCCATAGTTTTTCCAGTAATTGGAGCCACATATAGAATGTTGGAAAAGATGTAAAGCTATGTAGGGTTAAATAAAGAAGGTACTTGCCAATTATCATTTTGAAGAAATTTAATGAAATCATTTCTCAAATTAAGCAGCAGTAGAAGGAGAATTTCTAAATTATTCTAGAAGTCTTTGGAGATACAAGGCAATGTTTTTCAACTTTTTCAAAAAAATTGAGTTGCTCAAAGGGTTTTTTTGAATTTGGAAGAATCCACCAAGGCACTCAAAGTTTTGAAGAAGTTGAAATCAATTGCTTAGCATCAAACAAAATTCAAATAAAATTGATTAATTAAAACAATAAAGTATTTCCATCTTTGTTATTGCAAATCTTCAATAAAATTGGATTGGTTTTCTGAATATAACTTAGGAAAAAAATGATTTAAAAAATGATTCTTATTGAATTTTTATTTTAGAATTTGTATGAAAAACAAAATGATTTTTTTGAACTTCTAATTTTCACTTTTTATGACAAACGTCGTGGTCTTTTTGAGGATTGGCATTGCAAAGTTCAAAGAGAGATTTTGTTGGTAGCTACCAATAATTGGTTCAAGTATTACTATGAGATCTTAAAAAATTTCACTATGGAAGAGCCCAATGTCTTAACAAAATCAATGACTACTTTGGCATGAAAAAGATTCATAGGTTGAAGTCAATTATAAAGTACATAAAAGACTTATTTACAAAATTATCCAAAGTTTCAATCAGATATTCATTTTCTGATTGATAAAACTATTGCATGTTTACTTTTAATAGTGATTGGATATGGAAAGGCTTGGTGATCTCTAAACTCAAGTTAGAAAGTTAGAAGTAGTGTTAGCCGCCTCTGAGAAGGAAGTGGAAGGTGACATATTCTACGAAGAATCTTAGCTACATTTTATCTTTTTGAGCTACTTACAGATATTGAAAGCTATGTAGGATTAATGTTAATAATCAATATGAGAATATAGATAAAAAATCAATGAAATTTGCCTAACTTTATAAATAATTCATATAAGCTTGACAAGTTTGGACACATTGGAGGAAGAGAATTTAACTACATATATGTCTTAATTGTGATCTTCAAGTATTTAGACATCTAGAGGATGCCCTAGCATTAGTTCTTGAGTGTTACAATCATCTCAAAAGTTTACTAAGATGAGTATCCTTTCAGGAAGTCTTGGTGTTACATCCATCCATCTTATATATATAAACCTAGGTGGATTCAACACTATAGATTCAACACTATTTGTCAAATTTAGTAAATTTTTGGAGTAAAATAAGAGTTACACGCCTACATGTAGTCTTATTTCAAAAAAATATGATTGAGCAATTAGTGTGCAACTACGCAATATGTAACAAAATGAGGTGTAAGGTTTCTCCACCCCCTAGCTCTGCTTGGCAATTATTGTTATTTACCTCACTATATTCCACACTATAAATTTCAGCTTGTTTACATTTCAAGTGAAATACATAGTGATGTTAGTAAAATCAGCTTCCTTTGCAACAACCTTGTTGGTTTTGATTGCTATATAAAATGACTACTATATCAAGTGGCTATTATAATGGAGAGGGTGGATAAAATTTGTCCCTTTCACCAAATGTTGTTGTAAAGAGACAAGATTTGTTTTGACCGAAGTTGTCTATGATTGTTATAACAAAATTGTTATTATATCAAGTGCTTTATAGATGGAGCATATTGTATCTATAAATGTCAAGCTGAACCAAATACTATAGTTTGTGTAGTACATATACTTGACAAATTCACACCAA
The DNA here is from genome assembly GCA_963971425.1 of Bryoerythrophyllum caledonicum. NCBI lineage: Eukaryota > Viridiplantae > Streptophyta > Bryopsida > Pottiales > Pottiaceae > Bryoerythrophyllum > Bryoerythrophyllum caledonicum. Next base: position 29,933,371 of record OZ020517.1, on the reverse strand, counting down.
ACTCCCTTTAGAGCCTAGAGTTTTCTTCTTCTTCTCTTTTTTCTTCTTCCCAAGACCCCTCTTCAAACCTTGGACCTTTGGCCTTTGGGCCTTAAACTCTTGATCTACAACCAATAAATGAGTTCTACTATTGACGACAAAGATTTAACCTGCTAACCAATAAAGAGGCACAAAGGCCGGGTTTGGAGCAAGTTTGTGCACATGAGGCTCAACAACTTGCATTCACACCCCAATCCGCCTCCTACGAGCTAGGGTTTGCAAACCGATGCCCCAATGTGCGTGGCCCAACAAACTGTTAGGTAAGCAAGCCAATAATTTGCAAGGGCCCCTTTTTACGTCTAGAAATTTATCTTTCAAACTTTTTTGGTAAACTTATCCATGCACCACCACCACCCTTCTGTTATCTCCACAATTCTTGAAGAGCTCTCTTTCTTCCTAGGTGTTTCCTCTTTCTTAAAGACTTGTGTTCCGAGGTTTTATACTTTCTTGTTTTGCATAATTTGAGTAAGTGATTTTGAGTGGGCTATTTTTAGTGATTAACGTTTTAACGCCTAGGTGGACCATGACAACCTGAGAGAATCTACAAGAGAAAACAACATCTCCATAGTGGGTACATTTCAACACGACCCTACTTCACAAAAAGTCACCGTAATTTGCTAAGTGGATTGAAGATCAGATGAATCCGTTGGAAAACTAATGAAAAGCTCTAAAGTTGTTCAGAGGACGTGAGAGACAATGGCCAATTGTGGAAAGATTTACATAAGGAAAAACACCAAAATCCACCATGCTAGGGCCTTATAGTTGGTAAGGGGTTAAAGTTCTTCCATCATTGCAACTGTTTTTGCATGTGGCCTCCTTGACTTAATGCTCTTAGAGGGGCCCTCTCAAGTGAGTCAAGAAGATAGACATGTGAAGAAAAAGGTCAAATGAGAGTGGGTAGAGGATAGTGTTAACTATTTTCTATAAATTAATTTGTTCAGAGGAGTATTCAGATAATGATTGCAAACCTTTGAAGAAAGACATTGAATAGAATTTGTTGAGAAGATGATTGTAGAGTTTCTCAAAGAACCTGAACAAAGTTGGCAACAATGCAAAGGCAAGTAGTTGAGAATGAGGCAAAAGTATGTAAACGAGAAGGAGAAGTACAGAGCAATAAGAGCAGCACTTACAAAATGGCCTCGGTGAAAGGTTTTTAATAGCATGCTTGGCGGTACTCCACAAATTTAACGTAAAATCATCTTTATACTATTAAACATTTTGTACTTTTTTGTTACTGTTGAGAATTTTACTCATTTTTTTCAACATTCCAGTATTTCAATGTTTTTTGTTTAAACTTCAAAGAAATCTTTGTATCTTTCCAGGATGTGATGCCAAATATTACATATATTTGTGTCCCATGCTAAAAAAAAAATAGAAATTAGAAACATTTTTAAATGACTACATCTGGTGTTCATGGTGTAGATCAAGGGACTCACATGGCACATGAAGAGATCCACAACTTTAATGATGATGAGGAAGAATCTACACCAATGTGACTTCTACAACATGCATTTTCAACGCTCCAATTTCTCCTTGATCAAGAGCCTAAAAGCAACCTTATGTTGGTGAACAAGTGAAGAATGCAAAAAAATAGAAGAAAGTGCCTGCATGTGACTAAGCCATTACAATTGCCATCATTATATATTTTTTATTTTAGAAATTTGAAAAAATGAAGTTCCAAGTAATAAAGAAGATTATAAAGAGTGGGATGCAAGGAAGAATGATGCATTACATAGACAATTGCAAATGGTTTCATTGTTTGCAAAGGCCATGAAAGGCAAGAGTCCACCATGACCTTTTTCATAGCTAGTTTAAGTTAACATGCGTGTTTTTTAGTATTTTTGCTGAATATTATCATATATTTGGATTTTACTTGGATTTATTTTATGATACCCTTTAGAATGCTTTGAATTCACATTTGCTATACAATACTTGTTATACAATGTTTTTATGCATATTTGAATTTACATTTTTATATTTTTTGAAAAATCACTTAAATTCATGATTTATTTTTCTCTTTATAGATTCTGTGAATATTTTTTTATAGAAAGACTTGATACAAAATTGAACATTAATTACCAAAATTAACAAATTAACGAATATTGACAAATTTTGACATCTACATTTTACAAGAAAGTCTCAAATGTCCTCACATACATCATTTTCAGTCAAAATTGAGGTTGATGTAGCCCTCCCCGTCCGTCCCTTCTCCCATCCGCCCCCTTCACCTTTCGGCGGACAGAGTGGACTAAGTTCTTGCTTCAATATAGCTTGTAAAGAAATTTTTGAAATCAAAATATTACAAGGATGTCTAAAATGTCCTCACACGCATCATTTGAGTCAAAATTGAGGTTGATATAGCCCTCCCCCCCTGCAATCCGCTCGTCCAACATTTATATATTTGTTGGTGTTTGTTAATTTTTGTTAAAATGCTCAATCATTGACTAGTGTTTCACGGAAGGCTTTTCAAGCAAGTATGTTTGTGAAAGATATACATATTGCACTCAAACTAGTTCTACAAATCAATAGTTTGAAGGAGCTTAATGGTTGGTAGAACCTTCCAATCATAGTTACTTAAATCTTGCAATCATAATTCATTAGCCTTCATGAAGCTCCTTTGTAACCCATAATTATGATGTAAGACCTTTTTTGGTAACAATAGTTTATATGGATGTCCAATTTGTCTTTGTATGTAGTATTTGGTTCCATGTGAAAGCTCTTTGGAGACTCAATAACCCTTCTTCCTCCACCTTCCTACCTCTCTTCATCGTTTGTTTGTAAAAGAAACTATATTGCAATGTTTTGAGGAGTTGACAACAAGTGTTGTAGTTAGCATTTAGTATATGGTTATGTCACTACACCAAATGCATAATTTGCATTTAGTGTAGTTTTATGTTTAGTGTAATTGATTTGGAAATGCTATAAATTTTCACCTTCGATGAGAATTTTTACCGAGCACAACTATTAATACCATTCGAAAAGAGGAGTCATGGTAAGCATAGTGGTAGAAATAGTCGTCAGAGAAAAAACTTAATAGTATTAATAAATCAATTGATGTAATAATCCTAAAGATCATTATTAGAGTCATATCATGCACAGTACTACAGTTGGACCGACCCAGAATAAGAGCAGCACAAGCGAAATACCGTAATGCCTCTGGTCTGAGAATGGCTGGTCGCCCAAAAGAGGGGACCAACACACAGTAAACAGTGTTACTGAAAATTAGGGTTTCCAGTCAAATAGAATGTCCAATACTATATTATAAGGAGCCCTAAATACACTTGCATATCTGCAAGGGTTAAGGACTCGTTGCGGAACCCGTCACATCGTCGTAGCATATATAAATAAAATACGCACTCTGCGTGCTTACGGGAAAAATTAGGTTAGCTCACATCTCATAAACTCGGTGGGCACCCCACGTCATGTTTTTATGAGAGAAATGTGTCAGTCTCAATGATCAACCGGACCTAGGAAAAAAGTTCAGGAACGGTGTTTGTAGAGGAAGTTGAGTCGCGCACCTTGGGAGGTGACTCTCATCGTAATCTAACCAATGTAGGTGCAAAAAACAGATCATACAGCATTATCTGACAGCTATGCGCTTTCTGGATGCCGTGACGAGAGGGGATTTGGCAGCTTTAGGCGGGCTCTTGTACTCTAGCAACTCTCCGTCCCCTTCTTGCCGCAACTTCCCGTCCTCAAAACTTGGCAGCTTCTGGTCCTCCTCAAATTCTTGTAGGCACTTGCCGTCCTCGTACACTCCTAGGATCTTTCGTACCTCGTTCGAAAGGTCAATAATATACTGATCCTCACAACCTGCATCATTGTACATTGTACCTTAGCATTCTGTATCTGAGGGCAAGTCGAGGCCTGGTTCAGCGATTTAGTTCTTGTTTCTAATGAATTGTGCGCAATCTTCTTTGGCCAAATGTAGAGTGAGCCACCACTTCGAACATGATAAATTCCTGACGATAGGCCTCCGCATGGGGGACAGAATTCATGAATATGATGTGAAAGCTTACCGATTTCGGACAGAGCTTCTTCTAGCCGGAACAAGTACTCGTAATTTGTACCGGCAGGACCTTTAGCCGTAGCAATTTGCCTGGCCATGTCCCGAAGCGGAGCTGGCCCCAGGTAGTACTGGTTTTTCGATCTATTTGGAGATCCAATGTACACGAGAACCCCAGTAATTGCCGGGGTATTCGGTGAAGCATCCTGCAAATAAAAAGCGCCATCGTGACTTATTAAATATCGGATTGATGGAGGGAGAAACTGAAGAAGTTCCAATCTCATGATATCAATCCCATGACATGATTGTCATCAATGTCAAAAATCGCGACCAAAACAAAGTGTGGCTAAATGAATACTCACTGTGTAAAAGTCAACGAATGTCCGTACGTCGTACTCAAACTCTCGTAGCTCCAAATACTGCAGTCACGAAAAAAACAGCACCCGGTGAGAAACAGATGCACACGCGGTAAAAAATCTATTCCATAAGTACGAAGTAGCATCGCATCAAATTACCACCACGGATAACAGTCGAGCTTATGTAACTTACAGAGAGCACTAGCTGTTCAGCATCATAGCCGGTGATTCTGTAAGCACAGCCCGCAGTCCGTGCACCTTCTTGCGGCTCCAGCGTGACTGTCCGGCCTGGGTACTCTGGTGTACCTCGATGATCAGTGCTGGCTGAAATATCACAACATCGAAGCATAAGATTCCTGTTTATAACGACTTCCACAATATACAGTTTTGGTGCTCTTATTGTCAAATTGCAGCTAGTGCGTAACCCTAGTATTACTTGGGATGAATTCTGAATAACACTCGGGCAGCACGAGGAACAGGAAATGAGAAGGATGAGATGTAAGAGACTATGGTGTGAAGGAACGAGTTTCAGTCGCAGGTTAACTCTTAACGGAGCTGCTACAATTTCTCAGTGTCCAATATGCTGTAAGATTGTTCACAATTTCACTCGACACTATAACTATCCATCGTTTCTCGCGAAATAGGAAATGGTTGATAACGCTTCGGCTGCCTCTATCACTATATGAAAGTAACACTACTCCCTTAAATTTTTGACAGAAAGCTTCACACAGAAGAAGTCTGATAGACCTTCAAAGGCCGTAATGACAGGAGAATCAAAATTGTCTCAACAACGTGAACAGCAATGTGGTTTCAAGGTTACCTTGGTTGAAGACGCGGGTGTAACCTTTGATGAAGCCTATCACACGCTCGTCGTACTCAAAGCCCGCCTTCCAGACAAGAGAACCATAGCCAAAAACCCAGAGAACCATGTTTCTGAACCTGAGCACCATAAATTCCAAGACATCCGGTTAGGACACTGAGTACCGTAACGCCAAGCCAACTGCACTCTCCCTCGGTTACAACCATAGAACACAGCATCCTCTCATCTCCCTCATCTCACAACTGGCCAGGCCGAAGTCGCGCACGATGAAAATAGAAAGAAGCACACTGATAAAAAAAAGTTTCCAAACTCTTCGTAATCAATTCTCACTTCCTATCAAACTCTCCTCACAGAGAACAAGCCGAAAAAGAAACTAGACCTTCAATGCGCTAGGCAAAGAGCAGAGTTACCACCTCAAATGGAAGACAGCTAATTACCTCTCGTTAGCACGGTAGTGCCAAATCGTCGCGCACGCACTCACTCCCACTCAGCACCTCAATTAAGTCCCGGAAAACTTCTCTCACTAGCCTAAAAAACTCCGCAACCTTCACCGCCGCCGCTCCTCAAAATGCCACTTCGCACCTCACAAGCGCTCTCACAACACCGCAACGCGCCTCTAAACTCTCAAGATTCAAAGACGGTCAGATCAAACCTAACGCCGAGGCTCTACAACCTCCGCATAAACGATCGCAGACCGCACAACTAGGCGTCGTCCCGGAAAGACAGTATTACCAGAATGCAAGTGGTCCTCCAATAAATACATGCTCACTCACGCTCCCTGCCAAGGACTACAAGTAAGCCATGGCTGTCCTTTCCCCCTCTCCAGCGCCGGGTTCTGAGAAACCGAGGTCCCCTGACGGCAGCGTCCGGCGGTAACAGGAAACGAATACGGACAAAACCAAGAGCACGTCAAACGAGATCCGTGACGAGACAATGTGCGCGGCCGAAGCACGAGGCTCGCTTCCACCACCACCGCTGCGGCTGTGGAAACACTCGTTCTCCACCGGCACACACACACGCTTCGCTTGCGCACTGCGTCCTCCCTTCTTGTTCCTCGTCTTCATCGAGAATCGCATCATCGCCCCTCCCACGCCCCTGGACGACCGAACGAAAAGCAACGGACGTGCAACGAAAAGCCCACGAAAGCTGTGCACGAACACTAGCCTCCGCCCTTTCGGGGACGGAAGCCACCGAACGAGACTCTCGAGGGTGTGTGTGCTCCAGAACCGTCCCCGGTGTCGGTTTTGCGTTCCATACGCCGACAAACGAATCGACTGTTCCATTATGTGCGCGTGGTGGTGATTTCGGGATTTAGTGACGGGTTTCGGACCTGGTCCAATTGAGGTGACGGCGCAGGTCACTTGGGTGTGTGACGGATGAAGACATTCATCCATGTGGATGGAGGAGGGAGGAAATGGCGGGCTTGGTCTGAAAGTTGGCAGAGTTTGTGGTCGTGAATTTAGGAAAATCAGGGAATTAGGACTCCGCGCCTGCCCCGAGCCTATACCGAGCCTGCCCCGAGCCTGCTTCTAACGGCTGCGCTTTCTGCAGCCCACCGGCCCGGTAACGCTTACCACTATCCTGTGCCTTTCTAGCCTTCTTTTGGGGGGAGTTGAAGTTTTGTGGTTTCCAATTTCGGCTTTTTCTTTTTCTTTTTTTTTTTTTTTTTTTTTTGAGCTTCGGATGTGAAAAATGATGAATATTCTTCCCTTTGCTTTTAGCATGAATCTCCTCTCTTTATTTATACAACTCCGAGAACTCTTATTAGTTGCTTATATTTTTGTTGTGGGGTTATTGTTAGGGATACGAAGGTATTTGACAAAAAAATTGGAAACTAGAAGAAGGGTTCATGATGGAAACTGACAAGAGCTTGAATTAAGAAGACGAGTGTAGAAACAACACCAAGATAGGGAAGTTAGAGCTTCAAGAGATGCGTTGTCAAGAGTGAAGGACTCCTCAGCCGCAACTCCTATACGTATATCTTAGTCTAGAGTATTAGAAGAGTAAAATAAACTATAATGGAAAGTAAAAAATAAAGTAATAGGTCTAAAGTAAAGTAAGGAAAATGTTCTAGAGATTATGTCTCAAAGAGTTATTTCCTCCACTAGAAGAGGAGTTTTACGGTTGAGATTGAGACATTGATCCCTTGGATATACATATATGCTTTTAGCGGTTTAACCCCTAATGGCCCAAGGCATTTTTACACCAAAAACACTTCAAAACTGCTCGTTCTAGTGCAATGAGTATTGAGGTATCAAAAAAAAATCTACATCTTAACGTAGGATCTAAATGAAGGCTTATTCATTAACATCCTCAAAAATTTCATAAACTTTGACTGCACGGATTGAAAGATTACAGTGTTTGAAGTAGAGAAATTGTTCTTTTTCTTCCTTGCTTTAAGTGGATGAGCAGACTTTTACTACACTTGGTGTCAAATTTTTGCACTATACAAGGTGTGAAAACATTACCATCATGTTAACCATGATGTTATTTCCTTGTACACCAATTTTTAGAGGTAGAGAAGGGGTGTAGCGTATTCAAAACAAATGTGCAAGGAGTGGAGGTTCAAAAATTGCCAATTCACATTTTTTTTAGAGAACGAAATATGTTTTAGAATGATAATCCGTGTGGTCGATAAGAAGGTTTAGAAGAAAAAATAAAATGTAAGAAATATGAAGTTCTCTAAGTTTTATGAGGAAAAGAAGAAGTTTTATTGGCACCTTGCCCGACAAAGTGTGACAATGTGTGAAAATGTTTGACTTGGATTATTATGCTATTTTCCACCAAATACAAGAGAATTTTTTTGACAATATGAAAGGAAATAATATTATATGCTGGTATTGAAAATCTCACATTCAATAGATTGTCCTAGCATAAGTTTTTGGAGTTGCTTGACATGCCCGGTATCTCCATTCAAAATTCAAACCCTATAATTTTTTCATAAAATGTCAGATTTAGGGAAATTGGACTCACACGAAGCTTTTAGCAATGTCCATCTACAATAGAAATTTTAAAAAGGAATGTTATGAATTGACACCATCGGAACGTGCCCAAACCTTCGAGAGTCCCCCGAGGGGCCTCTTGGGCCTTGTAGGGGTTAAAGTCATCTCATATAATTGGATTTTTTAAATTTTTATACAGATGGAATGTTAATGTTATTCTCTTCATTTGATTGAAAGAGCATAAATAAGAGATGCATGATTTCTAGAAGTGAAGACGTGTATGGTTTAATTATCATCCATGAAGACGTAGTAAAGGATTCATGTGTGATTTTATTAATAAAATTTTAAAAACACTCCTCATGTCTAATCATTGAAGTATATTTTCCTAACAGTCTGTAATTTACTTATTCCTCTATTCTCTTCATACATACATGATACCCAAGGAATTGAATTTTGAGCAGCTGTCCTTCAGGGAAAAAAAAGAACTAACCAACCTGGTTAGCATGAACCAACCAGAGTTCAATTGTTATTGATTGGTTGGCGAAGTGGTAAACTCTCTGTAGATCAGGAAAAAGCCCAGTAAAATAATATTTTCAAATGTTGGATCTGCTAGCATATTCCACAATATATGCAGCAGGTCTGAGTAGTCTGCATATCCCAACAGTGATTGCTTGCATGACATACAACAAGAATAACATATGTCCATCTGTGGGAGCATGTCCCACCCAGATTAAGCGGACTTTCAACATGTGAAGTTCATTTCTAGAGCAAATTGTAAGAAGAGCAAGAAGAAAAGCAACTCTTGTCACTGTTGACGAGCATGTCTATTTGTGGCCATACATGCAGGAATCCCCACCCCGAAAGCCCCTCGTTGGCCCCCTCGTTGCCCCTCAAGGGATGACGGGGTAATCCCCTCCCTATTCCCCTCCCCATTCCATTGTGGTTCCCATAGCCCCACACAAACCCTATGCGCTCCCCTATCCATTACCTTGCCGTTCTGGTAGCCCCCCGCAAATCCTGAACCCTTAGGAAGAAATTTCAACTCATATGTGGCTACCTTTCACGTGGACAATTTTGTAGTGATTGATCCTCATGAGCCAACGATTTGCGGTTCTTGCATGCAAAGATCATCATTTTAATTTTGAAACTTTTTTGTAGATGACTCTTTCTATTTAAAAAGATAGCCAAGAAATGAAATTTGGGGCATTGCCTCCATACTCAAGTTTCAGTGTCTCTTGCCGAGCTTCTTTTTTTACGTACATTGATCCTGGTCGATGTTGTTGTCGTTGCACAAAAAAACTTGAGTAATAACTTGTGGTCAAAAGAACAGGTCACAACACTGTCCAGGTGCATGAACCTGGACAGGCGGATAATGTCCATGCCCAGGTTCATGAACCTGGACAAGGAGGACTGAAATGGGGGAAATTTGTGATCATGTCACATGTGTGCTGTTGAAAGGATTTTATTGCATAGATCATGAGAATTGGGATGAAACTCTGATTCCTTCTATTCTGGTGGTCTGACTACTTTTGCTCTGAACTTTTGCCACAGGTGCATTCTACCTGGAAAAAGTAAAAGGATATTTGGCACACTGTACACATGTTTGAGTGCGTCAAATGTTTTTTTAACACATCTCATCCCATTCAAAGACATGTACCGGTATTCAAATCAGCATGCAAGGTAGGATGACTAAAAACCACCCACTGACCTCAAACCGCCATCTTCTACACCCTACTTATATTCGCTAGATTCACGTTGCAAGTGACGTTAACAACGGGGCTACATTTTCACCCTGACATCTAGGAAGGGAATAAAAGTTATACAATTTAAGTTGATTCCTAAAGGACTGGGCGTTGTGCTTCACTAAAACCACCTCAAAACTATCACTGTGACGTGAGATATTATTCGACTAATTAAAATGGATTTTTAGGATCCTACCCAAAATCGATTTGTACTCCACAGGTACAAATGGTCCTTTAGGGGTTAATGGGTGGTTGTGGGTGATTCCACCTTACCACACGACGTGAGAACATGACAAGTGCTATCGTCTTCTATACATGCTAAAGTTTGCACTGTGATTTTCAATGGTATACCACAAATAATACATTGAGAATAATACATTGCTTACGGTTAGGGCTTTGTGCTACCTAAGGCATGTAAGTGGGCCATGACTCACCGTGCCCATAGGATTGTCACCAAATGCTTGTTAGGATTATGGATGTCACGCGTCACCATGCAACAAACGTGACTATGGCTTTAAAAGAAGGATTTCATCATTTCCAACATGTGAGTCCCATGTGGCATGGACTGTTTGCTTTCTGTCCCAGATTCCCATATGTGGGAAGGCTCCGGGGCTCACATTTTTCAGCATTTTTGTGTAGGATTGGGCCTCCGCTGTTGCTAACAAATCACAGAGGCGCACAAACAAAAAGGTGTCTCTTTCTAGCATTGCCCTTGGCACGCAAATTGATGTTATCCACAGCCATCCCATACAGTCATTAGTACGGCTGCACTTATTGGGCTCACCTGCTTTTGCCCGTCATGTCCATGAACTGAACACTTGATGATCTTCAAACTATTTTAAGATTGTTACAAAGTCAGTTTGATTTTGAACCCTTAACCCCTAAGGTACCAAGGCAGTTTTACACCAAAAACACTTCAAAATTACTGGATTCTAGTGCAATGAATAAAGAAGGTAACAAAAACTTTGATTTCTAGTTCTGACCGTAGGATCTCAATAATGGCTTATTAGGTAATACATGTACAAAATTTCATAAACTTTGACCGCATGGATTAAAAGATTATAGTGTTTGAAGTCAAGCAAATGGTTCATTTTCTTCCCTGCGTTTAGTGGATCAGCAGACTTTGACTTCAGTTGGTGTCAAAAATTTTCACTACACAAGGTCTAAATCTATTACCATCTTGTTAAGCATGATGTTAGCTCCTTACACCAATTTTTAGAGGTAGAGACAGGGTGTAGCATATTCAAAACAAGTGTGCAAGGAGTGGAGGCTCGAAATTTGTTAATTCACACTTTAATTTTTTTTTGACTAAATATGTTTTTGACTGATAATCCGAATGGTTAATAAGAAGGTTTACATTACATAATGTTGTGGAAAAAATAAAAAGTGAAAAATATGTAGATCTCTAGGTTTCATGTGGAAAAGAAGAAGTTTTTTTGGTACCTTGCCCGACAATGAGTGACAATGTATGAAAATGTTTGACTTGGGTTGGTATGCTATTTTTCACTAAAGACAAGAACTTTTTTTGACAACGTGAAGGGAAATTATATTACTTGCGAGTACTGAAAATCTCACTTTCAATAGAGTGTCCTATCAAAAGTTTTTGGAGGTGCCCGAGGTGCCCGCCCTCCCCATTTAAAATTCAAAACCCTATAACTTTTTCATCAAATGTCCAAATTAGGAAAAAATAGTTTTCCCACTAAGGTCTTGGTAATGCCCTTCTATGGTAAGAATTTCAAAGATGAATGTTTAAAATTGACAACACAGGAACCTGACCGAAATTTCGAAAAGCCCATTTTGGACACTTGGTCCATTAGGGGTTAAACGTCATTCGGGAACCGTATTCACTAGCATGTATTTTACTCTGTAAAATATTAAAAAGTATTAAAATTTAGCAAGATTTACACATTTAGATTGAAGATTCTTCCACTGACATCTTTCATTTGGAGGTCATTTCAATGATAAGGTTCACATATTGAAATGACCTCCAAATAAAAGATGTTACTTGAAGAATCTTCAATCCAAAGGTGTAAGTCTTATTAAAATATTTTATATATTTATATTTATTATTCATAGTATTTTAATATTATTCATAGTAAAATATGTGCCTGTAAATATGGTTCATAATAGACGTTCAAAGGTTAATTCGTAAAAACTGTGACTATGTTTCACCAAAACCAATCCAAAACTACTTCTTTAATCCCTAAAGGACCCCCATGGGAGATGTTTTAAGTTTTAAGGAAGATTCCTAACGTCTCAATTTTTATCATGAATTTGTAAAATTTTTAAGAAGATGCAACATAGTAGTAGCTTAGTGGGAATATAATTCTTCTCTTCATTGGATTTTTTTGAAAAATGATACTTTTTTCAATTCAAAATTGGAGACTAGGAAGCTCCAATAGTTTTGCTACAAATATCTATGACATTTGGATTTTTCATACAAATAAAAAATATTTTTTTCTTTGAAAATGTCCAAAAAAATCTTGTTCTTACTGTAAAACAACATTTCGACCAAAGTCAAATATCTTGATACATTGTTGGGCAAGGTACCAAAAAACTTCTTTCCCCGATAAAAATTTGAGGTCTTGATTGTTTTACTTTTTATTTCTCCTACTATAAGATGTGGTGTAAACCTTCTTACATACCATTTGGAATTCTCATTTAAAAATTAATTTGGTTCACAAAAAAAAAAATTGGCAATTGACAATTCTTGAACATCCACTCTTTGCATAAGTTTTTTGAGTATGCTACACGCCTTTTATCTCTAGACATTGGTGTCCAAGGAACCAATATCATGTTCAACATGATGGTAATCAATTTAGACCTTGTGTAGTGCAAAAATTTGACACCAACGGAAGTCAAAGTCTTCTAATCTATTCAAGTCAAGGAAAAAATTGAACCGTTTTCTCTATTTCAAACACTATAATCTTTCAATTCATATGGTAAAAATGATGAAACACTGTGAGTATGTAAATTATTGAGTCTACATTGAGATCCTACGACTAAAATTAGAAATAAAAGTTATTGTTTCCTTCCTCACTCATTGCATTAGAATCAACATTTAAAAAGTGTTTTTGGAGTGGAATTGTCAAGAAATTTTAGGGGTTAAATTTCAAATAGAAAATCGTTTTGGAGAGTTGAAAACCATTCATTCTAAAAATAGACAATAAATACTTATTGTGGTGCTATGGCACTTCGGTGCTGCATTATTTGAATATCAGTGCCCGGAACGAAACTCAGATTGTACAGTACAGTACCGTAGTACAATTCAAGCATGAAACATCTTGTTACGCTTGTCCCTACATGATATCTTTATGAACATACAAAGTGGTTAGGGGATTGGGCACTTTATATCCAACATTTATTTCATTGGCAGGTGTTGAAACAAGCACTGTTCAATGCAGGGCTTTTTTACTTTTAGTTTCACTGTTTTAGCCAGAGTGGCGGCAGAATTTTTTTTTGGAGACCACACATCTGGGGACAGAAAGTTTCTCCCGAAACCATACAAAACCAAATTTTCTCCATAAATATCTTTTTTGGAGAATCCATCTCCATTAACATAGATTTGTACATCCTTTTTGGTGACATGATGGAGTCCCTGCTATTCACTAGTAGAAATATGGCGATATGGAAACGGCCATCAATGAAATTTTACTGATATAAATTCATAATTTTCCCACTTTTTTGGGAAAAAAATTGGCCACTTGGCTCCGAATCGCCCAAAAAAAAATACCTGATCCAATGTCTCACATTGGTGTATTAACCCCTTAAGGCCGATTGACTATATATGGTCCTTTCGGAACAAAAACCTTTAAAGAAAGCGCTATAGACCATGATTTGGAGGTGGAGGAAGATGGGCATCTATTGAGACTATTGCCACCGCAAACGGTGCAAGCATGGGCGAGCTACAGTGATTTCTGTGAAATGAGTTTGTAAATTTCCGTTCTGAATGTACCCACTGCATAGATCTAGAACACTCGTAGATCCTTATACGCCGAAAATGCTCATTGGCCTTAACCCTTAAACGACGGAGCTAGGACGGTGGCATCAATCCTGATTTTCATTCTAATATGTGCTGTAATTCTTCATCAAGTATAAGCGGAAATGTTTTTATTTCATTTTTTCAAAGATGACACCACATGTTTTGTTCATGTCACAAAAAACACAAGAATTTATTGGTGAAAATTTGAATATTGTGATTTTATGAAGAAAAGTTGAAGAATGTTCATATCATATACAAATTTTGAGTACAAAATATGATAATTTCACTGAAGGTATACATTATTGTGCTGAAACTTGTGGTGTAGATGAAACTTCCGTATTCAGCTAAAATTAGAAAATTGGTCATCCATGGTGATAGGCCCAAAGTTCAAATTGCAATTACTTACTCAATTTTATGTATTTTTCAAATTTTCATATTGGATTGGAAACTAGATTTGATTAACTTCATTTCATTAGTTGGACTCAATTTCAAAAAAATAATTTTAATGACTCAAATTCAGATTTAGAGCTAAAGCTAAAAGTTTCTAAAATACACTCCGTTGAGTTCCATGTCACAAACATTTTCTTGTTTAGAGAAAAAGTTACATACTCTATGAAAGATATCTACAGTGCATGTGGTACATGCACTCATTGACAACACCTTCACAAAAACTTGGATAAAAGTAATATTTTATCATCACGTGGGAGCGTTTTACATTCTTCCATCAACCAGATTTTGGTTGCCCTGACGTTTAAGGATTAAGTGGTTAAAATGAATATTTCGGAACACGGTTGTTGCAAGTGCATCCCCTTGAGTGTTTTCAGTGACCAAAACACCCAAGTAGTGACTCGTATATCGTTCCAGGGATTCAGGTGAAGCTAACTAGGTTGGGACAATCCAGTTATGACTCCTTCCTAAACTTCCTCTTATTCTTCTTATTCGAGTAGGCCCAATCCAGTTACCTCACCATTCCAGGTATCCGGATTGCCTCTTCTTACTATCATGTTTCCGATTTTGCATCCGGATCCGGGAATATCAAACCACTCACAACAGTAATCAACTCTAGTTTTCCCTCATGACGTTAGCTATCGGAGGACGCGTCCTATTTGGAAAGGGACGGTGTACAAAACTCTCCCCTCATAGATTAGAGTGGCGAAAGAATCCACTATCAATCCTAACACCCTCTACACATAACAATCACATGCACCACGATGTTGTCTACCTCCTTACAATTGTAGGGATGCTACCGGACAGCCGGTCACGCAAGAGGTATTCCGACCCTTCCCTTACTACAACGACGGGAATCCCAGAGAAACCCGGATCCCTCATCTCTTCCTTTCCACCACATTCCAGGCTTCACAAAGGTTACACAACCATTTGGAATGGGGTACGTCTGTGACAAGGACGACTTCGGAGCTCACACGAAATGAGATAGATAGGTGTCAAGATTTAAGGACTCAAACTTAACATTAAAAATGGACAGCGCATCTCATACAACCTTAGGAACAATGCCTCGTAGTTAGGTGCTTGCAAATCCTCTTCCTAACACAACGATAACGAGAACCAGGTTCTAGCTGCAGCGGCGGCCATGCAAGGAGTCCGACCTACACACCAAAACCCAAGCTACCCGGGTCTGCAATCTCCCCACGCTCTCACAATTAGGTCAACTAATGAGACTCTAACAACCTCGCGACTAACAACTAAATACCCTTTCTTTGAAAACAAAACACAAAACCCGGAACTCCACAATTGAAACGGTTCATGACAGCTGGTCTGCCACTTCCTAACTACCCTCGACCAAATCCGAAAGTTACGGATCCGATCCACCTTTCCTGGAACAAGTTCCGGTTCCGAGTAAAACCCTAATTATCGGGTCACCACTATGACCATTTAACCCTACCACTAGACTCCTAACCTCCTACGGCTAGTTTCCTGTGCACAAGGCATGGGATCACCCTCCTCCTTGTCTTTCTGATCCTGACCTTCATCTTCCTCCGAAGAGTCCGAGAGCTTCACCGTTGAAGTTCTGACTTGGAATAAAACATGTTCTTCCTCTTTGACCTTATTCTCCGGCTTCTGCACCTCGATCCGCTCGCTCGCAAGTGTTCTCTCCTCCACTTCCCGGGTGATGGTCCATGAAGCCGACCGAGTTTGCCACTTGGGGGTTACCCTCTCGGAAACGGATGGGGTCCGTCTCTTAGAAATCCACGAGTCCGGAGTGTCAACCTCCCCTTGCTCGTCTTCAGCTGAGACAACGGAGAGAGCTCGTCCTTCCGCTTCCTGTGTTTCGGACCAAGAGTTTGGAATCCGGCTTCTGGTTCCGAAACCACGAGTACTTTGACAACTCTGAGTCGGGAGACACCTTCCGTTTACCTTTTCTAAGGTCGCGGAAGATCCCCACGTGAATCTTCCGGCACTCCTCTAGTACCTTCTCCATCTTGGAGTGGTAGTCCACCTACGCCCCGACGAGCTTCTTTGCCACTGGCCCATCAAGCTTCCGGGCCTCGGTGAATCCGGCATCGAACAACCTCGCCTTCAGCAACACGTCGCCCGGTTGCTGCACGAATTTGGTCACACGGGTGAGAGCAAGTGCGGAATCGTTCGCCTTACCCATCGCCAGAGCCGACTCCACAACTTTCTGGTCCATGGCCGTCTTCATCTTCCGGTTCTGATTCTCCAAGGAGATGAGCCGAGCCTCTAGTTCCAGCACGTTCAGGGGTTGCAGATTCTTCTCCAGACGTCCGCACAGTTCATCTGCTCCTACGTCACCTGCAATCCGGCATGCCTCAGCCAAGATGACTTCGATCCGCTCATAAGTCTCCTTGGCCTTCTCGTATCCTTTCCATGATCATGTCAAAATGATCCTCTTCGTCTTTCTCCTTGCTGACCTTCTTCCTATGGATCGTAGAAGTCATGTTGCTCCTCTCGGTCTGTTTCCTCCTCTTCTTCGTGCTGGCTGACGCCGGCTGGATGTCGTCTTCGGAGGAATCCGAGTCCGAATTCGGTTCCTGTTCGGATTCCGCATCCGGTTTCGCATCCTCCCAATCGTGGCTTGCTAGCACCTTGGCTGTCTCGTAGGCGGTCTTCTTGTTGTCGCATAGCAGGTCCTTGTGCTCGTACATGTGATACAGGAATGGGAAGATTGGGGTAGGTCGCACCTTCCCCATCCGGTTAGGAATTTGCTTACCAATTCTCCTACAATGTCTCCCCACGCCACCTGCCTCTTGCCGGTGTAAGCTCCCCAAATTCTGTTGGCCAATGTCGTGGTGGTCTTCGAAGGCCAATCCGGATACATGATCGGAAGTAAGAACTCCATCACCCTCTGAACCCTCGGATCCTTGCAGTCCACCACGGTCAGCCCTTCCTTCGGATCTCCTTTCCACGTGAACTTCCTGTCAATGAAGGATTCTCGACGTGAGCACATATCTTCTCCCCGCGTCGGAAATCTGTATACGCCGCTCCACATCGTCAAAGTCCACTTCTCCGGCCGGCGGCCTCCCCCGGATGGTGCCCTTGAACTCGTTGGAGACTCCGTCTAGCAACTCCCGGACCATCGCGTGGTCTCTGAAACCCCATGGCTGCTCCTGAAATCCGAAACAACCCATCCTCTTCAGATCCGCATCCAACGCTTTCCGGTCGCTCTCTGATTCGGGAATCTCCGGCATCACAGTCCAGAGGTTCACAATCAATTTAGTCGCCGCCTTGCTGTTGGTCGCCTTCTTCAACGTCATCGTAGCAAACACTCGACCAAATTCAGACCCGAATTCTTCCTGAGAGATCCGCGAAAGAATCCGCACTCAAACCCTAATCCGCAATTCTTGATTCCCAACTTGCAAAGGCAACAATCGTGGCTTACAACGCCCTCACACACGAACCCTCAACTGCCCACGCTCGCTCGCTTGTTGCTAACCAACCCCAAACTCACTAAGAAAGATGAGAGGAAGAACCCTGGGATTAACTATTTATTCCCAGTCCGGTAATCATTATCTAAATCCTAACCTGCAGCCGGTTATGACTGTTAAATCCGGTTATGATTCTGACCGTTAGATCCTGATCCTGGTGATAACCGATGAAGATTGGGATCTAGTCACTGATACTCGGATTCCTTCTTATCGTTTGTAGGGTTTCGGATTTTAGGCAACGAGGACTTACGATAGTTTTTAGTAAAATTGTCTATTTCTAATGGGGGTGTTCCTAATTTCCAAAAAATCACCACCCATTCGCCCTTGACTTATACTAAGAGGACAATCCTTAAAAACTAGGTTCCGACAACATACGAATGCTACAAAGGTGGCACCCATCACCATTGAACCTACAAGACGTTGTTCTTTGTAACCATTGGAAGAATGTGGGCGTAGTGATGGTTACCAAATGATAAAAACCTTGGGATCATGTGTAACACCTAGTTCCAATATTCGAGAGTGTCATGGCATTCTCCAAGTTATACCTGGTAATCTAATTTTACTTTTAATGATGTATGTCATGTAGAGAACAAAGATTGTTACCATTATTTTACAACTCTCTTATTGCAAAGATACATATCAGAAGATTAAATCATGCAAGAAAACATCTTTTTTGTTGTCTCAAAAACTAACATAAAAAAATAAATATTAGCATGAGGTGCTTTTGAACTTTTCAAAATGCCATGAATTGAGCAATAGTTAATCCCTAAAAGATAATTTGTCCCTACGGAGGACAAATTGATTTTGGGCAGGTTTCTAGAAACTTATTTTTAAAGATAACTTCTTGAAATATATACTGCTAATAGAAATACGAGTTATCGTTGCGGGCATTTTTTTTGGACTTATAGGAAACAAGTTATGGTGCTTCAAACATAAAAAGCTCGACTTCTTTGGCAAGTGGGCAAGGTACTATGGAGATGAATAATGCTATTGTAGAGTTGACAATAACACTTTTTTGAGGCGGGTAGTAGTAAAGGATAGTTCTTGGCTACCTTCATTGTTTTCACCTAAAAACGTATAGAAATTAAGGATTTTATTTTTTCAAAAAATATTTTATCTGCTTATTTTCTTCTTTTTGAGACGAGATCACATTTCTCAATTATATTATAGAAGTCACAAATTTTTTGGTGAAACTTTGAAATTATTGAGATTTTCTGACGAGAAAGTGAAGAAAATTCATATTAAATACAAATTATGCTAAAAAATTCTGAAAATTTCACCGAAGATGGACATTACAGTGCCAAACTTGTGGCATAATTGAAAGTTCCGTGTTCAGCTAAAATTAGAACCATAGTTATAGGTCCACGTTCAAATTGCAATAACTTATTCACATTCACATATTTGTTTAATTCCAAAATGGTATGGAAACTAGACATCATCAGCTTCATTTCATTAGTTGGATTCAAATTAAAAATATTATTTTGATGGATTGAATTCAAATCTAGAGCTAAAGCTAGAAGTTTCTCAAATTCACTGTATTGAGATCCATGTCACAAACATTTTCTTCTTTAGATAAAATATGATCACCTCAATGAGGCCAGCTTCATCATCATCTAATACTTACACATACAATGAGCTCTCCCAAAAAAATTGGATGAGAAACGGTTGTTAACATTGTTTATCATCCATCAATGTTAAGCCAATTTCTGGCTGCTCTGGCGTTTAAAGGTTAAAGAGTTCCTATAATTTCTTCCACGCTCGGTGGGTGGTCCAAAAGTGCTAAGCCCAAGATAGAACCCCACCTGAGCCGTTGGATCTCATCGTACCCAACAATCCTCACTGATTGAATGGAGGATCAATGGCTCACATTCTTTTGCCATGAGTGACTGTTTTAACCTGCTCACCCACAACTACTATCGATCGATGTGTCTGCCATACACATGTGATACTAACATCATACCCGCGAGATCAACTCAGGTTCTCCTATCAAATGGCTGATAGGAGTTCTTCGAGCCAAGGATAGTTGCAGACGATGGAGGATATGCGCTCTGACATAAATGCAAAGTGCATAAATGTCGTTGAGGCTCGATCTGCGCTTGGTAAGGTGGCTGTCGAACTGAAGTGTACAATATTTGTGAAGAAAACCAGTAAAATGAAATAAGAAAGTTCATGTTGTGATTGTCAATAGTGTTTGGACATGATCATGACGCTCAAATTGAGGTTCACCGGAAGAAATCTTCCAGGGTATTATTTCTACGTCGCCAGGTCTACTCACGTGCTCCTCTTCAACTATATTGAAGTCCGTCACCTTACCGGCTGGACGAGGCTAGGTCCAAACGTAAACAAATCTTGGTCCTATTTGTGTTCCTCAAACCTGTCATTGCTAGGTGGCATGTCGTTGCGGCTGAAGAACTTTTAGTCAACTTGATTCTTCCGAAGTCTGGTCTAGTTATTCTCCAACCTCAGCTATTTGAACTCCTGATTCACATTGCATAATCATATGTATTCTGCTGATTCGATCAAGACCCAATTGGCCAAGTGACTGAATCTCTCACCTCATCTCGAGTTGAATTGATGCAGGCTATGTACTTTCCATTCACTTGCATGCAACGGCTGGATCGAACTAAACATGCAAAACTCTTTCATGAAACCTTGTTCGGTTACTGTATTGTCCTAAATAAATTGTTTTCGAGACTGTTCTAAATAGTTATGATCCATGTTTTAATCAACTGATGTAAGTTTGTCACTCCGAGGGTTATTTCCATAATCAGGGGCCACTTGCACATAATGGTTGAACCTTGCCAAACTTCTATAATAATTAGATGATCCATCAAAGGTCAAGTGAAGGTGTTTTATTATTTACTACGGCAGATTGAAATAACTACAAACAAACAACTAAACATATACTTTATGTAGACTTGGTTAAACTTAGTTTATGTGCCATTCATTGAGTACATGACTCTAATTACATCTCAAACTGTGGATTAGATTGATTCACAATTTCAATTAGTAGAAGTATAATAATATTCATAAACCAAAGTAGAAGGAAACTATTATTCATAATTTCATAAAGCAAGTGACAGATCTCATCAAACTAAGGTTTTCAATGTTAATAAAGTGTAAAGATCATACAACGCTATATTCGACTTTTGAAGTCATTTTGGTTCCTAACTTCATCACTATACAAATTCTCTTGATATGCTGCATTTCATTGCAATGAAATGATAACAATGTGAGAGATCATCGGAAAGAAGAGAGGAATTGACGAATTCAGAACGTCCGTGACCATCTATCACAGTAAAACACGTAATTGTATTTAACCATAGAGAAAGATTGTGCCACTGATGACGCAATTCCCATGTGAACTCTTGACTACATGCGGAGCGTGATGACTTTCAGCAGAGCGTGATAACTTTACAATCTATCACGGCCTTTATCCCTCCTTCGTTGTGCTCCACGTCCGCATATTTGACAATCGAAGATGGAAATTGTTTTTAACCGACAGAGAATAGTTTGCATACTTCAAATCTCTAAGGTGCATGACCTCAATCCTTAATCACGTACAAAGGAATATCTATGAATATTGCATGCATGCTTAACCAGTTAGTATACATCAAGAACACACATATTATAAACTCCGTCATATTAAGCATACTCAAAATACACAAAGTGTAGTATGCCGATCAGTATACTCAAAATACACAAAGTGTAAAATGCCGATCAGCATACTCAAAATACACAAAGTGTAGTATGCCGACAAGTGGAGATTTTTTGGAAAATAGCTATCAAATCTACATGAACTTTGATAAAATAGCAAGAACACAATCACAAGCTTGTATAGTTGCAACAAGCATAAAGAACAAAGATCTCAATGAAAATATGAAGTAGAATAATACACAATAATTCACATGTGCAACAAGCCTCTACAATTCTTTATCCTCAAACTGGTTTTTATTACACACCAACCATAGGAAACAAGACTGTAGATTACTTAACACCTTTCCAACTCAATGATTCAACTCATAAGCACCTTTACAAACACTACCACTGTGTGTAGCCACCTCTTGCTTGATAGACATCAAGAGCGTATCAACTTCTTAACAACATCACGTTCTATATTGTACCAAATTTCTTAGATCTTCTCCCGTAAGTCAGTTTTACTAGTGGGTTTCTTCTTAGACCTTCTCAAAAGAAAATCTACTTCATTCCAAAGATGCTCTATTGGATTGAGCTGGATGATTGTGGAGGATGTACAATAAACTGAAAATTATAAGCACGCAACCAATCTACAACATAACGTGCAATATGCTTTGGATCATTGTCATGTTGAAAAATAACCTCAGAGATCGGTTGAGGAGGGTGGTTGAGTTTTTAAACCCAATCTTCCACCCCAACCAACGCGAAAGAATCATAGCATGGTTGGCTACCACCTACATACAGACATTCTTCGAGGATTCCTTCTTGGAGTAGGGGTTTTTGTTGGAAAAAACAATTCTGCCTCAGCTCCGGGAAATTCAACAAGGTGGATGTTCCAAGACCTTCTTAACTTCATACCTCATGCACTTGTATGAGTATTATGACTGTCTAGAGCCGGAAGAGAAGAGAATTTAAAGACAAGGGATGGCTCCTCAGGACCATGCTCCCCGGGCTTTTCTCCAACATAATGAGCTACGGTTGGCGTTACCGGCAATTCCACGGGAGGGGTCATCATCTTGGGCACTCTCGAACAAAGGTAGGTCATCCCGATCTCACCGGGCAAAACCACTACCACCACCTCGGCCATCCAAGAATCTTACACTAGTGGAGAACATAGCCAAGTTCTTCCGGGATGGGACCCGAGATATCCAGCACATGGAGATGGAGCTTCTCAAAGCAATGAGTCTTCATAGGGCTCTTCGGAAGGTGTTTGGAATAGAAAACACTAGAGACATTTTGGCTGCAGCTTGGGAGGACGAGAAACAATTGACCAAGGTGAAGAAGGATCTCTGGACATCCCAAAAAGAGCCCCTTGACACGAAGGTCAAGGCACAAGAGACTATGGTGGCACTAACCAAGTTCCTTGCTGGACAAATGAGTGTCACCATACCAATGCAAGACCGGAGTTCAACTCCGAAGAAGAGAAGGTTTGTCTATACGAGTTCTTATTCTTTAGTAGAGAACGATCCACCCGTTCAATGATATAGTACTTCTTTTCTAGATGTCAAAAAACACCTCATATGCCCAATTTGGACAAAATTTGAGTAATTTATGGCCATTTGAAAATTTAGACGATTGATTGTTTTGTCCAGTTTCAATGAAGTACTCAATCTGTGGGTATAGTTTAGGTCGACTCGACCCAAACTGTATTTTCCCAAAATCATGGAATTTTCCCATTAGAACAAATATGATGTTAATAAATACAACTTGATCATTGTTAATTCAAATTTTACATCGAGCGTGTAGGAAATTATTTATACAATAGTTTTAAAAGTTTGTAATTGTGTTGAGCTTGATCCACGGACACATGAGAATTTTATTTTAGATCATTATTGCACTTAGGTTTAGGGTTGAAAAGTTGCAAAATGGTCATGTTATTTACATGTATGATGTCATATTTGAGCATGATAAGCTTGACATATTGAAATTACTCCTAAATGAAAGATGTTGAATCTTCAATCCAAAGGTGTATGTCTTGCTAAATTCTAGTACATTTATTGTATGTTTAGTGTAAAATACGTGAACTCAAGATCGGGTCCCTCACTCACCTTTATGGGTTAAGTCGTATGGATTCTTTACACAACCAAAGGAAGCTCATAGACAAGTTGAATGATTTTTATTACAAACCTAGGAATTTGTTACACGTGTAAAATGAATTTTTAGACAAATCAATGAAATGTTTTATCGAAGCTCAACAAATCATTTATATATGGGTTTCAAGGATTATCCTAAACCCTGAATCCTAGTCCAATATCCTAAATGTGGAACCCCTGAACTTGAACTCTAAACCCTTGACCCTCAACCCTACGCCCTAGACCCTAAACTCTAAAACTGAAACCTTGAATTTAAAACCCTGAGATCTATATTCTAAACCCTACAACTTCAAACCCTAAACCATGAAGCTAAAATCCTAAACCTAGGACCCTAAAACTAGAACTAACATTCCTTAAAAGTAATCTTTCATGTTGTCTAGAGGTTGTCTATTCGTTGTTACATACGATCTGCTGCATTAGAAACTCAACAAAGTGCGACGCCCGACATTATCTTACCATAGGCGGCAGTGGTACCTCGGGCATGCTGCACTTCAAGAACCCCGCAAATGAGTACTTCCTGGTGGCGCTGGGCGTCCACAACTACTTGCGGTGGTGCGACATCGTGACGGATGATAAGTCAACCAACAAGGGCGTGCTGGTGCACCCGACATACTACTCGAAACAGCAAGGCAACCACGCCGCTCTCCGGGAGAGGCAACCAATGCATGTGAAGAAGACGACGTTGACAGGCTTTATTAAAACGCAATTCTTTTACTTCACTGAAGACTTGTAAACAATCACTCAACACCAGCTATGGCATAATCTAAGCTTAAAGTACATACAACAGGAAATGCAAAACAACTACTCACTACCCTGACATGAGAGTCTATATATATGCTTGGGCTTTCATCTAATAGATGAAAGACATGTAGCTAAACTGTCTGACTACGTGACTGTCTGTAGAACTACTCTGGTCAATAAAAGCTAAGTAAACAAAAGCATACTAGTAATCAACGTAAGCATACCAAACAAATGTAACTAGACGAAGTTCAATTTTCTCACTGAGCTATAGAGTCAGAGGTCAAAGACGATTTAACTTATCCTCCCATTTCTTTGAGCTTCTAAGTGACGTTGAAAGCAGATTAAAGCCAAAGGAATTTCTCCGGAGGAAGGGGTTTTGTGAACAAATCTGCAAGTTGATCAACAGAAGGGACATACAACAGATTGACTTTGCCATTTGCAGCTTCGCTTGATATTTACGGATGACATGATACGCAATTCCAATATGCTTGGTTTTCTTGTGGTATTCAGGATTAAACACTAAACATATTGCGGCTTGATTATTGCACAAGAGACTGGTCGGAGTAGAAAGTCAAAAACCTACACTGGCCAGAAGACAACGGGCCAATGGGTTTCCTTACTTGCTAAAGAAGATATATTCCACCATAGTGGTTGTTCTAGCAATACAAATGTGCTTGCGAGGAATCCACATCATAGGAACATTATTTAGTAAAACAACGACTTTGCTCTTGGGTTTCCTATTGTTCAAATCTCCAGCGTAGTTGGCATTAGCATACATCGTAAGCTAGTTGGGCGGTAGAGAAGGACGCAAACATGTGAGACCCAAAAAATCATTTTACAATGCTGCTTCAAGAGTTGAGAAACAACAGTGTAGTGGATCTGATGATAATTTGATGCAAACTGAGCAGCTTTTGACACAACAAAAGTTATATCGGAACAAGTGGTATTAGCCAGATAAAGGTAGCTACCGACAAATTTCTGACAAGGAAAAGCTGGTTTAAGATCAACATCAGTAGAAACAACTGTAGCAAGTTGAACGTTGGAATCTGCAGGCGTTAATACAAGTTGTGCGTTGATATAACCAAACTTGAGCAAGGTGGAAAGGGTAAAAACGTGCCTGGTCCAGAGAAATCTATAAAGAGAACATGTTTTGTAAGATGCAAAAGCCGATATAAACCTCAGCACTGAGCAAGACCATTGGTGATATCAAAATATTGCTTAAGATAAGCAATAAGTTCCAGAAGACGAGTCCAACTCCGCCGAACAACAAGTCCACCATCGGCAAAGATGGTGGTAATGAGACATGAAGAAGTGGTTGACACGTAGAGGCAAGGATCTTCAAATGTTGGCTCCAAATCAAAATGTCTTCAAAAGCCGTCAAATTTTGCATTCTATGCACGTGAGGCATGTTTGAGACCATACAAACTCTGACAAAGCCGATAAATCTGCTTGCTTGAGACTTTGTAATTAGGGACCTAGGTACTAAATCATATATATTTCCAAGGTTGTCTACATAGGTGGATAAGGGCCCAAAGATAGCGAACAGACGGACAAGACCGACAACACCCTTACTGGATAGATGCCTGGAATATTCCTTGAATATCAATACAACATTCTCCAATATACAAATATTCTAGAAAATTTTGGAATATCTCCTATCGGACGGACAACAACCTCTATCGGATGGACGGTACCAAACAGACAGACACCGGAATAACATTACATGTTTCGTCCTTGAGACCGCCATGAAGAAAGGCTATCTTTACATTAAATTGTTTCATTTCAAAATCCTCAGTAGTTGCAATCAACAAAATGAAACGGATGTTGTCTGTTTTTGCAACAGGAGCGTAAGTCTTTCTATAATCAAGTCCATGTACCTAGCAGAATCCCCGAGCAACCAACCTCGTAGTAGATCGCCCCCTTGCCGATCTCCTCTATTGGCGGCCGATGACTACCGATTTTTAACAAAGTCGTTCATTCGGAAGTTCATCGTGGTCCTGACAAATCTCCTATGGCTGGAACTACTTCCGCTTTAGAGGCTCTTGTCAGTGGTACCATTTGTCAGGATGATTCTATCATCTTGCTTTCTGACTCCAGTGATGATGAAGGTGGAGATCGTTCCACTTCATCTCAATATGCAATGGATCCGATTGTTGTGGGAATGTTGGTTGAATTGGGATTAGATGGCAACTTTGAATCTGATGCCGCCTTCTTCAATGCAGCTAGGCATATTCCTGCCCTTAGAAGCCCGTGAAGTATGAACCTAGTGCTGACTTTTACCAGCACCAACAAAACCAACGCCTCTAGGAGCTGAAGTAGAAGTAGGCCATCATGGCCCAATTAGAAGCTGCCCAGAAGAAGCAGATTGAGATGGAAGCTGTTTTCGAGAAGCAATGGGCAAAGTCTACCCAAGAGAAGGATAGGCTGGAGCCTGGCAGCATCAATTTGCGCTAAGGTTCAAGCGTAGATGCTAGTGGAACTCAACCGACGTCTTGCTGAGCAAACTCAAACATCGATTCCGGTCCTCTCTACTCCATCGGAATCAACCGTGCCTCATTCCTCCACATATCCTCGCAACGAGAATAAGTCTGTGACTGAGCCTCAGCCTCCTTTGACTGGATTGGAACCATGCTCTTTATCTCACCCAGTTGGAGAAGCTTTCGTTTCAGCAGTCAAGGAGCACTTTTTGGACCCCGTACCTAAGGCGTCAGTTCTTCCGGGGATATCCCATCTGCATCATTCGGGCCTTCTGAGTATCCTCAACCTGAGGATATTTAGCCTTCAAAACCAACTTCGAATTCCCCTTCGGTTGAAGGCGCCGTCGTTGTTGTTTGTGAGCGTGCTGTCCTTGCTGGTGGTGCTCCATTTCTTGGGTGTTCGACTCCATTGGTCCCTGCTCAATTTGCGAAAGGGTCGTGTCGTGCGGAGGCTGTGGTGGAGGGAGAGGAGGTGTGCATGGAGGAGCATGTCGACTACGAGCCGTCTCTAGAGCCTCGCGGACTACAATCATCTGAGGTGGATAAGGTTGACTAGCTTTTTAATTATATTTTTGCTCGTTTAATCACAAACTGTAGCCGTGGTTTTTTGGAATGAAAGTGTCAGTCTCAGACTTAGTCGGTTTTATTTGGATGTGTTTGCATGCAAGTGTCACATTCATACAATTTCTGATGTACTTTACGAGAAGTGTACATTTCTGTTTACACCATGTTATCATAATTTAAAGAATTTTTCATTTTCTTCAATTGTTTCCCAGATTGGATTGGATGACATTGTTTACTGTCATCTTGCATTGAAGCCTTTAAATGGAAAAGTTGTATCCCAATCGCTCTGTGGGGGGGATTTGTGCAATCAAGACAAATTCCATTGCATATTACTCAATCTGCATTTTATTAGGTAAGTTCAACTTATTTTTACCATTGATTGTATTGTGTGTTGGTTCTATCCCAGGACTATGTTCCTAGGATTGTGTCCGTTGTTGAGAGCGCATGACCAGCGAAGTGGTTGAATCTTGTCATGGATTTGAATGGCATTCTATGCATGATGGATTGAGTCTCTGCTGCTGTGAGGCTTTCTGCGCATAGCTCATAACGGACAAATTATTTGTCCACCATTCCTACTTTGATTCGACCAAAGGCGGTTTACTTTCGTCCTGGTGTTTGTGAGTTTTTAACGGTTATCAGAAACTTTCTGAACTCTGTCATCATCTAGAGCTCTATGAAGAAATCCACGATCTAGGCAATTTCGGCTTGTCTCCTCAAGGGTCTGTGGGCTCCAGATCTCGTTCTAGATCAAGAATAATGTTTACAGATTAAAACATCGCGGAATGTATACCTCATGGCTTTGGATAATTCGCAGAAGCCATTGTTTTTGAAAACCTTGTCAAAAACGTTCTTTAGCCTTTGACATGATTCGGTAGTCTTTAACTCCGACAACACTCTTCTTATAGACAACAGCCCGAAGAAGAGTGTTTGTAATTTTACAGAAAACGCCATCACCCTGCCTCTACGAAGACGCGGTGATACGAACGATAAGTTATAATGTCCTTACCGGACTCTTGTTTTGTGGCTTCGCCGCTTGCAATGTGAATGTCCTCTCGGGCAGTTGAAGAATTATGTCGATAGTAATTGTATAGGGGCACCTCCTTTGGTGCCTAATAGTCCTTTAATGAATCATATCATTGATAGAATGACGCTCTCCACAACGAACATGTATATTAAGTACAAGATTCCCAATATTTTAAAATCAATTTCTAAATAGTTGTAGGAGTACTTTTTACTCAAAGTATAGGGGACCTTTACAAATGTAGGGGTTTTCAATGTAGGATCAATACGCAAGATACATTTTGTGATATACTTGTAGCTAAATCGTCTTTGTAAATTTTGTATGTATTTTGACAGTTGTAAATAAATATCAACTGTTTGTTTTCTCCTTCTACATATTTGTTGTGTCTATCACCTCTTATGACATCAGAAACTTATCTTTGGGTCAACTATAATTTCATTGCCTCGTATGTGTTCTTGTCATTCTCTCATTCCTTGCTTTATACTAATGGGTTTCAAGTTTCAAAGTCTAGTGCTCATCCTACCGCATGCATGAATAATGGTAGTAGGCTATCCTCAGATGTTAGCATCATTCCTCAGTACTCTAGGTCTTATGGTTGTGACATCTCCCAGTCCCAACAATCAAAACCGTATCTTATGTGCACTGCAACTGATGTTGTCTCTGCTATCATGGACTTCTCTAAGCAAAAGGTGGATGATGGTGTTGTAGATAGCCCTCCCGAGCGGAGGGCAGGGATAGTGCATGTTGCATCCTCTTCACCTCTCAAGCGGATGTTTGCTGCTATTCAAGCTAGAACTGATTGTACTCCTCAATGAAAGCTCTACCAAGATGATGTTGTTGATCTATACATGGAGAAGGAGGATGTGCCAAATTCTTCCGATTGTAGACAGCCGCCCGCTAAGCAAAGCCGGTATCCCGTTTCACGTTCTCAAGGTGCAATGAAGCTCATAGCCCAATTAGTCGTTCAGTGGGGTGTCAAACTCAATCTGTGGGTTTACAGCCCAGACTTTGAAGTTCTGGACCGTCACAGAATCAAGTGAAGTCTGTTCCGTCTCGAGTTTGTGATGGTTGTAGGGCTGATATTGGTGTGAGTCATTTGTTGTCTCTTTCCCAGAGTACGCGGACAATTGACCTGGATTTTTATTTTAAAGCTTATTCTGGGAGAAAAGAAATCATAATTGGTTATGCAAAATTTAAAGCACAAGAGGCTTTGCGTCTAAAGGCCCTAGGACCTGATTAAAATATATCTGGTAAATAGTATCAATACATAGTATCATATGATGATTCTATAAGTTAGTGTTGATTATATAATCTATTGGTGGAGTTTTCTCCGTATATAGCCAACAGTGAATTGTTTGGATTTTATTAAAAAAATATTCCAAACCATTCATTTTGTTTGTGCGTGTTATTCTAAAATGCATGTATTTTTTGTATGGTGTTGAGCATGCATCATGTGATCATCTATCAATAGTTAGTAGTTGAAACCATTGCAGGTTTAGTTCGCTTTTGCCATTCTGGCATGCTAACATCCTTGTTTCATCATTTGTAATTTCTAATTATAGATTTCTATTTTTCATGAGTTCTAAGTTTTGGTGGATGGTTGTTGTTTGATCTTGTGGAGAAGATAGGTCTTTCATGTCGTACCACTTTGAATTTAACATAGACTTCTAGTTTTTAGTTATTAATTGAAATATAATGCACGAGTGGGTACTCTTCGAGAACTGCAGACTTCCAACATATGCACTCCCTAACTTGTTGATAATAGGCCCAAATTCTGAAATTTACCTTATATTTTGAGTTAATAATTTGAAATGTTGCGCTTACAAAGTTGAGGTGATGGATTGGTAATGTTTTTCCTTATGTTGTTTATTGTATCTTTTAGTTTGCAATAACTATTCACATTGTTTATAGTTCCGAAAATAATAGGCTTCTAGTCTCAAAATTCACAATTTGTCTCATTTTAATGAATATGGTGTTCATTGCATGTGCTACACATCCTTGATTGTATATGTGTGGATAATTCTTTGTGATTTACTGTCCAGCCTTAAGCATTGTATTCGCATTGATAGTACAGACTTGAACAATATGGTGGGGGCCAACGTGATCAATGAACTTGTCTATAATCGATGCCATGTACTCAACAGTTTTTTTGTTCCTGGTGGTATCTACTGATCCCAAGAAAAGCTCTCGAACAGGAGACACAAGCATTGCATTGCACAAAGGGCGACTAGTCACAAAGCTCCATCTTTCCAGGGCTTGAGTTCTTCCAAAGTTTTGAACACTCTCCTCCATTCTACTGTTTAGATCTGCTTCGAAATCAGCCTTTGCTTGTACCAACAACCTCGTTCAAATGTCATGGTAAGACGATGGAACATATGGTTTTATGAAAGCAACAGTCTTCATCAGTGCTTCCTTAAATGCGACATTCTGTGATGTTGCAAATAGAACATTTGACTGGTAAAAAAACTAAGCCCACACTTTATCTAGCTCCCGTCGATCTACTTCTTGAAATCCCTTACAAAGCATGGATCGCCTCATCAATCGAGGAAGGGTGCCACCTATACTTCCATGTTCGATCGATGTGGGAAAAGTGGGGGTCAGTGCAACCTTTTTTGTTTTTTAGACTGCGATGGGAACTTGAGTGGATCCTACAGATGAATCTCCAGTAGTGGATGCGAGTGTGCTATGTTTTGCGGTAGATATAATTTTCATGGTTAGAGTGATACAATGTTCAGACAACAGTTTTCCGTTATGCTGACTCAAGGATAATGACCACCACAGTTTCTAAAAAGACTATGAATACAAAGTGTGAGTTTGGTGCAGATGCCAACATTGTTGTTGCACTTGCCGGAGACTATTTCGTACCCAAGATGACTAGGTTGCCGTTTTAGTCTTTTTGCAAAAATGCGAGAACAAAGACTGCATTGAAGGATATCAGTCTTTCTCCCGAGTATTTTTGTTATTTCCGTGTACCAAGGAGACTAAGGCTTTGTAACCATTCTAACGAGTTAAATATCTTGCAATGAATGAATGTGATATGCAGTATGAGGAAAATAAGGTGGCGGGAGTTTCTAAAGAAAAGTGGACACCTCCGACTTCCAAACTCAATAATTACCAAGCAATAGATAACACCATATTCGTTATATTGGGAGATTTAGCGACTCCCAAATTAACACGTGTAGATCATAAGAGCTAAAGTGCACATCTAAACTCTACAATATGGAGGGATATGAGTTTCCATTAAATTGGGAGGTAATGTTTTCTACAAAAACCCCTAGAAAAATAAGAACTACGGATAACATTACATTACGAATCTAACTATAATATTGAAAAGAAGAACACATTAGTTGACACTTCTTTTATACCACATGTGTTCATTGAATATGAATAGCTAAATATTCACACTCGATCCTACTAACCCGGATTAACACCATGCTCCAATTTAGCTAAAAGTGAGCTAAATGACGGACAAATATCCACTTGTAAGAGAATTAGCTAAACACATTTTGATGAGCCCTTTTTGATTTAAAAGAATTTCAATTCTCCTTGTGGAATACACATTGGCAAAAAATATACATAACGAGTTTCAAATGATGGTGCTCAGAAGTGGAAAAAAAATTGCACACACTACCTCTCTTCGAACTAAAGTGTCCCCATCACTTAGAGGTGCAATGAACTCCAAAAGGCAATTCCACACACTTTAGCTCCACTTGACCTAAAGTGCGCACCATTACTAAGTACACTGAACTAAATAAGAAGATTTGCTCACACTTTAGCTCCACTAGAGCTAAAGTGCGACCCAACATTTACTTTCTATCATTCACCATGAAGGAAATTACTGGTATTATTGGTTTCAAGACTAGAAGCAATTTACCACATTGTTATTTTAAAAAGAAAATAAAACATGCTGCAAATTATCACCGATACGCAAAAACAATGGAGAGAATATTTCATAGCAATCATTGGCATCACATATTATAGTCATACAGAGTGTAAATTAATCAAATACAAATATCTATAATCTCAGCACCAATGGATCTAACCATACTACATGAAGTATTACGCATCAGAATCTAAAATCTAGGAAAAGGAAACTCCATTTATCTAAGTCTATTACGATTTGGACCTGGCAAGTGCTTCCAAGGAGGCCTTGATAATTGCTACTTGTCCCTTCGGAATTTTTGTAGTTGAATCTTGCACATGACCTCCATCCCTTTTTGAAGACCTAGGTTTCCATGCTGTCAAGATTGAATCGGTACTCTCCCACGTTATGGCTATCCCCTTTTCAATTGTCCAGCGAAGGTTGCAATCTGTATCCCAATCTTTATAGAACTTCAGTACATCCCGATCGCGCGATATAGGGTGGAAGAATTGGATACGCACGGTGTTTGGCTTATCCGGGTTAGAATTAGGATCTGAAAGTGCTTGAGCAATCCAAAATGGGCGCTCGTCCCCATCACAAGGCCGCAATGCAACAAAATAGCCAGCAAAAAGATCACGACCAACTCTAAAAGGAGGTGGACGATCGCGTCTTTGGCCAACAAAATGCTCATCTTCACGGTACTCCTCGCGAACCTCACCCTCTGTTGAGAACTCATCTTCAATGGCATGGGCAATTCGCGTCGATGGCCAAAAGCCGTCTTCCAATGATATCGGCGTATCCATTGGAATTCTCAAAGCATCTCTAACATCGCGCCAATAATACGATAGCGGCTCAAAACGTGATCTGGCTTCAATAGACTCCCGCGATGATTGCTCCCAGTGATCGATGAATCCTGAAAGTCCCTTCACCACCTCATGGAGATGCCGCATCATAGAAGGCTTCAATGCATCAGGTTCTCCGCGAGGCCATAAAGATCTTCCTTCAGAATCCTCCTTCTACAATTTGATGCCACTACCTTCTCCTCCCTTAGGAAGCCAATCCTCATCATGACAAAGGATTTTATACTTCATTACCGGACAACCACTAGAGTCCACATAAAACTTGAATTGATGAGCCTTCGTATGACCCTGCAAAGCTTCATCACCGTCCGCAATCATATCCCCAATGAACTTCTTAAAGTCAGGAACCTCTTGGATGAGATGTGGGATTGTGGGAACACTCTCATTTTTCATAAACGACCTCATGAGCAAAGGAATGGTTGGAAAACTCTCCTTCCTCAGTGTCATACTCCAACGTCCAAATAATGCATCTATATCATCATGTGTATGACCAACTAGCATAAAATTAACATATACCTTGCGGAAGATGCGTTTTGCAACAAGGAGAGACCAAAAACAGAAAACAAATCTATTTTTGTTATCACCAACTGCATTGTCCATTTGCACGTTCAATATTGGTGGCAAAGACCTCCCTGGAACTGGGATATCTGGAATCGGCCCTAATGGATCCAAACACATCTCCGCACCCCGTAATACCGCCGCATACAATGGATGAGAACTAGATTCTGGAAAGAGTTGTCGGGACGATGACTTCGGAGGCGCCTCCAGGTCACGCAATAGTTTTGCGAACGACCCGACCGTGTAATTGGCATCATGGGAGTATAAATCAAGGCCGTAATGGGCGTAACGTTGGTCCACATGACTATGGGCAAGCATGCCTGTGATTGCAAGAGGCAACTTCATAAGCCCATCTAAGTGCTTTGTTTTATGTGAAAAAACCGGGGAGGCGGTCTTTGAGTGATCCATCTTATCATGCATGATGGTAAGAACCTCCTGGGGCGACGACTTTGATCAAAATCGGTTCAGGTAGTACAAGTCTCGATGTGAGAAAGCAGGATCAATATGAACCTGCATCTTCTTTTGCCATAGCAGTGATGCTTGTGTTCCATGTTGAGTAAGCTTCTTCTGATCCTGGTATTTGTCACAAGTAGAACAACGGGCAAAGTTGTCTCCACCTTTCTTGGCATAGTACTCAGGGAAGCTCACTAGCCGAATCTTACTCAAGCTTGAGGTTGAGATTGGCGGCAATCTACAATCAGCGAGATGATCATCAAGAAGCCGTATCTGATCCTTCCACTTAAAACTTGTAGGTAAGACCTTTGCCACAGTCTTCTCGCCAGATGGGAGAACACGAGACTTGTGAGGCATGTGGTCCGCATGTCTATCGAGAATGGCTCCAAGAGCGGCAATAGCCACAACCGTATGACCTCTAGGCTTGCGCAAACCAGTATTCCCGTGGTGTTGAGCCACATGACCAGCGGCAACGTCCTTTGCATTCCGATAGAAAGTACTCGAACTTACACCCATGATTTTCATCCAGGCATGGGCACAAACGTCCACACCCTCTAGAATCACAACCTTCCTACCCGCAACGTTTCAATGAAACTGTCTGTGAACGTCGAGTTTGATATGATTTCTGAACTGCACGATGGTCTCACTGTACAAGTTCGTCCGAAGGACTTTTATTTTATCTCTAGGGTAGTGTTGAACACAGTTTTGACTGCAACAACTATTGCTCGCAACAGCGTTAATGGAAAGAGGGGTCATAAGGAATTCAACATTCCTAGACACTGTTGGACGTGTATTCCTTGAGGAGTTGTCGTACGAACGGGAGCTCCCACCTAGAGGTCTGTTACGCTCAACCAACTAGACATTGTAAATGTCCCTAAGGCAATGATGGAAGAGACTCACACCGTTTAAGAAGACTTGTTGAATAGGGCAGGACTTAAACGAGTACCTCCACTCATGAGGAGCTTCGTCTAGAACAAAAGTACTGGACACCTGTACTACAACATTCGAATCCCCAAGAGGACCAGAGGAACCTAGAAGTGCACTGGACCGGACATTGCGAACCAACCCCTTCGCAACGCGAACACCCGAACCATTGTGAAGCGATACAGTCATCCCGACCTAGAGACGGCGAGGAATATCATCAAACTCAGGAAGGTCTGGGTTCACGGGAGCGTCAACATGAACATTGTTGCCCTTCGAAGACGACATCCTCCATTCCAATGAGGTAAATATTAAATAACCCTGACAAATAAGAATGGGTAAATAATTTGTAGGAATAGACATCAATGAAGAAGCATAGGAAGTAGGTAATTATTCTCGAATCGAGGTAAGGTCTGGCGCTTGAAAATAACTATGATTCAAGTGAGTTGACATTGTAAACCAGGAAAATTTAGCTCGACTCGAGGTAAACTCATGTGGTATTATATGACAAGTATAAAATTTCATGCGATTAGTTTTAATCCGAATATGAAATTATCTCACCCTTGTCAGTGACAATTAAGCCCGACCCGACCTAAATTAATGACTGTCAGACTCATTGTCATTTTATCTCGAGTCGAGGTAAACAAAAATAGAAAATAAGGTATGACAGTTTAGCTCGAGTTGAGCTAAACTGTCCTTCCGTGATTCTCGGCGTCTTTTTAGGGATTCATGTGGTAAAACTCTTCAGTCTGTGAATCTGACTCTCTGTATACTACAACCCAAATCTTTCCGTCAATCGTCAAAAAACTCGCAGTGATGCTTTAAAATCACAGTAGCAACTGGACACCGCAATAACCCTACACACTGTCACATCCTAATTGCTAGAGACTGTGCACGGAGAATGCAAGAAGTATACATTATGTACCTTATGAAGAAGACAACTGGTGCGTTGTTGCCTCACGCAAGCGCCCTGCTCAACCGTGCGCAACCTATAGATGTTACCCTCCTCAACCTCCGACAGTTGTTCTACCTCCAAGCCTCTCCACAACAACCTTGCACAACAACCAAAGTGAGAAGGAAAGAAATGAAGAAAGTTTTCGAGGATCGGCGAGGTCACTCATGGACACACGACCGTTTCAGAATTGGCGGGAGGAAACTTCAGAATTGGCGGGGGGACTTTTCCATAGCCCCTAAAAAAGTGCAAATTCGAAATCTTAGCGGGAAACTGAATCAACTATTTCCTGGCTGACTAAAATAAGGAAGAGTACATACCTCGAATCTACTCGTACATGCGAGTTATATACAAGGTTTTAGGGTAACGCTCAGGGTTTGGGTTAGGGTTAGGTTTAGGATTTAGGGTTAGGGTTTTTAGGGTTTGGATTTAGGGTTTAGGGTTTGGTATTTAGGTTCAGGTTTAGGGTTCAGGGTTTAGGGTCCTTCGTTTAGGTGTTATCTTCTGATGTCATTTCATTTCAATATAATAATACTTTGAAGATTCAAGATATTGACAATTCAACTAAGGTATAGGGAAATGTAGAGAACATGTTGAGATGATTAGAAATAATTTGTATTACAATCCAAATAGGTCTTATCTATTATGTTGAAATCAAAGACCTTAACAAATGAGTAGCATTCACAAAAAAAAAAAAACATGTTATATGTGCACGTGTATTTTTAGCAGAAAAGTATGTATTCAAACATGCTTTGGACATCATTTCTTTGGGGTTTTAAAAATGTGCATCATATTACTATTTGTCATCAATTTAGAATGTGCATTCTTTTACAAGAATCCCAAGTGTCCCCATGGTCTGAATTTCAAATTGAAATTGGTTACTATCCACTTAGAGGTACTCAAAGACTTGAAATGTGCGCAAATTAATATTTGGATTAAAATATCTTATATTTGAGTTCACATTGTATTATCATGAGTTTAGGGTGTGGCAACCTAAGCAGGAGATGAAAGATGGAAGAATTCTTGACCATATACAATTTATTTCATGTTTTGACGTGAAATTAAAGACTTTGTCATTTGTAAAACATAGAGAGTGGAACAATATTAGAACGTGCTCAAAAACTATTGTATTGAAATTCTCAAAATTTTGTAGAAGGATGATAAAAGTCATGAGGCATAATTATTAGTAATTTATTTTCTCAATGAACGTCTTCAATAAAAGTTATGCGAGCCAAAAGAGAAACCTCTCGATTGCCGGCACGTCGAGCAACCTAAAAAACGTTTTGCTATGACACATTATGGAATGTGATATTTTCAATACATAGAAGTAATATTAGAACGAATGATATTGTGGAAAAACATGTTATTTTTCTAGTGAAAAATAAGATTACATCCCAATTCATACATTTTCACACATTGTCACATATTATTGATTTAGGGTACCAAGAATACTTAGACTTCATATCCACTGAAGACTAGGGGATCGTCATATTTTTTTGCTTTTTAATATTACTATTGGAGATTTAGGTCCACATATTTTGAAAATCCTTTTAAAATTCAAAAGATTACTATTTCACTTGTGAAATACTTAACCATAAAGAGAAGTACGGAGTTCAAAATGATTGTTTGTAGAAGTGGATATACACATTGCACATACATCAGCTCGGTTTTTAGCAGAGGTGTGCACCATCACTTTGTGCAATGAACCAAAAGGAGTGTGTGCACACAGTTTAGCTCCAGTAGCGCTAACGTGTGCCTCATCACTAGGTGCAGTGAACTAAAAAGAAAATATGCACAGTTTAGCTCTACTAGCGCTAAATTGTGCACCATCACTAAATGGAGTAGATTAGAAAGCAAAAATGCACTATGTAGCTCCAGTATACAGAAGATGGCTTCTAGAGAAGTGGACACTAAGTAGGAATCCATACAGTAATTGTAAAATGTACAATAAGTGTAGTGACAAAACTGTACATCACCCAATGTCAACTACCACTCTAAATATCAATCCTAGTAAATAGTGGAACATAAAGTTTTTTACTTGTGGACAATTAGTTTAGGAAACCTTAATCATGGTTTGATTACATCTTGAGCATCATAGTAAAGAAGGGTTGAGTGCATGTAGAAAAGCAAGAATTTGCAAGAAAGAGCTTGGGAATAATCGGACGTAGGTATGGAGCAAACAAAAAATATCAAAAATTGGACAAAGTAGAATGTAAAATATGGAGGGAAAATGAAACTGCAAGTAGAAGATTGGAAATATAAGAACATTCTTCTGGAAACGAAAATGAGTAAAGAAAGGAATATTCAAAAAGGAAAAAACTTAAACATACAATAAATATAGAAATACAAGTAAAATACTCATTAGATATCCATCACATATTATGCATTCAATGTGCATTACATATTCAGTAAATATTCATTAAATACTTATTGAATATTCAAATACACATTAATTTTACATTAGAAATTTATGCACTATTCATTAACTAATCATTAAAAGTGCATTAAATACTCTATAAATAATCATTAAATATAAAAATATTAATTAAACTATCATAAAATATACTTTTAAAACTTCAAACATTCATTAAGTAAAATTTAAATATTCTTTAATTGTGCATAAAAGTTATAGATATACAAATATACATGAATTGTCCTATAAAAAATCATTACAAAGTCATTAGTTATTGGCTAATTATATGATTACACATTAAATATTCATTAGATAATTTTAAAAAATATTTTAAAAATGCAAGAGATGGGAATGAGAATAGTTGTGGATAAGACAATAAGAAATTGAGGTTGAAGATAAGAGGAAGAATAAATGCATGCGACCGGTAGGCAAAACATATTGAGCTTATACAATTTATCAAGTATCAAAATTGTGTGCTAGAGAAGAGTTTTGATAGAGGGCTATTACAAAATGAATTGTAGTAGGTGAACAAATGAGGGATAATATTCATGACAATGGTGGCTAAAACTAGTTTCCAACTTGTTGACAAATAGTGTACTAGAAAAAGAGAATCTCCACCGGGGCCGAGGGACCGGGATGCAAGAATAAACACGGTAAAGCCTACTCCGTGAGGCCTAGGCCGGTGTCTCGGCCCACTGGAGTGGCGGCGACGGTTCTTCTAAACAATAAATATACAAATAGTAGAGGGGAGACCAAAATTCCCCGGGAGCATGTGTTCAATCATGTAATTACACGAGGGAATTAAAAAAAATCAATAAAAACCCCAAAAAAAATTAGCCTACTATGGCGTTAGTGTTGGGCGTTGGCGTGGAAAATTCCCCGTCACGGGTGGAGATGCTGTAACTACTGGATTTGTACCGTTAGAGTAAAAGCAAAATGAATTGAAAAGTAAAGAAAAAATTCACACTTTAGCTCTAATAGAGCTAAAGTGTGCACCATCAGTAAATGTAGGGAACTAAAAAGGAAATATGCACACTTTAGCTCCAATAGAGCTAAAGTGTGCACCGACGTTTATTTTATAATTATACAATTGCAAGATGTGGTCTTAACATACTTATTGTCTGTTCGATTTTCATAGTAAATAATATCAAACTCATAAAAAATCAAAACGTGAATTCAAAGTAATAGAATTTTAAAATCGTAGCTGTAGAACTCTTTTAAGTGTGCTTCACCTAATAATTGGTGTAGGAGGAACTTATATACATCGATGGTAATGAATTTACTCCTTGTGTAATGCAGAAATTAAAATCGAGTCAAGTGAAAGCGAGCAGATCCACTAAAACCATGAAAGAAAACTAAACACTAAAATCCTGTTTCTAACACTAATATATAATCGTTCACTTCCGTCCAATCCAAGTTTGTGTATTATTGAGAAAATTCTAATTTAGAAGTCTTAATTGAGATCATACGAATGAAATTGGAAATAATCACTTTTCTTTTGCTACCTATTTGTTGCCCCAAAATATGCAAAAATTGTAGTGTTAATGGCCTAGAAAAAATGTGTAGGAAATTTACGAGTACAGAAATACTACACGCGCGTAATATCTTGAACTTGTTCTAGAAAGATTAAATTGGCTTCTTGAAACTCCGGGTATCAATAATAAAGGTGAATGAATTGTGGAGCAACCATATGTAATACTCGAGGGTCTCACCCGAATATCACAAAGGGTATCCCGAGCGTATCTCGGGAGCACCACACGGCCACAGGGTTTCGACCCTCACAGCTTTAGGTGCCCCCGAAAGTACTCCACGAAATCGTGGCGCTCGCTTTTTCTCTTCCCTTTTCGTTGCTGTCCAGGTTTTGTGTGCTTCTATGCGTTGTTGTTTTGTGAGTCTTGTGCGTTTATGCGTTGGTTCGTCGTTGCGAGTTTGCGGTTTGTGTTGGTTTCGTTATCTACAGGGTTTGTTAAGTTTGTGTATACTGTAGCGCTGCGTTTAGGCTTTCGTGCGCAGTTTACTGGAAATTAGGGTTTCCTACGGATAGGGTTTGTAGGACGTGCGATTTTTTATTGTGTGAGTTTGCGTATACTCTAGCGCTAGAGTTTAGGGCTGTTTGTGTGAGATTGTTTGAGTTTCTGTGAGTTTGTGAGAATTTGTGTGAGTTTGTGTCAGTTCGTGTGCGTTTGTGTGAGTTTGTGTGAGTTTGTGTGAGTTTCTGTGAGTTTGTGTGAGTGTGTGAGTTTCTGAGAGTTTCTGTGAGTTTTTGTCAGTTTCTGTGAGTGTGTGAGTTTCTGAGAGTTTCTGTGAGTGTGTGTGAGTTTCTGAGAGTTTTTGTGAGTTTTTGTGAGTTTTTGTGAGTTTTTGTAAGTGTGTGTGAGTTTCTGTGAGCACGTAGAGTTTGAAACGGCCGTGCGCGGAGGATTGACGTGAACAAGGAACAAGACTTGCAGCTATTTCAGTCGGATTTCTCAGTTTTAAAGGTAAGTGCACTCATTCAGTCTTGCATTTCTTTTGATATTTGTGTAGTTTTGCTTTACATATGATGTATTGAAACATTATAATAGCATTGGTTTTGATGTATGTGTGAGAAAATGGATGAGATTGTGTATTCAATGTGCTGGTTTGAATGTGCTGGTTTGAATGTGGTGGTTTGTAGTGGTTTGTGGTTATTTGTCGTGGTTTGTGCTAGTTTAAATGTGCTGGTTCGTGCTAGTTTAGATGTGCACATTGTAGTCAATGTTGTGCTTTCAATTGCTAAATTCAATGTGCTGAATTCAATGTGTTAATTTCATTGTGCTCATTTCAAAGTGCTGATTTCATTGTGAATGATTTCAATGTGTTGGTTTCCATGTGCTACTGTGATTGATTTTGTGTGTGTAGGTTTGTTATTGTTGTAGTAGGACGTCTAGTTCGAGCAGAATTTGTCTGGGATTAAGGTTCATAATCAATGGCTGAAAGGTAAAATCCATGCTCTCACCCAGGAGCCCTAAACCCTACGCCTTCAATATCATAGAACGAAAGAAGAATCTGGACAAACTACAATAAATAAGCTCTTCAATGAACACAGCTTAGCTCGAGTCGAGCTAAAGTGGAACATCGATATTGCACTAATGTCCACACTTTAGCTCGACTCAAGCTAAAGTGGGCCTCCATTGTGCACTATTGTCCACACTATAGCTCGATTCAAGCTATAGTAGGCCTCCACTGTGCACATTTGGCCACACTTTAGCTCGAGTCGAGCTAAAGTGCGCTCTCCAACATGCTCTTTTGGCTACACTTTAACTCAACTCGAGGTAAAGTGTGACCAACAAAGCACGCTGGAGAGCGCACTTTAGCTCGATTCGAGATAAAGTGTGGACAATAGTGCACAATGGAGGCCCACTTACGCTCGAGTCGAGCTTAAATGTACGACTAAATACGTCTTTGGTTGCGCTAAAGCCGGCTCCAGCAAAGGTAATTATAATATCTACTCAAAAACTCTCGGTCAAAAATGACATGACCTTCCAGTAAAGCCATCACACTTTACCTCGAATCGAGCTAAAGTGTAAGACAATGAACATAAACAACAACTCAAACACAACAACATTCGGACTCTAAACATTCGAGAGATAAAGTATACCAATGATAACTATGACTTAACTCAT
Source organism: Bryoerythrophyllum caledonicum (assembly GCA_963971425.1). Classification (NCBI taxonomy): domain Eukaryota; kingdom Viridiplantae; phylum Streptophyta; class Bryopsida; order Pottiales; family Pottiaceae; genus Bryoerythrophyllum; species Bryoerythrophyllum caledonicum. The sequence continues at coordinate 29,891,327 of OZ020517.1, read as the reverse complement.
GTCAACTTCTCGTTCACCTTTCACTAGTGGGTAAGAGCTTCAGACCCGCTCCAACCACTTGAGAACCTCGATGAGTGAGGTTCGTGAGTGATTAGAGCGGAACTGAAGCTCTTCCATAGTTCTGAAAATTGAACGAGAAGTAGCCATGAATTGAATTAAAAAGTCTAGTAAAGTCGTTTGAATGATCAATGTTAGTGTCAGAACTAATCAACTATGCATTCTATGTATAAGCACTTTAGCTCGAGTCGAGCTAAAGATGAAGCTAACGCTTGATTACAACATTGTTACAGTCGTATAATTGCAGTCTAGTATCTCAACTCATGTCTACTTTTCGTTCACCTCTCATAAATCGTGCATAAGCTTCTGTCCCGCTCCAACCACTTGAGAACCTCTAAGAGTGAGGTTCGTGAGTGATTGGATCGGTTCGTAAGCTTTTCCATGGTTTTGGGAGTTGAACGAGAAGTAGGCATGAGTTGATTGAAAGGGTCTAAGAGAATGTTCTAATTGACTAGATTTTGTTGCAGAGTATTATTCACATACTTGAATAACGTTACACTTTAGCTCGAGTCGAGCTAATGTGTAACCTCGCCGTTCTAATCGGATGATCATTAGAGCAATCTAATATCTTTGCTCTGTTTTGTGTTTGTGCAGATATGAGAGGGACAGGATGGTGTCTCAGCTGCAGCACTTTTCCAGCCAAAGCCTGTCGATGTTGACGATGACGATGGAGATGACAACAACCACTTGGATTGCTGGGAGCTGAAGGACCCATCGATGACACTGAAGTGGACGCTTCTGTGGGCGACCTATACGGATCATTTAGTGTTTGGTCAGACCTTCGCTGGTGCTATCGTCGATCCCCAGCACATCGACTTCAAGACCAAAGTTACTGATGTAGTCCACAAAGATAACGATCACGTTAAGTTGTCGTGTGAGACGACCACTGAGTCCTTAGATCCGTATTTCTTTACTATTGTAGTGAACAATAGTTCATCTCCCTTTTTGTATCTAGGATTTAGTCGATTCTTTTAGGTCTTCCAAATTTGAGGAAATAGTGACTCAGGTCGAGCATGAGATCTCTCTTAAAAAATGGGAGACTAGCAGCGAACAGCTGCTGAAAGCAAAGGCTATAGCTAATAAACTGCGCGTCATTCTATCTCGAATGAGTACCTTTGCCGCTCTAGATAAGGCCAAAAATATCGCGGCAATACGCCCGATAGAACTTTCAACGGTTTTGGGGGCCGTGATCGGTAGCCAGGACATGAGTCAAGCGTCGGTACCGGTTAGAACACCAGGTGCAAGAACAAGCCGAAGCACCCTACGCAACACGCTGTCTGCTTCCTTCGTGAAGAAGCGGTCAGCTGCCAAGAAGTCGGAGACCTCTTCAAGAAAGAAGTCGAAGCTCGTATCAGAGGAGGAGTTAGCCAATTCGATGGCCTCTGCACTCTCGGAGCTCCCTAAGGCTCTCGGATACGGAGAGACAATCGACTACAACGTCCAACAGATTTACCAAAAATTTTGGACGGAGTGTCAGAGCTGCTTCTTCAAAGGCGACAGAGAGATGAAGATCGAGCTTGACGTGATGATGTTGCATAATGCACCGCCGGAGTGGACGATCCGTGCGTTCGAACCTCGGGGCGTGGAGGAGTTGAAGCATTACTACCTCCAAATGCCCGACAAGACGCAGAAGCAGACTCTTTGCGTCATGCCAATGCTCGATGTTATGCCGACGACTGTTGAGGAGCTCAGCGACCGCGACTTCTACAGCATCAACGGCCAGCACATCGTTGCTGCCTCAAAGAAGATGATTAACGGCAACGTCCCGGAGGTGATGAGAAGGCACTTCCGAACATGGCAATGTTACATTGTCTGGACGCAGGATCCGGAGAAGCTGAAGAAGATTTCCGCGTATTATAATCGTGAAAATCACTTGGTCCAGTTCAAGCCGACGTGGGCAACCAATATCCTGGGTTCTCGTGCTTTGTGGATCCAAGCTGGGAGACCAATGCCCAAGCATTCCGCCACGGGCATTCGAGGGTCTGACAAGTCAGGTCGGAGAACTGCAGTTGAAATGGCCAATGACAAGAGGTTTGAGGTAATATATCTAAACCAAGGTCATGCACTTTAGCTCGACTCGAGCTAAAGTGCAAATTCGCTCTGTATCTGTATAGTCATATGTATAGATAAAAAATCGTCATTGTCTGCTCATGGGTTGCAAGTTAGCTCGAGTCGAGCTAACTTGCAGTATTTGGACCCTGCTGGACATGTTTGTATTTCTGCTTTAATTGTAAACTCAAACGATCTTTTTTATGTTCTGCGCAGCCATTTCTTAACGCGGTTCGTGAGCGCTTCGCAATGATCGACGTTGCGAAGAGCCAGGCAGCACTTAAGAAAGCCGGGAAGACAAAGGAGCTCTCAATTACGAACGAGGTGAAGATCATCACCGCGACAGATGAGACCTTCAAGCTCTGGTCGGACGTCATCTCTTCCGCGGCGCATGGCGACCTCATCAACGTGGATTCAACTTTGACGCCCTTGGCAAAGTTCAAGGACGCGAAGTCTTGGGTACCTGAGAAGGATGGGGTCCTGACGCGCGAGTTCTTCAAGTTTCTCGGTAACATGATCGAAGCCGATCACGCGAAAATGTGTAAGCACATTCTCAATCGATCAGGGCCATCTCGGAAACTGCCCTACCCTAAGGTGGTTATAAAGCTGCCAAATTCTACGTTGGAGGATTGCTATACAGCCCGGGACTGGGTGGATCGAAGGAACATGAAGGAGGTCGCTCGGATGGAGCTTCAACTGATCAGGCCGAAGCTGGCCTTCTTCAACAGCACTGGAGCTTACAGTCGTTCAAACTGGCGGATGTTGAAGAAGAATTACAACGTCAGCAAGGCCTCAAAGCGTGCCCTCTTGGATTGGGGTCCACCGGATTCATACTACAAGGATTCGAGGCAGATGCAGTTTCGAAACTGCAAATGTGAAGATCTCTCTCCGTACGCTAAGGAGTTCTTCAGAGTCTTCATCGATGTGCGGTCGCGATTCATTCCACCTCAGGGAGCCCTGCACTTCCGTTCTTACAAGGCGGCAACCAATTCGCTCGGGACGTGGCCTTCGGATTCGTGGCGCACCCTGGGCTGCAATGTGAAGCTCGGCATCATCGACTTTCGGAACATCCCTGGGTTCTCTGGGAAGGCAACGTCGTCGTTGGAGAGGCCCTTCTTTGACGAGTTCATAACGATGTTCGCATCAAAAGGGCAGCCTCCCCTCATCAATCTTCCAGCCTGGCTCTTCATTTGCGGCGACGAGCAGTCACACCATCAAGTGACAACGTTTGCTGAGGGCCCGTCCTTGTGCCATGCATACGATGTGCTGCAGTCAAAGTATCTTCCCTCCGAGAACGAGCGCTTCGGAGGATTCGCGCCAAAGACCAACAACGCTCTCGACCCGGTTCGGCTCCTCTTTCTCTTCAAGAAAGAGCTTACGGTGATCCCGGTCGTTAAGAAGATCTACGCAGCTCCAGAGCATGTGTTGTACACGAAGCTACGCAAGTACAACGAGTTGGTGTACTCCATGAATTTGAACGAGCTGAGGATGGAGTTCTTCATCAAGGTCCTGGAGTTGTTCTACAAGAGGGGGGATTCTGTTGTCTAGCTGTTTGGCGGGAAGAAATTACTGACAACAAGTGTGGTAAGCATCCCTGCAGTTTAGCTCGAGTCGAGCTAAACTGTTGATACCCTTTCTGACTCATGCATAGTTTCAATGAGGTCATGCCGATGCTGTTGCGTGACACTTTAGCTCGAGTCGAGCTAAAGTGTCGGCTCTTACTTGTATGATTTTCTAGAAGTCATTAACTGCATTCGTATCCTTTCAAGTTGTAATAGCTGAGTTTTCGTACCAGCAATTGTTTGTATTAAGTTTAGCTCGACTTGACCTAAATTGAATCTTGTTCAATCCATTGGTGTGCAGATGCTGGACCTGGAGGCATTCTGCATTTCCCACGACACCGATGAGCAGGACCTCGACGACGTCTTTGAGGTCGCGTTGACTTTAGATCGAGCCGATTTTAATGTTTCTGCGTATCACGTCAACGCGGAGATCTTCCCTGAGCTTGGAGAGGCCGTTGGGAAGGGGAAGGGGAAAGCAATTGTTGACCTCGGCGATGAGGAGGAAGATGCGGAATCGAGCGCCGTGGTTGCGTGCCCAATCTCGAGCACCGCCACTCCGGATAATGAGTCCCAGGACGACTTCGTTGACGCTACTCTGCCTGAGTTTCAGAGTGCCTCTCAATCTGAAGCAGGAGACACAATCGCTTCCTCGACTTCCCGGAGTTGGATTCGTTGAAGATTTCCGACAAGCCTCATTCAGCTCCCACCTTGGGCGCTTCATCCGCTCGTCCCGCCGCCAAGAAGAAGAAGGTCGCCAACGCGAGCGGACGCTCTCCGTTGGCTATTGCGAGCAGCGCTCAGGATGACAGCAGGTTGATCTCCCTTGAGAAGAAGCTCGAAGAGGAGGCCACCCGGATGAGGTTGATGGAGCAGTGGCTAGCAGAGCGCGACGAGGAGCTCAGGGATTGGCAGCGGAGGCGTGACGATGAAATGAAGAGGGACCAAGATCAGAGGCATGCCGAGATGACGCTCATGATGCAGAGATTCATGTCGGCTAATTTGCCTGGTGCCGCCACGACACCACCCGTAGTTCATGCTGCATTCCCCCAGCCTCCCCCCTCAGCAGAAGGCAGGTCTAAGAGTCTGCTCAGCAATTCACTACTGCCGTCTCCGGCGGGTTCCTCCCCTATCTCCATTGGGGGTCAATCGCTTCTTGTTTCTCCATCCTCGTCGGCCCGCCCCTCTTCCCCTCCAAAGTCGCCCGCTCGGGATGTATCTATCGTTGATGTCCCCAGCTCATTGTCAGGTTAGTGTAACGTAGTTGCGAGTGTATAGAGGCAGAACATTTTGTAAATGTCCAATTTTGTACTCCAGTAATTTTTGTTAATGTTACAGTGCTCAACGAGCACTTCAGCTCGACTCGAGCTAAACTGCTTGACATCTAACCACTGTGACTTGTATCAATGTCCTCTGTGGGCATTCGCTGATTGGGTGAAGTTGTTGAATTTTATCAGATCTAAGTTTCGGTGATGACGCAATTGCTCAACCAGTCATAGAAGAGGTCGTCCAAACTGCAGTCCCAGTCATAGAAGAGGTCGTCCAAGTTTCAGCCGTGTTCATAGATGAGATCAACCATGATTCTGTTGTCCTGGAGCCACCTCTTCTTGTCCCAGAACCGTGCCCCAAAATGGATGTCGGGTACTACGGACCCTTTGACAACATGCAGGGTTCGTTGGGATCGATGGGTGCCCGAGACGAAATGCTGCAGGACGATGAAGTTCTCGAGGTATTCTTCTAACTCTTTTCGAACTCCGCTCTTTCCCCATCACGCCTCCCCCCATTTACCTCTCTCGTTCTACGTATTATTGATTCGTCGTTGTTAATGAATCTGTAGTAATATTGGTCGTTCTCCTGGCGTTTCCGAACCAGGTCGGCAAGGCATCAATAAGTGGTGCCAGTAATCTAGAAGAAATACCTAGAGTCCTATCAGATATCGAGGGCAGGTGGTTGAATATTGTGTTGGACCTCAATGGGATTCTATGCACGTGTGAGCCGTCGTGGCAGGCCAGAGGATCCAGGAACTCTATCCTGTCCATCCAGTCGGCTTCGCTGCCGGCCGAAGTAGGCCCTAAACTAGCTCGAGTGCGCCCTGGTTGTGCTGAATTCCTTACGAAGTTGTCTAAGATTGCCACCATCACGATCTGGAGTTCGATGATGGAATCTACAACACGTCAGATATGTAATTATCTTTTTCAGCATAATTCTTCGTACCCTCTGAGGATCTTTGGTCAGGAGAGTTGGGATAGGGTTCCCGAGCGTAGAGTTGGTAGCAGAACAATCTACATGAAGGAATCTGGCACTCAGAAGGACATCTTCTTGAAGACCTTATCGAGCCATCTCTTCAATAGGTTGGGTCGTGAGTATACTTCCGCAAATACGCTTGTCATTGACGACAACCTGATTAAGCACATGCTCAATTTGCCGGAGAACGTCCTTCTTCTTCCATCATGGTCGCACAAACATGTTGGCGCGAGAGACGATTCTGTATTGTTGGAGGAATTGTTGCCATATCTCTCTGACCTTCATCAGTTTCCGGGTGGCCTAGCACAGTACCGGGCTAAACATCCCTCTGGCCGGGAGATGTTCTATAATGATCAGAAGACGTGTGGTCAGTCTGCGAGTATCTGGAACGCAATCCAAGCATCTCAGAATCTCCGCTCTTAATGACGTTGGGAACGCTTAGATGCCTATTACACTTTAGGTCGGATAGAGCTAAATTGTATCGATTGACTGCAGCTCGATTTTGTAAATTTTGTTGGACCTTTTTTTGTGTATATTTTTTAAAAATGAAACTGAGATGTTTTCACCGCTTTGTTTGTTGTGGGGATTGGATACCTACTGCTGATGGAATGTCGTGCTATTTTGAATGATTGGAATTTTCATCTATTGTTCTAAGGTATGTGAGTGTCTCTGTGGTTGAAATTTCTACAGGACTGTGACTGTCAGGCGTCCGTGGATTCCTTGCTGGGCCCAGAGGAGTTCGTCCTTTCTCTTCGGAGTAAAAGGCTTTTGTTGCACTCTGCTGCAACCGCGCAATCAACCATGGATTATTCGACCATGGCAGTGGACGACGGAGTTGTTGAAAGCCCTATTGCGCGTGAGCCAGTTCATGAAAGGGACAACTCACCTTCGCCGTAGTGGCCTCGTTCAGTTCCAAGGTCTCCGCGTCTAAATCCGGATAATTGTACTTCGGCAAAGCGTATTCTCTATGACGGTTTAAGGGATTGTACTTCCCAACGCTCGCTTGCGGTGCGTGTTATGATGACCTCCAATTTATTGCACTATTGAGATGTTTTGGCCTAGCCAATTTTGGTTTGTTGTTGAGCTACATTGCACTAATGTAGTTTTGATTCATTTGAGCTTGTTTTTTTTTCATTGGAGGTTAATTGTGCTCTATGGATCTTTCCTTCTGCCTTTTAGCTCCATTCGACCTAATGTGCGCTAGGATGGATCTCAATGATTAAATTTTCATGTGTGCTGCGTAGGAGTATTCAACCTAAAGTGTATTTCTTTGGATTGTGTGTGGGGCCTATTGTGTAGGAATCATCCGGTAAATGTCTCCGTCCCCGTACTCTCTCAGGAAATGCTGCTAGAGGCAAATGCTCTCCTTCCCCCACCCGTCGGCACTTGCTGCCCAAATTAAATAGTGACGAGGTGCGTAGGCGGGGTTTGCAGCGTCTTTTAGACAGTCCATTAATGCAAGAGAATGGCGCAACATGGACAAGGCAACGTCAGAGGGCTTTTTTGAAGACGCGTATGGAGGCTTATGGTGGAACTCCGTAGACCATTTGATTAGTGATAGGACGATTGTGTTTTGCCTCGGGGTGAATGAGTGTTGTTTGTGACTTTTTTCATGAAGTTTTGAATAAAGCTTGGAATAATGGTATATGCTTCTTCTACCGTTACCATTTTTTGGGACATTCGGCTAATTTGGTCCATCCATGTAATGATATATAGTATTCTTGGTCCATTGTTGATATGCTTTGCACCTACAATTGTCTACATATATTGATACTTCAAAGATCATATATCTTCAAAATCATGGAAATCTCCCAATATAACGAATATGGTGTTAGATGCAAAGTGTAGCTCATAGCCCTTGGGAAATGAAAATTTAGAAGTAAAATGAAGTGCCATTTTTCGTCCTCTATATACTCATGGGCCATTAAAAACAAAAAGAATCGTTGCAAGTTAGAACATAGTGACCATTGTGATATCATAGGCGGACCGGATAGAGCGGACGCCGCGGAGGCGTCCGCCAAGCGGTTGACAAGGCAGACGGCCACATGCCGTTTGCCATGCAATCGGCCGTACCTTTTGCCGGGCGGATGGATTACAGCCAACCGCCCAACAGACGACACAGCAACCGCCGGCCGTCGGCATTGGGCGGACGGCCAGGCGGACGGCCTTTCAAGTTTCATCTAAGGGTAAACTACCCAAAATCCTAGGTGTCATAGGACGTCCTCGGGTGGCGGAAAACATCCTTGGGCGGGACGTTTGGACGTCTTGGACGTCCAACGTCTTGACAACTTTGGCCATTGTACCTAGTCTGAACAATGGGAGCCTCGACTGGTGCTTGCTTTGTTGAATATTCTTTTCCTCTTGCCCATGGTGCTATGGATTATTTGGGTAGCCTCCGTTGGTGCATTGTCATCAGATGGAAGCAGTGTGTCTCGCATTTGCCGCCAAGTTCGAGTCGCTCGCACAAGGTTGGTTTGGTGTTGGGCTTGGAAATGTTCTAAAAATGCTCTTACAGCGTGGCCGTAAAGCCCTTGTGACCTGTGCAACGTTTGGTCCTCGACCATCCATGTGACCACGCTGTGTCGTGTATGAATGATGGAGACCTGCTGCACTGCTCGGTGGCTCGGCAATGATTCCGTCCCTGCGTAGATGACCAATTGTTTTTACATCCATGATCTCCACTCAACATTAGGATGAGAAGGAAGATTGTGGATGAATTCTATGCCTAGTGGGGCAATGTCGGGGTCTGGCATCGGGTCAAAGGATGGATAGAGTTGTGCTAGAGCCGGTAGAGCGGTGTTGGAGCTCGAGACTACAGTCAAGTCAAATTGGATCAAACTCCCACGAGAAACCGCACTCGAGCCAAACTGCGCACGAGTAGTTGGATCATTGCGCGAGAAACTGGGCTCGGGACTACGTCGGGATGGTCGCCCAAGAAACTGCGCACGGGACGGCGTCAGGCTCGGGCGCCTGGAGTGTAGTCGGGGACAACACTAAAACCATACGGTTTGCTGCCGATTTGGATATCCCTAGTTTCTGTGGTATAAGCCCCTCCTTCCCAATTTTTTTTTTGCAAAGAAACCTAGAAACCCAATAACCCGAGAAACCCTAGCGCCCAGAACTCAAAAATCCCAATGCCCATATTCCAAATTTTCTAGAATCTACGCAAGCCAAATCCGTACTCAAAAACCTTACTCCCTCAAATCTCTGAAAATTCTCAGATCTCACTCTCCCAATTTTAGGGTTATAAGTGAAAAAACAAGGATGTTTTGGGAGTGTAAATAGACTTGGGAGTAGAGAGGAGTCAACAGGGAGAATGAAGGCTTGACAGCCAATAGGTGATTGATTAAGGGTTTCATAAATGACATTGACGGCTTTAATACACTAAATGTATGATGAAATTTGCCGATATGCTTTGTAAATCCAATAGGCACCTCAGATTCTACAATGTGTGGTGAAAGAGCATTTATCCAAATTGAAATTCAGTTCGTCCGTCATACCAAGAACTTCGATGAACATAGCCAGCAGCATTTTGAATTGCCCTTAATCATGACTAAGAGATCAAAAACCAACTCTAGGTTTCTACAATGCAGATAATGGACTAACTCGTGGATGGATGTATGAATATCACATAAGAGCAGACAATGTTTTTATTGCAACGTAGATTTAATTTACTGCATCAGCTCAAATCGAGCATATTCCAACATGTACCTGTATAGTGCAACCGACACAATGCAGACTTGATCGACTCCATTCCAAATCATCAGTTTGGCATCCAATGATTTGTCACTCTAGTACTTAATCTGCTCCGAGCTATAATTCCACCGTCACATCGCGATCTGAACTTCAACATCCACTACAAGAAAACAGGGTGTTTAGCGTGTTTAGCAACGTTTTGAAAAATTCCTAAACAATGCCTAAGGGCTTGCTTTGTACATAAAACCACGGTACAGCTGTTTCTTCTTCAAAAAGCAAGCCCCTAGACGTTGCTTTAGGAATTTTTCAAAACGTTGGTGAACACCCTGTTTTCTTGTAGTGACCGGACAAGTCCGAATTTGCTGATGATGGTGATGGTGGCCTGTCCGAGCGTGTCGCCGTCGTCCTTGTCGTAGTCCACTTTCACCTTCACGCCCTTCGCTGTCGTCTTCTCCAGGTGCGTCAGTTGCTTCCAGAGCATCTCGCCGCAATTGCTTGGCCTGTACGTCGGGTTCACCACCACGGCCTTGTCGGTCGACTTGGCAACGTCAGTCACGATGTCGCATCACCGCTTGTAGTTGTGCACGCCCACCACCACCAGGAAGTACTCGCCCGCGGGATTCTTGAAGCGCAGCATGCCCAAGGTTCCGCTGCCTCCCCTGAGAATGAGCGTGTGTTGGTCGTCGCACTCGGCCCACGTGCCACCGTTTTCACGCTGATGGAGTAAGACATGTTTTCGAAAGGAGCTGGCGCTGATCTGACGAACAAGAGAAAAGTCATGTGAAAAGGACTGTTAGAGATCATTCGTTTCGTGACTGTGGAGAGATGAATGAGAAGAGGCGATGTTGTGTGAGTGAGCTTCGGAGGATTGACCGCATACGTAGTCGTGTGGCGAGGCTTCTGAAGAGCGACGGAGGCCGTCCGATCGTGCATGTGGAATCGGACAGAGCATATTGATTCAATGCAGTACAGGTTCTGAAACATTAATGTTGTACATGACATGGCTTCATGGGTTCATGATCAGTTGTGTACGTCAAAAGCGTGGTTACTGTATCGGGCGTGCATGCCTTACTCGTTGGGATTGGGTCTGTTCGCACTTAGTGTTAATGTTAAGAGTGGTATTAGCAAATAAATCTAGTCTAAAGCTGCACCTAAACTCATTTTGCTAACACCACTCTAACACCAAGTGCGAACAGACCCTTACTGGTTTTTGGATATGCCTACAAGTTGTGCCGATGTCTGACATCGATGCTGAGACTCAAGCAAGTTGCAACCTCACCCATTTCCACATTTGTGGCACTGCTCACATGGACGAGTTGGAGCATCAATGAAATAGATCTTGTCCGAAGCATAAAAAAAGTGGATCAACCACAAAGTTAGACCTAATGTAGAAACTAGCAGATAGTCACGGAATGATTAACGGTTGACCTGGCGAGCTGAGCCAGGTGTGTCCGATCCTTGGACATTTTTGAGATTATACATTACTCGTGGGATTCGAACGTCCTTAATCATAGTAGCTTACTAGCAATTTTCTTCCACTGAATATTCAGTGGAAGAAAACCGGGATCCTTTAGATGAAGAGCATCTGGTCGTGTCCTCAATGCTGGTACGATACTGTAATGATGCTTCTATCATACCCTAGACAATTTGTCAACTGGAGACTCACACCCACACTACATCATAAGATTGGGCGGGTGTTGGCGCTGTAGCAATAGATAAGCACATGTATTGTAAAGTGTCTGAGGGTCTGAGCTGACTTAATGCCCAGTGCGGTGACTTGGAAGTTGGCTGTACGATGTGTCAGACTCAGGGTACGAGCACATGCTTTGATCGTATTCCAGGAACGATTTGAAATTGGTTGGATTGTAAGTTCTGCGGTAATCACTTGTATATTTCACCAAAATTTTGAATTCCATTTAGCTGTTATATCCATGAAGTTCCAATCAACTACTTGGTACTTCAAGTCATGGAAAGCAGATAAAACAAGGACGTCACCGCTACTAGTCCTGGATGAAAACAACACTAATCGCTTTCCCATGATCTCTCTTTATGTTTGACACGTCGAAGTTAATCCAAGAAATAGTTTCCTACATTTAACCTGACGCTCTTGGAATTCGAATCACGGGGATGAAGAGCTGTGCATGTCAGGTTCTCTTCCCAAATCAAATGTACCTAACATAGCAAGTCATCGGCTACACAATCATTAATAACTCTGGAATCAGAGTCTTCGACACTTAACATTTGTTGTCTTCCCCACTGTCTCGAAATCCTTATTTAGCATAGGTCGTACAATGCCGTGGTTCCATGATCCATTGCTGAACCATGAGTGAGTGAACCCGATGATCACGACCACTATTTATCTCAAGAACCTAGCAATTCTGCCAATGCACTGACGATACATACAAGTCACGATGGTTGAGTTCCTTGACCACACGAAGAATCTCCAATTCAACTACTTTTTATTCTCCAGCATTGACGATTATCAGTTTTGTAATGTATCATCTAACTCTTATTTCACTCAACTCAAGTTCAGCACCATTTGAATGATTATCCTCTGACCGACCTCCACCTCGCCTTGACGATCCCATGAATGATGACTCCTCTTCTTCTGTCACGGTGCCAAGGCCACCTTTGCCAACTGCAAACAACCTTATACTCTCTAAGTATTGCTCTTCATTTCCTGATTTCAGTGGCACAACTTCTCCCTCACTCTCTCCTTGTAACATTGCCACCACTCGTTCCATGCCTGGTCGTTGCTCTGCCTCATTTTGTATACAAAGTAGAGCAATGTTGATCACACGATGTACTTCCAACTTTTCATCCTCTTGCAGGCTCATGTGTGGGTCAACCAAGTCCATCAACTTCTCATGCCGAAGTAGATCCCATGCCTGTACAACCCTCAAATTAACACTCAGTTATACTACATCGATTCATTCCTTCAAGTGCATTAAATATTCTTTTGAGTGGTCAAGTTCTATGTACTATGCACATTCTATTACCAAAAAATAAAGCAATCAATTGATCACCTCCAAAAGCTATCAATTGAGGAAATAATAAAATCAGTGATAACAAATTACTTACCCATTTGGAGAGATACATCTTTTCAGGGGAACATGCTTCATCAATATTTCTTCGTCCACTTAAAACCTCCAAACACAACACTCCAAAGCTGAAGACATCTACTTTGTCACTCAATTGACCATAGGATGCATACTCTGGTGCTAAATATCCCCTGCAATCAAAAAACCATTATCTACTTCGTCATGTCACTTCCACAAATTTCATCTTGAAATCATAAACTCTCCATGCAAACTTATAAAATACAAATCTATATCAATATATCATATTGACATTAACTCAATCCATCATAAAAACAAATGCTTCGTATTCTTTAATTCATCACAACCACAAACCTTCAAGAGAAAATCAAACTTATTGCAATAAAAATGTTCCAATCTGGAGTGAAAAGACTTTACTTGGTTCCGGCAATATGTTTGGTCAGAATGTAGCTTCGCTCATCAGGAAACAACAAGGCCAGTCCAAAATCTGCTATTTTGGTTTCATTGTTCTTTGTTAATAGAATGTTGCTAGCTTTGATATCTCGATGTATGATTCTTGGATGAGCAAGTGCATGGAGGTAGTGTAGACCGCGAGCAACTCCCAAGCAAATCTTGAATCGAACAGGCCAACTCAAGAGAGTCTTGTTTGCACCTGTTGGTATCATTACATAGAGGTGGTGAGATTTGAAAACCAAAGAGTAGAATCTTTGGTGCTGATAAAAATTCTGTAAGCAATGCATGTTGAATGAGAGACATATCAGATAAGACTATGTCTCTCATTCAACATGGACCTCTATATGTGTCTCATCAAACATGCAATTTGTAATGTTTAAAGCTAAGTGGAAGTCATATTTTAACGTACCTAGAAGTAGCTTATCAATGTCATGATTATCAACATACTCATACACCAAGAGTCTTTGTTGCTCTCGAATGCAACATCCTTTTAGATTCACAAGGTTCCGATGCTTCATTCCAGTCAACAAAACCACCTCGTTCAAGAATTCGTCTATTCCTTGATTAGTTGTTGCAAATAGCTGCTTCACTGCCACAATATTTCCATTTGGAAATATGCCCTGTAACAAATTGAAATATATGATGTCAGCTTATTACAATTGTGGACATAAGTGCAAAAGAATTACTTGACAGAGCTAAATGGTGAATAATAGACTGTACAGTTGATTCTGTTTGTTCTTGCAAACTAACACTCATACACATGGTCATCATTTTGAGATGTTTGTTATCTTTCATACTTGTCAAAAAAAAATTGAGTGCAATAATGCAATTCTAAATCTAATAGCTATTAAGAGGAAACAAATAGCAGTAAATTAAATCAAATGACCTATATCATTCTCAAAACTTGGGATAGCTTTACAAATAACTCAAATATAGTGAAATTATCCAATACCTTATATACTGCCCCAAAGGCTCCTTGGCCCAACTTCATATCAGAATGAAAGTCTTGCGTGGCAGTTCGCAGTTGGTTGTAAGGAAATATAGTAGGCTTCACCTCAAATTCTTCAAACTCTGCAAATAAAAATAATACAAAATAGTGAGAACAGATGTCCTATGTCAAAACTTGTGCCTATCTGAAGAAAAATAGACATTGTCCACCTTCATCAAATGAGGGCACAAGGAAAATAACAATATATTGTAATATTGGTTAGATTGGGAAATTGAAAATTCCATTCAGTGCAGAAACTAAACCAACTAGATGCACAAGCTAGAAGTCATGAAAAGTAATCACAAATCCAGCTATTTTTAGCCAAACTAATATTGGCCATTACAACCAATCATGTGAATGCATGCTTACTTCGCTGCATCTGAAGCTTGGCATATTGTTTGTATTTCCTGTGTTTGTAAAGAGTGGCAACCAGACCAATCAATAGCACCAAAGATATTGCACTTGTCACCGCAGCGATTGTCACAATATTGCTCTTGTCGCTATTCGCTTGACCTGGAACATGACGTTCACTTGATGAGTACATGGTAACTCTTCATGTAAATCCCGAATCCGGTTAAAAGGCTGACCTGAGTTGAAGCAAGCTTGTTGACGAAACCTTGAGTTGTCATTAGACTTGCAATATGGGTTCCCTTCTAGTCTGCATATGACAACAAAACTATCAGAGCTATGGTGTATCTCAGAATCTATTATGTTCACATTGTCAGCCGGTACTTTCATCCATTTTCACCCATGATAGTTCATCCACGCCACAAAGATTACCACACTGTTCGAGGATTTATTGCAGTACTAAAGTGACAGTAATGTTGGCAAAAGGTTGCCAAACTTGGAACAAGGAGTGAGTTTCTTTGGTACATCGGTAGCATCATTGAATGTCTCATCTTTAGATAGCTCCAGATCATGATAATTTCCTCTTCAACAACAGTCCGGTTAACTTGAGATTCCTACGATACTCTGGTGCGTGCCTACCTGATTATTGTGCTGATATTGTAGTCGACGTTATCATTGTAGACAACGGTGTCGATACTGTTGTTCTTCAACGAGAGAACTCTTAGCAGTCCAGGGGAGTCTGCAGATTTCATGCTGAGTAATCCAAGCTCCGAAAGATGACTGATGTTAAGAATCCCGCTGATATTATTGTGGTCAAGGTACCTGGAACATAATCCAACACCGTATCAAGAAACATACAATTACACTTGCAAACTGGAGCTATCAGACGTTTACACCTAATTGGCAATGAACCCGCTAACTGTGTGTAAAACCTATAATATCATTTCTAACATGTTCCTGTGCAATATTATGAGAAACTTACAATTCCTCGAGAGAACGAAGTTTTGAGATGGTCCAGGAATCCAGAGTACTTGTCAACTGATTGTGGGACAGATCCAACACGGAGAGACTGCTGCTGTTGATCCTCAGACTCTCGGAGACGGAGGCAGATGAAGTCTTAGATAATATTGACCCAGTGAATGCATTTCTGCTCAAATTTCTGGGAAGGGAACTCACAAATTACACATATTCAGTACCTCCCAAATCAACTCAGTGGTAAAGCAGTCATTAACTGGAATCCACTGGAAGTAGTGTAAATGATGGCACTCACAGCATTTCAAGATTCTTGAACATAGTAAGATCAGGCAGCGTTCCATTGAATTTGTTGCTAGACAAATCCCTGCAAATAAAGCAGGTTCAGAGATTAGGATTAGGGTTTAGGACTTCAGTTTGATAAAAACTAAAAACAATAGTTGGATAACTGCTTACAGTTGAAGGAGCCGCGTCATGTTTTCGAAGGCGCTTTCAGGAATCTCTCCCTCCAAATGGTTTCTGCCAAGGTCCAATATCTGGAGATTGTCATCTGAGCTAACACGCGGAAGGCTTGGAAAGTTCCCAGTAAACCGGTTGCCGCCCATGTTCAAGGTGTGGAGGTATTTGAAGACCTTGAGATCTGGAATCTCTCCATCGAAATCATTGTCATGAAGGTCTCTGTCAGAGTATGGTCATGTCAGCAAGAACTTGGTCTAGGATAGGTACCATCCCAATCTAATAATCTGATTTCTTCATACGTGCAATAATAGTGTGAGTCTTACAAAGTGTAGAG
Source organism: Bryoerythrophyllum caledonicum (assembly GCA_963971425.1). Taxonomy (NCBI): domain Eukaryota; kingdom Viridiplantae; phylum Streptophyta; class Bryopsida; order Pottiales; family Pottiaceae; genus Bryoerythrophyllum; species Bryoerythrophyllum caledonicum. The sequence goes on along the minus strand of OZ020517.1, from coordinate 29,875,109 downwards.
GTTCGTATCCAATAATAGTTCCAATGGAAGTTCTCCTGTAAGTTTAGGGTTTTCTGTCAGCTCTCTACACAGCCCGTCAAATAAACAATGTCAGTGAAAGAGACTCTCACATCTGTAGAACCCCAAAACCGAAGCCACATTTGACTGCAAAGTCAAGATCAGGTACAAACATGATTCACCTCAGAGACTCACAATGTCATGAGTGTGCTGATGTTACCGATTGCCTCGGGTAAAATGCCCTCAATTGATGCGTTCTTGAGAGTCCTGTTTGTTCACTTAAAGAATCAGAATCCAAAAGTGATTCTAGAGAGGCTGAATCAACATTAACAAGCAACAAATAATATGCACAAAATTTGGAACTATCCGACTCTTACGAGAGTGCTTGAAAACCCTAATCACTACACGAAAAACAGGGTGTTTAGCAACGTTTTGAAAAATTCCTAAGCAACGCCTAGGGGCTTGCTTTGTACATAAAGCCACGCTACAGCTGTTGCTTCTTTTAAAAACAAGTCCCTAGGCGTTGCTTAGGAATTTTTCAAAACGTTTCTAAACACCATGTTTTCTTGTAGTGAATTGACTTCAGAGTAAGGCCACGAATTGAATCTACGAAACAAGAGGTACGTGAAAAGAGCTAAGTGGAATCGATTAATCTAACTGAACACTTACAGGCCTGTAATGAACACTCTGCAGTCTTGGTCTCCAGTTGTCTTGTTTAGTAGACACATGACGTTTTTGAGACACTGCACTCCACGCCACCGTTTCTTCCCTTTATTCTCCTCGCTGCACGGATACTTTTGGGAGGAGTTCCATCCCGGCAAGTTGCTGTCCAGATTGGGAGTGCTTGTATTCCAAGCATCCAAGAGCGATTGCAGAGCATTCACTGCCGATCAATTCACCCACACAGACATAATTACAGTCGATCACTCGTATGATATTCTCAAATTCACATATATCATCTGCTTCATCTAACCATGGAAATTCTACGGCAGGCTTGCGTAAACGAGATAATAAACTCCACGAAAGTACTCTACCGACACGTGATATGTCGGTACGCTCACCCAGAGATGCGTTTACAGAACTCACATTGATTAGTTCGGTAAGTTTGAGTCAATCCGTTTAATGCGTTGCTGGTACACACGAGCAGAAGCAAAGTGAAGAAGGATTGCTGAAGCTGAGGCTCCTTCATCACTCGCAACGAATAACCAGCCATCGTCGATCGACGAGTCGATTTCTGCAAGAGTCACTTACTACGAGTTCAAGACAAAGCACATAACCACAAACTAAGACGTCTTGCAAATGAAGGCGGACCTCGAGAACACAGATTCAATCAATGTACGTACTTATCAGAGGAAGGCAGTCTAGATCACCTCTAGTACAGCGCCTAGTTGCTAGCTCCAGTTGCTTCTAAATTTCCAACTTGAATCATCTGGATTGCCGTGTTTCCTTGACACTACTTGTGTTCGCAAAGTCGACTGGTCCTTCGTGTAAATCTGGAGCAGGAAGAGCCACACGAAGAAGAATTTCCAGGCCACGGTTCTACTATCTAGTACGTAAGAATCCCAGTTATTCTGGCCAGAAAGAGTCTCACTTGTGACTTCTAATTTTATGCATGTACCTTGGATTGGCCAATATGAATATGACGACCCAGGGGTAGATTATATCACAGTATCTATTTCATAAAGTTGGTAGGGCTTTTTGACAAATTGACACAAAAATTTGTAGAAAAATTTGTAGAAATTCGACACAAATTTGTATTTTGTAGAAATTCGACCCCAATTTGTACAAATTTGTAAAAATTGTGTCGAATTTCTGTGAGTCAAATTTTGCGCTTCTTTCTGTGGCCAAAAATTCGACACAATTTTTCAATTTTTGAACATTTGCTTAAGATTCCGTGTTTTTCTAAGCTTTTAGTCGGCACTGAGTATTCTTACCATTTCAAATTGTAGCAAATGTGGCTACAACCCAAAATGAAAAAAGCACTGGTGTGGAGCAGGGCAGGCTTTACTTTGTCAAGTGGCGCTTACCATATTTTCATTCCAATATGTTTCCAGTTGTGATCGGAGATTCGGATCCTCAATGCAAGTTCGAGGAAAAATTACTGTAAGCGTGGCAATACCACCATAACCCTTAAAGGACCACGGCCAATTTTTCTCAAAAATTGGTCCAAAATTTCAATGTAAAAGATTTAAAAATAGACTTCTAAATTAACATGCCATATTTTTTTGGTTGCAATCCACCGCAAAGGTATGAAGATTATAGCATTTGAAGTGTAAGAAAACGTTTTTTTCCCCTTTGCTTGACAGCAAGTTGCAACGCTATCTTATAAGCGGCGAGCGGTGCGGTGAGCGTACAAAACTCTGAAAATTGGAAAAAAATCACAGTTTCTTTTTTAATGTGAAATTGTGGGCAAAATTTTGAATTTTGGAGCATTTTTTTTAATTTACTAAATTAAGTAAGTAGCCTATAACCATGGTCATTTGTGGAACAATTTTTTTGGACTATTAAGCCTTCTTCACTTTCTATGCTTTGGTCATAATGTACGTCTAATATTTTAAATTTAGAATGATCACATTTAAATCTTGTACAACATGTCTAATATTTTGGTATAGGCACGACCAAATTTATTATTTATAAATATCCATTGATTTGGACACAAGGTATACTACAAGATATCACTTAGATATCAGAAGGGCATTGCCTAGGTTTAGAACGGGTATGACTTAGGCATTACTTGGGTATCATCCATATATTATAGGGTCATTACATGGGCTTTAAATGGGATCACTTACACAAATCCAAAGGTAATCTAAGAACATTGCCTTTCTCACTCTTGTTCAGCAATGTTCGCAAGCTCTAGAATTGCATGACTTCGTTGAAGCTGTAGCTTGGAGCATGCTTGAATAAGTTCTCTTTGTGATCCATTTTACAAAGGTAACGTAAGATGTAATACACATGTTTGCAATACTTCCATTGTCCTTTATTTTCCAACGCCTCCGATTGCATCTTCAAAAAATTAGGGCATGAACACCCTGGAAGGTCCGGAAAAGTAATGCAATAGGACTTGTTCTTCCTTGTATCAAGAGTGATAACGCTTCCCCATCCTGGATATGGTATGGCATAGAAATTAGAGACGTAACAATTATTTATAAGAGCGTCGCTTGACCACTTGTTGTGTTGCTCAGTCGTTGGAACATATGTTGTTCTACGAATCGCATAGCCATTTTGAAAGGTGTGGTAGGATTTTAGGTTCGCCTGAAGAGGTAATTGCAATTGCAGAAGAGACATGTCCATTGTCCATAGACACTTGGAATTGTCTTCGTGGTGAAAGAACTCCATGTTGTTGCAACTGGAAACCTGCTTGTTCCAACGCTACTACCTCCTGCACTGTTAAATATTTCAATTTTACAGATGGTTTACGCGGAGGTGGTACTTGGCGTACCGGTTGATTGGAGGACAATGGAAGTGCCAAGCTTCACATGCCAAGTCATTGGAACTGTTAGCCAATCAACTACAAACGATTTCTTCGAACCCTTCACACAACGACTAATATCATTGGGACAAAACCAAGTTTCAGCTAAGACATTCCGTGGCGATTTGTAATCTTTCTTCATACCGGCATATGTGGAGGTTGGAGTCCCCTGACTTCCGCTCCCAACATTAGTGTTGCAGTGCTCACCAGTGTAAGTTTGCAAGGCTTGGCATTTTCGAGCAAATTTTTTTGAGAGGCGGGCAATGTGCCACTTTGATGGATCACAATCCGAAACGGATGTTGTATGCTGGACTCCGAAGTCTTGACAAGTGAGGGCGTCTTCAATACGGGCTCGAGTCACCCTTCGGCCATCAAAAGGGGGATAGATTTTATTGTATCGGATCTGTGGGAATCATGGGCAGACCCACGTGGCATGTCAAGTGCGCTCAGTGGACCCAAGATTTCTGCTCCTTCTAAGCCGCCCGTCCTAGTTAGTAGATCCTTGGCTCCAGGGAAGTTCCTAAGAGCCTCAACAATGTGTTTTGGGTCACTTGAGCGTTGCGCGGACCGCAAACAAAGGGTACCTTTGTTCGAACCTTTTTCAAACGTGCCACCTTTCAACCATGTCTGATACATGATGATCTACATGAAAGCACGAATGAGGTTGTCCACGATTGTCGCGTACAAACATGTCATTGTATTTCCGGATTGTTGCAGCCACCGGTTGTGGGCTGTTTCCACAAGGTTGCAGGAACTCGGGGGCGACACTTCCCGTTTTTTAATAACCCACGTGCGGCGGAATATAGGGTACATTTTAATAATCTTGGATAAAATTTATAAGAAATTTACATATAAATTAGGAGACATTAAAAGTGGCATGCCCTTTATAAGTAATATAGGGAAACAGAAAATATGGTCCATTAAAATTTAGGTAGATACAAATTAGGGACAAAAGAATGGGATCCTAGGAATTAAGTTTAGTAGGTTCAATTAATATTTACTTATTTCGAACGACCTCTCTAAAGTTTGGGTAGCACCATGTCATAGAGCTTGATTTTGTTTTCTCACATGTGGTGGAGGGCATTAGAATGGTTTATTTTTTATGTAATTTTTTTATATGAGGCATATATTTGTGGTCAAAGTTCACAGATGAACTTCATGTCTATGTTTTTAAACACATTTTGTCCCTAAAATCTCTTCAATATTTTTTCAACCCTAATGTCTTGTTTTTTATTCTCATTCATGCATGTATTCGTGTTGTATTTGTATTCATGCATTGTTATAACTTGAATCCTTTTTTCTATAAGGTATTTGTTGGTCACTTGTATTTTCATTATTTTTTAGTTAGTTTTTTTCCTTACAAAGAAAATAGCCTCTAATATATTCCTTTGACCTACATATTATAAGTAATGATAGATATGATAATATGAATAATTTTTTTGCTTTATGTAATAATAGGGGTCCTTTAAATGCTTTCTAGGAGGAAAATAGCCCCCCAAAAAATACCCCACCGCCGCACATGGGTCCCCCAAATACACAAGGAGTGTCCCCCCCGAGTGCAGGAAGGAATGTCGGCTCTCTCGTCAAGCATGAGATCCTGAGAAGATACAACAAATGTCATAAAGTGATTAGAAGTCTTTCTAATATTGAACACGGGAATTTTTAAAAGTAAAAGGTGAAGAGTGCTTACAAGTTGCATAGCAACGCCCCATTGTCAATATTGGAAGTGCCAAAACGCCATCTAATCCTCCAAAGCACGACGACCGGTTTTGGTTGTGGCACCAAAAGATGCCCACCATGCACAAATAACGTTGTATTGCGCTTCAGCCTCCTCATGAGTCTTTCTGTTCTTCCAGATTTTGCAAAAGGCAATGTGTTGCTCCTTGAAGTTAGGCAAAATTCTTGTAGTGGCTCGTTGAAGACATTTGGTCCAATGAAATAAGTAAGTCTGTTCTTTGGTATCCACAGGCTTGTCTTTGTTGCCGGAGCCATAAACTTGCCGGATGGCGTGCCAATTTGCTCTCGCGTTTCTCTGCCATAAAGCCTTTGAAGTTTATCTCTTGCAAGACGTGGTTCTTCATTGTACCATTCAAATTCTCCGAGAATACTTGCTAGGCTTCAGAGTCCTCTAATTGCATGTCGCACATGGCAATTGTCATGACTCTACAATACTTATTGTTATACACATGGCATGCCATAGTAGTCCAATCCTTCACTCGCTTTATATGATCAAACATCAACCGACTGAGATCCCCGGCTTGCATACGCTTAACAAGGTCGACACGACTACTTGAACAATCAACAAACATCTTAAAAACAAAAACTTTACCTTTAGATTGACCCGGAAACTTGTTTTCGTGGATAAACTCAAACTTGGACGACTCCTTCAAGTCCATGATGTTGTCCATCTGTCGTAGTACGCGTTGGCAAGTATTCACATCTTAACACAAAAGATACCCTAAGGTATTCGTTCCCACAGAGAATCCTCGTGAACTACAACGACTAACAACAAGCCTAATTCTATACAATACTCTACATACCACAATAATTACATAAGAAGACAGAGAAAGAAAGATAAACTACAAAGGTTAGGCTTAGTTACACCAAATCTTTGTTCCCCGTTACCAAAAGGGAGGGAGGTATCCTCACTACGGTCCTCACTAGTTTCGGAAGGGAATAACTTTACAACTATGTATACTATAGACATCCGGGTACTTTAATATCCGGAGAATATTTATCACCATGAACGATGGTTCATGGACTCAAAGAGATTTTAGTGTTTGCATGTATAACGACAATTCTTCCTCACGGTCTCTCCAGTCACTACTACTCACTAACTTGGGATGGTGGTGGTTTCACTGGGCTTCCCCCGTAAGGGAGAATAAGGCTTGGGCTTTAAGGACTAACACTACTTCTGGGGCAAGTACGTGGTTTACCTACCTACCCCCCGAGCTATTAGTACTTCCTTTACCTCAGAATCAGCTAAAGGAGTATTATCCGGTGGATATCACAAAGCCATCCCTTCAAGGGACAACCGACTCTACTCATTTTCTTCAGTGAACAAAGTCCTCCTCCTATTACTCCAATGGATCTCAGCGCAAAGGGGTTAGTTGGCTCTCCTTTCTTCTCTCAAGATAATCCGAGCTGTTAGAGTAGTTCTGGGCTTACTGCCCATGGGGGTCAAACCAGTCTACTCCGTCCTTAACACGAATGCTAAAGTAATGTCATACTCCTATGGATCAACCTATCCAACCAAAGGTTGATGCATCCAGGATCTAGAGTACATCCTCACAATCGGTGACATCCAGCCGCCGATAGGTCACACAAGACATATCAAGACTCCTTCCTCACCCGTCACTCCCCCCTCGTCCTCCCCTAACCACTTATAATCTCACCTGTTATTCCCATCCATCCGGACTAATCTACTTGATGGAACAAGGAAACAATTACAAATGTCAGAGTTAGAGTCACGCCCGACTAACAATCTAACCATCTCAGCTGTTAATCCCATCCACCCCGACTAACTCTACTTGATGGAACAAGGAAACAATGACTTTGACGGTTAGTACGGACTTGAGGAGTAGACTACTTGAACTGGTACTTACAGTCATATAGAATCCGAGCTCTCAACAATAGAAGGTTTTGTGAGAGCGTAGGTTTAGAATTAAATTGAAAGCAAATACACACAACAAGCAGTGAAGAGAGGTGCCAAGAGGCTCCTCACTTATACTACAGCAAACACACACAAATGTCCAAAGCAAAGGATGCATTCTACTAAATCTGGCAGCATTAACTACCCTTGATGACGCAGCCACCGTCCCACCAACTCTACGTGCAAAGTCAAAGGCATCTAAACACAAATCCCAAAGCAAAACCAACTCAAATCCACGTTCACCCCGGGGCCAAGTCCGAGAGTGAACAGTAACCTACAAACTAAGATTCTGACCTTACTTCAGGGTCAACTCCTCAAGTCTTCTCTTCTCTTCCTTCCTCTTCCGCTTCTTCGCGCTCTTGCTTGAAGTCGGGTGGGCCGCGGCCTTTGCGAGTGTCCCAAGAGGGGATAACGTATCTGCAGATGAAGAGGGTGTTGATCCGCCATGGATGACCGAGGCAAGGCCTCCATCGAAGTCAACGAGGCATCCGGGCCACCCGGAGTGAGTAGCACGGAAGTAGTACCGGGCTCAGACCGGGCCGGAAGGACCGGTACCAGACTCGGAGTCCCACTGTCTCAATGAAGACCTCGTGAACGGAGGTATGTCCCAACTTGCCCTCAATCGGCACTGGAAGGTGCAAGTAAGCTGAACTCTCACTAGTGGTCTTCCCAAAAGGAGACATACCTTGCAAAGGAGCAACGGTTGGTGTAGTGCGACCGGGGTCTTCCAGGGAAAACTGGCGAGGAAGAGTCGTGCGCGGAGGCTCCATGGTGGCACCCGTGCCCTCCTTCCGCCCGCTCTGTATCTGTGTGGTGATATCTGAAGAGGAATGGCAAGCAGTGACTCCCACAAATGGAGTCCGTGAGGGCAGAACCGGGCTATCTAGATCAATCACACCCTTCCCCGTTGGAAGGCCTTGGGCACCCGAGTCTTGCCTCTCCGAATCAACTTCCGAACCCGAATTGTCATCCTTGCCCACGCCATCACAATCCCCCACGCTCTTGGGCAGGATGTGGGTGAGGTTACTCACCAACATCCTCATGTTAGCATAAACTATCTTCAACTTCACCGTCTGCTCCACCATGAAAGCAATAACCCTCTTGCTGGAGATATGGCCATCTCTCTCCAACTTGGCATCGAACATCTTGGCCTTCAACACTGCATCCGCTGGAAAGTGCAATGCCTCCTCTACCTGCTGTAACGCTGATGCTGAGGTATTGGCTTAGAGACACGCCTCCTTCCAACCCTTCTCTGCCTCCAACGCCCGACTCTTCACCTTGGCCATGTCGAGGTTCAGCCGGTCCACCTTCTGCTCTATGATGCGGAGGTCACTAGCACCTCCCATCTTCTCCTTGACTGCTGCCACCAACCCATGGCTAGGTGAATTGCCCACCAAGCCACTCACCTGCCCCAAAGTCCTATCCACGTCGTTCACATACATCCAGAGAGCTTCTACCAACTCAGAGGCCTTGTAAGTCTTACCTCCGAGTAGAGCTGAACCGGTGGCTGCTGCTCGAATAGCTGCGCGGGTCTATGTGGAAGGAGCTCCACCTTGGTGTTGCCTCTGTCGCTTGGGGGAGGTGGTGCCTCCTCCTCTAACTGGGATGCACTGCGCCCTCCCTCCGATCCTGGCTCGTGCTCCGACTCCGTTCCCTCGAACTTCCTCAACATGAGTTGGGTCCCATACACCACGTCCTCGTCCGGGGTGGTCTCCTTGAAGTGGTGATAGAGATGGATCAGGAATGGACAGATGGGAGAACGCCTCGTGCTCCCCACACTCTTGGCCAACCTCAACACTACCTCCTTCACGATGATGGCCCAATTCATCGTCCTCTCCCCCAGGTAGGCTCCATACAACGTGTTAGACAAAGTGACAGTGACCCGGTTGGGTCTCTCAGGGTACAAGATGGGTACAAGGAATGAGAAGACCCGTTTGGCACGGGGGTCCACGCAATCTTGCAATGCGTAGCCGTTCTTGGCGTCCTTGGCTACGAACCTCCCCTCTACATACTCTTCCTTTTTCAAACTCGTCCATCCCGCACCCTGGCGTGGAAATCCGTACACCTCCTGCCACCTCCCCATGGTCCACCGTTCGGGGCAAGCGCGGATACTATCTCCCTCCGGCTCTGGCAAGGGGTCCTGACGCATCTCCTACACCGTGGACTCGATACAAAATCCCCAGCAAAACTCGAGGAGAGAGAGACATCCTATGCAGAGAAGGTCCTCCTTGAGCTCCGTGAGCTTAAGAGGGTCCTTGGGGATAATAGGAGAGATATCCCTTACCACTGAAAGAGCCATGCTTAAGCCAAACCCGGAAGATTGTTGCTGGTTCTACTTGCCCTGGTCGTCTTCCTTGCTCCACCTACGACTCTTCTACTTAGTGCTGCTTGTCTTCGTTAGGTTCGCCTTCACTTCTCCTTGGTGAGGTCCTACTTCTCTTCCTCGCTGGTCTTGATCTTCGTGGTGAGGTCCTGCTAGTCCTTCCTCGCTGGTCTTGATCTTTGTGGTGAGGTCCTGCTAGTCCTTCCTCGCTGGTCTTGATCTTCGTGGTGAGGTCCAGTTGGTGAAGTCTGCACTCGCTCTACTTAGTGAGGTCAGTGCACTCGGTGGGGAAGTACTCACGAGCTGGTGAGGTTCGCACTCTCCCGGTGAGGTCCGCTCACACGCTTCACCTTCCTCCGAGAGCTCCCGCTTCTTGACTGCCGGGTTTCCGTTCCACGGTCCGCGCTCAAGCTTGCAAGGTCCGTACTCTAGCCTGCCACGTCCGTACTCTCCAGCTGGTGAGGTCAGTTGGTGAGATCCGCACTCTCCCAGTGAGGTCCGCTCACACGCTCCTAGTGAGGTCCTGCTCACACGCATCACCTTCCTCCGAGAGTTCCCGCTCCCTATAGTCCTCGTACTAGATTCCGCTCTCGATCCTTCGCCTTCCTCTGAGCGCTCCCGCTCCCTGACTGCCAGGTTTTCGCTCTACGGTCCGCAACAAGCCAGCGAGGTCTGCACACAAGCCAGTTGGTGAGGTCCACACACAAGCCAATTGGTGAGGTCCGCACTCTCCCGGCGAGGTCCGCTCACGCGCTCCACCCACTTGGTGTAGGTTCGCCCTCCTCGCTGGTTCTTCTCTATCCACCAGTTGGTGAGGTCCGCACTCTCCCGGCTGGTGAGAATGTTGCTCGTCTTCGTCTTGGTCGTGTGGATTCTGCGCTCTGCCCTTGTGTACGTTCCGTATCCGGCTATATGAAGTCTTGCTAGGTTTTGCACCTCTCACCGCGAGGTCCGTTTACGTGGTCTGCGCACAACTTGTTGGAGGGGTCCGCGCACTCGCCTACTGTGAGCTTCTGCACAGCCTCCGCACTCCTTGTTTCGGCTTGAGAGCTTCCGCACCTTGGTGAGGTCGACACTATGTTTCGCCTTGAGAGCTTTCACATACGGTGGTTTCCATACACTGTGGTTTCCGCACACGGAGGTTTCCGCACCTGCTCTCCTTCACCTTCCTCCGAGCTGCAGTCCGCGCCTGCTCTCCTTCACCTTCCTCCGAGCTGCGGTCCGCGCCTGCTCTCCTTCACCTTCCTCCGAGAGCTGCCATTCCCTGCACATGAATGCTAGAATGTGAGCAGTGAGCGGTGAGCAGTGAGTAGTAAGCAACCTATTTTTTTTAGTTGGGCACCCTATAACCACAGATTTTGGGTGAATTACAAGAAACAATTTTACATTGTGAACTATTTCTGTGGTATGAAAAAAGATCAAAATGGGAGAAAGTTGGATCAAAAAACCCCAAAATAAACTATTTGGAGGATATTTGGATGAATGTAGATAGATGGATGAATGTAGATAGATGGATGAATGTAGATAGATGAATGTAGATGAATGATTGCTCAGCTTATAGTTAAAAAAAATATAGCAACTTCTAAAATATTAGTTTAAAAAAAAAAAAAAAAACCAACCGAGGGGCTTCTCGGTATCGAGGAGGGCCCTAAGGGCGAAACCACAAAAAAAAAAAAACAAGAAAAACTAGTCGAAGGGCTCCTCGGTATCGAGGGCCAATGAGGGCGAAACCAAAAAAAAACAAAAAAACCAACCAAAGGGCTTCTCGGTACCGAGGAGGGCCATGAGGGCCAAACAAAAAAAAAACAAAAACAGCTAAGGGGCTCCTCCAGGATTGTCATACTAGAGTCTGGACGGACGTCCGATATGCCCGTCCGGTAGAGCTCTCGCCCGTCCGATACAGTCAACTGAGGGTTGACTTATCCGCTAGGTAAAAAATAGGCGACGTGGCAGCCATGTTGGCACCACACTGCTGCCACGTAGGACATGGTCATGTTTGAGTAGGAGCGGGGACTAATGCCAAGAGGGAGGTGGGGCGGAGACGTCCCTGCCCAACCCGGGCAGGGGCGGAGACATCCCCGCCCCCACACGGGCAGGGCGGAGACGTCTCCGCCCCTTCATGAGTTAGTTAATAGTGTTTAGAGTTACAGTATGTTGGTAAACTAAAATTTATGTTTAGTGTAGTATACACTAAATGTGAACCCATACACCAATTGCAAATGAGGCACTTAGTGTAGTGACATAACCGGACACTAAATGCCATTTACTACACTATGTATCAATTTTGGTAAAAATAATAAAATTATTTCTTTCACTTGTGCACATTTAGTGTATCATAAGTGTATCAATAATTATTTGTGCTTGAACAAATGCAAATCTCGGACTGAAAATTTAAGATTTGGACGTATCCAATATTGATTAAATAAGACGTATGGCAATTGCCAAATACACATATTCTTATACGAAGATACAGTATTGCCTACTTAACCACCACATGCGAAACTAATGCAGCTAATTAACAAAAAAATATTGTCGGTAACAACATAGAGGCATAGTCGAGTTGTGGGGGGGTTTCATTAATCTGTCTAAAATATCTGGCACAGAAGACCGATCTTCGAGCAGTTGTTTTTGCAACGCTGTAAATTTTAGCTTCAGGTTTACATACTGCTCCGTGATTGGTGATGAAATACGAAGTGTCCCAATCTTCTTTCCAAATTTTTTCACATATCCAACCCACCGCAAATGCATCTGCTGCCTTGGAGTAGAGGTGTGACCGTTGTATGACTTCAAACGAGTTGGTGGAGTCCCACGGCCCAAAAACATAGAACAATTCTCGTGCCACAAACCGTCGCCGCTCTCTCTCTTCTTGAACCTGCTCCTTGAATTGATAACCATACCTTGATGGCTCATTCTCCACAACCCGACTAGAAAGCCCCCAATCGCAAATTCCGATGTACACCATATCAGGTTTCCACTCATCAAAGTGGAGCAAAACATTTGATGGAGAGATGTCATTGTGTATATAATTCGCGTCGTGGCATTTCCCCACAATGACAAGCAACGATAGCGCGAGGTTCACTCGATTTTGGCGGTAAGTTTTTACCCTCCGAAGCTCCTGAATCGACAATCCGGTATTCGGATGCATCTCAATCCATTCAAACGGCAATGCTTTGTCCACTTTCGAGTCAAACTTGGACCAAAAACTCCCCTGAGATCCCCCATTCCACCAGAGCGTGTACCCTTCCATAGTTTTCGGGTGGATGTACGCAAGTCTAATGATCCCTGGATGCACTACCGGACACCCTCCAGCCTCGTTGATGATGTCTCGCGCTTCTCCCTCTCGTTGGTGTTGGTCAGAGTCTTTCCGGCGAAGTAAATCCAACTTGGAATGTTTTCCAATTTGGTTATCATCACCTTCCATACAGCCCCATAGCCACCCACCGCTTTCTGCCCTGGCATTGGAATCACTTTAGCGCAACTTTCAAGCCACTTGAAAGTTCCACAAATGCAGTGAGCCAAAATTTGCTCCTCAATAATCGCTTTCCAAGGAGCTAGTTTCTTCTTACGGGAAGAAGAGTACTGTTGAACAAAGCCCTGGATCATCCTCGTCTTTGCCACTAGTGCGTGCTCCTCCAGGTTCCAGTTGCTTTCATCCTCCGTCTTCCCCGTGACGTAACACCAGTTTGCAACAATATTGGTGGTTAGTGCGGTCACTTGTGTGTCCAACCACTCCGAATGCAACCAATAATCGGAGAAATTATTAAATTTCTCAGATTTATCAAGGTTTGACATTAATTCGTGTCGCAAGTCAACTGTCAATTTGTGGAATCCCTCTTCGTTGTGGTTCACATAGCTCCTCATCAACGCGGCTCTCGTTCGACGGTTGTAAAACTCGACGGCAATCCCTCTACATTCAACCATGTATTGGTGCGGGGGCATGTCCGGATTTGGTGACTTCTTCCGCCTCTTCCCGCTCGATGACGACGGATTCAATGATCCCGAAGTCAACTCCGTGATGGTGGACGGAAGCACCGTCTCATCAACATCATCCAAGTCCATAAATACTGGGCGCTTCTCCATCGACCTACTTCCTTCTCCCGCCATATGTAATTGTCAACTCCCTACCATGGTCAAAATTCCAAGTTGATGGTTTTAAAAAAAACCGCAAAGAGTTTGGGTACAATAAATGGGCCAAGCCCGACCACCCACCAAACTTACTTTCAGGCCGCAAAGCGAACTGACACGTGAGGCCTAGGGAGTAGACTTGGCAGAGAATAAGGAATAAATGTCCCCTATTTATATGGTGTAGGGTTCTTTTTGCGAAGACGACCCCGCCCTACCTAGGCAGGGCGGAGACGTCCCCACCCCTGCTCGGGGACCCTAGACCAGTGCGTCGTCTATCGGCTATATAATATCGTGCACACCCCTAATTGTCCCCGCCTCACATACTCCCTCTTCATCCACCTCTTAATTGAGTTGGTTGTGGGCGTCGTGTGAGGACTTCATCCATTCGCATCACATACATTATTCAGATTTTCCCCACCCATGGCCACCCCGGTAAAAATGAATAAAGAAGAAGGAGACAAGAGTCGCCTACGATCGGGAAACACACAGCGGAAGAGGTTGCATGTACTTCGAAATCCTGTTAAATTGGCTTTTAAAGGTTGGGAAGAAGTTCCGGAGCCATGGAGTTTCTAGGATTGCGCAAACTTCATCGAGTGGTGCCATATCAACAAGGCTTTCCCAGAGGAGCGACACAATTATCACCGACGCTTTTGCAAGGCAAATTTATGGAAGTGCACCAACGAGGCGTTCAAAAATCAGTGCATTAAAGTATACCAGGTCTTGTACGACATCCCTTATATCAAACGCAATGAAGTAAATCTCTTCCTTGTGCCAGGTGTCCACGCGGAGGTAATGTTGGGCAAGACGGTGGATTGGTCGACCTTTAAAGCCATGGGAGATAGCATAAAAGTTCCTTCTCCGGCGAATGGATTGATTCCAATGGGGACACAGAGGTATGTAGAAGGCGGATTGGACAAATTGATGGCGAAGACTGAACCGATCGACACGTACAAGACCGATCCCTCAAACACGGATACAGACTCAAAGGGATCCCACGTTCCAATCACAAGGAGCCAAAGGACACAAGCGCGCACCAAACAAAGGAGGGCGGAACAGACAGTTAATGTAGTCGTTAACGATACCATTAATGAAGTTGTAGCTCAGGTACAATCCCCCGCGGTTGTTGATCGAACGTTAGAAGCCTCTACATGTGTTATTTTTGTCAGCACTATCCAGACCTTGCTGAACCAATTGGAAGGGAAGACGACAAAACTATTGTCATTGCACGATGAGGTTCGCAAGTTGAGAGTCGAAGTCAATGATAAAAACATTGTTATTGACCAGCAACAACGTGATATGGAGGAGCTCCGACTTGCCCTACAAGCTTGTACAATGACCACAGAAGATCGGAATCCACGACGGGAGGAGGAAGGGCTTGTACACGTGTCAACCCAAGACAATTCATTGTCGTTTGATGAGGCCCCTACCAACGCAGACAAAGTTATGGTCAACAAAGAAGAGGGTGAGGCGGGTGACGGCGGCAAAGAGCTCGCTAAAGCGCTTGAAGAGAATTCAAGACTACAAAGTCGCTTGGACGTGTTGGTAGAACATTACTATCAATGGAAGTTGGCCTCCATCTTCACGGTCGATCGGTCCCGACAATTGGTGGCGGAATTCCAAAAAATCGACAACAACTATACCGAAAACAACCAGGAGAGGGTGTTTGGTTTGACATCGTGGGCCCTCGTAGATGATCTTTTCAAGATGGATGAAATGGCGATGGTGAAAACCGCTGGTGGGCAAACAACCATCCATTGGTCCCGTTACAAATGGGATTTCAAAAAGGAGGTTTCATCCACCCTCGATCATCGGGGCAAACCCATGTTATTGTGGCCACAACCTTTGAGCTTCGTATCCGACGGTACGACTTGCTCAATTTGTCTAAACCCATTTGGTCCAGAAGGTGGGATGCATCTAGGCACTTGTGAGCACTTGTACCATCCATTTTGTTTGATTAGCTTGATGGTTGTACGCCGGCGGTGCTCATTGTGCAAGGCCCCTTTTCACGAGCGATTGTACGAACTTTTTGGATTAGTTCCATACATGCCCCCGCATTGGGAGTTCAATGTGATGAACGCTCATAATCAATCACATATGTGGGGAAAGGATTTGGTGTGGAGCTGGAAACTGAAGATGCACTCGTTGGATAAGATGCACCTCTCAAACGAGTGGGGTTGGGAAAGGGACCCGGAGCAGATTGTCTGGGTGTGCAAGAATTTGATCCCGTTAAAGGACAAATACGGTCAAGGAAAACAAAATTTCTTCTACCAATGCTTTAATGGCCATAAGGACGAGAACGGGGAGCAATTTCGATTCGGACCTCATCCACGGCAATGGTTGTGGGCCGTTGACGGAGTTCGCATCACAGACGACAACGGGGATCGTATTTCTCAAGACGTTGACCAACCGGACCCGCAAGAACTAAGACAATTATCGGAATCAGAGTGGAAAGAAATTTTCCGAAATGACGGAATGGACTTCTTACTCGATGTGCACAGTCTAGGGACACGGCAAGCGCTCGATCAGCTCATGCAATTCCAAATCTTAAGGGCCGTGTTGGATGAAGATGGACCAGCGAGGAGAACACAATCGGCGTCTCGTAGACTTGTATTGGGCTCAGATGAAGACCTCCCTATGCCCGTAGGCGCACACAACAACAAGGCAAGGGCAAGTGGCACTACTAATAGCCCGATGAATATTGACTAGGTGTATTTTTTGATTTTGCGGTACCAAGAGACATTTTTCTTACAATGCTTCATCTTTTAGTGTTTAATGTATTTTCCCATTTTCGTACTACATTATGGATACTAAAAAAAATATGAATAGTACTGTCTACATTCTACTTGTTAATAGTGGTGTGGATCCGTATAATTATGGATGTACTTAAGCCTCATAAGGATTTGTGCATTTGTATAAAAAAAAATGGTGTGGACCAAGTTTTAAACCTCCAAACATTTTTAATCTCTAAAGGACCAAGGCATTTTTGCACCAAAAACACTTCAAAACTGCGAGGCTATAGTATAATGCCTAAGAAGGGAGACAAAACCTTTTTATTTCTACATCTAACCGTAGGATCTCAATAAATACTTCTTTGTTACTGTCCCCACAAAATTTCATAAATTTTAACCACACATATTGAAAGGCTTGCATAGCTCCCATGCTATTCACTACTTGGTATCAAATTTTTGCACTAGATAAGGCCTAAATCCATTACTAATGGTAGTTTAGGATGATGTTAGTTCCTTATACACCAATTGTTAGAGGTAGAAAAAGGGTGTAGCTTATTCAAGTCAACTATGCTAGTAGTGGAAGCTCAAAAATGGGCAAGTAACGTTTTAGTTTTTAGATACTTGATATGTTTTAGATTGATGATCCAAATGGTCAATATGAAGGTCTACACCACATATTGTTGAGGAAAAAATCAAAAGTATAAAAAGTTAAAATCTCTAAGTTTTATGTGGTAAGACGTTTTTGTTTTTGGTACCTTGCCCGTTTTATTTTTGGCAATATGTGAAAATCTTTGACTTGAGTTGAAGCGTTATTTTCCACTTAAGACAAGGAATTTTTTTTTAAATTTGAAAGGAAATCATTTTCTACACTCTTATGTTTGCTCCAAAACTACAGTCTACCCTCTTTAAATGATACTCCTCGGGAGCGGTCAAAAGCATAACACTTATCGACGTATAACACATATCGAGTTCTGACCTAATTTTTAAGCCATTTTCCATTCATTTTTCATCAATTTTTCATCCACCAATATATTTTACATTCATTTTTTTCATCCATTAAGACATTTTCATCCTAAAGAATCACCATAAACCCTAATTTGCATCTTACTTGGCCAATTTTACTACCGTGCATTACATTTTACTAGCCTTGCTCCTATTTATTGCACCATACTTTCTCCAATTTTACTAACTTTAACATTTATAGACGTGAAATCAACAAAGGAGAGAGCAGATAATGTCATAACACTTAATATATAACACTTAGTAGTGTTAATTTTTCGGTAGGGAGATTTTTCATAATATTTATCAAGGAATAACACTTATGGAGGTAACATTTAAAGAGGGTGGACTGTAATAGGGAGCTAATAAAGGTGTTCCTTATTGGAGAGCATGCCATCAAAGTACAGAAGTTGTACTTTCCATTTTGCCTTCGTCCTAGAACTAGGAAAAGACATAATCTGCATGTTATTTAAAGTGCATTAGGATCTTGTCGGAACCAAAAATAATACACCCTATATTTAATTGTGCACCCGCCTCATGGAGATGAGGAGTGCCTCGGCCAAGCAAGAGTGGCCTCAAACGCCTCTTTCATGAGTTTTGTGGGGACAAACACACCCCCTCAATTTACAAGCAAAAGTCCCCGCCCCTGCCCTAGTGGGGTGGAGACATCCCCGCCCCTACCGAGGCATGGGCGGGGACGTCGCCGCCCCAGCCTCGGTAGAGGGCGGGGACATCCACGCCCCTCCCAAGGTAGGGCCGGAGACGTTGTCGGGTAGAGAGGAGCGCGCTTTGAGAATACACGAGGTATCTGGTTGCGACTTCGTATAGTCTGCTACGGAGTTCTGTCAAATCTTGTAATCTTCGGTCTTCAGTCTTCAAACTCCTCCCCGTTGGCCTATCCTGTGGTGGCTCTAAAGGGTTAAGGGTAAAGGTGGGTGATAAGAAACCACGGCCTCGGACGGGTAAAATGGGACGGCCAGACCACAAGCTGAAACCGTCCGAAAGATTGGCTTCTAAAATTCAAACCCACGGTGACCAGCAAACGTGCCTCACCGGTGGGAACGACATAAACACGACCGTGTGGGCAATTAACCCGACTTCGCCGCGATAGAGTTTACAAGAACAGAATTGAAATACAACTAGCCTCCAAAGCTGGCTTGAAATCACAAAAAAAAAAATCGGACTACAAGCCACAACACACTTGTCCCCATCTTCTCTTCTCTTCAAGCCTCAAGTCTTCAATTCTTCCATCCTTCAACTCCAAAGTCTTCAAGATGTGAAAAGAACCTCCAATAAGTGCTCCAATCTAAGCTGTGAGTTTAAAATGAACGCCACAGGCGGCTAAAAGCTTCAAATTCAGATTTTATTGTCTCTATGGAAAGCTAATCTAATATACTAACACTCCTGAAAATTTCAAATCATTCCAAAATACTGTCCAAAAGTTATGGACAATCAAAGTTCTGCCTACCCCTATTTATTCAGATCTCAATAACTTCTTGCTCACAACTCCAAATCTCAATTGTAATATTTTTCTAAAAAGCTAAGATAGAGATGCAGAGTCCCTTAAAATCTCAAATCAAATTGAGAATTACAAAAAAAGTTGTGGCTCCTCGAAACCTCTGCCCCTCAATGGATGGCCTCGGGTTTTTAGAGAATTAAAACCTCAATAACTTTTTCTCTACAACTCCGAATTCAAAATTTAAAACGAGTATGGAAAGCTCTTGAAACCAGAAACAAGATCATTGATTCTCAATTCCAGAAAATTTAAGCTCAACGAGTTACACACAGTTAAAGTTCTGCCCCAAACCCTTGCTCTCTCACCCGCACACACACACACTCTCAAAGGAATCTTCCTCCTAACCTTTTCCACCTCAAGTGGACGTGGGCACTCCAGCCCATGTCACCCTATCCAAAGTACCCCACAAGGTACATCATTACTTTCTTATTCTTTCCACTTTCAACCACATAAAATCCCCTAGTCTTTTATTTATTGAAAGACTAAAAACTTAGACCTTCCAACCAACAAGACAAGTAAAATAAAAAAAAACTTATCGTAAGATAGCTGATGGTACGGACGTATAAAGGTGTTGATTCGCACAATCTGATCGCCAAGTCGTGGACTTGGTTGGCTCGAAATGTCGTGCTCAGTGGCCGCCGCCGGTCCGGGTTCGAACCTGATCGAGCCCGTCGAGTGGTTGGGCGGCCCACGGCTTGGCTCGCTAGTGAGGCATGAAAAATACCAGTCAATCCGCTACCTACCCCCCTGAGCAGTGACAAGAGCGGTGCAACACTTACATGCTAACACTTGTCCAAATCCTCAAACCGTGGTTTCCACCACGACCAAACCTTTTTACCTCATCTAACCGCTAGCTGTAATCAAAACATATCCACACTCGTATTAATATCTACATGATGGAAGAATTTCCATCATGACAACGTCTCCGCCCCTACCGGATTACTATTTTAACGGAGGCACTCTTCATTTGTCCCCGCCTCGCATACTCCTATCCACCATCTCTTCATTGAGCTGAATGTTGGCGTCGTGCGAGGTCTCATTCATCCATCCACGCCAGAATTTTGCATTCACACGTGCACACCATGTCTACACCCGGACAATAGGCCAAGGAGGAGCGAGACAAGACCCGTGCACGAGCGGGGAACGCCCATCGGAGGCGGTTGCACGTTCTTCGTAATCCCGAGAAGTTGGCTTTTCGAGGTTGGGAGGACGTAGTGGAGCCATGGAGTTTTGATGATTGTGCGAACTACATCGAGTGGTGCCACATCGACAAGGCTTTTCCAGAGGCGCGACACAACTATCACCGGCGCTTCCACAAGGCAAACTTGAAACATTGCATCGACGAGGCGTTCAAAAACCGATGCATCGAAGTTTACCAAGTGTTGTATGACGTCCCATTCGTCAAACGCAACGAAGTAGATCTCTTCAATGCGCGGGGTGTACATGCGGAGGTGAAGTTGGGCAAGATAGTGGATTGGTCCACTTTGAAGTCGATGCCGGGGAAGGTAAAAATTCCTCGCCCAGAATATGGAATAATTCCAATGGAATGGCGCAAGTATCCGGAAGATGGATTGGACAAGTTTATGACTGTGATGGACGACACACCTAGCTACGATACTGACACGTCGAGTTGAGATGCTGACTCCGACGGAACCCACGTCTAAGTCGCAAGCGAAAAGGCACAAGCACATGATAGGCTGAGGAGGATCGAACAAGCCCTTCACCAACGTTACTACTGACTAGGAGTATTTAAAGGTTTAAGACGTAGCAAAAAAATTTGTGAACAATACTTTTGCTCTAAACATTACATGATTTTAAATATCCTTTTTGTTTGTAATGGTACAATTTATTTAGAGAACTTGGACATTACATTCTACTCGAGGCTTATACTACCAGTTATGGATGGGGACTTGCATAGCTCACAAGCTATTCACTACTTGATCTAAAAGGGAGCTAATAAAGGTGTTCATTATTGGAGAGCATGCGGTCAAAGTACAAAAGTAGTACTTTCCATTTAGCCTTCCTTCATAGACATAATCTGCTTCTTATTTTAAATGCGTCGCAATCTTGTCGGAACCAAAAATAAGGCACCCTATATTAAAACCTCCACCCTCCTAATGGAGAGGAGGAGTGTCTAAGCACCCAAAATGCCCTAAAGGCCTCCTTCTCCTGGATTAAGGAGACGTCCCCGCCCTTGGCGCGTCAGGTCCAACCCGTTCTTGGCTCGTGTATAAAAGGATTGGGGAGGGCTGTTTGTCCTCACGCTTGTCACCTTGGCCTCTATCCCTTGGACCTCAATTTAGTTTGAGCTCTTTGCGAGTCTACTTGAGTGGTTGGCGGCACTGGTGTGCGGCTGAGGTGATGTAAAAATTGGTTCAAGCAGTGCACCAGCGCTATCAGACCTCATATTTTCACCCGATTCAATACTATAACTAGCCCCGTATTTTGGCTTAGACGGGACTTGCACATTATTTGGCATAAGCCGTGAATGCAATGGGAAGTCAAAGGAAGCAAACAAAAGAATGGGAACCTTGATACAATTTTGGTGACAACGAGGGCAAAGTGAGTTGTGTTTTCTGCAACTATACTTTTAGCTACAAATGTGAGCGTGCGTTCGCTCACTTTGGATATGGCGCCAAGTCAGAGAGGTTGATTTGTCGTAGCCTAGCTCCCTATGTGCGAAGTCGATTTGCCAATTGTGGAAACATTATTCCGCAACGAATGACGGGCTAGGACATGTATGGCGGAGATTGAGTGGTCCATCAAGGGCACCAACTACTGACACTTCAAGCCAATCCGACGCTCAAAATAATGAGGCGGGTGGGGTAACAAGTGGGCCTCAGGAAGGAGTGCCTAATCTCTCTGAAGGAAATGACCGCGAACATGTATCGGGTGGTCTTACCGCCTCGAATTCCACTAGATCTGGGCAACTACCTCAACAACGGATGCTTGATGCTTTTAACATTGCAAAGAGGAAGGAACTTGATGAGAAGTGGGCGACCTTTTCCTATAAGGCGAATGTGCCTTTTAATGTGGCGCAAAATCAGGCATTTATCGATGCAGTGAGGGCAACATCCGTGGCAAAGTTTGAGTACACTCCTCCTACATATCACTAGTTGAGGACTAGATTGATTGAACCTAAGAGGTTGCAAATTGAGAAAGAAATTGAAGCCAAAGTTGGTTTTGCAATCAAGAATTATGGGATGTCGATATGCACGGATGGTTGGGATGATGTCCACCGGAGGCCCCTCATGAATTTAATGATGTCGTGCCCCACTGGTTACGTATTCTTGGGAGCATAGACACCAGTGGTGAGAAGAAGTCCATGCGTTACATAGCGGACCAAGTGAAAGTTTACATTGAGAAGGTGGGTTCCAAGAATGTGACACAGATTTGTATAGACAATGCTCCCAACATGCTTGGAGCGATGGATGATATTATTCTCACATACCCGCACATTCACAAGCAGGGGTGTATGGCACATGCATTGGATCTCATGTTGGAAGATTGGGCGAAGGTCCAAGAATTTAAAGATTTAATAGAGAGGGCAAAGAAATTGTGCAAATATATTAGAAACCATCATTCGACAATGGGGACACTTCGTGAGTTGAGTCCAAACTTGCATATTGTAGCACTTGCCCACTGCAGCACTTGCCCACTGAAACCCGCTTTGCTTGTAATTTCCTTATGTTGGATCGATTGGTGAGACTCAAAGGAGTGTTGGAGCTAGTTGAAAGACCACTCTCGTGTTATAAACTACTTTGCAACCCTACGGAATAGAGAGAATGGAGAGCAAGCAGCAACTGCAGCGTGTAATGTGGTGCTCACCATCAAAGGTGTGGCCTATTGGCAACGATGTCAGAATTACGTGCACATGACTGGGGATGTTTTGAAGGCAGTGCGTGTGTTTGATGGCCGCGAACCAGCCATGGGTCGTGCGTGGCTCGTGATGCATAATTTGCGAGAACACGTGTACTCTTTGAGAGAGTCACCCTTTACTCTACGAGCTCACATAGCATCCACTCTTGAACAATCTTTTGATGCCCGGTGGCAAATGGTTTTTACCGATGTTTACTACGCCGGGGCTCTTTTGAATCCGTACCTCAAGGATAATGTGGCGCTTAGGGCTGACGGAATCGCACAAAGAGCATTGAATTGGGTTGTTCGCAAAATGATGGAGGTATTGGAAATTTCTTATGACCCGCCAGACAAAGCTTCAACTTCATCAATGGTGGGCCAGGATTGCAGACAAGGCATTGTCTAAAATAGCTGTTTGTATTCTAGCCCTTACGTGTTCAGCTAGCTCTTGCGAACAAAATTGGAGTATGTACTCGTTTGTCCACAACAAGAGCCGAAATCGATTAGCGACAAAAAAGGCTGCGTCATTGGTGTATATTTATACCAATAGCCGATGCCTTCAACAAAGACCAGGGGTCGATCCTGTTCGATGGTACGATGCGAATATTCACTCGTAGGATTCCGACCCAGATGCCCTAGGGCCGGTCCTGGTGGGTGAACCTAATCGTGAATTTGATGTGTTGATAGCCGAGGAAGAGGAGGAGCACAATATGGCACCTCTCCGCTCTCCACTAGAGTACCGGGGACACCCTAATCTTTGGGCGGAAGGCGCCGATCATCTTGAGGAAAGGAGAAACTATTACGGAGATGATGACTATGTGGAAGAAGAATTGGCTCAAGGTCGTTGGGGACCTTGGAATCAAAGTCCTTGTCGTAGTCCTTCGCCTCATCTTCTTCAAAATGAGGGCATTCATGAAGTGCAACATTTGTCTAATTCCTCAGAGAGCGACATCCCAAATGTGGCTAACCTTGAAGAGCCTGAAATGGGGGGGGGCAATGTCGGGAATATTCGCGACGATGACAATTCCCCATCAGACTATGGAGGTGGAAATAGAGATGCCGAAAACAACGGAGCGGGAGAGAACGCAGTAAATACTGCGACTCGAAACAACCAAGGATCGGTTGAAAACGGGTATGGCCAAGAGAGCCCTATTGGAATGGGTGCATCATTTCATAGCACTGGAGTCGTTCAAGGAGACTCTAACGCAAATGTTGTAAACACAACAATTGTAGGGACGACTCGAAGAAATGAAAGGGTTGTTAATCAACGTTGGCGTTTTGACCCGGAATATGTAGACCCCGATGATGCTTTTGTATTCACAGAGGACCTTGAGCCACAACCATCTCCGGTTGTGGTGTTGCCTACGGTTATCAATGACCAGAATGTACCAACGCCGCCTTCCCGGAATTCCTCTTCTCCTAGAACGGCGAATGCCATGTATGGACCTTCCCAACGAAGTGTAGGCGTTGAGGGGATTGGTCTAAACACTTCCGCAACTACTACCAGAAATGGAAGACCCCCTTTGGCCGCTACAAGGACGCCTCTTCATCGAATGGGTCAATATATACAACCGAGTGGAAGGGCTAATGCTCGTGGAGGGTCTAGAGGCCGTGGAGCGGCTAGAGGCCGTGAAGGAAGAAACAACGACAAAGCATCCTCCTCAAGGCATCGTAGACGTCCCCTCGTTGGAATAGGGGCACGAGATCCAAACGTGGTTGTACAACCATTTTTGGACACGTATGTTTCAGGACGCTCTTCAACAACTCGGGCGTTTGTTGTTCCAATTTGAGCAATTTGTCTTACCAGCGGTCTAAGGATAAATTCCGACTGCGATGATCCTCACGCACATCGACAAAAGAGATTCAGACGCTCGCGTTGTGATGGTGAAACAGTCATAGAGCTTTGCAATGACAACTCTGAAATAGAGGGCTTTTGGACTACGGATGGTAGCAATGGAGAATTCTCAGATGAAAGCGATGAAGGAGCTGATGATGACAACCGTCCAGATTGCCATGAGGCACCAGATGATGATGATATCGTCCTTCGAGATGCGGTTATGGGTGGCCCGTCCACCGAAGGAGTGCGCAGATCGGGCCGTTTGAATAATTAAAGGACAAGAAAAGTAACTACGTATATGTATGCAAAATCAAGAGAGTTGTGATAATTCATAGAAGAAGCTAGGAGAGAAAAAGGTTTCTTAGATAACTAGCGCCGATATTACTTCGTTTGGAAGTATGAGATTAGGGAATTGTTGTTATATCGTGAAATAATTTAATGTAATAAACATATTTTGCTTCCAGACATTAAGGTCTCTCCGCTCAATGATGTAGGGGCGCGGACGCCTACATGAGGGGCGGGGACGTCTAGGCCCCAGGGGCGGAGATGTCCCCGCCCCTCATGGAGACGTCCCCGCCCTAGTGCCACGGTGGCGTGACACGTCCGAATGTGACGTAGCCATCACAGTAAAAAATTCTTACTTGCAAAAAATTAGTGGGCGCACTTCACGCAATCCGTCCGTCCGGTCGGGACCGCCCGTCCGGTTGTCCCGTCCGATCACCTCAACCCGTCCGTTATGACAACCCTGGGCTCCTCGGTGCCGAGGAGTGCCCTAAGGGCAAAACCAAGGGAAATTAAAAAAAGAATACCAAAAAAAAATTAAAAAATTAAAAATTATCGCCCATTAAGAAAAATTCTCCTTAAGGGGTTATTCAAATTGCCCATTTGGCACTTCAAACTTCTCCGTATATTTGAATACAAAAATTCTTGCTTTCACTACAATGTTACATAGTTTTACAATTCTTGCTTCCACTACAATTTGAGTGAGGGGAAAAATTGCACCTTGGTACCAAAGTGCCCATTTGGCACTCCAAAATTTTATGTAATTTTAAACACTAAAATTCTTGCTTCCATTATAATCTTCATTGCAGTGGAGCATTAGGCCAACGCAAAGCGAGGGTGAATTGCAAACACTTGTATTATGTATAGAGATTTCTGTGCAAGGCAAACCTGGAAGAGGACAAGTAAATACATGCACCAAGTCTTAGTTTCAATGAAGTACAGCTCCTACTCCGCAATAGTAATCTCTAAGTTTTTCTTGTTTTGGTCATAGTAGTTATGGCAAGTTATTGCCTCATTTATAGTTTAACTTTGAAAACTACACAAAACTTTGGAGGGCCAAAATGGCTCCTTGGTACCAAGGAACCCTTTTGGGCTTCACAAAAAACTTGTGAAGTTCAACAATTTTCACTTGTAGAAATAGTAGAATTTGTTGAGGAAAAAAATTTTGAAACATGTTTTACCCGTTGTTGGGAACAGGAAAAAAATCAAATAAATTTGACAAAAAATTAAAATTAAAATGGGCCTAGTAGGCTCTTTGGCACAGAAGAACCTCTTTTGACTTCTTTAAAATCTTGTAGTTCACTGATTCATCTTCACTCTTAAAAGGTATATTTTTTTATGCGGCATGAATTATGAAGCACTGTAAACTAACATAATTTTGTTTCCCATTAAATTTCATGTCGCTCATAGAGAAATTTTCGTAAAACAAGATGAGATTTTGAATGGATGCCCTAAACTTCATTCATCCATAAACTCTATCCATCCATGAAATATATCATCCAAACTTATTCATCCATTTAATGACGAGAAATAGTCAACTCCATATTAAAGTTTGGTTAGGTTTGTCCCTAAAATTCAACATTTATTTTTATGTGAAGCAATTTCATAGCCCATTTGTAAGTGAAAAATCACAGAAGACATTTGTAAACCACGGTAATAGGTTGCAAAATTTTATTTTTTTTAGAAAATTCCAAATATCATTATAAAAAATTTCTATAATTAGAATATTCATGTCCATTTTTATCCTCCCTCCTCACTGCTCACCGCTCACCGCTCACCGCTCACTGCTCACATCCTAGCGTCGTTGCTCCCTGCAGTTCTCTTACAGTATTCCGCTCTCGAGCCGCACACAAGCCTGCAAGGTCCGCACACAAGCCTGCAAGGTCCGCACACAAGCACTGCAAGGTCCGCACACAAGCCTGCGAGGGTTCTTGCCAGGCCAACCCCACTTCAGTTGGACTGTTGGAGCCGCGGTTTGATTCACGCGCTCCACCGACCCTGTAGATCCACCTACCACCTGCTGGAGGGGTCCGCGCACCTTCCTGGTGAGGTCCGTACCTTCTTGCCCCTACTAGCGCTCTCGGATTTCCTCACCCGTTGTCGACTTCCTGCTTGACTGATTTCTGTGGAGCCTTTCACCCTGAGCTGGGGTACCCGGTTGCCTCCGGTTGAGGTTGATCGGTTGCCTCCGGCTTGGGGGTCAAGGGTGAGACTCTAAACTCGGATCCAGGCTTGGGCCTTAGGTCCTACTTTATCCTTTTTAAGGATCCTACAGTAGCTCTTTACTCCTCCAACCTTAATTCTATCTAACGGCTAATTCTGGCGTAACTAATTCGCCAAACTAAAATAATTTGTCCACTTAATCATCTCTAACTATCTAACTAAAAAAAATTTATATTCGTGGTACGACACCATGACACCCTTTCCTCCGCTATAGAACCTCTTGCATGTCCACACAAGGTTTATGATGTTTGGAGAAGAAAGAGTCTTGAATTGATCAAGGACATCATCCATAGATGCTCCATCTAGGCCCGTCAATCCAGAGCTCGGACGAATCAATTAGTCGGAGAAGAACGACTTACTCGCAACCATGATGATAGCAAAATTAGTACCCTTTGATGTGCGCTGGACTTCGTTTGCAACACAATTGTGCATGACGTCCATTTCCGTTTTATCAACGCCTTTTGAAATGGGATGATGATGATGCCCGAGGTGGATGACGGCACACGTGCGTTCTGGATCGCTAGACATAACGTAATATATACGAGCATCACAAAGGGCGAGATAAATTGGAGGGGTTTGACACACCTTACATGCCAGCGTTGATTTGCCGAATGGTGCTCTGTTCAATGGAAATGGGGTGAAGGCAAACTCGCTCCACTCGGTTTGATTTTTGCGACCATCATTCTTGCACTTATAGTCATAATGCAAATTGGGGCATTGAAGATGTCCGGTACATGTCGACTTCCAATACGTGAGGCCAAAATCGTTCTTGATATTTGTTGTCATAGTCTTGCACCATGTGTGGCCGTCGTACCATTTACTCATCCCATCGAGGCCTCCTCCAAACTGCAGAAGAATACCCTCTGGAAGAGATGGCAATTTGAATATCACGTCTCCACAATATTTTGGAGGCAGATATTTCACTTGCTATAAATCCAGGCTATCTAAATGAAGACGTGGCAGTTTAGACATGGACCCCTTTCTAAGACTGGTTGACCGTTGTACGGACATGGAAAAGGATACTTCGTACGTTTTTAGACGTAGGATGGACAATGGACTTACCTAAGGATACGAATTGAGACATTTCGGACTTGAAAGGAAGTGGAGTTGATCTTTGGGAATGGAATGGATTGCTTGACTTATCTAAGTTCATACTAGAGATATCATCATCCTTAATATCGCTCACAGCCTCAGAATGTGGATGCTTGGGTTGGACATCGTGGCCAAACCAGATACAAGTATAATATCACCGGAGTTGGCTGGAGGAGTCATAACGGCTGAGGATGTGTGATCGGACATTTCAGCATCAGAGACTCCATATTCTCTGTGTGAACCGCAACATAAATTCCACGAATCCTTTGGCATCACGGTCCTTCACTTAGTAAATGGACTCAACTAAATTGAAATTACTATCAAACACATCTTCTTCAGTTTGAACTGTTCCTATCCTATGTCCAAATCAAAGGCATAGCAATGACTTGGGGACAATGACGGTGCCATCTTGAGACACGGAAGAAGAAGAAGAACGCCGGTTCCCGAAGGGGACCAGTGTGAATAAAGTGTTTGTTCGTTCCACTACTAAGACCATGCCCTCCGGACAAGGAATTAGCAAGTTGGAACTACTTCCCCCTTTCGAGGGTAGACACTATGTAACGGGTAGCCAAAAACCAGCTAAACACACACTCAACCATCTAACCGTCCAACTAACCAAGCAAGCAACCAAAAACCACAAACCAACCTAGCAAGTAGCTAAGAAGCACAAAACCAACCAATCAAGAAAAATCAAAGCGGGGGAAAGAATTAAAACGGGGGGTCTTGTGTATCAGGAAGGGCTTGGTTGTTTTCAATTTTACGTTTATGCAGTAAAATGGTCATGGGATGTTGAGTAGCGATGGTGTTAATGTTTTTAAAGGTGGTTTTAAGGGTTTCAATGGGTATTTTGAAAGTATCCTCAAGGGTTTTCATAGATGGGATAAAAGTGGTGGCACGAGCACCAGATGTGATTACAATAAGGGGGTCCACATTCCATCCGAGGGCACTGATGTTGTCAATAAGGGGTTGGTATTTATCTATTTTATTTTGGATTGTTTCCGGGGAAAATCTATCGTTGCAGTAAGTGAATTCAATGAATTGGATGGTGTAGTCTTGGTTGATGTTATCTGGTGGTGGGTCATTATATGGTAAACCTTTAACACAAAGGATGTCCGGTTTGAGCCTAGCATTGCAATGACATCTTTGGATCATACATGAGCATGGGAGTAGCCAGGGGGGGACCGTATTTTCTTGTGGATTGTTATTAAAGGTGCCGGCGTTCATTAGTATAAAACATCTCGATTTATTGTAGGAGGTGATTAGTTTTCGGACTTCCCATACCGCTTTATTATGTCTTTTAACAATTAGAGAGTGTATGTGGTGGTTTTGGCATTTGAGTAGGACATGTATCCATGTGTCGGGGTCCGTTGAGGGGCATATGGGACATGTTATGGATGGGAATCTTTCTATTCCAAAGAAGAGTTGTTTACGGGCGTTTCCCATGTATTGACCGGTACGGAATTTGATAAGGCATGTGATTTGTGAATCGGTGATGGCGGGGTTTTTCCAAAAATTTGTAGAGAGTTCATTGTCTATGTCATTGTTGTTAATCCACTTTTCTATGTTAGGGAAGTTGTCTGAGATTGTATCAAGGTTGTTATAGAAGTCTTGTTTTTTGAGATATTTGTCCAAAAATCTAATCGGGCCTTTGTCAGGGGTATCTTCTTTGGAAGGCCAATCTTCTTTTTGAAAGTAGTATGGAGTGGCATGGGCATGTTCGTGTGGGTCTTTAGTATTTTTGTGTGTTTTTTCTCGACCTTCTTTTGCTAATTTGTCTGCTTGTTCGTTGCCATCAATGTTGGCATGGGCTCTTACTTTGTGGAGGGATGTGATTTGTGTACGGTTTTGTAACATTTGGACCATTGACGTTAATATGGTTTGGTCGGGGTGGCTATTGTGAAGAGTAGGGTGTGTTATTTGAGTGTTTAGTAGGTAAAGTGCATTTATACAATCAATGAATTAATGCGCGGGTTCATTGTTGTATTTTGTTGTGATGATTTGTAGTGTTTTGTGAATGGCCATGAGTTCTACTCTGAGGATATTTTGTAGTCCATGTAGTCTTTTGGCTAGTTTAATTTCCTTGGTGGAATTATATATGCCATAGCCAGCTTTTTCTCTGCGCCAAGAGCCCGGGCTAATTTGTTCTGGTGGTTTAAAGGAGCCGTCGGTGTAATAACTGTGTGCGGGGTTGAATTTTGGTGTGGTATGAGTTGGGTAGTCTGGGAGAGGGGGAGGTGTAGCGGAGTAGTTTAATGTGTTGTTGACATAGTTTAGTTTTGACCAGTTTTTACTTTTGTTTACAGGGGTTTGTATGGGTGTTGGTGGGGCCAGTTTTGTGTATAGTCGGTGTATGTCTAGATTGTCGGTTATGGAAGTAAGTTCCGCAAGTTGTTCTAGGGAGCCAATGGTTTGATTTTGATGATGGACGCATAGTATTTGTAATGTAGATGGCTCGATTCGGGGTTTTTTTAGCTCGAGTGGAATAGTAGGTTCTTCGTATGGTACTGTGTCTGCTTCAAATACTGCAATGATATGGGAATCTAAAAATGGGTTTGAATTTTGGTTGTTATTTTGGTACCAATTGTTGTCCGATGTGATGATGATTGTTTTTGTGTTATTTGGATTGTGTTTGGTGGCAAGTCTAGCCCAATGTATGGCTTGTTCCATGTCCTTCTCGTTGTGGGGGTGAGCTATGTCATTACCGATCCATTTGTAGTCAAAGGCCTTGCCTAGGGATCCGAATATTTTATCTCTTTCATAAGGTGAGTAGAATTTTTTTAGTTTGGTAGGGCATGTGACCGGGGAAGAAAAGTATGTTTGTTTGATGTTATAGGATGAGATTAATGAGTCTAAAATGGGAGTGGGTATTGTGTATTGCGCATTTTTTAGGGGGTCAGTTTTAAGTATTCGGTATTTATACCTTTGGTAAAGCCATATAAGTTCGGTTTCAAAGGGTTGGGTTGTTGGTTCGATGTTTGTAGGGGTTTGTAATTTTGTATTATATTGATTCCATAACCATTGGAGTCGGGTAACGGGGATGGTGTGTAAATGTCGGCCGTTTTCTTCGTATAGATGTGCTTGATTATTATCTAATTTAATTGTGTTTGAGGATGTAAGGATATCATTTTTGGGGTTGCATTCTATTGTGTAGATGTTTAATAGTGGGATAATTATGGGTGGTGTTACGGATCTTGAGTCTGAGATTTGTTCTTGGGGATGGTGGGTTAGGATGATATCTAGGTATGTTTTGTTTTGAATTTTTTGGTAGTATTGTTTTAATTTTTCGGTGTTATGTGTGGAGGTATTGGTGTTGTGTCGTGGAAAAAGGTCTCTTTGAGGGAGCCATTTATTGTATGTATCATCATTGTGTTGCCATTGGCATAAGTATTTTGTGTAGGTATTTTGTATGTTGTTTGTGTCTATATGTTAGATATGTTTATGGCATATGATGTCATTAATGGGATATGTGGTAGGGTTTTTGGGGATGTATGTTGGGGGGCGAGGGCGGGGGTGATATGTATGTGGAGGGTTGGCGGGATTTCTTGGTGTGGGGATGTTTCTTGGGTTGATGCTATTGTTGCGGGTAATGAATGAGTCTTTAAGTATATGAGAGTATGGGTGTATATTACAAGGAGTATGACATGTAGTGGGGCATGTTGGGTGACAAAATAGTTGTTTAGCAATATTTAGGGCACTTTTTACTAGTTTGGATGGGGTGAAGTGGTAGGTTTTGAAGTCCTCATTGTTCATGATGTGTGTGCCGTTGGGTAAAGTAATTTGGATTAGTTCAAAAATATTTTTTGAGAGGAGTTTTTGTCGAAGCTTTTGGGATAGTTGGGCATTGAGTGTGTTGTGATTTAGTGTTTCTTGGCGCCATAGTATTTCTAGAGATGTAGGATTAATGAGGAAGTTTGGAAGCGTACTTTTAAGGTGGGCTTTAGCTATATGTTTTAACAGGAAGAATGTTTGTGTTATTGGTGATCTTATGCAGTCGTTTTTTTTAAATTCTGGGTATGTTTTCAGTGCCACCGTGTTGGGCAAGGGCATAGTGAGTTAATCCGTTATATATTTTCCCAAGTCTTCCTTTATCGTTTAACGCATTTTGTAGTTGTTCGCCTATACATTGGAGATATGCGTTTTTGAGGGAGAAAGATTCAAGTCCAAATAGGTTATGTGGGAGTTGGGTTATTGCATTTGACATACATTTAGATAATCCACATATGGTTTTTTGTATGGCTATTATTTTTTGGTCAAGTTTTTTTATAGCTGGCATAGAGTATGGTACACCGTAGAAACTGTATGCCACCCCTGGGCGTAGTACGGTATCAACCATTTTTATTTTTTGTTTCATGGTGGCCAGGCATGTTGTTAGTTCTTTGCATTGTTTGATGAGTTTAGTGGTTGTAGACTGTAGTGTGAATTTGGATTTTCCATTTTAGTGATGGAACAAGATTGGTACCTAAGTATATGTATGGTTCATTTTGGTGTAGTATAGGGATCGGTTGATTGCGGTAATTGATGTTAGAAGCTTGCATTAGGGCTTTGAAAGTTGTAGGATTTAATTTGGATTTGTTTGGGCATCCGGTAGCGGCACATTTTGGGACACCTACGTCCATGCCGACCCATTTACAATATCTATCAATTTTATTGAGTTGTTATTTGGATAGAGTTGATTTTGTTGGTTACGGTGGCGAGGTCATCCGCGTATGCGGCGGAGTTTATTGTGACTTGTGATGTGCCAAAAGTGTATCCGTTGTTGCCCCTTTCAAGCCATCTTAGTAGTGGTTCTAAAATTATAATGAATAGGTATGGGCTTAAGGTGTCCCCTTGTATAGTTCCTCTTTGAATAGGTATAGGTTTTGTTTTTCCAAAGTGTTCGCCAATGTAGTAAGTGGATGATTGTGAGTAGATGTTTCCAATAAGTGTAGTTGCCTCTTTTGGGTAATCAAGGTCCATCATTATTGCTAGTAGTCGGGCATGGTCTATTGAGCCAAAAGCGTTTTTGAAGTCAACGTATAATATGTATATATCTTGGTTTGTAAATTTTGCGTCTTCTAGTGCGGCTATTATGGTTTGTATTTGTCGAGTGGTACTTCTCTCTGCCCTAAATCCTTCTTGACTATCGTGTAGGATTTTGAATTTTTCCCCATATGAGGATAGTATAGAGGTGAGAGTACTGGTAAAGAGTTTATATATTGTGTTAGCTAGTGCAATTGGTCTATGGTTGGGTAGTATGGACGGGTCACATTTTTTGTATAGTAAGATTGTTGCACTTGATTTCCATGAGTTTGGTATTTGTTTTTGTTTATAGCAGTGAGAGAAGAATAGGAATAATAGGTTATGAAATCTTGTAGGCATGTTTTTGAGTATCGAGTTTGGTATGCGATCTAGGCCTGGGGCTTTGTTGTTACCAAGATTTTGAAGACATGTATCATATGTGGTTATGTTAAAGTATTTATGTAGTGGAATCTCTGGCTCGCCTCGTTTGTCAAGGGTATATCCATCTAGGTCATGCCATGGGTATTGGCGTACTGCACATGTACATTCGTTTGTATGTTGTGGTTGGTAATTACATGTTGGTACTGTTGGTCTATTGATTTTTGTTTGTTGGTTGAATATTTCATTCGCGATGTCTTCTGGGCTAGTTAGAATATTGTTATATTGGTCTGTGATACAATCCATTGGCGGGGATTCAAGGTTTTTAAAGATTTTTTTGTTAATTTTTTTGGGGCTGATTTCATATAATTGTCTATATTTTGAGATGGATTTTTTAATGTTATTTTTGGCATATTTTGTGGTTACTTTCCGGGCTTGTATGTTGGCATTTTTTACAATTAGTGCGATTTCTTTTATCCATGTATTGTGGGGAAGGTGAGGTGGGGATTTGGATGTGATGTATAGTTAGTAGTTCATTGCATATGGGGTGATTACGCCATTGAGGGTTGCTTTTTACAATTCTAATGGTTTTCCGTATAGTGTGGTATGTGGTTAAGTGTTGTTTCCATGTTTTAGAGAGTTTACGGGGTAAGTATTCGCCTTGTTGAGAAGTTCTGTTTGTCATTTGACGTATTGGGTGTGCTCTACAAGTTTGTTCTAGTGTATCAGAGATTTTATTGATAAGTTTGTCTAGGGTGTGGCATGCTTCTTGCCATTGTGTTTGTATTAATTGACTATTGTTTTCGAGGGTGTTTATGAGGGAGTCTATTTGTGTGGAGTTTTCTTCGAAGAATGTTGTGTTGAATTTTTCTATGTTGTTTTTTGGGATGGGGTTGAGTATACGTATAGTGTCATTGTTTAGAATTGTAGGAGTTCTATTAATTAAAGTGTTGTTTGGGATGTGTAATTGTACTGGTGAGTGGTCCGAGTTGAGAATAATATTTTTGTTTGTTGTGGAAGTATATTGTATATTGTTGTTTGTATTTATATAGAATCCATCCATTAGACTCCAATCACAATAATTATAGCCACCTTGTCTAGAAAATTGTGTATCGGTATTGATGTAAGTGAAATTTAGGCTTTCTGTGAAGCGACGCCATTGGTAATCAACGTTCTGAGGGGGGGTGTTATGATCTCCGTTTTGGCGGCCAATTAGCGCTATATCTCTATTGAAGTCTCCTCATAGTAGGTACGTATGATTGAGGTTATTGTTAATTTGGGATGTAATAATGTTTTGTATGTCTAAGATAAGTCTAGTATCTTCGGGATGGGATGGCATATACATGTGAAAAATTAACCATGGTTGTAATGGATGATTATTGATTTTGATTATTTGTATGTATGGTGATATGTTCATTGAGGTAGGGATTTTGTTGATGTTGCCTGGGAAGGCATATTTTTTGTATATTAGTGTAAGGAGGCCTCCACGGCCCGGTGTATATGGTCTCTGTTGTTGGATGCATCTTGTTAGTGCATGTGTGTTGTTAAAGATGAGTTTGTAGTTTTGGAATATGTTTTGTATGTATTTTGTAGATTTTGAGGCGGATAGTTTTGTTTCTTGTATAACTATGAGGGCTGGTGGGGTGGTTGTGCTTGTGATCAAAGTTTGTAAGCTAGGTAGGGTAGTGTTTAGAGAGGAGGCATTCCATGTGATTACGTAAGTATTTTCGTGATTTGAGCTGTTATTTTGGTTTTGTGGAGGGATGTAGGGAAGTGGTGGTGGTGGGCGGATGTATTCTGGCATAGGGTCTAAGCATTTTTTTAGTTCATCAATGAGTTTGTTAGGAAGGAAAGGAAATTTCCGTCTTATGGTTTCATTTGAGGGAGGTATGGTTTGACTTTATGTGTGGATGAGTGGTGATTACTAGGGTATATAGGATGTGGGGTGATGGGTGCATATTTTTTTGTTGTATGAATTGGGCAATGTTAGGGTATGTGTTATTGTGTATGTGGTGTAATGTATGTGTGGTTTTGAAGAAAGGTGCAAAGGATTTTGAAATATGTTTATATTCCGGTTGGAATTTTATGGTATTTGGTATGAAATATATTTTAGCATTTTTCTCATGTGATGTAGGGTGTCTTTTTAGTATATTCGGCATGGAACCTGGGTTGGATTCTATGTCTCCGCTAAGAAGTAATAGGAGTTTTGTGTGTTTGGGATTGGTTGTGTGTTTTGGAGTTTTTTGTTTTCCGTGTGTATTGCGTGTGTTGTTGTTGTTGTTGTTGTTGTTGTTGTTGTTGTTGTTGTTGTTGTTGTTGTTGTTGTTGTTGTTGTTGTTGTTGTTGTTGTTGTTGTTGTTGTTGTTGTTGTTGTTGTTGTTGTTGTTGTTGTTGTTGTTGTTGTTGTTGTTGTTGTTGTTGTTGTTGTTGTTGTTGTTGTTGTTGTTGTTGTTGTTGTTGTTGTTGTTGTTGTTGTTGTTGTTGTTGTTGTTGTTGTTGTTGTTGTTGTTGTTGTTGTTGTTGTTGTTGTTGTTGTTGTTGTTGTTGTTGTTGTTGTTGTTGTTGTTGTTGTTGTTGTTGTTGTTGTTGTTGTTGTTGTTGTTGTTGTTGTTGTTGTTGTTGTTGTTGTTGTTGTTGTTGTTGTTGTTGTTGTTGTTGTTGTTGTTGTTGTTGTTGTTGTTGTTGTTGTTGTTGTTGTTGTTGTTGTTGTTGTTGTTGTTGTTGTTGTTGTTGTTGTTGTTGTTGTTGTTGTTGTTGTTGTTGTTGTTGTTGTTGTTGTTGTTGTTGTTGTTGTTGTTGTTGTTGTTGTTGTTGTTGTTGTTGTTGTTGTTGTTGTTGTTGTTGTTGTTGTTGTTGTTGTTGTTGTTGTTGTTGTTGTTGTTGTTGTTGTTGTTGTTGTTGTTGTTGTTGTTGTTGTTGTTGTTGTTGTTGTTGTTGTTGTTGTTGTTGTTGTTGTTGTTGTTGTTGTTGTTGTTGTTGTTGTTGTTGTTGTTGTTGTTGTTGTTGTTGTTGTTGTTGTTGTTGTTGTTGTTGTTGTTGTTGTTGTTGTTGTTGTTGTTGTTGTTGTTGTTGTTGTTGTTGTTGTTGTTGTTGTTGTTGTTGTTGTTGTTGTTGTTGTTGTTGTTGTTGTTGTTGTTGTTGTTGTTGTTGTTGTTGTTGTTGTTGTTGTTGTTGTTGTTGTTGTTGTTGTTGTTGTTGTTGTTGTTGTTGTTGTTGTTGTTGTTGTTGTTGTTGTTGTTGTTGTTGTTGTTGTTGTTGTTGTTGTTGTTGTTGTTGTTGTTGTTGTTGTTGTTGTTGTTGTTGTTGTTGTTGTTGTTGTTGTTGTTGTTGTTGTTGTTGTTGTTGTTGTTGTTGTTGTTGTTGTTGTTGTTGTTGTTGTTGTTGTTGTTGTTGTTGTTGTTGTTGTTGTTGTTGTTGTTGTTGTTGTTGTTGTTGTTGTTGTTGTTGTTGTTGTTGTTGTTGTTGTTGTTGTTGTTGTTGTTGTTGTTGTTGTTGTTGTTGTTGTTGTTGTTGTTTTGTTTTTGGTGTTTTCTTATGGTCTTGGAGTTGTGTTTTTTGTGTTGTTTTTTGTTTATATTATGGTGTGATTTTTTGTTTATATTATGGTGTGATTTTTTGTTTATATTATGGTGTGATTTTTTGTTTATATTATGGTGTGATTTTTTGTTTGTATCTATTTGTTTCTTTGATGTTTTGTAAGTATGTGTGCGCGTGTTTGTATTTATGTATAGGTATTTGTGTGTAAATATTTTGTTGTGTGTTTTTGTGTGTGTTCTTTTATCATTTTTTGTCCTATTTGTTTGTGTTTTTTTGTATGTGATTCTTGGTATATTTATGTATAGGGTGTTGCCTTGGGTTTTATGTGTAGTACATGTACTTATTGTTGTGTTTGGTTTTATATTGTAATTTATGTATGTGTCTGTATGGTATTTATTTGTATGGGATGGTGTGTTTTTTTTTTTGGTACTCTATGTTGTGTTCCATATTGTATTCTATTTTACATGTTGTGTTGTTTTCCCCCTTTTTTTTGTTTTTATTTTTATTAATGTGGTGTTTCGTTTGTAATTTTTATTTCATGCTATATTCTGAACTGAAGCTTTTGCTAGTTTTTTCATTGTGTTTTCTAATGTTTTTGTTTTTTGAATGTGGTTTTAAGTTGGTAGTTTTATTTGTGAATGTGTGGTATTTTGAGTTAGTAGGCTTGTTTATGTTGGTATGTGTGCTTGAGGATATGTAACTCTTTGTGGTTTTGTTTGTGTTTATATAGAGGTTTGTTTGTGGTGGAGACATACGTGATTGTGGAGTGGTTTTGAATGAGAGATGATGTGGGTTCCTTGAGGTTTTTTTTGTATTGGGCATGTTTGAGGTAATGATTTCTTGCCATGTATTGTCTGTTGGTTTTGTATTGGTCTGTGGTTTCTGCGGTTTGTATGCATTCTCCCGAAGGAAGTGTGTGCTCAAAGAGATTTTGTATGTGTGGTGTATATATGTAGATGTAGTAAAATTCCATAGGCAATAAAGGTGTACAATAAATCTTGGAGTGTAAGAACTATATGTATTATGTGTTTTATTTCTAGATTTGTTTGACATATATATGTGATTAATAGAGTATCTAAGGGAGAGTTGAACTACTAGAGGTGAGAGAGAGATATTTAGTCTATGTAAAATATTTAGGCAACAAACTTTTAATGGGAGAGGAATTAAAACAATACAATGTGTGTGGTGGTATGTGACTATTGGTGTGTGTGTAGAGTTATGTGATAGAGGGGATGTTGATGGAGATAAGAAAAATATTGTGATATTATAAGAAAAACATGAAGGAGTGGAAAGGTGGGTATAGTAGTCTATGTTAACGAGAGTTGTACCTATGACATTGTATTGAGAGGAGGTAGGTGAGAATGTGTGGACTAGTGTAGATAAATAGTATGTTGAGAGAATGGGAGGAGAACAAGAGGGGGGAGGAAGGCTAATGAAGTGCACTATGGTAATAGAAGTTAAGTCTATAATATGGTGATGAGGAGGTGTGTTTAAGGTAGTCATAATTGGGAGGAGGAGGTCCTTGCTACTCACCCACAAAGCTCTAGGGTGTACAGAAATTTGTCTATATTCCGTGGTCAATCCACGTTTGACGAGTCTCCAAGGGCTGGGGCTTTAGATCCGGTGATGTCTTGTATTGCAAGTAGTGTAGAAGTCATCAAAATCTCCACATTAGCGAACTTGTCTTGAAGTTCTCGTGCACTGTTGTCAGTATAAGCCCTTGTTTCTTTGATGATGTCTTCACGGAGGGTGGTGAGCTCCTGTCGCAGTCTTTGGTTTCCTGCTTCCATAATGGAGGTCATCTCTGATTGAGTGATGCCAGAGGGGGCCGGGGCTACTTGGATGGATGCCACCGTATTCACGAGAGCTCTGTTGATGTCGTTAAATCCCCATTTCTCCACTAGAGTGAGAGAGGGGGGATCTGCGCCGTCTAGGCTACGACCATGGGGTGAGATTTCCACTTGGTGTCTCCCTATGATGAAGGTTTTGTGCAAGAATTGTCTATAGACAATGGGGTTTAAGAGTTGTACGTTGGCTCCACCATTATGTTTCCCTCCTTCTTGCTAATGAAACCATATATGATATGGATATCATATTATCCCCGAAAACCTTGTGAATGGCCTCCGTGGTTTCTGCCACGCTGGTTAGTATGGGGAGATGTGAAAGTGTTACGGTGAGGGCATCTTTCTTTGCTCTATCAGCAGCTGATATGATGTCAGAGCTCGAGGCTTTTGCCGGTAATATCTCCTGGTGTGTGGTGATGCTATGGACTTTGAACTTCTTGGCTTGTTGTGGAGTTCGGGCCACAATGAAGGCATGGGATTCGTTCTGGGCCTTCTGTACGTCTGTAACCTCAAACTCCAACTTCCTTGAGAACCCATGGGCTACTATATCATGAAAAAGGGAATGTGCAGTCACCCCTTTAAGATTATCACTCTTGAGCTTCACAGACAAGTTCTTCCGCGCCACCGCGTGAAAGGTCTTGCATACCTTTCCCCTGGAGGCTGGTCCTAGTGGGTCCAAGTGTAGGATAAAGTATCTCGTGCCTCTAAGTAATGCAATGGCGTCCACCTCGGGTCTGAAGAGGTGGAGCTTGATAATTCCTGACCATATGCTTTTGCCATATTTTTGACTCCCTTACATAGGATTGCGATGGGGTCTATCAAACTATTGCCAAGGGGTATCCTCATGTGTTCTAGTCTAGCACTAGTGAGCTTCCTCACATCCTCGTGAAACATAGGGTGTTGTGGCAATTCAAAGTGAATTTCCACTTGAAAGTCAAAGGAGAGACCAGTCTCAAGGGAGGTAGGGATGTCAAATGGTACCTGTGTTAGGTTATAATGTTGCCCCACGATGTTGTCGTTTTGTGTAGAGGAGTATAATAGTTGTGGAATTCTTGGATATGCCACGTTGGCGCCCATAGCCTCCTCTGCTTCTTCCTTGGGCGTGCCTCGAGTAATCATATCTAGGACGCTTTCACCACTAAACAAAGGTTCTTTTCCTTCATCAATTGCAAGTTTCTCTATGGTGGAGAAACCTAACCAAAAACGAAAGGAGGAAAAATCGGGTACAAAAACTTGTAGTAGGGGTGTAGAGTTACCTCTGGCTTTCTTCGTGGGGGTTGGGGCTTCTTCTGTAGAGGGATTGTCCTTCTTGGCTTCGGTGGACCTCTTGGAAGTCTCTGAGGAACTTTCCACCTCCATGTCTATTGCCTTGGTTTCTTGGAAAAGTTTGTGTTGGCTGCTTGAAAAGTCTCTGTGAAAGGCTTGGAGTGTTGGGGGCGCATTGTCAGACATCTTTTCTGATGATGTGATACTTGTGGTTCTCTTCGTCTCGCTTCTGATGTGATTGATGGGGGCCAGCTCGAGGCCTTCTCCTCTGAAGCGACTAGTGAGGGCCTGCACAGAGTCAGAGTCTGAGCCTGCCTGCAGTATCAGTAGACGAGGGGGAGCTCGAGCAACGTTCTTGTTGCGGGCCTGGGCCCGTAAGGGTAGGGATGGCTGAGGTTCGACCTGTGGTTTCGCTTGCAACTGCTGGCTCTTGCTTGAGATTGGTGATTTGGAGTCGGTGTCTTGGTGTTTCCAGAGTAGTCGGGGGTGCGCGTCGCTCTTGGTGTGAACCTGTGGGAGGGGAGATGGTTGGGGTTCGAGTCGGGGTTCCTGCCTCTCTGGTCGGCGCTTGTTGTGGGTTTGCGAGTCGGAGTTTGACGCTGGCGTTGAGGGCAGGCGGGGAGGGGCAGCTCTCTTGTCGTGTGTTTGTGGGGGCGGGGATGGCTGAAGTTCAAGACGGAGTACGCTCCTCAACCGACGTCGTTTGTTGGCGACCTGCGCGACAGGGTCAGAGGTTGTTGTTAGCAAGCGCAGGCGAGAGGGAGCGGTGTACTTATCTTGTTCCTGTTCCAGTCGCCTCTTCTTCTCCTGTCTTGTGAGTCTGTTGCTGACCCGCGATGTGGAGATTGTGGAGCGCGTCCTCCTCATGCGTGTACTTTTTTGGTAGTATCAAGGGCTGGTGTGGTCGGTTGAGGGGTTGCAGGGTCCGTTCGGGGGGCTTCCTTTGTTTTTGGGAGGGTCTGGTCAAGTCTAGGGTTCATAAGGGGAAAGCTATCTCCTTCCATGAGGTTCTTAGTGTTGTTGTGGTGGGGTTCGTTGGTGGAGCGTGGTGAGTTTTCTGCACTACGTAAGGTTACTCCTGTGTATGTTGCGTCTTGACGCCTTGGTATGTCTCCTACAGGTCTCGGCGCTCGGCTCTGTTGGGCATCGATTTTGGAGGGGTGCGCTGCTTGGCTACAATTGGACGTCGGTTTCAGAGGCGTGCGCTGCTGGCTCACTTCGGAGGGGTGTTGATTTCTTGCCCGGGAGGGCGCTGCTCGGGAGGTATATTGTCTGGAGGTCCAGTTGATGGGGTTGGTGGGGAACTGATGCCTGGTTACACAGTTGCCTGTTGGTGCATGGCTGCCGCATGTGTGGCGTTGCTCGTCGTCGAGGAGGCGTATCGCTCGGAAGGTGTTCTTCTTTCCTCGGACTTCAGGGTGGCTGTGTTGTAGTTTGTCTCCCTCTTGGTCTTTAAGCAAGGCTTCAGCTTCTTGGATCCTGGGGGAAATTCTCCAGCGCTTCCGCTCTTGGAAGTGACCTGCAGCTCGTACGTTTGCTATACCTATGCTTGATTTGTTAGTATGTTTTTCTTTTTTTTGTATCTATGTGCGCTATTAGTGTGAGTGTTCACTCTGGTATTATAAGTGGGAATGCAATGTATTAAAACAGGGTGAGGTTTGGGAGAGGAGCAAGCCTGATTTTTGGTCTTCGTGTGGAGCATGCTGGTCCAAGCTCCTAGGCCTCGATTTGTTCCTATTGTCGGTCGACTTGGTTGTTTGTAGGCAGTGGTGTTTTGAGACTGGTTTCTTGGATGGTGGTATGTAGGAGATCGTTGGTTTGAGACTGCTTCTTCAGCCTTTGTTGCAAAATCTGCATAGGACACCAAGTACTTCCACGAGGTGTGAGGTCTTTTAATTTTTTTGTAATGCGTGTGTAGAATATGTAGTGTTATTCTAGTTTCTTTTACTATGAGTGGAGTTCGTGTGGTGTTATGTTGTTTTACTGTTTTATTGTGACGTGAGGTGCATGATTTAACCTTAAAGAGGTAATGCACATGATAGAGAGGGTGAGGATTGCAGTATGAGAATGGAATATAGCAGAATGGAAGAGTTGGGTTTAGAGTAGGCTTATTTTTGATGATTTTGTTGTCCTTTGTTGGCAGCTGTGTCGCGGTGCACGTCTGGTGTTTTTTTGGTGGTGGCTCTACTTCGTCTTGTTGCTCCTGTGAATCGGATTGTTGGGGCAGAACTAGGAGGGCATGCGTTGAGTCCGGTGTCTTGCGTCTCGGTGGGGAGGTCTTCGTGTTCTGTTGCTGTGGTGGGACGGCTGTCTTGTGTTCTTGTGTAGATGCCTCCGTGCTCTCTTGCTGTTGTGGTGAGACGGCTGCCTTGTGTTTCTATGTAGATGCCTTCGTGCTCTCTTGCTGCTGTGGTGAGGCGAGCTGTCTGGGTAGATCTGAGCCGACTTGAACTGGATCCTGTATTTTGCTGGGTCGGCGTGTAATGTCTGTCTGCGTGCGTGCGAAGTATGGACTTGTGCAATGTGGATCTAGTGATGTGCCTATTTTGTTTACCTCTAGTGTTGTGCGTCTATGGTAGCGCAGCTGCACTGGATCTGGTCGATCTATCACTTTAGTGCCTTCTAAGGTTTCCAGGGAGGAGGGGGGGAGGAGTAGGTGGAAGAGGACCGCTTTAATCCCGTTGCATAGATTGGATCTGGCTAGTATAGGGCGTGTAGTGAGTACAATGGTGCTAGATCTGAATAGCCAACACAAAGGTTCCCCTTGCTTTGAGTGTACCTCTAACGATCTCCACACACAAAATATACACTTGACGCCTATCTCAACTCAGATCTCTCCTTGTTTGTCCTTCCAACACATGGGCGTTCCACCATCCACACATACCCAAAAACACTTAGCAAAAGAAAGGACATTTACCAAGCCCAACACCTCTTGGCAACTCAAATGTGTGTTTTTGCGACTAACTCCTCACTTCTCCTCACCTGAAAACATGGAGCGTTTTAGCCTGTCATCGGTCATCCACCTAAAAACCGTAAAATTCTTGAGACACGGACATAAGAAACGGGACGCCTCCTTGATGAGAAGTTAGTGAAGCCATAAACCTCGACTCTCAATGATTGATTCCTTAGCTATGGACAATGACTCAAGAATGCGCTCAAGGTCCTCTGTGAATTCAAAAGCATCATCGGGGTCTACATATTCCGGGTCAAAACGCTTTCGTTGATTAACAACCCTTTCATTTCTTCGAGTCGTCCCTACAATTGTTGTGTTTACAACATTTGCGTTAGAGTCTCCTTGAACGACTCTAGTGCTATGAAATGATGCACCCATTCTAATAGGGCTCTCTTGGCCATACCGGTTTTCAACCGATGCTTGGTTGTTTCAAGTCACAGTATTTACTTCGTTCTCTCCCGCTCCGTTGTTGTCGCCATCTCCATTTCCACCACCATAGTCTGATGGGGAATTGTCATCGTCGCGAACATTCCCGATATTGCCCCCCCCCCGTTTCAGGCTCTTCAAGGTTAGCCACATTTGGGATGTCGCTCTTTGAGGAACTAGACAAATGTCGCACTTCATGAATGCCCTCATTTTGAGGAAGATGAGGCAAAGGACTGCGACGAGGACTTTGATTCCAAGGTCCCCAACGACCTTGAGCCAATTCTTCTTCCACATCGTCATCATCTCCGTAATAGTTTCTCGTTTCCTCAAGATGATCGGCGCCTTCCGCCCAAAGATTAGGGTGTCCACGGTACTCCAACGGAGTGCGGGGAGCTGCCATATTGTGCTCCCCCTCTTCCTCGGCTATCAACACATTAAATTCACGATTAGGTTCACCCACCGGGACCGGCCCTAGGGCATCTGGGTCGGAATCTTGCGAGTGAATATTCGCATCGTACCATCGAACAGGATCGACCCCTGGTCTTTGTTGAAGGCATCGGCTATTGGTATAAATATACACCAATGACGCAGCCTTTTCTGTCGCTAATTGATTTCGGCTCTTGTTGTAGACAAACGAGTACATACTCCAATTTCGTTCGCAAGAGCTAGCTGAACACGTAAGGGCTAGAATACGAACAACTATTTTAGACAATGCCTTGTCTGCGATCCTGGCCCACCATTGGTGGAGTTGAAGCTTTGTCTGGCGGATGTCAGATGCCTCGGTAGGGCCATATGGTCTTGTGCCCCCCTCGTACTGTGTTAACTCATATTGGACGTCCTCATATGAGACTTCCAATACCTCCATCATTTTGCGAACAACCCAATTCAATGCTCTTTGTGCGATTCCGTCAGCCCTAAGCGCCACATTATCCTTGAGGTACGGATTCAAAAGAGCCCCGGCGTAGTAAACATCGGTAAAAACCATTTGCCACCGGGCATCAAAAGATTGCTCAAGAGTGGATGCTATGTGAGCTCGTAGAGTAAAGGGTGACTCTCTCAAAGAGT
Source organism: Bryoerythrophyllum caledonicum (assembly GCA_963971425.1). NCBI lineage: Eukaryota > Viridiplantae > Streptophyta > Bryopsida > Pottiales > Pottiaceae > Bryoerythrophyllum > Bryoerythrophyllum caledonicum. Next base: position 29,830,537 of record OZ020517.1, on the reverse strand, counting down.
ACACGTGTTCTCGCAAATTATGCATCACGAGCCACGCACGACCCATGGCTGGTTCGCGGCCATCAAACACACGCACTGCCTTCAAAACATCCCCAGTCATGTGCACGTAATTCTGACATCGTTGCCAATAGGCCACACCTTTGATGGTGAGCACCACATTACACGCTGCAGTTGCTGCTTGCTCTTCATTCTCTCTATTCCGTAGGGTTGCAAAGTAGTTTATAACACGAGAGTGGTCTTTCAACTAGCTCCAACACTCCTTTGAGTCTCACCAATCGATCCAACATAAGGAAATTACAAGCAAAGCGGGTTTCAGTGGGCAAGTGCTGCAGTGGGCAAGTGCTACAATATGCAAGTTTGGACTCAACTCACGAAGTGTCCCCATTGTCAAATGATGGTTTCTAATATATTTGCACAATTTCTTTGCCCTCTCTATTAAATCTTTAAATTCTTGGACCTTCGCCCAATCTTCCAACATGAGATCCAATGCATGTGCCATGCACCCCTGCTTGTGAATGTGCGGGTATGTGAGAATAATATCATCCATCGCTCCAAGCATGTTGGGAGCATTGTCTGTACAAATCTGTGTCACATTCTTGGAACCCACCTTCTCAATGTAAACTTTCACTTGGTCCGCTATGTAACGCATGGACTTCTTCTCACCACTGGTGTCTATGCTCCCAAGAATACGTAACCAGTGGGGCACGACATCATTAAATTCATGAGGGGCCTCTGGTGGACATCATCCCAACCATCCGTGCATATCGACATCCCATAATTCTTGATTGCAAAACCAACTTTGGCTTCAATTTCTTTCTCAATTTGCAACCTCTTAGATTCAATCAATCTAGTCCTCAACTAGTGATATGTAGGAGGAGTGTACTCAAACTTTGCCACGGATGTCGCCCTCACTGCATCGATGAACGCTTGATTTCGCGCCACATTAAAAGGCACATTCGCTTGATAGAAAAAGGTCGCCCACTTCTCATCAAGTTCCTTCCTCTTTGCAATGTTAAAAGCATCAAGCATCCGTTGTTGATGTAGTTGCCCAGATCTAATGGAATTCGAGGCGGTAAGACCACCCAACACATGTTCGCGGTCGTTTCCTTCAGAGAGATTAGGCACTTCTTCCTGAGGCCCACTTGCTACCCCACCCGCCACATTATTTTGAGCGTCGGATTGGCTTGAAGTGTCAATAGTTGGTGCCCTCGATGGACCACTAGGGTCTGAATCTCCGCCATACATGTCCCCGCCCGTCATTCGTTGCGGAACAATGTTTCCACAATTGGCAAATCGACTTCGCACATAGGGAGGTAGGCTACAACAAATCGACCTCTCTGACTTGGCGCCGTATCCAAAGTGAGCGAACGCACGCTCACGTTTGTAGCTAAAAGTATAGTTACAGAAAACACAACTCACTTTGCCCTCGTTGTCACCAAAATTGTACCAAGGTTCCCATTCTTTTGTTTGCTTCCTTTGACTTCCCATTGCATTCACGGCTTATGCCAAATAATGTGCAAGTCCCGTCTAAGCCAAAATACGGGGCTAGTTATAGTATAGAATCAGGTGAAAATGTGAGGTCTGATAGCGCTGGTGCACTGCTTGAACCAATTTTTACATCACCTCAGCCGCACACCAGTGCCGCCTGCCACCCAAGTAGACTCGCAAGGAGCTCAAACTAAATTGAGGTCCAAGGGATAGAGGCCAAGGGGACAAGCGTGAGGGCAATCGGCCCTCTCCGAACCTTTTATACACGAGCCAAGAACGGGTGGGACCTGACGTGCCAAGGGCGGGTACGTCTCCGTGCAAGGGCGGAGATGTCCCCGCCCTTACCCAGGCAGGGGCGGGGACGTCTCCGCCCCTGCCCGGGTAAGGGCGGAGACGTCCCCGCCTTTTCTTGGGCAGGGGCTGGGATGTCTCCCCAACCCAGGAGAAGGAGGCCTTTGGGGCATTTTGGGTGCTTAGGCACTCCTCCTCTCCTTGAGGAGGGTGGAGGTTTTAATATATGATACCTTATTTTTGGCTCCGACAAGATTGCGACGCACTTAAAATAAGAAGCAAGTTATGTCTACGAAGGAAGGCTTTCGGAAAAGTACTACTTTTGTCCTTTGACCGCATGCTCTCCAATAATGAACAACTTTATTAGTTCCCTTTTAGATCAAGTAGTGAATAGCATGGGAGCTATGCAAGTCCCCATCCATAACGGGTAGTATAAGCCTCTAGTAGAATGTAATGTGCAAGTTCTCTAAATAAATAATTTAAACACAATTGCCCCACAAAAGATTAGGAATGTACTACATACCATTAAAGCAAAAAAATATACCAAGTAGTGAATAGCATGGGAGCTATGCAAGTCCCCATCCATAACGGGTAGTATAAGCCTCTAGTAGAATGTAATGTGCAAGTTCTCTAAATAAATTGTACCATTACAAACAAAAAGGATATTTAAAACCATATAATGTTTAGAGCAAAAGTATTGTTCACAAAATTGATTTGCTACGTCCTAAACCTTTTAATACTCCTAGTCAATAGTAACGTTGGTGAAGGGCTCGTTCGGTCCTCCTCAGCCTACCAGGTGCTTGTGCCTTTTTGCTCGCGACTTGGACGTAGGTTCCGTCGGAGTCATCATCTGAACTTGACGTGTCAGTATCATAGCTAGGTGTGTCGTCCATCACAGTAATGAACTTGCCCAATCCACCTTCCGGATACTTGCGCCATCCCATTGGAATTATTCCATTTTCTGGGCGAGGAATTTTTACCTTCCCTGGCATCGACTTCAAAGTGGACCAATCCACTATCTTGCCCAACTTCACCTCCGCATGAACACCCCGCGCAATGAAGAGATTTACTTCGTTGCGTTTGACGAATGGGACATCATACAACACTTGGTAAACTTCGATGCATCGGTTTTTGAACGCCTCGTCGATGCAATGTTTCAAGTTTGCCTTGTGGAAGCGCCGGTGATAGTTGTGTCGCGCCTCTGGGAAAGCCTTGTCGATGTGGCACCACTCGATGTAGTTCGCGCAATCATCAAAACTCCATGGCTCCACTACGTCCTCCCAATCTCAAAAAGCCAACTTCTCGGGATTTTGAAGAACGTGCAACCGCTTCCGATGGGCGTTCCCCGCTCTTGCACGGGTCTTGTCACGCTCCTCCTTGGCCAATTGTCCGGATGAAGACATGGTGTGCACGTGTGAATGCCAAATTTTGGCGTGGATGGATGAATGAGACCTCGCACAACGCCCACATCCAGCTCAATGAAGAGATGGTGGATAGGAGTATGCGAGGTGGGGACAAATGAGGTCCCCCTCCATTAAAATAGTAATCCGGTGGGGGCGGAGACGTCCCCGCCCCTACCGGGTATGGGGCGGAGACGTCTCCGCCCCACCAGGGCAGGGCGGGGACGTTTGCTTGTAAATTGGGGGGGGGGAGGTTCGTCCCCACAAAACTTTCCAAGGAGGCGTTTGGGGCCACTCTTGCTTGGCCGAGGCACTCCTCATCTCCATGAGGCGGGTGCACAATTTAATATGGGGTGATTTATTTTTGGTTCCGACAAGATCCTAATGCACTTTAAATAACATGTAGATTATGTCTCTCCCTAGTTCTAGGGAGGAAGGCGAAATGGAAAGTACAACTTTTGTACTTTGACGGCATGCTCTCTAATAAGGAACACCTTTATTAGCTCCCTATTAGTTTTGGAGCAAACATAAGAGTGTAGAAAATTATTTCCTTCCAAATAAAATAAAAATTCCTTGTCTTTAGTGGAAAATAACGCTTCAACTCAAGTCAAAGATTTTCACATATTGCCAAAAATATAACGGGCAAGGTACCAAAAACAAAAACGTCTTACCACATAAAACTTAGAGATTTTAACTTTTTATACTTTTGATTTTTTCCACAACAATATGTGGTGTAGGCCTTCATATTGACCATAAATATACATCAATCTAAAACATATCAAGTATCTAAAAACTAAAACGTTACTTGCCCATTTTTGAGCTTCCACTACTAGCATAGTTGACTTGAATAAGCTACATCCTTTTTCTACCTCTAACAATTGGTGTATAAGGAACTAACATCATCCTAAACTACCATTAGTAATGGATTTAGGCCTTATCTAGTGCAAAAATTTGATACCAAGCAGTGAATAGCATGGGAGCTATGCAAGCCTTTCAATCCGTGTGGTTAAAATTTATGAAATTTTGTGGGGACATTAACAAAGAAGTATTTATTGTGATCCTACGGTTAGATGTAGAAATAAAAAGGTTTTGTCTCCATTCTTAGGCATTATACTATAGCCTCGCAGTTTTGAAGTGTTTTTGGTGCAAAAATGCCTTGGTCCTTTAGGGATTAAAAATGTTTGGAGGTTTAAAACTTGGTCCTCACCATTTTTTTATACAAACGCACAAATCCTTATGAGGCTTAAGTACATCCATAATCACACGGATTATCACCACTATCATGAAGTAGAATGTAGACAGTACTATTCATATTTTTTTTAGTATCCATAATGTAATACGAAAGTGGAAAAAAATACATTAAATGCTAAAAGATGAAGCATTGTAAGAAAATTGTCTCTTGGCACCGCAAAAACAAAAAATACACCTAGTCAATATTCATCGGGCTATTAGTAGTGCCACTTGCCCTTGCCTTGTTGTCGTGTGCCCCTACGTGCATAGGGAGGTCTTCATCTGAGCCCAATACAAGTCTACGAGATGCCGATCGTGTTCTCCTCGCTGGTCCATCTTCATCCAACACGGCCCTTAGGATTTGGGATTGCATGAGCTGGTCGAGCGCTTGCCGTGTCCCTAGACTGTGCACATCGAGTAAGAAGTCCATTCCGTCATTTCGGAAAATTTCTTTCCACTCTGATTCCGATAATTATCTTAGTTCTTGCGGGTCCGGTTGGTCAACGTCGTGAGAAATGCGATCCCCGTTGTCGTCTGTGATGCGAACTTTGTCAACGGCCCACAACCATTGCCGTGGATGAGGTCCGAAACAAAATTGCTCCCCGTTCTCGTCCTTATGGCCATTAAAGCATTGGTAGAAGAAATTTGGTTTCCTTGACCGTATTTGTCCTTTAACGGGATCAAATTCTTGCACATCCAGACAATCTGCTCCGGGTCCCTTTCCCAACCCCACTCGTTTGAGAGGTGCATCTTATCCAACGAGTGCATCTTCAGTTTCCAGCTCCACACCAAATTTTTTCCCCACATATGTGATTGATTATGAGCGTTCGTCACATTGAACTCCCAATGCGGGGGCATGTATGGAACTAATCCAAAAAGTTCGTACAATCGCTCGTGAAAAGGGGCCTTGCACAATGAGCACCGCCGGCGTACAACCATCAAGCTAATCAAACAAAATGGATGGTACAAGTGCTCACAAGTGCCTAGATGCATCCCACCTTCTGGACCAAATGGGTTTAGACAAATTGAGCAAGTCGTACCGTCGGATACGAAGCTCAAAGGTTATGGCCACAATAACATGGGTTTGCCCCGATGATCGAGGGTGGATGAAACCTCCTTTTTGAAATCCCATTTGTAACGGGACCAATGGATGGTTGTTTGCCCACCAGCGGTTTTCACCATCGCCATTTCATCCATCTTGAAAAGATCATCTACGAGGGCCCACGATGTCAAACCAAACACCCTCTCCTGGTTGTTTTCGGTATAGTTGTTGTCGATTTTTTGGAATTCCGCCACCAATTGTCGGGACCGATCGACCGTGAAGACGCATGCCAACTTCCATTGATAGTAATGTTCTACCAATACATCCAAGCGACTTTGTAGTCTTGAATTCTCTTCAAGCGCTTTAGCGAGCTCTTTGCCGCCGTCACCCCCTGCACCCTCTTCTTTGTTGACCATAGCTTTGTCTGCGTTGGTAGGGGCCTCATCAAACGATAATGAATCGTCTTGGGTTGTCACGTGTACAAGCCCTTCTTCCTCCCATTGTGGATTCCGATCTTCTGTGGTCATTGTACTAGCTTGAAGGGCAAGTCGGAGCTCCTCCATATCACGTCGTTGTTGGTCAATAACAATGTTTTTATCATTGACTTCAACTCTCAACTTGCGAACCTCATCGCGCAATGACAATAGTTTTGTTGTCTTCCCTTCCAATTGGTTCATCAAGGTTTGGATAGTGCTGGCAAAAATAGCACCAGTAGAGGCTTCTAACGTTCGATCAACAACCGCGGGGGATTGTACCTGAGCTACAACTTCATTAACGGTATTGTTAACGACTACGTTAACCATTTGTTCCGCCCTCCTTTGTTTGGTGCGCGCTTGTGTCCTTTGGCTCCTTGTGATTGGAACATGGGATCCGTCAGAGTCTGTATCCGTGTTTGAGGGATCGGTCTCGTACGTGCCGACCGGTTCAGTCTTCGCCATCGATTTGCCCAATCCGCCTTCTGGATACCTCCGTCTCCCCATTGGAATCTATCAATTCGCCGGAGAAGGAACTTTTATACTATCTCCCATGGCTTTCAAGGTGGACGAATCCACCCTCTTGCCCAACTTTACCTTTGCGTGGACACCTCCCGCAAGGAAGAGATTTACTTCATTGCGTTTGATATAAGGGATGTCGTACAAATCCTGGTATACTTCAATGCACCGATTTTTGAACGCCTCGTCGGTGCACTTCCATAAATTTGCCTTGTGAAAGCGTCGGTGATAATTGTGTCGCTCCTCCGGGAAAACCTTGTCGATATGGCACGACTCGATGAAGTTTGCGCAATCCTAGAAACTCCATGGCTCCGGAACTTCTTCCCAACCTTTAAAAGCCAATTTAATAGGATTCCGAAGCACATGCAACCTCTTCCGCTGCTTGTTTCCCGATCATAGTCGACTCTTGCCTCGTTCTTCTTTATTCATTTTCACCGGCGTGGCCATGGGTGGGAAAAATCTGAATAATGTATGTGATGCGAATGGATGAAGTCCTCACATGACGCCCACAACCAACTCAATTAAGAGGTGGATGAAGAGGGAGTATGTGAGGCGGGGACAATTAGGGGTGTGCATGATATTATATAGCCGATAGACGAAGCACTGGTCTAGGGTCCCCGGCAAGGTGTCGTAGTACGCGTTGGCAAGTATTCACATCTTAACACAAAGATACCCTTAAGGTAATCGTTCCCACAGAGAGTCACCGAGAACTACAACGACTAACAACAAACCATGATCTGTACAATATCAACTATACAATATATACATCAAAAGAAAAGAAGAGAAAGGTTTAGATTTCAAGGGGTGAGCGTTAATTACACGAACCGCCCCACCCAAGTACTTTATCTGGCCCAGAACATACATGGCCCGGATCCTACATGGCCCGGATCGTACATGGCCCGGATTGTACATGGCCCGGATCGTACATGGCCCGGATTGTACATGGCCCGGATTGTACATGGCCCGGATTCCACATGGCCCGGATCCTACATGGCCCGGATTCCACATGGCCGGGATCCTACATGGCCTTTACAACTATATATATTATAGACATCCGGATACTTGCGTATCCGGAGAGTGTTTTATCATCATGAACGACGGTTCACGGACTCAAACAAGTTTTAGTAAACATTACTTCTTCCTCACAGTTTCTCCAATCACTCCTATGCACTAACTTGGGATGGTTGTGGTGTCACTGGGTTCCCCCCATAAGAGGGGATAAGGCTTGGGCCTTAAGGACTAACACTTACTCTTGTGGCACGTACGTGGTGTACCCACCCTTCGAGCTGTTAGACCTTCCTTCACCTCAGAATCAGCTAAAGGAATAGTACGTCGTGGGATCGCCTAGCTATTAGCCTCGGGTACCCGATTCCCACTCCTTTTCTTCAGGGAACAAAGTCCTCCTCCTATTACTCCGATGGTCACCTCGCAAAGGGGTTAGTTGGATCTCCTTTCTTCTCTCAAGATAATCCGAGTTGTTAGAGCCGGTCTGGACTTACTGCCCTTAGGTCAAACCAGTCTACTCCGTCCTCAACACGAAGGGTTGATGGTGTGTAGTGCTCCTATGGATCAATCTATCCGACCAAAGGTTGATGCGTCTGGGATCTAGAGTACATCTTCACAATTGATGACATACTGCCGCCGACCGGTCACACAAGACATATCAAGACTCCTTCCACACCCGTCACTCCCCCCTCGTCCTCCCCTAACCACTTATAATCTCACCTGTTATTCCCCTCCACCCGGACTAACTCTACTTGAGGGAACAAAGAAACAATCACAAGGGGTTAGAATTAGAGTCACGCCCAAACTAACAATCTAACCATCTCACCTGTTATTCCCATCCACCCGGACTAACTCTACTTGATGGAACAAGGAAACAATGACTCGATGGTTAGTATGGACTTGAGGAGTGGACTACTTGAGATGGTACTCACAGTCATATAGAATCCGAGCTCTCCAACCGTCGAAGGTTTTCTGAGAGCGTAGGTTAAGAATTGAAATGAAAGCAAGTACACACATCAAGTAGTGAAGAGAGAGGCCACGAGACTCCTCTCTTATACTACGAAGGACTCACACAAGAGTCCAAACTCAAACGATACCTTCTAACTAAAAACGGTGACATTAACTACTCTTGGCGGCGGTGCTGCCACAACCCACGACGTGCACCGTCAGAGGTCACTTACTACACAAAACCCAAGGTAAAACCAAGTCAAAACCAAAGTCAACCGGGGGCCAAATCCCGGACTGAACAATGACCTACAAACCAAGATCCTGGCCTACTTCTGGGCCAGCTCCTCGAGTCTCTTCCGCTCCTCCCTCCTCTTGCGCTTCTTAGAACTCCGGCTTGAAATCGGGGTGGGTGCGGCTGCTGCAAGTGCTACCAATGGCGCAAACACATCGGTGGAAGGCGTGGGTTGACCAATCGTTGCCCTCAACAAGGTTTCCCTCAAAGGCAAGGGGGAATCCGGGCCATCCGAGGTGATGGACACGGTAGTCATGCCCGGATGTGGCCCGGATCGTGTCGGACGGGCCGATGCCTGACTCGGGGTGCCCATGATGATATCCTGGCCGGATATCTGTCCTGGAGTGTACAAATAAGAGGAACTCTCACTTGCGGTCTTCCCAATGTGAAGCCCGCTCGGCAATGGGGCCACAATCATCGTGGTGCGCGGGGAGTCACCGAGTGGCAGCTGGCGAGGATGCACGGGGAGTAGGGGTTCCATCGCAACCCCCGGGCGTTCCTTCCAATTGCTCTGCATCGGTGCGGTGACCTTCGAAGGAAATGGTCCTGCCGGGACCCTCGAGCTCAGAAGTGGATGGGCCAGATCCGGGCTGTCAAGGTCCACCACTTCCTTATCCTTCCGTGGGCCGTGATCACCGAGGTGACGCTCCTCCGGGTTGGTCTCCGAACCCGAGTCCCCATCCTTGTCAGAACTGTCGGAGTCTTCCTCAAACTTGGGTAGAATGTGAGTGAGATTGCTCACCAATAACCGCATGTTGGCATAAGCCGCCTCAACCTTCACGGTTTGCTCCATCACGAAAGCAATCACCCGCTTGTTGAAAATGTGGTCATCCTTCTCCAATCGAGCATCGAACATCTTGGCTTTCAGTACCACATCTACGGGAAAACGTAATGCTTCGTCTACTTGCTGTAACGCTGACGCCGAGGCATTGGCTTGGAGAAGAGCGGCCTTGCAACTTCTCTCTGCCTCCAACGCTCGACTTCTTACCTTTGTCACCTTGAGCGTTAGTCGGTTAACCTTCTGCTCCATGAGGCGAAGATCGCTAGCTCCTCCGACCTTCTCCTTGATCGCAGCGATCAACCCTTCACGTGGAGGGTTACCCACCAAGCTGCTCGCTTGTCCCAAGGTCCTATCCAAGTCTTCCACATGTACGCGAATGGCCTCGAGTAGCTCGGAGGCTGGATAAGACTTGCCTCCAAGTTGTGCCGGTCCGGTGGCTGCGGCGCGGATGGCTGCGTGGGTGCGGGTAGAGGGGGCTCCTCCCTGTCTCTGTCTCTGGCGCTTGGGAGGTGGTACAATCTCCTCTCCTGACTGTGATGAGTTGCTCCCTCCTTCAGACCCCGGTTCGGGTTCTGATTCTATCCCTTCGAACTTCTTCATCATCAAATGCGTTCCATACGCCATGTCCTCCTCCGGAGTGGTCTCCTTGAAATGGTGATATATATGGATCAAAATAGGGCAGAGGGGTGCACGCTTGACATTGTGAATGCTCCTGGTCAACCGAATCACCACGTCTTTCACGATGATGGCCCAATTCACCACCCTCTCACCAAGGTAGGAGCCATACACGGTGTTAGCGAGAGTAACCGTCACTCGGGTAGGTTTCTCAGGGTGTAAGATTGGTACAAGGAATTTGAAGACCCATCTAGCGCGGGGGTCCGCGCAATCTTGTACCGCATAACCGTTCTAGGCATCCTTGTTACCGAACCTCCCCTTGGCATACTCCTCCTTCTTCGTGCTTGTCCATCTCGTCCCTTGCCGTGGAAATCCATACACCTCTTGCCATCTCCCCATGGTCCATCTTTCCGTGCAAGCTCGGATGCTATCCCCGTTGGGCTCGGGCAAAGGATCTTGCCTCATCTCCTGCACGATTGATTTCACCCAAACACTCCAATAGAACTCCATCAGAGAAAGACATCCCATGCGAAGGAGATCCTCTTTGAGCTCGGTGAGCTCCAGAGAATCCTTGGGAATGACTGGGCAAATATCCTTCTTCCCTGAGGGTACCAGATTGGAGGCCATTTGATTCGGGAGGTAGGACTTACTCTCCTTGACCTCCGCTTGATGCTTTCCTTCAAGCTGGCCTGGTTATGAGCTATGGTCCTCTTCTTAAGGGCTGGGGTCCTCTACGAACACGCTGGCCTGGAAGGCTGGAGTCTTCGACGAACACGCTCGCCCGAAAGTGCTTGAGTCCTCCACGAATAAGCTGGCCCGGAAGGCTGGAGTCCTCCACGAACATGTTGGCCCGGAAGGCTGGAGTCCTCCACAAACAAGCTAGCCCGGAAGTGACTCGTGACACTCCTCGGTTGGGTTGTGGACTCCCTCACCTTGGTGCGGCTTCCCTCTTCAACCTATTGCAGTTTTTGGGAGTTACATACCTTGGTTTACAAGCTGGCGGCGTCTCCTCTGGAAGCCCTTCGTCCTGCTCAGCTTTTGATGACCTTCGTCTTGGCTTTCGTATAAGCTGGCCTTGCTCGTCGTCTTGTGCACGTTGGTCTTGCTCTTCGTCTTGTGCACGTTGGTCCCGTTCTTCGTCATGTGCACGCTGGTCCTAAAACTCCTGAGCAGGCTGGCCCGGAACTCCTCAGCACGCTGGCCCTGCTCTTCGTCTTGTGCACGCTGGTCCCGAAACTCTTGAGCAGGCTGGCCCGGATCTCCTCAACAGGCTGGCCCGGAACTCCTTAGCAGGCTGGCCCTGCTCTTCGTCTTGTGCACGCTGGTCCCGTTCTTCACCTTGTGCACGTTGGTCCCGAAACTCCTGAGCAGGCTGGCCCGGATCTCCTCAGCAGGTTGGCCCGGAACTCCGTATCAGGCTGGCCCGGAAGTCCTCAGCAGTTGGCCCTGCTCTTCGTCTTGTGATGATCTTCCTCGCCTCTTCGTATACGCTGTTGCTCCTCGTCCTGTAATGATCTTCCTCGTCCGCTGGCTATGTTGATCTTCTTCGTGGAGCTGGTCTTTATGCCTGGTGGCCCGCGTCTTGGGAACCTTCCTGGTCCTTCCCAGTCTCGCTTCTTCTCACCTTCCGGGCCAGATTTGTGTGGTGCCCATCTTCCGGGCCAGATTCGGGTGGTATCCATCTTCCGAGCCAGATTTTGGTTCGTGTAGGTTGGCTCGGATGATGGCATTCCCTGCCCCTTGGTCTTCGCGCGGGTTTGGGCCTGAGGTACTAGAGTCTAAGTCATAGCTCTAGGCCCCTCCTTGCTACTACTAGGGCTTTCATAAAAACCCCATACTCCTCCTATCTTGATCTTACCTAAAGATTAATCCCGATTGGGGATAACCTTCTAGCCTAGCTAATTTTACTTACTTTTAATATCTATAACTACCTAACTCAAAAAAATTAAAAATTCGTAGTACGACACAGGGGCGGGGACGTCTCCGCCCCACCCCGGGCAGGGGCGGAGAGGTCTCTGATCCGTACTGGACAGGGGGGGAGACGTCCCCGCCCTGCCTAGGTAGGGCGGGGACGTCTTCGCAAAAAGAACCCTTCACCATATAAATAGGGAAGATTTTGTCCTTATTCTCTGCCAAGTCCACTCCCTAGGCCTCACGTGTCAGTTCGCTTTGCGGCCTGAAAGTGAGTTTGGTGGGTGATCGGGCTTGGCCCATTTATTGTACCCAGACTCTTTACGGTTTTTTTAAAACCATCAACTTGGAATTTCGACCACGGTAGGGAGTTGACAATCACATATGGCGGGAGAAGGAAGTAGGTCGATGGAGAAGCGCCCAGTATTTATGGACTTGGATGATGTTGATGAGACGGTTCTTCCGTCCACCAACACAGAGTTGACTTCGGGATCATTGAATCCGTCGTCATCGAGCGGGAAGAGGCGGAAGAAGTCACCAAATCCGGACATGCCCCCGCACGAATACATGGTTGAATGTAGAGGGATTGCCGTCGAGTTTTACAACCGTCGGTTGACATGGGCATTGACGAGGAGCTATCAGAACCACAACGAAGAGGGATACCACAAGTTGACAGTTGACATGCGACACGAATTAATGCCAAACCTTGATAAATCTGAGAAATTTAATAATTTCTCAGATTATTGGTTGCATTTGGAGTGGTTGGACACACAAGTGACCGCACTAACCACCAATATCGTTGCGAACTGGTGTTACGTCACGGGGAAGAAGGAGGATGAGAGCACCTGGAACCTGGAGGAGCGCGCACTAGTGGCGAAGATGAGGATGATCCAGGGCTTCGTTCAACAGTACTCTTCTTCCCGTAAGAAGAAACTAGCTCCTTGGAAAGCGATTATTGAGGAGCAAATTTTGGCTCACTACATTGGTGGAACTTTCAAGTGGCTTGAAAGTTGCACTAAAGTGATTCCAATGCCAGGGCAGAGCGCGGTGGGTGGCTATGGGGCTGTACGGAAGGTGATGATAACCAAATTGGAAAACATTCCAAGTTGGATTTACTTCGCCGGAAAGACTCTGACCAACACCAACGAGAGGGAGAAGCGCCGAAACATCATCAAGGAGGCTGGAGGGTGTCCTGTAGTGCATCCAGGGATCATTAGACTTGCGTACATCCACCCGAAAACTATGGAAGGGTACACGCTTTGGTGGAATGGGGGATCTCTGGCTTCTTTTTGGTCCAAGTTTGACTCGAAAGTGGACGAAGCATTGCCGTTTGAACGGATTGAGATGCATCCGAATATCGGGTTGTCAATCCAAGAGCTTCGGTGGGTAAAAACTTACCGCCAAAATCGAGTGAACCTCGCGCTATCATTGCTTGTCATTGTGGGAAAATGCCACAACGCAAATTATATACACAATGACATCTCTCCATCGAATGTTTTGCTCCACTTTGATGAGTGGAAACTCGATACGGTGTACATCGGAATTTGCGATTGGGGGCTTTCTAGTCGGGTTGTGGAGAATGAGCCATCAAGGTATGGTTATCAATTCAAAGAAGATTGGGACACTTCGTATTTCACTAGCAAAAATACGGAGCAATATGTAAACCTGAAGCTAAAACTTACAGCGTTGCAAAAACAACTGCTCGAAGAACGGTCTTCTGTGCCAAATGTTTTAGACACATTAATGAAACCCCCCCACAACTGGACTATGCCTCTATGTTCTTACCGACAATAGTTTTTTGTTAATTAGCTGCATTAGTTTCGCATGTGGTGGTTAAATAGGCAATACGGCATCTTCGTAGAAGAATATGTGTACTTGGCAATTGCCGTACGTTATATTTTAATCAAAATTGGATACGTCCAAATCTTAAATTCTAAATCCGAGATTTGCATTTGTTCAAGCACAAATAATTATTGATACACTATTGATACACTAAATGTGCACAAGTAAAAGAAATAAATTTATTATTTCTACAAAAATTGATACATAGTATAGTAAATGGCATTTAGTGTCCGGATCTTCCAACTACACTAAGTGCCTCATTTGCAATTGGTGTATGGGTTCACATTTCGTGTATACTACTATAAACATGAATTTTAGTTTACCAACATAGTGTCAATAGTTAAACACTATTAACTAACTCATAAAGGGGCGGAGACGTCCCCGCCCCTAACAGGGCAGGGGCAGAGACGTCTCCACCCCTGACCCGTTAGGGGCGGGGACGTCTCCGCCCCACCTCCCTCTTGCCATTAGTCCCCGATCTTACTCAAACATGACCCTCTCCTACGTGGCAGCTATGTGGTGCCAACATGGCTGCCACGTTGCCTGTTTTTTACCTAGCGGGTAAGTCAACCCTCAGTTGACTTACCCGGACGGGCGAATCGGACGGACGGGCGTACCGGACGTCCGTCCAGTATGACAACCCTGGTCGGGTTGGCAATTGCCAACATCTGAGTGAGCATGGTCTGACAACTTGTCTTCTTTTTTTGCACAGCTTCAGTGCAACGGCTCACCAACTCTGAGGCACTTCCACGCCGATCTTCACTAACACCCGTGACCAAGGTGTCCTTAAATTTTTGGATCTGCTCCTCTTGAACAGCAATCAGGTCCCGCTGTGGTCAACATAAGGTCGTGATCAGGCATAATAGTTAGAACACGAGTATCAAAAGAAAATGAATGGCCAGTGCTACATGGACAAAAAGATAATTACGTACCTCATACATGAGCTTTACAAATGCTTCGAGAGTCATATGATACCACTTTCGTACTCCCTTCTTTGACCACTCAAGGACACTAACTTCGTAATCTTCATCGCTGATGAGCCCCTTCAGCTGCTCAAACTCTAAGAGGCCAAAATGTTGAACACGCTTTATGTCATGTGTGAGGTGTTGCACAACGTGATCTGATTCTTTCTGCCTATGACAAAAGATGTCTTCAGTGTCATTATATGGAGTACAAGAACCACTCTATGAGCTATCCGGTCCCGCTCTTGAGGTGTGGTATTAGGAAGAAACCCCCCATGTTGTAGACGATACAAAATCCCTTCATCTCGCCACACATCAGTGGTGATTCTGGATCCCTTTTCATCTGATTGTTCATCCACAACATTTCTCAAAGCTTCTTCAATAGTTTGGCCATACTTCCCTTCCATCCATGCCAAATAAGCTGAAGCATGCCAACCTGGAACTGCCTCTTGGTCAGAAGTACCGTGCCACCTAGCACCGGTCAAGTCCTCTTGCAATGGGCTTGGATTACGGCTTAAGCCATCTGCATCCAAATTTTGCAACCCTGCCTTATGGACTACTTCAAAATCATATTCTTGCAATAATAATGCCCACCTGGCTAATTTCCCTGTAAGCTTGTCTGATTCCATCAACCACTTAAGAGGTTGATGGTCAGTCACAAGTGTAAAGCTTTGCCCATAAAGGTATGGACGGAAATGCGCCACAGCCCATACTACCGCAAGACATTCTCCTTCATAGGATGAATACTTGGCCTCTGCATCATTGTTACTTCGAGAAGCATATGCAATGACATACTCCTTTCCATCATCATCTTTTTGAGTTAAAACAGCACCAATTCCCAACATACTCCAATCTGTATGGAGTTGGAATGGCCGTCTTGCATCTGGCCTCCTCAACACTGGTGCTGAACCTAGTGCTCCTTTCAAGGCCTCAAATGCTTCTTCTTGAGCAGGGCCCCACATCCATTCTTGATCAGAGCGTGTCAATAGAGTCAAAGGTTTAGCCAAAAGACTAAAACCACGAACAAATCGACGGTAATAGTTTGCTAAACCTATGAAAGCTCTCAACCTTGACACATCTCTAGGAATTGGAATTCTATTTAAGGCTTCCACCTTCGCTTGTTGTACACCTAAACCTCGTGGCGTAATCATATGGCCCAAATAAGGTAATTGATCATGAAAGAACCTGCACTTTCCATGATGCAAGCGAAGACCCCATTGTTGCAGCCTTTCAAATACTTGCTCCAAATGTTTTACATGCTCTTGTGGTGTATCACTAAAGATAATAACATCATCTATGTAACACCGAGCAAATGGCAAACCCTTTAAGACTTGATCCATCACACGTTGAAATTCCGCTGGAGCATTCTTCAATCCAAAAGGTAAAAACTTCCAATGAAAGAGCATATCTCTTCCATCATCATCTACTCCCCAAAATGCTGTCTTCACCCGATCTTCTTTTCTCAATGGCAATTGGTGGTACCCTGACCTCAAGTCCAAAGTACTAATACTCTTGCTTTTCCAACTGCATCAAATAACTCCTCATGTGTAGGCATAGGGTATCGATCTGATTTGGTCTTCTTGTTAATCGGCCGATAGTCTCCACACATACGCTTCTCCGTCCAATTTCCAAGAATGTCCTTTTTTGCTGGCATGACCGTCGCACATGCATATTCACCATCTGAGAGCTCCACCAAACCTGCATCAAATAACTCCTTGCATTGCAGTTTGACCCCATCTCTCTCAGAAATACTCAACTTGTATGGACGTCTAAATATTGGATAATCGTCTTCTAATTGTATTCTTATCGGCTTGCCCTTATAGCCCTCTAAATCAGTGAGCTTGAAAGCAAAGCAGGCCTTGTACGAGCGAATGAAAGCTCGCACCTTCCGTGCCTCTGCACCTGTGAGTCCCATCCCTATGTCCATCTCCCAATCTTTCTGAACTGGCAAGATTACATTCTTTCCTAAGGACTCCAATATAGGTGCTGGCACTTCTTCTAGTTGCTAGTTGGATGAAGATGCACCATTGCCTTTTTTCAAGGCAATAGATGCTATCTTTTTATCATGAACATGAGCCAAAGGAGGTGCTTTCTTTACAAAAAATACCTTATTAAAAACTTACTTGGCATTCTCCTTACCCAATTCTTGGGCCAATGCCGCCAAGACCCTTTGACCTCTTAGTTCATCTTCTACAACCCATTCAAAGGCACCTCCATCCCGTGTCTTCATTCCTCTAAGGGTTGTATCCCAGGCTTGCTTACTCTTCAGCCACACCTCTGCATCTGGATGAACCTCTTTTGAAATATCATGAGGTGTAATTCCACCATGTGCCCCCTGGCTTGAAGACTCTGCCCCCAGATGTCCATCCAAGCCACCATTTTGATGCGCTTGAGCTGCTAGACAAACCCCTAGAAACCAAGTCATGGAGTTTAAATCCATGGCTTGTCCAAGGATGTGGCGGCGTTGAGACTCTGTAATTCCAGGGCCAGCTGTTGTACCTGTAAGAAAGCCCATGGCTCTCTCCCGTTCATCAGCACAAGGCTCACGAAGACTTTGTGTGTTAGTATCAAATACTAAGCCTGGTCCTCCTTCACGAAATGCGAATGATCGAGGATAACTCATGAATGTAGGCAAAGCCAAACGAGGCTCCCCTACATTATTTATCAAGGCAAATGGGGTTGAATCTGCCTGCACCACTTGTTGAGCAAAGCAGCCAACATCTAAAATGTGGTCAACATGCCTTCCTTGTGGACGGGTAAGTTGCCCCAGTGTTGCCAAAATACCTGGTGCGGAAGCCAAGTTTGTCCATTTCCACCGCAACCGATGTGCATAAGAACCAAGAGCTGCTGCATCCACTAATATTGGTTCTCCAAGATGTAAGCACACCTCTGCTGCAGCATTTCGCAATTGTGCATTGACCACCCCCAATGGTGGGACATTCTCAAAGATATAGGCCACAGGAGTGGCTTGAAGGCGTTGCCACCACTTCAACAACCGCAATAGCTCCCAAAATAGAGCAGATCGGGGGTCTTGGAGGCCTTGACCTGGCCCAGCTCGGGAATGCCCTTGGCAAGGCCATCCAACCATCACAAGGTCCACTCTTCCTAACCTTTGAAGATCCTCTTGGCCAATCAAAGCAATGTCCGATGATAAACGTGACATACAACCTTGTATAGCACTTGCGGGTAATTGCGTTGGATATCGCATCTGTAAGTGTTGAAGATAATGCTTTGCTGTTGTGCTGACAATGGCATTATTATCCACATACGTGTAACTTTGTATAGATAATCCAGCTTCTAAAGCTGCAGCCAATCCTGTTCCAAGTCCAACAAATAGTTCTACGAGAACTATGCCCCCAGCTTCTTTGTGAAGCTCCACAAGCTTCTGCAAAGGAGGCCCTGTATATTTTGGCTCCCGAAGGTGTTGATCAACCTTTGTCACCAATTCTTGGCATTGATCCATCAAGCCTTTTGATGACCTCCAAGGTGGCGTTGGATCCTTTGGATGCCTAACAAACTTGTCCAATTGAATTGGCACTTGTATGTCTGATTGTGGAGGTGAATCCAATGAAGACATATTTCCCTCAAGTAACAAATCACCAAATGGAAACCACTCGGCAACGCATCCATACATCGCTACTTGTCCATGTACTATTTCTGCACTGGCACCAAAGATAACAAGGAGTATTTCTTTCCTTCCATCTCCTTGAGACCAACCCGGTCTAAACCATGCCTCCTCAGTCCAGCAATCGTGCCCAAAACCAATGGGGTACAATGCCTGTTGCCCTAAAAGTATATCATAAGTGGTGGCACCCGTGATCACACATCTTACAGATATGTGAGTATATGTATCGTTGCCCACCTTGAATTGTAGCCTTAAAGGTTCTTTTGTAAGCCCTGTTGGATGTTCTGTGCCCCCAAGAGATGTTGCAATTGTAAAAGGGCATGGATCAAGGTCTTCTGCTTTAATACCTAAGCTCTCTGTTAGGTTCTTTTCCAACATAATTGATTGAGCCCCTGTATCAAGCAAAACCTTTTGTGGATACACCTTAGAACCATTACCTCTAGCCACAGAAAATACATGGCCTGAATTGGCCAATTTAACTACCCCTGGCTTCATCTGCAAGCGCTCACGAGTTGCCCTGGCTGGAATATTAGCCAAGTAGCTTGTAGCAACCTTCATATCATCTCCCAAATCAAGATGATTCTCATTCAAATGTAGGCCGCTATCAAACTCTACTGCCAATGGAGGTTCCTTCTTCCAATCCTTCCAGCGCATGAATGCATCAGTTGCCTCAGAAGTAGCTTGTTTCCTTTCACCTTCTATATCTTGAGTCAAAACAGCCTCTTTCGTTTCCTTCATGGCTACATTGGCAGGTAATTGCACTTTCCCTTGCATTATCTTTCCAGCCATATAATAGACCATAGCTGCACCAAAGTTCAAACTCTGCACTTGCATGCCTGAAAACAATGGGATCTCCAATACCTCAAGCGCCAATTTCTTGACCATATCCTCCTCCAAAGATGTCTTGTCCTCATTGGGACTTTGATTGTGAAGTGGTTTTGTTGCCACATCTGCAAGACCAAATGTCAAGGGCAATCGTGATTGTCCAATATTATCCGCAGGTCCTTTGTGGCGTGCACCAAGTTCATTATCAATCGACACGGGATCTCGAAGTAAATCTGATGCCTGTGATGGTGTCTTCAATTGTGACCTTGTTGTTGCAGCTGCCATCAACTCTCCTTGGGCTCCATACTCAAATCTATCATACCCTGGTTGTGGAGAGGCACTATGTGCTGGTCTTGATTCGGAGGTTGCAGGTGCTTGCTTAGTTGTTGCTGCAAGCAATAACGCCAAGCTATTTTGCAATTCACCCATACGTGCCTCCAAACTGTTAGTTCCAGAGGTTGATCCACTCCCTTGTGGTTGAAAAGATTGAAGCCTCAACTGTGGATTTTTAATCCAACATTGAGCCTCAGTATGCCTTATCCGTCCACAAGTAGGATGAGAGCATTTAGGAGGAGAGTTGGAAGGCTTGCCTTGACTCTGTGTCTTTGTTTGTTGACCCTTGTCAGCTGCTTTACCTTTACTTCCACTTGCACCACCTACACTATCAGAAGGCTTTGGGCAATCCTTCTTGCTATGGCCCAATTCTCCACATCCCCAACACCTTATACGAGAATTTACAGGTGTTGCCTCTTCTGCAGCCATTGCAACCTGCTTAGGTGGCTTTGAATTTGCATGGCCCTTGCTTGGACCTCCAGCAGTAGCCTTAAGTTGACTTGTTGTTGTTGTCATAATGGATGATAACCTTCCAGCTTCTTCCACGCACAGCCCTCGGTCAAATTGCTCTACTATTGCAAATGCTTGAGCTAAGGTAGCTCGACCTCCATACATCAATAGCATATGAGGATGTGCCATTTCTCGGATCTTCTTGTCATGTTTTTCCATATAAAGCTCCACCAATTGCCGCTCTGTAAATGCATCTCCGCTTTCACGAGCAAATCTTGCAAGGCGTGCATACATAATCCTTGGAGTATCTCCAACTTCCTTCTTGAAATCCTGAATGTGGCGCATACGATCACGTCTTATGCCACCAAACTCAACTTCCAGATGTTCAAAGAATATTACCAACAGATCAAAGTTAGGTGGAGGTCCAATAGTGGCTATGGCCTCTGTGGATGCTCTGGACAGTCTAGATATGAATGTGACTGCTGTCCCTGAGGCGGCGCTCTCTCTAGCCCTACGAGCCCTGGCTGCAGCAGCTTGAAGCCTTGCTATCCGCGCTGCATCTCCACTTGTCGAGACTTCCTCATCATCATCATCATCATCCAATGCTCTAGCTGCAGGAATAGCAGCACCCTCCTTCAATGCTGTAACCAACTCGACGCGTCGCGTCCAGTAGTCCTCAACAGCATCAAGATCTTCCCTGTGGTCTTCAAACCACGCATCATATGCTTGCAATGCCTCAAACTCCAAATGGTTTGGTAATTGCTCAAAGGCCCACCAATCATTAAACAATGGATTACGTTGCTTCATTGTTCTTTGCCATGATCGAAACCTGGTCTTCCAGTCGTTGAAGGCTATGCCTTCAGCTCTCCCCGAGTATCGATCTCGAACCATGGATCCACCACCGTGGTCATCCATGTCCTCAAAGGCACTAAACCCCCAAGGTTTAGGTGGATCAACCGCAAAGAGGGGCGTATGTGCACCTTCTTCAAGTTCTTCGTCGTCGATGTCCTCCAAATATACCTTATCGGATACCGATGAATACTTTGGTGACCCGTAGTCTTTCTTACGTGTTTGTACCATTAACTAATAAAATATCATAGCTTGATGTGCATGCAACAAACCATTCTTGAAACGAAGCAATGGGTAGAAAGTTATTCAATTCTAAGTCTTGAACATCACCAAGGCTAGTGGAAGCCGGTTAGAGGTTGTTGAGAACCTTGAAGTTAAGCGGGATGGGGGAGGAATAGGACTTGGATGGGTGACCAAGGGAACTAGGTCGAAATTTCCTAGATTCTCTTGGCTTCGCCTCGCGAAGCCCGCGTAGCCCGCAGAACTCGGTAGCTCGGTAGCTCGGAATGCCTTCCGCCTTCGAGCCCTACTTTTTCTGACCCCCGGTTACTATGTTATCTTTAAACTAATTACTGCCACAGTAACTTAGTTACTATTTATCCTCACAGTAATTGCCTAGTTACCGGACAGTAATTACCAGTTACTATTACCCGACAGTAATTACTTTGTTACTATTTACCCTCGCAGTAATTTCTCAGTTACCGAACAGTAATTATCCTCGCGGTAACTAATTACCAGTTACTATTACCCGTCACTTATCCGCTCTAGTCACCCTTATCTCCGAAGTCAACTTCCGGTCTAGTCACCCTTACCTCCAAAGTCAACTTCGTCTCTCCCAAATTTTCTTCTATCAACGTTGCAACTCCGACAACAACTCCGAAATACCTCGAAAAACAACCGCTCCCAAATACAAGCGCTCCAAAAACCTCCGACGCTCCACTATTTTTGCTGCCGCTCCAACTGCTGCTGCTGCTGCCGCTCCAACTACTGCAGCGGCCATTGTCGCCACGCCTCCGCAGCACCTCCGCGGCGTCTCTACAGCGTCTACAGTCCTCCGTACATACGCAACGTCGTCTTTCGCACTAAATTCCAACAACTCAAACAAACTAGATTCTTGTCAAGTAATGAAGATCACAACCCTTCTTCTTACTCTATTCCTATAGAATTAGTCCAAAAAAGTGAAGAAAGAGAAGAAACTGCGACTAAGCTTTGTATTACATGGCAAACCGCCAACTTCAACAAGCCTCCAAGCCACACATCCTTCCAACTCTCTCTTCTACACTCAAATCTGAACTTGACAAGAATGAAGGTGACATGGGCGGCTTGGGGTTACAACCACCCCAAAGCAGTCCTGAAATAACCCCTTTCACACTTCTAAACTCGCCTAGTGTTAATTCAGCCCTATTAAGTGACTTTAAGTCCTAACTAGGCCCCCCTTAGGCTATAAAACTATACTACCAATCCCTAAAGAGACACTTAATCTTCACCGTTGTCATATGCCATGACAAGGCCGATACCCATTGACAAACTCCCCCTTCAATTTCTCGACATCACTACGGAGAGGTAATCTAACCTCAGTCATGGGCACCATCCGGCAGAGGGGAATGGGGAGATCACGAGCAAAGGAGCAAATGCTGCTCTGTAGGATGTCGTAAGAGCTCCCACGGATGGACCTCCGCAAAGATTGAAGTGTTGGAGCCAGCCCATGCTCATCAACAAGTTTAGTGACGTGTACGTCGTCCTCTATAATCTCAAGGTCCTCACGTGAAGAAGTCGCACGACGTTCCATACTCTCAACCTGCAGTAGGTATGCGTGAGAAATAGAAGCAACATAATGCATCCAGCTGAACCAGAAATTGGAAAACAAACAAGAAAAAAATCAGTATCATGCGAGGCAGCATCATCCACGAGACGAGCACTCCCCCTCCCCCACCCGGCCTATACACCCTCAGCACCCAGCCTAGCACACACTCCCCACCTCCCCACTCAGTCTCCCCATTCTTAAACAGTCTAAAGTGCTTCCCTACAGTGCTCCCTCACTACATTCAGGCAACAAAAAAAATGAGCACAAGAGTTCGTGACGAGCTGCAACAATCTAGCTTTAACGAGCATCGCGCGACACAGAACTTTTGAGCTAGGAGAGAATTCTCAGTATTTTAGATAAATCAGTGATCCCTAAAAATGGCTTTCGGATCCGAAAGCCATTTTCAGGGGTCACTGATTTTGGTAAAAAAACAAGAATCTCCTCCCAACTAATCATTCCTTTGCTCGCGCTCTCATATCAACATCCATGTTTAACTAATCAAGCACGTAATTCACACAAGAAAACACGAGCATCTCGCCCCTCCCACCTGGGTCACTACCACAAAGCTGCACTGACACCCCAGCCCACCCCACCTTCCACACTCTCCCCACCCTCCCCACACTCGCTCACTCTCCCTCCCACTCACTCTCCCCACCCGGCTTACACTCCCTCACCACCTGATTATGCACACATTCCCCACCCACCCACTCAATCTCCCCATTTTCAAGGTCCCTATAGTGCTTCCCTACACGTCTCGCTCACAGCATTCAGGCAACCAAAAGAAAAAACGAGCACAAGAGTTCGTGATGAGACACCTGAAGTGCTTCCATTCTCTCATGTTCCGCCTCAGCTGCCCTTGAAGTCCCTCGCTTACTCCCCGCGCTCACAACCTGCAAGGCCAGAGAATCTCACAAGATTGAGAACTTCCATTACTAGGAAGAACCGAAGC
This sequence comes from Bryoerythrophyllum caledonicum, assembly GCA_963971425.1. Taxonomy (NCBI): domain Eukaryota; kingdom Viridiplantae; phylum Streptophyta; class Bryopsida; order Pottiales; family Pottiaceae; genus Bryoerythrophyllum; species Bryoerythrophyllum caledonicum. The sequence continues at coordinate 29,806,903 of OZ020517.1, read as the reverse complement.
ACGACACACATCTCACGAGCGCTAGGTTTAGGGTACTTCAGAATTGAGTCTTTTGTGACGAACCGAACCCGAGAGGTGAATGACGAAACCGAAACCGTGCTCTCGGGTGCACGTTTACCCGTATGGAGCTTAATGACGAGAGCTGCGAGCCTCGTCTCTCACAGGTGAATCACGATTCCCGAGCCCTAATTTTCGGGGGGCCTATGACCGATTTGGAGCACAATATCCAAGCAATGTAGAGCTATTTCCCATAAGGTGACTTACGAATCAGAAAGGTGTGTTCTCGGGAGCTCAAAGACCGGTCCGGAGCTCATTGACCAAAGACAATCACGACAAGAAGAGTCACATTAAGACATACCTAATTTGGTGGGTCCTTCTCTGGTTCCATTGATTTTTCCGCAAGGTCCTCAACGCCTTTTCGATGAGACGTTACTCCTTTACCGGATGCCTTTGATGAGGAACCGTTTCCGACCAGTCTGGGTCGTGATTGATTTCCCAGGCTCCCATATGCTTCACTTGAGTCACTAATTTGGCAGTCAAACTGACCTCTACTGCCTTCAAATCCCTTATCTACTTGCAACGAGGTCTCACAAGTACTCGATCTTTGATGCATTTTCCTGGAGTTATCTTTTAGAGAGTACGCCTCTTCAAAATGCTCATGAATACTAACGAAGGTGGAAGACTCTTGAATAACAATCCAAGACGCCAGAATCAGATAAACCGATTGACATTATTTTATTTAGCCACATGTAATAAAAAAAATACCTTGAAACACAAAACATACCTTAATCCTTGATTGGTCAGGCTGCGGTCCCTGGTGGATACTTGACAAATCCCTGAATCGTTCGCCCTATTCTGATGTTTCCACTTCCTGGTTCTAAGCAGCCAACCATGATTGATGTCTGTGACGATCCTTTCAAGCCCGCGTCCGCTTCGGATTAGAGAAATTGGTACTTCGCTTCTTCCGGCCACCTATCTTAGTCATCATCTACAAGATAGCCAAACCACTCATCCGCACTCCCTTTCAACATCATAGCCTCTCTATGAATCCAAACTACTCAATGGAAGACTCCTCCAATGTGGTTATAGAGCCCTTGTTCTACTCCAGGTTGCTTTCGTTTACACCCTAAACCCTACTATTTATTTTTAAGCTCTTCTCAGATCTTTTAGTTTATACACTGTCAAAAGCCCCTACAATAGCTTCCCATATAATATTATTTTTGCCTACCGTCAACTACGGGGTACAATTTAAGTAAAGCATCTTCATGTATGAATAATGGCTGCCAGAAAATCTAAATTGCTATTCCTTTTCCACTAGAACGAGTCAAATAACAATATTGGTAATCGGTATTCCAGCTCACGACTTTCCTACTCCAAATTAAACTAGAAGATTAATTTGTGGCATAGTACACTCAAGCCGCCAACAGGTTGGAAAGGAAGAACTCATGAACTATTTACACATTTCAGCCGTAATTTCTCTCTGTGGTAAATTTAAGATTTCCGCCGAAATCAGAGACCCTTAATAAGATAATATATTTCCGCCGTAATCAATTGTTTACCAGTATAGTATTTGAACGAGTGCGCTGAGCTAGTTCAATATCTCTTTCGCAATTCCATTGTCATTGCACCCCACCCTCATCTAACACCGCCTTTGGTAGTCGATGTACATGGCGTCTCTTACTTCCCATCAAGGTAGCGCTCCACTTGTCGTGCCCATTGGCGACAATGGCACAGTCTGTATCTTAGAGTCATTGCTCTGTGTCCGTTATAGTTATCGGGCTGGTACAGTCCACATTGAACAAGAGGTCTATGATAGCGTAGGTATTCTTGAGCAGTCCATTTATCAAGTGAAAGACAATGACGCGGTAGGATTTTTCTGGAGCTTGTGTCGTGGTTCATGCAAAGTATTTGGTGTTACAGATGTTCAAATGGCCGCTCATGCGTCTGTAGCCGTGATGACTCCTCCAGCTGATTCTGGTGATACCGAGCTCGTGCCCAGTTTAGGCACTAGGTCTAACCTAAGCGTCCATATTCTTAGCGATACAGAGGAAGATGAACTATCTGATGTGAACCTTAGTGAGTCAAAGATCCCCTGGACCTCGTCACAGGGGTTAGCTCCTCGTACTATTTCTACCCCAGTTCCATCATATGCTCAAGCGTCTCCGTCTTATTCCTCAGGGAAGCCCCCCGTTTATCTTGGCTCGAGAAAGGTCAGAAGCATACTTATTCATGTCCGGCATACCTGTAATAGGAAAGGGTCCAGGTCTGAGTTGTCCCGAATTGATATCGATAGTTTCGATTTGAAACATGTTAAGTATTTGCCTCCAAAGTATGATGGGGACATGATATTTGAACTTCCTCCACTCCCGGAGGGTATTCCCCCACAGTACGGGGGGGGGCTAGATGGGATGAGTAAACAACACGATGGTCACACGTGGTGCAAGACAATGACTACAAATATCAAGAACGATTTTGGTCTTACGTACCGGAAATCTGTATGTACGGGGCATCTACAGTGCCCTAACATCACTTGTGATTATTAGGCACGAAACGATGGGCGCTCGAATCAGACCGAGTGAAGCGGGTTCGCATTCACTTCATTTTCAGTGCATGGAGCACCATCCGAGAAATCTACGCTCTCATGTAAGGTTTGCCAAACCCCTCCAATTTGTCTTGCTCTTTGTGATGCATGTATATACTATGTGACATCTATCGATCCCAATCGAACACGCCCTGCAATACATTTGGGGCATCATCTTCATCCTATCTCGAAAGGCGTAGATCAAGATGCCATGGACGTCATGCACGACTGCATAGCAAAAGAAGTCCAACGTACGCCCAAGGCTACTAATTCCGCAATTGTCATGGCTCCGAGCAAGAATTTCCTCTCCGACTACCTGATCCGTCCACAGTCCAAGTTGCCCAACCTTGAAGAAGCATCTTTGGATGTTGTCCTTGATCAATTCGAGACTCTATCGTCTCCGAATATTAGGAATCTAGTGTCCACGTGCAAGAAGTTCTACAGTGGAGGGAAGGGTGTAATGGACAACATCATGGAGCTGAAAGAATCGTCCAAATTCGTCTTCATCCACGAAAACAAGTTTCCAGGCCAGTCGCAAGGTAAAGTATTCCTTTTTAAAATGTCTGTCGACGGATGTGGAAGTGGTGTAGACCTCGTTAGGCGTATGCAACCTGGAAATGACCTTGAAGATTGTTGGTTGATGTTTGATCATGTCAAACAAGTCAAGGATTGGACTACCATGGCGTGTCATGTGTATGACAGCAAGTATTGTTAGGTAATGACAATTGCCATGTGCGATATGCAATCCGAGGATGCTCAAGCGCAATAGTTGTTCTGGGAGAATCTAAATGATACGATGAGACAACATGGCCTAGAAGACGTTAACTTCAAAGGCTTCATGGCTGACAGTGCTGGTGCGAATTGGCATGCCGTTCGGCGAGTATATGGCAGCGGCGACAAGGACAAGCCCATGGACAATAGAGAACGAACATGCTTGTTTCATTGGACAAAGTGTCTTCAGCGTGCGACGTCCAGAAGTATTCTTCCTGGCTTCCAAGAGCAACATATTGCCCTCTGCAAAATTTGGAAGAATGCGAAGATCCATGACGAGGCTGAAGCTCAGTACAATGTAATTCGAGCATGGTGGTTGTCCTCTGGTGTCACCACCGAAATCGGACGTCGTGCTCTCGAGGATTGGATGGCATTCAGGCACTTCCGTTATTGACAATGGGGCGGCGCAATGCAACTTGTAAGTGGTCCTCATGCTCTATATAGTTTACATTCCATTAGATCGTATAGACACGTAATCGTTCGCCCCTATTTATTGACGATTGTTGCGTTTCCTCAGGATCTGACGCTTGACGAGAGGGCTGACATGCCTTCCTGCAACCTTGCCAAAACTGTCCACAACCGTTGGCTCCAACAATCTGGAAACACAATGACGTGTCTCTACGCAGCAACCGTAGACGACATCATTCGTGCTTTCATGCAGATTACTTCTTATCGAGCATGGTTGAAGGGCGGCGTGTCGGGAAAAGGTCCGGACAAAGGTACGCTTCAGTTGCAATCCGCACAACGTTTGGGTGATCCTAAACTCATAGCTGATGCAGTTAGGAACTTCCCCGGAGCTGAGGATTTACTAACCAGGACATGCAGCTTAGAAGGTGTGGAGGTTTTTGGATCCACAAAGCGCAAGCTTGACATGCCACCCGGGTCGTCTCACGATTCGCATAGTTCCGATACGATGAACTATTCAATTCCCCGTGATGGTAAAAGGGTGACTCAGGCCCGCATCGAAGAGGCCCTTGGCGCGCACGACTCTGGTGTCCAACATACAACATCCGTTCTCGAATCGGACTGTGATCCGTCTAAGTGGCACATTGCTTGGCTCCCCAAAAAGTCAGCTCGAAAATACCAAGCATTGCAGGCTGACACTGGTGAACCTTGCAACACCAAAGTTGCACGTGGAAGTTATGGAACTCCCGCCCCCACCTATTCGGGTATGAAGAAGGATTATAGGTCGCCACACAATGTTACTGCGGAGTTTTGGTTTTGTCCAGACGATGTTGGCCGTTGTGTAAAGGGGTCGAAGAAGGCATTTCTGATGGATTGGCCGGCAGTTCCAATATTGTGGCCTGTGAAACTTGGCACAAATTTAACTGTGCAGGAGGTTTTAGCATTGGAGGAAGTAGGTTTCAGGGTTTAGACAGTGTGGAGCTCTTTCACCACGAAGACAATTCCAAGTGTCTATGGACATGCCTCTTCCGCGTTCTCATTTCCCCATTCCAGCAAATCCCAATGCTGACCACAGCTTTCGGAATGGCTACGCAATTTGTAGAACAGCAGATGCTCCCACAATTGACCAACGCAACAAGTGGTCAAGCGCAACTCTTATGAATAACTGCTACGTCTCGAATCTGTTTGCCATACCGTATCCGGGATGGGGATGCGTTATCACTCTTGACACGGGGAAGGACAAGTCCTATTGTGTCACGTTTACGGACCTCCGAGGATGCTCATGCCCGGATTTTTTGAAGATGCAATCTGAAGCGTTGGGAAAGAAGGGGCAATGGAAGTATTGCAAACATGTGTATTACATCTTACGTTACCTATGTAAGATGGACTACAAAGAGGACCTGTTCATGCATGCTCCAAGCTACAGCTTTAACGAAGTTATGCGCATTCTCGAGCTTGCTAACATCACCAAACGAGCGTGAGGAAGGCGTTCAAGTCGTCGCGACCAGAAATAATCATATGTCTTGGCTGCTCAAGTGAAGCATCTTCTATACATGCTCAGTCTGTACCTGATTTAATGACTGTAGTTGATGGTCATGAATTCAATTAATATAGTATTATATTTTGTTATATTATTCTGAGCAGTAGATTCCCGTACTTAGCGTGTTCCACAGTTTGAAGGTGACGATTTTATACATCCATCATTAGAAATGGAGACTACCAATATTGTTGGAAAAGTCTTTAACAATTTGTGCAAATGATATGCATGGAACGCAAAGGTGATTTTTGTGCATTTCGTAGTTAACAGTTAATACCAATGTATTTTGAATGTGGTACCGATTTAATACCAGTGAAATATCCACTTAATACCTTGGTCATACCCGTTGTATCTCAAGATCAATATTATCATAAATTAGCAAGTGCTGTCCAAAATTGTCCACTTCGTATGATATTCTACCACAACGCCTAAACCCTATACCTAAGTAAATATGTGCTTTACATTCTAATATGGCACTTTACAAATGTAGGACCTTCAAAAAAAAATGGTAACACACCTTTAAACTAAAACAGGAACTCTAAAAGACCGAAATAAAGAAAAAACACGCAATTCCGCAGTATACCATGGCTATATGGTATTTTCTAAAATTAGAAATTTTTGAAAAAAATGTCACCAAAATTTGATGATCTGCTGAAAAAACCACGAATTTCACTTTTTTCACAAAAAAATGACAAAAAAATTCCAGATTTCAGGATTTTTTATGCTCACCGCTCGCCGCTCGCTGCTCACCGCTCACAAGATAGCGTCGCTGCCTCATTTTCTTATCCTCCCATTCCCAACTATTCCCATTCACATCTCTTGCATTCCTTGAAACTTTTAATGAACATCAAATGAATATTTAATGTATGTTTGTATATTTAATGAAAATTTAATGAAAATTCAATGAATGTTTAAAGAATATATAAAGAATATTTAAAGTACATTTATATATTAAAAGAATACTTAGTGTTTATTTGTATATTTAAATAATATTTAATGTATATTTGTATATTTGTTTTTCTTTTTTTTCCAATATTTCTTTTGCAAATTCTTGTTTTTCTACATGCACTCAAAATCTTCTTTTCTTTGATGCTCGAAATGTACACATAATCATTTTCTAGGTTTCATACACTAAATGTCCACAAGTAAAAAACCTTATATTCCACTATTTATTGGGATTGACATTTAATGTAGTAGTTGACATTTAATGTATAGTTTTGTCACTACACTAACTATAAACTTTACAATTAGTGTATGGGTTTGTATTTAGTGTCCACTACACTAAAAAAGCCATCTTTAGTGTAGTGTTCGTCTTTTTGGGGACGACGGTGGTCCCCTGCGACGGTAAAAACTTGCGTCTTTACCGACAATCCCAACATAAGTATGACATCTCTACCGCCGAAATTGGTACAGGTAATTTGGTAGAGAAGCAATTTTGAGACTGCAACAAGGATTGAGTTGAATTGGCTGTCGCCGTGATCGGACTTACCGAATGGACCGGCTAACTTGTCGAAATTTTCCTGTGGGCTATTGAGTTCAGGGCTTCTGGTAAGGGATGAGAAGCCTCCAGGGCCTGATCGTAGAATTGAATCTGGATTGGCAGTGAATGCTCTGCAAGCTCTGTGGGGAGCATGGAACGTAAGCACTCCGCAGCTTGAGAGTAACTGGGCGGGCTGGAACTCCTCGCAACCGTTTCCGTGCAAACAAGAACTAAGCCAGAACGAAAGCGCGATTTGGCGCGGAGTCCAGTGCCTCACAGGCATAGATTGTAAAACGGACGACTCGACTGGCGATCGGAATTGCAGCTGTTTCATCGTAGGCCTGTGAGCGTTCACGACTTTCCTTCCCTCCACTTCGGCGCCCATGCTGCAAAATTGGGTTCTTTGATGACGATGCTAAGTAATTTACTTCGTTGTGTAGGTCGTATTTGGCGTTTGCATCATCTTCCAATTCTGGATGCTCGCGGTTGTTTGCTTGTTGTGTACATACCATTGTATACATGTTAGGATTCTGATCCTCGATGGTTGAATGGCTGCGACATCAAACAGGTCTCTCGAAAATGCGTCAATTGCAGGCAAATTACCTGCTGCGATCGGAATGATCTCCACGCTGACTACTCTGTGAGTCTCCGACCAGTGTGTCCATACTGCTACTTGTTGCCCCAGTGTGACTTCGGTTCATCATCATTTGACTGTAGGAAAGAGCGGAGAGTTAGGTTCTAGATTCCTCCAGTGACGTTAACATTTCGTTGTGTTGTAGGGAGCTGATTGGGAATCCAAAACTTGCCGGTCGACCACCGGATACACTGAGCAAAACTAATCTGTACATACTGTAAGACTCCGGCTCCAGACAACCTCTTGCTTGTCATATTATGTAGACATCTGGTTATGGTACTGATGGTAGACGCGACAGTTAAATAGCATGTTGATAGAGGAAATCCTAGTAGTCTTTAAAAATGATTGATCTCCATGACAATGGGTTTGATGGTGAAATTCCAGACTTCGGAGATTTCGAGTGGCCCTTGACACTGTAAGATTCCTTCCATGCCATAGCTTTTGTAATATTCGTAGTGAGAAGAAATGTTCATGTATGATAACCTGACATGGCATTGTAACAGGGACCTGAGCGGCAACAAATTTAATGAGTTCTTTCCATATCGTCAGATCCGTCTAATGGTGTACCTCCAGAAGTTAAATGATTTTGACGGAGAGGTTCCCGAACGTGCCTTCGAGAACATGACGCAGCTCGTCCAACTGTAAGAGCTTGGATTTTGAACACGTAAGTTTGCTTCTTTTTTCAATCCAACAGTTGCTTTAAGACCTACTTTGTTTTATGCAGGGTTCTATCAAGCAACCGGTTAAGTGGAACTCTGCCGAGTCTTAGTATGATCAAGAATCTCCAAATCTTGTGAGTGCCATCACCCTCCTAATCGATCTTTTGCATTTTGTCGTGATGACATCAAATGTTCTTCAGAGTTTGTCTTGGGTTGTGTTGTGTGTATGATGCAAGCTGCAGAGCATGTAAAAAGAGAAAGATATTGGTAAAGTGTCGCATTAGGGTGAGGTCTCCTACGGTCCTTGTTGAAATAAAAGTCTAGTAGACTTAACGATTATTCTTATTGTATGACTCAGCTTCCATCACCCGTTTCACGAATCTTGTGACCCTGAATACTGATAGGGATTTGTCGCACAACAATTTGGCGGGGCCTCTGCCAGATCTGAGGTCGATGCATTCGTTACACAATGTGTAAGTTTTAGATGCCAATGGCATCTATTTGTACAACTTCGAAGCAACATTATGAACGTGTCCGAACTTTCGGTTGCGTCAAAGAGTCTGACATCCTGTGGACAATAATTAGTTTGACCCTGTGCAACATATCAGGGTTTAGGTGCAACGTTAATGTGTGTACATTACTGGTACCGGGTTTAAGTACTTCAATATGTGTGTACGTCTTGTACAGGAATGGATTAACAGGAACGGTCATCTTATCATCGTTCTTCAACAGGAGTGCGCATAGTAGCCTCTCGGTGTTGGATTTATCCCACAACCAGCTGAAAATTGATCTCAGCGCTTGGAAAGAGTCGGAACTTCGTTCTCTTCAGGAAGTGTAAGTGACAGGGAATTAAGTAGACACCCGCATCATAGTTCCTTGACCTTGCATAGAAAACGAACTGGTTCATAGCCATTCTGACTGGAAATGTTGTCACCATTTCTGTTTAACGAAAGATATTGTGGTTTCAGATACTTGGACAACACTCTCCTCAGTGGGACACAAAACCTCACCTGGCTTTCTGCTCTGCTCATCAAGAAATCCACCAACTCAACAGGCTTGCTAAGCGTTCTGTCACTGATGAACAACAGCATTAGCAATGGCATCTACGATGCGAAGCACATTGAAGATATCACCACAATCATAAGGTGAGTGATTGGTAGAGATGTAGCATACATGATGTATATTCCGAGAAGCCTTGGAGTCTTCTAATTCATGGCATTGAGTTGTGCAGATTACGAGGGAATCCTTTCTGTGGCTCTCCGGATTCTGACGATGGGACGAGATGTTTTTGCAAGCAAATCTGCTTCTCCTCAGGTATCGCTCCTCTTCATTTAAGGTCTATGTACTTCCATTTTCGTGACCGAAGTAACCCTACTGATAAGATAAACATCTCATTCCAGGTGCAATTAAAGATAGCAAGCGCAAGATCGTGATACTCGCAAGTGGTGATAAGTGTAACATCAGCATCCATCCAAGCGCAACATCCTATTGCTCAGTGTGGCTGGTCTTCTTCATAGAAATAGGAGATACAAACGGTATCTCCAGCTTCAAGTCCAACAAAGTAAGCATTTATCCGCGCACCATGTTCAGATTGTAGACAGATTCATGTTATATTCATTTCCCAGGCTTTCATTATGCATTGTAGTACCTAACGGTATATTGGGTGCAGAGTTTGAAGAGTTTGAGGTCAAGCCAACTATATTTCCTTACAACCAGCTTCGGACCGCCACAAGAGACTTCCATCCTGATTTGAAGTTGGGGGAGGGAGCCGTTGGGGCAGTATATAAGGTAGTCTTTCAGCAACTTGAAGTGGTCCTTGCAGATCTCTTGTATAGCTTTTTAGTAATGACTTGATCGTGTTTTCATGCTTTTGCAGGGAATCTTGCTGAACGGAAACTTTGTGGCTGTGAAGCAGCTGTTTGCCAAGACCACTCAGAGCATAGATGAGTTCCTGAACGAGGTTGTTCTCTTAACAGGAATGAAGCCCAGGAACCTGGTGAATCTGAAAGGGTGTTGTATTCGTGAACAGCAAAGGTTGCTGGTGTATGAGTATGTGGATAATTATGACGTCGACCAGGTTCTTCTTGGTGAGTGGAAACTATATCCTCGCAAAGCTTTCCTGAAAGTACTACTTTGAAATCATGATGGTTACCACATCCTTCATTCGGAATTTCTAACTTGTTTAATACATGAAACCCTGGTTGTGTTACTCAAATGGCAAGGCTGATCTTTCACAACGAGTACATGCTTGTTAGTTGGACAGGTATTTTAGCAAGTTGAACGGTATTTTAGTAGGTTGGATAGGTGTTTTAGTGGACCGGACCTTGTGTAAATTCTTCACCAGTCAATGACAACCTATATACTTTAAGACTAGTGTTGCTGAATAACCATTTTGTTATCATAACAGGTGCACAGAAGGCCGTTTTGAGCTGGCCTGTGCGATTGAAGATGTGTTTGGGAGTGGCTCGTGGCCTTCATTACCTTCATGCGCTTGCTCATCCAAGGATTATTCATCGAGATATCAAAGCAAGCAACATCTTGTTGACTAAGAACTACGACACCTAGATGGCAGACTTTGGCCTGGCATTGCTGTTTCCTGATGAACAAAGTTACATATTGACCAAGCATATTGCTGGTACCAAGTAAGACCACTACTTTCTGCAAAGTTGAATTTCAATGTTTGCATACTTTACACTATATTGTTAAATGAGTTTTCTTTCTTTGGTGCTTGTTGAAACAAGTAGAATTCAATCATGATGCAAAACTGCTTCCAATGACTTATGATGAATGACACTTTGCTTTTGGAGCAATTACATGATTGTTGTTTAAGAGAATTGTTGTGGCTCAAAATGTCATTGCATTTTCATATTTGTAAGTTGTGACATGTTTCTCACTTGAAATTGTGTTGTACATATATACAGGGGTTATTTGGCACCAGAATATGCATCATATGGTCAATTGAGTGACAAAGTTTATGTATTTAGTTTTGGGGTGCAATGTGGGAAAAGCTATTTTGCGAGCGTAGAGTTGCGAGCGGAGAGCGGCGAGCCTTGGTTCGCGAGCCCAGAGCGCAAAAAGTAGAGAGTTTAAGGAAAAAAAGGTAAAGTTTATGGAAATTTAAAGTTAAAGTCAAAGTTAAAGGAAAAGTAAAAGTGAACATTTAGGGTAGGGTCCTATAGCCGTGAAAATTGGACTAGATCTAAGATTGAAGTGCTATTAAGATGTACTAAATTGCCACTAGAAGTGAAATTAGAATAGGGACTGACCGATGACATGGGTATTATTACCCTATGACCGTGGATGAATTGTGTTTTGATGGAAACAATTCTTTGCACAAAAAGAGGAGAGAAAAGTTGGATTCCAAATACAATTTCAACTAGTTATTCATCAAGACTTATAAAAATCCAACGAGTAAGTGAGATTAAAAGAGGGAGACCCTGAATTTGAATGAAGTGGAAATTTTGAATGTGATTTTTGTCGAGTGAGGAACTCCAACCATGTATGTGGAACTAATATTGGTATTTAAATAATTTTTCTAAGAAGAACTCAAGAAACAATATATCTTCAATGGACGTAGTGAGGGACCACATACTGGACTGCTATAGCAGATTTCCATATGAACTAATGTAGAGTGATTTTAAAGGTTGCTTGGAGGGGAAGAGCGTGTTTAGTAGAAGGAGAGTATTGGTAATATTTTCCATAGTGGATATTCTATCCGTTGTAGAGTTTGAATAGGATGAAGAGAAGAGCTTGAAATCAACGACTCCGAAACATTGCAGTGATGCAATGTAATCAAAACGACGACATCAAGTAAAAGCTACAATGGCAATCTAAAGTCATCACTTCCTTCAATCAATGTCAATTTTGGCACTCTCTTTACTGAGGTGCTGATGGGCAATGCAACACCTTTGTGGGACCAATGAGAATGTGGCCACACTCTCCAGAGAGGTATTTTGTTCATTGGCAACAGCGACATGGATTTATGGAACGAAGACAAAAGAATGAGTAAATTAACATAAGTGCAAAGAGTGGGAAAATAAATTGAATTTGAAAGACAAAGTTGTTCAGATTCGGTACACAAACTTGAATACCAAACAATACTTCCATTATCTTCTTGATACTCGTAGGCTCAACAAAGATTGAAGTAGGATGTGACAAAATGAAGCGGGAAGCACATCTACTTTCTACTTCAATTCCATGTTATGAAAGAGAGAGGACTTTATCCATCATCTTTTAACGGTAGTCGGCCAGAGTAATGGCTCTAAGCAGTAACCGCAATAGTTAGGATAATGTGGACTAGATCAATGATATATGTGTTGACACCTAAATCATCTACCGCGACGGTCTCATTATGAGCCGCCTACTTTGTTGTCATCTTAGCAATAGCAACCTCAGCAAAGAGCTTCATGCTTGCTTCGGCCTTGGTAACCACAACCTTCAAATTCATAAAACCTTCAGCCTCCGTGGCTGTTTTTTCCTCCACCGCTGCTTTCTCTTTCTTTGCCTTCTCAGCTTCAGATCCCTTCTTCTACGTTCCTCTTGTCCGCTTTGTAGGTGCCGCAACATCTAGCGGTTTAACCATAATCTCAGTGCCAACTTAATCGGGCTAGATGCCATTTCTGAGTTTGATGTCAAAGATAGGGGCTTGGTCATTAGGGAGTCAAAGTATCACCCGCATTTATGCTAGTGCAGATGGGCCCACTTTTTGGGATGTTTTCAGCTAGAATACACTTGTTGCCATCACAATCTAGATAACTTTCAAAGTATGCACGCATCTTTAACGCCGCCTTCCTTGTATACAAGATGTAGAAAAGTATTTGTATAAGACCTAGGTCATGGCCTATGAAAGTCCGACGCCCAACTCTACAATGCGGTTCTTATGCACACCCTTCACATCCAACTTGTCCACAACCACCAAATTCCATAGCTAAATGTGCATCTACTCTACGTGATCCTGAATCAATAGAATGAGACACTCTCTAAAAGCCTGAATGATGAAAGTCAATCGCCTCTCTAAGTTTAAATAATGTAGAATCAAATAAGACCACCACCTCAATTGAAAGCTGCAGAAGCATCTCTAGTGAGATCATATGAACTAGTTTAGAATCAAGATTATTCAAGGTATTGAAACAAACATGTGCTTACCTTTTTTACTTCATCAGCTGTCTAAGAAAAGAATGGTCTGCAAGTTTTTCCATTGGAAATTTCAGTAAAACACGCAAAGAAGCTAGTTTATTCTCGCACTCCAGCCACTTCAGCTTTCTGGCAGCGTCCATTGCAGAGGTTGAGGGATAAATCAAAAAAATTTAAGACATATTTGGATAATCTTTCAGACTCTGATTATGTAGCCTGATTTGTTCAAGGGACTGTGGAGTATACTTAGGGTCCGCAATGGGCAGCAGCTTCTTCAACATAGATGTCATTTTTTTTCACTTTCATCACAACTTTGTTGACCACATTGTGGAGTTTCTTCGTTGTCCACTCAATTGACTTATCTAGAAAATTGCTCTTGAAACATCCGAGTTGCAATGGAACGACATTATCAAACTATTTCTGAATTAAAAAAATACGATTGCATGAGCAAAGGATGCAATGAAGGATAGGTGAGAGTGCACTAATGTTCTAAACTATGATAATAGCACGTCACGATATAGAGGCAATCAATATCGGTAGACCCCAGATAGAGACTTGGAACATGCCTTACGGTCTCCGCTTGACGGCAGTCGCTTAGCTGCGAGAATCTCTTAGACTGTAGTTTACTTAAACTAGCAATTGGTAATATCAGCTACCTACAAAAGGAAGGTTGAATTTGAATGTCCGCTTGGAAGTTTGCTACTTCAGCAACCCATGGAGACAATCATATCTTTCTAAAGAGCCCTCTTATTTTTATTAGAGAACTTCAAAGAAGATGTCAACATCTACACCTATGTAGATGCCAGTTCTAAGGTTTTAAAAAGGAACCTCTGAAGGAGCTGCCAACATTGGCACCCTTCTAGATGGCTTCTTCAATTTTCATTAAAGTAACCTCTAAAAGTAGAGCCGACATTGGTGCCTCTTAAGAGGTCCCTTTATATGTATATTAGAGGAACCTCCAAAAGGGCAGCCAACATCGGCGCCTTCATAAAAGACCCCTTAAATGTATATTAAGGAACCTTCAAAAGGATGGCCGACATCTTCCCTCTCCAAGAGGACCCCCTAAATATATATCAAGTGAACCTCCAACATGGCAGCCGACATCGGCGCCCCTTATGAGAATCCCATCAATATAAATTAAGGGAACCTCCAAAAGAGCTGTTGATATTAGCGCTCTTCTAAAGAGCCCCATAAATGTATATTAAGGGAACCTCCAAAATGGCTGTTGATATTAGCATTTTTCTAAAGGACCCCGTAAATGTATATTAAGGGAACCAAAAATAGGGTAGCCGACATCGGCGCCCCTCTAGAAGACCCTTTAAATTTATGTTAACGGAACCTCCGAAAAGGCAACCAACATTGGCGATCCTCTAGAGGACCTCTTCAATGTATACTAAGGAAATCTCTAAAAGAACAGCCGACATCGGCTGCCTCTAGAGGACCTCTTAAATATATACCAAGGAAATTTCTAAAAGGGCAGCCGACATCGGCTGCCTCTAGAAGACCTCTTAAATATATACCAAGGATGATGATAAAGAACGCGGGTCCCGGAAGGATCGGCATGAATAAAGTGTCTATTCGCACCACCACTAAGACCATGCCCACCAGGCAAGGAATTAATATACCAAGGAAATCTCTAATAGGGCAGCCGACATCGGCTGCCTCTAGAGGACCTCTTAAATGTATACCAAGGAAATCTCTAAAAGGGCAGCCGACATCGGCTGCCTCTAGAGGACCTCTTAAATGTATATCAAGGAAATCTCTAAAAGGGTAGCCGACATCGGCTGCCTCTAGAGGACCTCTTAAATGTATACCAAGGAAATCTCTAAAAGGGCAGCCGACATTGGCTGCCTCTAGAATGTGCAACACGCTCTGGAAAATTTGAAGATATTTCCAAAATGGTATTACAATTTATTATTGGACATTTTACGGATGAGTTATCAATGGATGAAGTTTTGAATCTCATAACTTCATCTGCAAATAACTCATTCGTACAATGTCCAATAATAAAGTGTAGTACCATTTTGGAAATATCTTCAAATTTTCAAGAGCGTGTTGCACATTCTAGAGGCAGCCGATGTCGGCTGCCCTTTTGGAGGTTCCCTTATTATTCATTGAAGGGGTCTTGTAGAAGGGTGCCAATGTCGGCTACCCTTTTGGAGGTTTCCATAATATACATTTAAGGGGTCCTCTAAGAAGTCGCCGATGTTGGTTGACCTATTGGAAATTCCCTTCATATACATTTTAAAGGTCCTCTTTGTGGGCGCCGCTATCGGCTGCTCTTTTGGAGGTTTCCTTGATATACATTTAAGGGGGTCTTTTGAAGGGCACCAATGTTGTCTGCCTTATTGGAGGTTTGCTTGATAAAAACTGGACGGGCTCTCTAAAGGGATGCCATTGTTAATAGCTTTTTTCGAGGTTTGCTCCAAATATTTGGACGGGGGGCTTTTGGAGGGATGACAATGTTGGCATCTCTTGTGAAGGTTCCCTTAATAAATATTTGAAGGGCCTTGCAGTATAGTTTTGTTGTTGGTACCATTTTTAAAGATGTTTTTTTAAACATTGGAGGAAGATTTCTTTTAAGAGGTACCGATGTTGGCATCTATTTTGAAGATTTTCTTTCTAAACGTTGAA
The DNA here is from genome assembly GCA_963971425.1 of Bryoerythrophyllum caledonicum. Lineage (NCBI taxonomy): Eukaryota > Viridiplantae > Streptophyta > Bryopsida > Pottiales > Pottiaceae > Bryoerythrophyllum > Bryoerythrophyllum caledonicum. The sequence continues at coordinate 29,791,069 of OZ020517.1, read as the reverse complement.
GGGGTTACCTAAAGAGGTACCAATGTCGAGATTCCTTTCATTAATAAACATTAAAAATCATGTAATGGGATTTTGATATTAGCGCCTCTTCTAGAGGTTCCGCTTTTAATATTAGACAAGTGCTCTGGAGCAGTATCGATGTCGGCACCTTTTATGTAGGTTTCTTTTTTAAATAGTGTAAGGCCCTTTTTAGGATTGTCCATGTGGCCATCCGCTCGGAAGGTTTCATTTTTAAACATTGAAAGGGCTCCTTAGAGGAATGTTCATGTTAGTACCCTTTAGAAAGTTCCTTTTTCAAATATATGAAGGGCCCTCAAGAAAAGTATCAATATTAGAGACTTCTTCTAGAGATTCCTTCTACAATTAAAGAAGTCTATCTTCTTGTAAGGTCAAAATTTTGTGCTCGTCAACATCGATAATGCAATCTATTCTTTTAATGATTTTTCCTTTTTGTTCTACGATGACGCACTGCCAACATCGGCAGAGCATTTTTTAATTATATTTTTCTGTTTTTTTCCATGATTTTTTGGAAGTTTTTATTTCGTTGAATTTTACCCTATCCTGATTATAAGCCGCCGATATCGGCTGTCTCTTCATAGTGTCACTACAAATGTCTTTTGCTTTGCCAATTGAACGTACCCGGCATCGGCAACGTTCTTGCTTGTAGTGTCCACTCTATCAATTGCCAGTATCAATGCTTTTGAAAAATATATTCCTTAGCATTTATTGGGTAGTATAATATTTCCATGGAAGCTTGTTGTGATGCCGACGTCGACTGCGTTTACGAGCCTGACAGGATATAACATTCATTGTTGATGGCAACAAATGGTTTTGTTTGGTTCCAATTCTTAAGTATGGCCGACATCAGTCACGTTCTACGACGTCTTCCCCTATACTTATGTAGTAACTTTCAGTCTTTGTTTGCACTTCCAACTTCACCTGCCAAGTCATTGCTAATAAAACTTCTTCATGGCAAGTTCTGTTTGATATTAAGATGGCGGAAATGTTGTCATGTAATTTGATATAGACGGTTCACAACAAATGAGTGCAATAGTCCAGCAAAAAAAGAGACGATTTGTATGTCGCCATTGTAAATGACATGGTGTGCATTCATGCAGGTTATTGTCTATTACCAATTTATCAAGAGTGGGAAGCTGAGAGCTGGTCTTGACAAAAAAGAACTGCGACTTTGTAGTCTCTATCGTACCGTTCAGCACATTAAAAATGCGAAGGTTCTTTGTGCCGCTCTTGCCACAATGCCTAGTGCCGACAAATCCTACATATGAGATCCTTACTTGGAAAGTAAAGAAGAATCTGTCTCGTTGAATCGAAAAGCAAAACTTCCTCTGTGTTCTCAATTTGACTTCCATTGCTTAGATAAGATTCGTTTCTTTCATCCACGACTTAGAAGATGGCATAATGATATGAAATTTACTGATCTTATAATTGATGACTTTGAAATGCCCTTCAAATGCAGACATCTACCAATTGAGTTTGATTTGTCCTATGCAATACGTTAAATCTATTCAAGAGATTGATCGTGACAAGGAGCAAGGTCACATCGCAAGACTTTCCAAGACCTAAGAAAAAGCTTGCATTGCCATGTAGGGCAAGAAGTATTGTGTAGCAAAGATTGTGTAGAATAGGCTACCTACAGCTGCTCTAACTTATATTGACCTCATGGAAATTTATAAGAAGAGCAGACTGGAGAAGATGTAATTTTTCTTCTACAAAGACAATAATTATCGATGTGTCGACAATCCTCAACGACCGTGAGTGGTTTCAAAACCCCATGTCCCAGACGTCTGGCCGGTGAAGATGGGCACTAACCTTAGCAGGTCCAAAATACTTCCTCTCGAGTGCGGTGGCTTGAGACTTGCCAAGTTTGTAGAGATTTATCCTCAAAAGCTATTCGGCAAAAAGGCATTTCAGTGAATCTCGCTTCCTATCCTCCTCCTTCCAATCCTTCGGACCACTCTACCAAGAAATTTGGAAAGAACATCCGCATGAATCCTAAAGCTCCGACTACTAAACACCATAACAATTTTGCCTTTGCACTATCAATAGCTGCGAAGATCTACGATATCCTTATCGTACCGCTTGCAACTCTTGGCTGCATTATTACTTTACAATCCAATAGCATTTCAAAGGTTTCACGCTATGTGTTGACAATGGGCCAATTCTTGTCCATATTTTACAGATATGTCAAAAAAGTCACTTGGCAAGTGCGGTGTGTGGACCTACTTCAAGCACCTCTACTACATCTTTACCATAGTATATGGATTTTACTAGGACCTAGATGTCTTCATGCATACTCCTAGTTTCACATGGAATGAGATTAAATGATTCCTTTAGATTTTGCTTCTAAAACACTACAGTGCTTAAAATATAGGGTACTATTTTCTTTCAATTCTACAAAAATTGCGGTAAGACAAAAAATGCCACTTCAATATTTCATTCATGAGAAATTTCTTGTATACCACATGAGAATGACGAGATGGATGTTTATTGCACATGTGTTCTACACTTGTAGAATTTTTTTGGTCTCCCTACACCTCTATGCATTCCTTTGACCCTAGTTGCCCCTTTCACAAACATCATGTCCTAACTTGATCTCCATCAAAATTCCCCTAAATCGTATTTCTATCCTAAACTAACATTTTCCATCTCTAAACCGTTACTTTCTCACTCTCCTTGTTTATCACCATTTTCCCATATGAACTCCCTTATCGATACGACTAATAGTCCCTCCATAACAATTCTTTTCACCATCATTTTTTTTATCCACCTCAGGTGTGTTCGTGCTACCAACTTTCTATTTGCTCTCTCACTATTCGCCCATTTATCGTTACTTCTCTCTTATCTTTCTAACCTCCAAAAGCATATATTTTCATCATTTCATAAAATTATCACCACGGTCATAGGCCTTCTTCATGATGACTTGCAATTTTTTCCTCTTGAAGTCTTTTTATTGTCAAAAACTATTTTGGCTTGCCCAATGTTTCAGCCACCTACTCAACGGTAATAGGGCCAGTGACATAATAAATTTAGTGTTTTTTTCCCAAAATAATCTAGTAAACTTTTACTTTTTCTTCAAAATTATCTATTTTTTGTGTTTTAGGCTCGCGAACCAAGGCTCGCCGCTCTCCGCTCGCATGTCTACGCTCGCAAAATAGCCTCGTCCGGTGCAATGTTTGGAGATCGTAAGTGGACGAAGAAATATTGGTGAAACTTGTCCACCTGAAAGGATGTATCTCTCCAAATGGGTGAGACCCTCATTCCCTATGTTCTTACATGTGATTTTTCTCCTCTAAATTGGGAATCTGGTAGTAAACGTTTTGGTTAGCAAGGGCGTTTGTTCTTTAGTAATATATATTTATATATGGTTTGAGCATGTAAACACAGGCCATGATCAACATATGACATGTTTTTGTGATTGTGTACTAGGCATGGGACTTACATCGACGGGACAACTTGATGGATTTGGAAGATCTACATATGAGCCTACAAGACAATGAGAAGTCAGAAGTGAATCGTTTGATCAACATTGCTCTACTTTGCATCCAAAATGAGGCAGAGCAACGACCAAGCATGGAACAAGTGGCCATGCTACAAGGAGAGAATGAGGGAGAAGTTGTGCCATTGAAGGTAGGTTATGAAGAAGGATACCTAGAGAGCATAAGGTTGTTTGCAGCTGGGAAGGGTAGCCTTGGCATTGTGAAAGAAGAAGGGGAGTTGTCATTTTTGGATTTTCCAAGGCGAGTTGGAGTAGAGGATGATTCTTCAAGTGTTAATGTGCTTAAGCTAAGTGAAATAAGAGTGAGATAATCCTTTGTACATCTATTTATTTTGTTCTTTATCAATTTGCTTAACCCTACTAGGCTAGGAAGGTTGATATGTGGTCTCTGGGAGGTAAAATTGCACCATAGCAATGAACTGAGGAAACATGGTCTAGAATAGTCTTCACAATAGACGTGGAGCAAGTTACAATGATTGTGATGAGACCATTGGCGCACAAATTGGCGCCGGGATTGGTCGTGAGCCTGAGTTCTGTGGCGTGGGATTGCGATGAAATGCACCCTCTCCGTACGGCGTAGATGATGTTCTTCATGATCTATTACACCTTTAGATTTTTCCTAGGTCTTGTGAGCTCGTAGGCTTGAAAAGGTAAAGGAGCAGATGATTACACATTGATTATAGGTTGATTGAAAACAATGAAGATAACTATGCTCCTTGACTCAGAAACAAAAGCAACTTAAGACTTTGTCCACTTGCATTTAGTGGCTAAAATGTTATGGATTTGCCTTAACATGCTCAAATACAATTTTTTAAACCACTCTAATGATCTTGAGGCTCAACATTTTTTATACACTTTGGCAATTAAAAAGTTCCTACTGGAAGACTTTCTTACCAATTGAGATGGCATTCTAACTTTATTCAAAGATACTCAATTGGATACGCAACTTAGGTCAGAAGACTTTATAGACCAGTAACAATCATTAAACTTTTGTCATTTCAACCATTTGTAGACACTTTTGATTATAATTAGAAGTATTATTTTTAGAATCATTGTCTTGCTCAAAAATCAAACATTGAAAGATTAAGATTTCAAGCATCAGAGTATATAATAAATCTCTATAACATTAAGTTATATTGCCATTCTTCTTTTGATTCTACAAAACATGCAATTCCATATCCTCACTAAATCGCCTCCAAGCTTGAATGTTTGTTGAACTAGCCTTGGTTTAGAAGATTGTGCATCATAAATCCAACACCAAAGTCTATGAATCCAACACTAAAGACTACACCAAAGTTGAGCACATGCAATTTACCTTTTTCTCATTAATGATGAAAACATTATAGTAGGCCAGCTTCCTATTAGCACAATTTATATTGGTGAGGCACTGCAACCCATGCCAATTTGGGATTCTGCTTGTAATGTACTAGTTACAAGCAATGATTTTTAAATTGGCTAAATTAGCTAAGAAATCACAAGAAAAATATGCCTACTACTAATACAGTTTAAAAAGGACAACTAAAATGATTGACATGAGCAAGATTGCTAGTGATGTGAAGTGGTGATGGAAACTTCGCGAGTTCATGAGGCCCATTTGTAGCATCCATCAAATCAACAAAAATTTCATCATCAGCTCGACGACACATATAGGCCGTTCAAAAGTGGCAAGGCGATTACATAGTGATCGTCCATTTCACCAAACCCTAAGTCGCCTTGCCGCTGGCCTACGACTCTGCCGCCTTGCAACCTTGTCTTGACTCTCAAGTCTGGCTCCACTCTTGAGTCATGCCTTTTACTTAGTCGTAACTAGTCCCACCACTTGCAGCTTTGCATGTCCCACTTCTATTCTTACCTTTGACCTTTGATTTGAGTCCATGAGTGGGTTGAGTCTTGGAAATCGCCTTGCACTCTTGTCTTTTAGTCCCCCTTGCCGTCAGTTTGAGTTTGAATTTGATTTCAATCAATTTCAATCAATTCAAGTTTGAATTTGAGTTTTTGTTTCGGCGACACTTTGAGTTTGAGTTTGAGTTTGCAGCTACCAATGAGTTCTGATCCGCTTCAGAGATTCCTATGCCAAAGTCCTCTTCACCGCTAGAGTCAAAATGCAATTTTTTTAAATTAGTAGCGTTGCTTCTCTAGAATTGTAAAATTTGTGAGATTTTTAGATACCTCCATTTATTGTACCGTACGCTACGGTCAGTTTTGGCAAGCAATTGCCGAAGCATTTATTTTTTTCTGTCACATTGATTCGACACAATGGATATCACATAGGTATTGCATGAGTATCACCTAGATCTTGCACGGGTGTCACCTTGGTATTACATAGGTATCGCCTAGCCAAATCTCTTGAAATTTCCAAAATTTTGGTCAAGTCCCCATTTTGAATTAATTATGTACGAAACTGACCATAGCGTAGGGTACTAAGAAAGTAGGGGTTGTAATTCAATTTCCATACTTCAATGTTGGGGTGGGCAATAGCGTGCAAATTTAATGGAATATGATGCTTGAAAGTTGAAAGTTGAGTTTAATGGAATGAGGTGCTTGAAAGTTGGGTGTTCATTACTTCTAAATTACCATTGTTGTTGTTGATGTAAGATATGGTGTTTTTTAATTCAAATATGATGTTCTTTTGTTCAAATATGGTAATTGTATACTGTTCCATTTGTTGTTCTTAAGTTCAAATATGTTGTCCCTAGTTCAAATTTGGTGTTCTAGAGTTTAGATCTAGTGTTCTTGTGTTCAAATCTGGCCTTTTTTAGTTGAATTAGACATCAACGACGCTAGCTTGTGTACATCTTTTGGTTCTCTTCCCGTGCTTGGATTATAATCTACATTTTTTTATTTTTTGAAATGTCTACATTTGTAGGGCGGGCATATCCAAATTCAAAGGAGATTTTTTGAACTGCAAATGACAACATTGTGCTAGAATACTGTACGAAGTGGTCACTTTTGGACCTTACTTGTAGAATTAAGATTTTTTTTGGATCCTAGTGATTTGGACACAATTAGTATCTATTGGTATCACCTACGCATTACATGGATATCGTTAGAGTATTACACGGATATCACCTTGGCATTACAAGGTATTGCCTATATATTACATGAATATCACCGTGGCATTATATGGACATCACCTAGATAGACCTCTCAAAATTTCCCTCAAAATGGACAGTCTCCATTGTGAAATAATTGTGTACGAAATGGAAGATTATGTAGGGTATTGCATGTGGAATATGACAATTTACTGATCAAAACAACATGAGTAGATATATTTACTCAATTAATGACTATTAACCATAGTCATGAAATCCAATATTGATTCAACATGTACTTCATGACGCTACATATGAGCAACCTAAGAACATTGATATCTCTGAGAACTATGACTTCAACGTCTTCCTCACAAGTAAATTGTATTTGGGGTCTTATTTTTTTTTGTATGCTTGGAATAGTTTATACATACTACAATTTTTTTAACAATATCTTATCATGTAGAGGGGCATATCTAGGTTGAAGGGGATTTTTTTGAACTCCGAATGTTATTGTTGCTAGATTAGTGGATGTAAAGTATGAAAATAACATTATCATTAAAATTTTAATTAAAAATATATACTCACATTTTACTATTAATCCCTAAATTTCCAAGGCATTTAGATCAAAAACATGTTGAGACTGCTCATTCTAGTGCAATAAATAAGGAAGGTAACAAAAAAAATTGTTCCTATTTTTAATCATAGGATCTCAATTAAGACTTATTAAATGACATACTCACAAAATTAGATAAAATTTGACCTCATGGATTGAAAGATTATAGTGTTTGAAGTAGAGAAAATGGTTCATTTTCTCCCTTGCGTTCATTAGATCATCAGACTTTGACTTCACTTGGTGTCAACGTTTTGCACTACAATAGGTCTAAATTCATTACCACCATGTCAAGCATGATATAAGTTTCTTGCACACCAATTTTTTGAGGTAAAGAAGGGGAGTAGCGTATTCAAAACAATTGTGAAAGGAACGAAGGTTCAAATATTGCTAATTCATCATTTATTTTTTTGTGAACTAAATATGTTTTAGAATGATAATCTAAATGGTCACTAAAAAGGTTTACACCACATATTGTTGTGGAAGAAATAAAAAGTAAAACATATAAAGATCTCTAAGTTTTTTGTGGAAAAGAGAAGCTTTTTTGATACCTTACCCGACAATGTGTGACAATGTTTGAAAATGTTTGACTTGGATTAACATGCTATTTTTCACTAAAAACAAGAATTTTTTATTGAAAATATGAAAAGAAATAACATTACTTGATAATATTAAAAATCTCACATTTAATCCCTGAAAGCTCGTGACGATTTCACACCAAAAACACTTCAAAATTGTTGATTCTAGTGCGATGAGTAAGGAAGGAAACAAAACCTTATATTTATCTTTTTGACCGTAGGATCTTTATGAAGACTTACTAAGTAACATACTCACAAAACTTCATACACTTTGACCGCACAGATTGAAAGATTATAGTGTTTGAGGTCAAGAAAATGGTTCATTTTCTTCCTTGAGTTGAGTGGATCAGCAGACTTTGTCTTCACTTGGTATTAAATGTTTGCACTACACAAGGTCTAAATCTCTTACCATTGTGTTGAGCATGATGTTAGTTCCGTATACAACAATTTTTAGAGGTAGAAAAAGCGTGTAGCATATTCAAAACAAATGTGCAAGGAGTGGAGGTTCAAAGATTGTCAATTCACAATTTATTTTTTGTGAATTTAATATGTTTTAGAATGATAATCTAAATAGTCAATAAGAAGGTTTACACCACATATTGTTGTAGAAAAAGTGAAAAATATGAAGATCTCTAGGTTTTATATAGAAAAGATGAAGTTTTTTTCCCGCTTGCCGAAATGTGTAAAAATTTGTTAAAATGTTTTTTAACACTAAGACCAAAAAAAATTGACATCTTCGAAGCACGTAATATTCTCTACATATATGGAAAATCTCAATGTCAATAGAGACGTCTAGCAAAATTTTGGAGCTGCCCAGAGCCCCCATATCCAACTTTGAGTAGTACTAACTTTCAAACCATGAATCCAAAAAAAATAATAAAAATATCTCCATGGAGCTCTCATCAGGGACAATCTAGTATAATTTATTTTTTTAAAAGTTCATTCGAATTGTAGGAACCTGCCCAAAATCCAAAACATACGCCCCACGTACACTTGGGCTCTTAGGGGTTAATAGAGTGTTTTGGCAAAACTTTGTGAAGTTGCCCGACTTGCCCGCTCCCAAACTTTGTTTTTCTATAAAATTGTAGAACTTTTTCATTAAGATTTAAATTAGCTAAATATGAGAGCCTTGTAGTCAACCACTCATGAATGATTAAATTTCTTGGGACAATGAACAATAAAATTTGGGGTTTAGAATAAAGGATCAAAGGTTTAGGGTTCATACTTTAGGTTTTCTAATTTAGTGATAGGTAGCACTTTTTGAAAAAAATTACATATTAATTATTTCTCTTCTATTTTATTTTTAAGCACCACTCACCGCTCATCATTCACCGCTCACAAGATACCATCGCTCCATTTGAACTTATTATGATCTCTCCGGCAGTAATCTCGATCTCCATTTTCATGGAGCCTCTTGAGAGCCCATGATGATCCAAGGTCGTCTCAAAGCGCTTTCGGTTTGTCCATGATGATCCAAGGTCTCTTTCTCCTCCTCAAAGCGTTTTTGATTCATCACCACCTTCTTTTGGTTCGATTCCTTCTCCTGCTTAAACTCCGCTGCCAACTTTGCAAGCTCATACCTCAAAATGGCAGTGGGCGATTGTTCTTTAGGGGGGAAAATGGAGGGAAATGCCGTAGTGCAAGATCCAAGTTTTGGAGGTGAAATGGGTGGGAACTGGTCGGGAGCTTCCAAATTATAACCCAACAGATCCAACAAAACAACACCAAATAAAAAAGAACGTAACATGAAAAATCAATCAAAACCCAAGTCATCTAAAGGACGCCATAAAAAATGATCAATCGCACACAGACCATCGTGGCTCGGCCATCAGAGGGGCCATTGGTTTCAACGCCATCCCTACCACCAACAAGCATACGGCTCCTCGCCCTCCCCTCACCAAACCCTAGCTCACCTCCCTTGCAACAACCATCTTGCAAACCTCCGCTCACCTAATCCTAGCTGACCTCCCTTTCAATCATCTCGCAAACAATCAAGACTTCAAATCATCAATGCAACACTCTCGTCTTCCAAAGACACAAAATCCACCTCTCAAGAAGAGGATGCCATCGCTAAACTCAATGGAGATGAACGAGAGATAATGTAGACCTAAACTAGATGGTTGTTATAAACTAAAAAAACAAAACAAAAGACAAAATTAGAAACTAGGCAACAAAAGAATGTGTACCCCACATGTACACACACATCTGGTGTGTGTGTACATGCGGAATACACCTACTTGGATTACATGCTTGAGTCGGGGAACATATTAATTATATATATCCTATCTCGATCCCTATGGAGCTGCAAAAAATAGAATACAAACAAATCAGTCACGGAAACAGTCAAGCATATGTTGCCTACAGGTGCCAAACCAAAGAACAATATGCGCCGCTTCTGGAATCTCATTTTTGAGATCCCAAATGTAGAGGCCCTTGTACAAATGTCCACTATTTCTACAAAGACTCCTACATCAGTACAATGCGCGACGTCATTCATGCGATTGGCGACCTTCTCTGCAAGTCTTTTAAAGTCCTCCAACTTCCGGCCATGCGGGGCTTTGCTGAACATCCTATGCCAAATCGCACTTCGCTGCAAGATAAAAACAAACATAAGAAAATAAAAAACACTCAAGGAATTCAAAAAACAAAAACATAACAAAAGAATGAATTTACTAGAACAAGGGCTTGGACGTCCTTGTTCTTTTCAAAAAAGTGTCCACCAGCACCAAAAAGCGCATTCTTCTTTTGTATCGACCGTTTCATGATTTCTCCGGCAGTGATTTCGATCTCCATTTTCATGGAGCCTCTTAAGAGCCCATGATGATCGAAGGTCGTCTCAAAGCGCTTTCGGTTTGTCTCCTTCTCCTCCTCAAAGCGTTTTTTATTCATCACCACCTTCTTTTGGTTCGATTCCTTCTCCTGCTTAATCTCCGCTGCCAACTTCGCAAGCTCATACCTCAAAACCGCGGTGGGCGATCGTTCTTTTGGAGGGGAAATGGAGGGGAATGCCGCGGTGCAAGATCCAAGTTTTGGAGGTGAAATGGGTGGGAGTTGGTTGGGAGCCTTGGGTTGGCCGCCTCGTTCGAGGTCATTGGCCGTTTTTTTTCAAAAAAGCTACTGAAAAGTTACAAGATAGACGATAACTATTGACATGAAGTCACGACGAAAACAACAACAACAGACCCAAAAGGTTCACTTTTTTGTGGTCACGAGATCCATAATGGGTCTCTAGAGGTGTTAAAACTCAATTTGCGTGGAATTCATGAGGAATTAGGTTGTGAAATTTGAAGTTTACATATGTGCACACAATACATGAACACTCTCCAAAATCAGACTATGATTTGGAGTCATAGAACTTATGGAAAAGCTAAGAATACAACACAAAATACATCAAATACACCAAAATACAATGAATACCATGCCACATACTATGTTATATTTTGTACACAAGCAAAATGATTTTGGTCTTAAATTTTGATTGAAATTTGTCTTCAAAAGCTTCTTAATTGTGTGTGATTGTTGATCTCTCATCACATACAAAAAATTTGTATAAGTTAGAGACATTTTTGAATACAATCAAGTAGACAAAAGTAAAAAGATCATCAATAATCATGAGTAAATTTTTTCTTCACTTTGATATGTCAATGCGAAGCTATTGACCTAGTGCACATGTGAACCTTTTTTTATTCAAAGTATAAAAATTCTCACAAGAATCTATTGATGGATAGAGTAGTATACCTTTCAAAGTCCACAATTTTCATTACCAATATACGGTATCTTTAAACAGTATAATATATTCCATCAACCATTGGATGTTGCACAATTTTTGCCCAAAGTTCAGGTCTTGGTTTGAGTTCAATTTTGTAAGGTTGGATACTAAAATTAGGTATTATGTTTCCATCAAAGTTAGTTCTAAGAAGAAAAATGAGCAAGTATCTTCGTTTTGGAGAAACATGACCTAGGCACTAAAGGCTTAAAGGGTCAAAGACAACAAGCCAGGCAATTGTATAAAGTTTTGCTACAACACTCTATTGAATGTGAGATTTTCAACACTAACAAGTAATAATATTTTCTCCCATATTGTCATATAAAAATTTGTCTTTGGTGTAAAATTGCATTATAACCAAAGTCAAATTAAATTTCAAGCAATATACTCAAAATAAAACTTCTTGTTTTTGACATACAACTTAGAGATCTTGTAGTTTTTCACTACAAGACATGGTGTAAACCTTCTAACTTACCGTTTGAATTGGATGAGATCCATCTTCTCAGATATTCCAAATCATCTAAGGCAGGACGACCCAAAACCAACCAACAGCCTAGTATTGCTCTTCTCTACACCTTTCCTAGATTTTGGGAAGGAAGTGTAGCCCATATTTACATTACTTAAAATTTCACAGGTCAATACACAATCCATGTAGAGACAGGCTACATTTCCTATATGAATTGTAATAAGGGTATAGAGAAGAGCGGTATATGGCCCGCTCACTACAGTCAATCCGGGTTCGCGGTGTCAGGGCCCGATTTTAGGCCTGACACCGCGAAGAGCGGCCCTTCTCCCCGAGCGCCTTTTCGCCTCCATGCGCCCTTCTTCCCACGATAACGTCCACTTTCGCCCAAATTTTTTTCGCGCTGCCTGTATCTCTTATCGGCATTCTCGCCAAAAGCCCTTCTCCTCCCGCCTTCTTCGGATCACCAAAAGCCCCTTCTCGCCCCGACACGTGTACTCCATGGGGGACCCGTCCTTCTCGGCGGCTGCCGGCGTGAAGTGTCATCCACATCGTTTGCATTTGGCACCGTCTTTGGCACAATCCATTGTGCCGTGTAGTACCCTGCCAGAAGGAGAGTGATTGTCTCTGCGTGAATGGAGTTCCTCGATCTCAATCTCCCCATACAGGACAGGCCGAATGGGAATTCTGGCGAGACGGCGCAACCAACGGTTGCCGATAACGGGGCAACAGGGAGGAAATGGAGGCGTCAAGGGAGAAAGAAATTGGTTGGCGTGCGTGAGAAGGGGGTGGAGGACCTTGATGCCGCGTTCCGGGAAGGCCCGCATGCAGACTACCTGAAGAAACACGGTGACAAGGTTCTTCGGATGCGCGATTCATTACAGAACCCTCCTCCAATAATTTTGACATGGAAATGTCTTAGGTGGAACATGGAGGCCGAGAATGATACGAGGTTCGTAGAGGATCCGCAATCATCGAAGAGGAAGCAGTCCAAGCTTATTGCCTACATTCCCTAGGATAGGATCTTGGATTTCGTGGAGGGTGAGCAATTTGGCCGAAAGGATGTAGAGACTACCTTCGTCCGTGACAAGAACGACCCCACAAACGTTGGCAAGAAGATGCACTATCGGTGGAACTGCCACATCGAGTACCAGCGGTAAGTGAATCTCGACCTCTGATATCACGATATGCACGGTAGATCTGCTTATCGGATGTGCTGTAATATCTCTTCAGTACTGCAGGTATCTCTAATGGTCATAGCCGATCGCAGATGGCGTTGACAATACGGTCTCAAAGACAACATGGACAAGATTCAAGCAATCACGCCGGAAATGACACCAACGCCATCGAAATACAATCACAAAGGGAAAGAACTTACTTCCAAGTTCCGGCGCTGGCCAGAAAGGCCTTCGTGCCACCGATGCGAAGGAGGGGGGGTCTATGAAGGTGGACTGCCAATGTCGATTTTACGTAAAGAGGTACTATTTTCTCCCATATATCGCCGAGATATGGTACTTTTGCTTGGAACATGTCGACACACAGGGCCTCTTCATCCACGATACGGACACTGTGCAGAGGGAAAAGCTCCGCTTTTGGAAGTACATGTCGGAGGAAGTAAGGCTTTGGATTTTTAGGCAATTTGAGGAGCAAGTTCCGATGGTAGCAATAATACAGAAGCACCAGAAGCTGGTACTGAAGGCATGCGATGAGGGCACTCTTACGCCTTCTTGGGATTGTTTCCTTAGTATGGAGGACATCCGCAACATATGCGGCGTCCGTGCGCAGGAACTATACAAGAAACACGACAATGACGCTAAGAGTGTGAGAATGTGGGTAAAAGAAATCGAGGTACGGTTTTTTACTACCAAGATCCGGGCAACAAGGTTGACAGAGTACTGAATGCCGATAACGTACCCTTTGTAATTGGGATTCAAACCCCATTTCAGACGCACATGATGCTGAAATACAGTCACGAAAGCATTATTGCTATAGACGGGACATTCACAACAAACAACAAAAAGGTACTCATACCTATATCGTGGTCCATTTAGGGTCCGTCTAGAATTTAGGAGCACTGACTCCCCTACCGATTAATTTCTTGCTTGCGTGTCCAGTATCCGTTCTTCACGATGATGGTATTCGACGAGTGGAGAAACGGGGTTCCAGTGGCTATTGTGATCACTGGGAAATCCAAACAAACAAATCTCGTGCCTTGGATGCGCGCTCTAAAGCAGAATTTGGTGCAAATAAGGCCGGATTGGAGACCCACTACCTTTGTTCTTGACGACGCCGATAATGAGATCAACTCTCTTCGGTAAGCGATTTAGCATTCTTACGTTATCGGGTGACGGGCCTTCGGCGAGTTGTACTTATCGGTTTGTCGGGTTATCGCATGGAGGTTTGGCCGCACTCACATCTATTTCTATGTCTTTGGCATGTTTGTCGAGCGTGGCAGAAGAATGCATGTGCTAAGTTGAAAGACATGGAGACGAGGGCCGGAGCCTTGCGAATTGTGGGCTCACTTATGTACGTATCGGCGACACCAAGTGACTTCAAAGACCCTTCGACGAGAGCTCCCGGCAATAAGGTGTGGAATTTGGTAGAGTGGGTGCAGCACGTCTACGGCAAAGCTAAGGCTCTCTTGCCAGCCGCTGATGCATATTGGAAGTACTTTGACAAGGAATGGCTCCCGAAAATCAAAATGTGGGTTGTGGGAGACCGAAAAATCCCCCATGCTGGCCAGGACACCACTGTAGCAATCGAATCATACCATTCTAACATGAAAGCAATGCTCTGGCAATCCAAAAGGAAGCTTATCGGCCGAAGGATGGACTGGCTTATTTATGAGCTCATTGGAAATGTCATCGAGAAGTATGATTACAATCACTAGTGTAAGCTGAACGGTTTATAAAGAACAAGAGGCAGCGGCAGATCATGGTCAATGCAATCAACCAAGCAAATACAATTCTCGATAATGTGGTCACCTTGCCTAAGTGGATGGGAGGTGCTACATACATTAAATCCTCAAATAGGGGATACCTTACGTATGCGGTATACAACCCATGCACCGAATGGGCCGTCTGCCAATGTGTTCATTCCCAGAAAGGAAACATCTGTAAGCACCAGATTAAGGTCCTGAAAATGACAAGACCTGACCTAGCGGAGGGAAAAATTGCTAGATATGTGGGCTCCCTTCATGGCACGATCCAAGGTGGAATGATGAATCTCCTCCGCCTAGACAATGGTCGACACCCGAATACCGAGGGCTTCCCTGATAATGATGTCCCCTCCGATACTGAAATCGGAGATGTAATCTCAGTGGCTTCCAACCATCAAGAATTAGGCGAGACATGGGTATGTGACTTTAATCGTATGCATCAGCTTGTCCTGAAGCTACTCGACAAGGCTTATCAGCAACTGTTGCTGGCAAGACACTTGGATGCAGCTTTGCGCAACACCGACGCCACCCTCTCAAGGTTGAAGGCTGAAATCGAAGCCGGTCTGCTTCATCCACTGTAGGAGATAGTTGCACCGCTCCCCACAAATGAAGACGGTCTTGGAATGAGGCTCTGAAGATTGCATGACTTCCTGGATTCCAGAGGTTTTCGGGTGAGGTCCGTTCCAGCTAGCGAAAGACAAACTCAAGAAACGGCTTAGGTTATCGGTTTTGATGTGGTTGAGGATAAAGGGCAGAGGATTTTTGGTGGTTAATTGCGCCGATAACCATTAGTAATCTCCTGAATGAATATTGCCGATAAGATGCTCTTAGATTAAGTTCCATGCATCTCCTGAAATTTCCAGTGAAGATGTATATCGGCTAAGTCTTTAGTTATGAAGTTAAAACTCAACCTTCAATATAATTGGCAAAGACTGGATTTTAAGTTCCGCTTAGAGGCCTCAAGTGGATCTCAAATTCCGTTCGAGTATATTATCGAAAAATTTGTCATTTACAATGAATGAAATGTACAACCTCGGCATCCTATTAATCTGTACAAATTCCTGGAGTCTATCGGATGTGTACAACACCCCCTCCCTTATCGCCTATTTCTTCGTCTTAGTGGTGCCCTTCGGTTTTTTCGGTTTTTTCGCCCCTTCGCGCACTATTGCCTTCTTCTGCCTTGCTCGAGTCACTGGTGGGTCCTTGAGCACTTTGAATCCCTGAAGTTCACGTTTTCCCACTGTCTCCAAAATACCGAGAACTAGGACTTCCTTCTTCTTCGCCGTCTCTGCACCAGCTTCCACGAAAACAACGTCCGGACTTTTGCTTCCGAACTCCACCGTATCCTGTCCACATAGATTGAGAGCATCGTGGAACGAAAGTGGTGCGACAATCTCCGTGTACAGCGCTAGCATGAACCATCGGTACGCCTTCTTCCCATCCCAGTTCAAATATTGTGTCCCCATTGTCACGGTCTTCTCATCCGCCTCGTTACGCCCACCACGTGCAATAAGGTACTGCCAGAAGCCCAAGCATGCCATGAAACCACACTCCCAGCTTTCTCGTTGATTAGGCAGAGGCAAGCTTATCGGCTCTCGACTCTGTCATTCTCGCCAACTTCGAGATCCGACCTTCACGCCCTTCGCGTTTGCCCATCCCTTGTGCACAAAGAAGAGAAAGTTGTCGACTTCCCGACCCTTGTGCATACCTTTCGCTGGGTCCAGGTGATACGTTCGCCTTTGCTCCAGGACAAAAACGCTCCAGTGATCCTTATCGTGGTAAGGGACGATAAGGGTATTGGGCGACTTGTTGGTGGTACGAAACGAGCGGCTGAGAAAGCTCACGATGTCATCCCAATCTTTCTCAGAGTCTGCTAGATAGCATTGCAACGTCGCCGATAACCAGTTGTGCGTGTGATGATACTGGATTCGAACATGCTCATTCGCACGGTAGACGACATGCCAAGGAGGAAATCCAGAATTGTCCCTTCTATTTCCCGCTTGTCCTTTAGCACACAATGCTAGTCCACTAGTAACACGCAATTAAGCAATTATGCACTTGGCCATTTAAAAGTGCACTTGGGTACAACGGTGGCCATTGCGAACAAAAATGGCAAAATTGAAAAAAAAAAAAAAAAAAATTCCAAAGGAAAAAAAATTGAGCTTCTGCAACAATATTACGTACAATCATGGTTGTTCATATTGGAAGCAATTTTTTGGCATTTTCAACTAATTTGTGGTGGCCCCTCGTTAATACTAGATAAATAAGTATTTAATATAGTTTCACAATATTTCAAAGATAGATTTGAAAGATTGTAGTATGTAAACAGGCGTAATTACAAAAAATATACTTTATGCAAGGATTGGCAGTTGATTAAAAGATATTCTACGTAGTACATAATGCATATAATGGTGAAAACTAAATATAGATGCTTCAACAATTGGACTTAGCACCAATAGTAAACACAGCTTTACTCTAAAGGATTAATGACATAACGTCTTACATCACCCTTAGAATATACTACTCTTACACATACACTATATATCAATTACCATACACAACTAGTATACTCTCAAAAAGGCACACTATCTACTCCATGGAATTTAGGGCTGCTTGCAAACGGTCATCATCGATAGCTTCGGTTTACATTGCAATATATTGTAGGATGTGAGCCTTTGCCGATTGAAGAATGCGAATCCTGCTTTCAACCTGCACTCCAAATACATTGCGCTTTCTCCACCCGCTAGCCCCGGACATGGTTCTTTCCAGCATGTCTATCCATGAAAAAATGCATGCATCTTTCTCTACCCAACTATGGCTCTCCCCACATGGCTCCCAGAATGAATCCATGCAATTTGCATACTGTTGTGTAGAAGACCCATGTCCATCAGCAACCCCCCTTTGGATGATGGGCCAATACCAACAAACCTTAATCTTAAGTCTCCATTAGTTTTTTCCTTCCTCAATCACTTTCCCCACATAGAATGGTACACCGCCTTCTATCTCTGCTCGATCAACAGTCAAAGCTACAAATTGTCCACAACGGATATCAGATTGTGGATTAAATGGTGGAAATGGGTCGTGATTACATTCATACATTGTTCCTTCTTCGGCGCGTTCCTCAACATAGTTGCGCTCTGTTTGTTGTGCCCTACGCACTGTTTGATTAGAGGGTCTTCCTCTACGACGACCAAAGTATCCTCGAGCCTCGGCATTTGGAAGCATGGCCACTACCTGCTCTACGACATTTACCTCACGATTTTCTTCACTTGTACCATCCATTACTTCCAAAGATGCGTTTCCTGTAGGTCCGGTGTTGGAGAACTCTGAAGGCCAAAACGGTGAGGTACGATGCTCATTGCTACGGTCTTTGTGTGGAAATTGAGCTAAATAGAGTTTCAATCTTTCAGCCTCTACTTTTGCCTCACGATTCTTCTCCTCATGCTGCAACCTTTGAATGCACCTTTGTTTATATGCAATGAAGTCATCCAACGCCTTCAACTCCCGTTCGTCCACTGCAAATATTTCCGCAAACGATGGTCGTTCATCCCTATTTGGCAACGACCTCAAAGTTTTTGTCCCTGCCTCCGGTCCCCATCGATCCTTGTAATAATGCTTGTGTTGTACTCGAACCTCACGAGTCCCTTCTCGATTGTCTATATAGAATCGCATGTGGTGCGGAAATGTTATGCCCACCAATGAATCTTGATCTGTCAGTAAGTGAGGAGTTATGAACAATTTCCAATCCCATACATTCTCTAGCAGCCGGGCGCTAACAAATGCCTCCGTAGGAGATGTTCCTCGTTCTATAAGACTCATCATTTCCTTCAACGAGTCGACGTTTGACCTCTTCAACGTATTTGATATAGAGCTGAAACGTTGATCAATATCTTCGTGTGTATGGCCAACTATAAGAAAAGATAGTTCCACCTCCTGAAAAAATCCCAATCCCACCAATGTAGCACATAGAGCAAACATATAAATGTTTTTGTTCTCACGCGTGCAGTTGTCGGCCTGAATTCGTAGTATTGGTGGCAAAAGCCCTTCCTCCGCAGCACATCTCCAATCACGTACAACAATATACTCACGACTTGATTGCTATCGTGTTTGTGGTGAACCCCAAACCACACGTCGCAATATAAACCAATCCCATGTACAAGAGCACCACACAGATGGGTCTTCACAAACCGGTGTTCAATGATCTTCACAACCTGACGCATCCTCGGTACCATGGTCGTGTTTTGGTCCATGCCATCCACTATGATGCACATGTACAACTCAGGGCTAATATAACACGACCTCTTGAATATCCAATAATGCCTACGTTCTTCCATCTGGTTGCGCAGATGCAACATAAACAACTCCTTTATCTTTATCCTTGCATCCGCATTGGTGGTTCCTTCCATGGCACATTTATACTCCCAACAATGATAACACTTTGAGAATCTCGAGAATGGAGATACTTGAACATGGGGATATTTGATGCGCCACATCCTCCGGAACGAACTCATAGAAATGGTTTCCCCATTACAAATTCTCTTCGCCTCCTCGTTCACGTAATTGAATATATCAAATTTGGCAGTATTCATAGGAAGGAGAATCAGAGGCACTACTTCGTTGTCACTCTTACGGCGAATACAACGATGAGGTTGAGGACAACCAACTTCATCGACAAACGATTTAAAACAAGCCTCTGATGTAGACATTCTAGTACTCTCTCTTATCGGATCTGAAAGGATATTGCCGTGAATCGATGTCATTCTTCCAGAAGAAGAAGAACGTCGGTCTCCGAAGGAGGCCGGCGTGAATAAAGTGTCTGTTCGTTCCACTACTAAGACCATGCCCACTGGACAAGGAATTAGTTAGCTAGAACTACTTCCCTCTCTCGAGGGTAGACACTATGCCAAAAGTAGCCAAAGACCCATAAACCAAACAACCAGCCAACGATCCACTAACCAAGCGACTAGCCAACAAACCAACTATTAACAAAGCAAGTAGTCCGAAACATTAAAACCAACTAATCATGAAATCAAGGCGGGGGAAGATTTAAGGGGGGTCTTGTGTATCGGGGAGGGCTTGGTTATTTTCGATTTTGCGTTTATGAAAAAGAATGGACATGGCATATTGAATAGCTATGGTGTTAATGTTTTTAAAGGTGGTTTTAATTGTTTCAATGGGTATTTTGAAAGTATCTTCTAGAGTTTTTATAGATGGGATAAAGGTGGTGGCACGAGCGCCGGCCGTGATTACAATGAGGGGGTCCATATTCCAACCAAGGGCGATGATGTCTTCAATGAGGGGTTGGTATTTTTCTATTTTGTTTTGAATGGTTTCCTGGGAAAATCTGTCGTTGCAATATGTGAATTCAATGAATTGAATAGTGTAGTCTTGGTTAATGTGATCGGGTGGTGAGTCATTATATGGTAAACCTTTGACACAAAGAATGTCTGGTTTTAGTCTAGCATTACAATGACATCTTTGAGTCTCACATGAGCATGGGAGTAGCCAAGGGGGGACCGTATTTTCTTGTGGATTGTTATTAAAGGTGCCGGCATTCATTAATATAAAACATCTCGATTTGTTGTAGGAGGTGGTTAGCTTTTGTACTTCCCATACCGCTTTATTATGTCTTTTAACAATTAGGGAATGTTTGTGGTGATTTTGGCATTTGAGTAGAACATGAAGCCATGTATCGGGGTCCGTTGAAGGGCATATGGGGCATGTTATGGATGGGAATCTTTCTATTCCAAAGAAGAGTTGTTTGCGAGCATTACCCATATACTGACCAGTACGGAATTTGATGAGGCATGTTATTTGTGAGTCTGAGATGATGGGGTTTTTCCAGAAATTTGTAGAGAGTTCATTATCTATGTTGTTATTGTTAGTCCATTTTTCAATGTTAGGGATATTTTCTGATATTGTGTCCAGGTTGTTGTAAAGGTCTTGTTTTATGAGATATTTGTTTAGAAATCTAATCGGTCCTTTGTCGGGGGTATCTTCTTTGGATGGCGAGTCTTCTTTTTGAAAGTAGAATGGGGTAGCATGGACATGTTCATGTGGGTCTTTAACCTTTTTGTGTGTTTTTTCTCGGCCTTCTTTTGCTAGTTTATCTGCCTCTTCGTTGCCATCAATATTGGCATGGGCTCGCACTTTGTGTAGGGTTGTGATTTGTGTTCGGTTTTGTAACATTCGGACCATTGATATTAATATGGTTTGGTCGGGGTGACTGTTGTGAAGAGTGGGGTGTGTTATTTGAGTGTTTAGTAGGTAAAGTGCGTTTATACACTCAGTGAATATATGTGCGGGTTCATTATTGTATTTTGTTGTGATGAGTTGTAGTGTTTTGTGAATG
Organism: Bryoerythrophyllum caledonicum; assembly: GCA_963971425.1. NCBI lineage: Eukaryota > Viridiplantae > Streptophyta > Bryopsida > Pottiales > Pottiaceae > Bryoerythrophyllum > Bryoerythrophyllum caledonicum. The sequence goes on along the minus strand of OZ020517.1, from coordinate 29,769,813 downwards.
GCCATGAGTTCTGCTCTGAGTATATTTTGTAGTCCATGGAGTCTTTTGGCAAGTTTAATTTCCTTGGTAGAGTTATAAATGCCATAGCCAGCTTTTTCTCTTCGCCAAGATCCTGGGCTAATTTGTTCGGGTGGTTTAAAGGAGCCATCGGTGTAATAACTATGTGCGGGGTTAAATTTTGGTGTGGTATGATTTGGATATTTTGGGAGGGAGTACGGTGTGATAAGGTAGTTTAGTGTATTGTTAACATAGTTTAGTTTTGACCATTTTTTACTTCGGTTCACGGGGGTTTGTATAGGTGTTGGTGGGGTTAGTTTTGTATATAGTCTTTGTATGTTTAAATTGTCTGCTATGGAGGTAAGTTCGGCAAGTTGCTCTAGGGTGCCAAAGGTTTGATTTCGATGATGGACACATAGTATTTGTAGTGTAGATGGCTCGATTCGGGGTTTTTTTAGCTCGGGTGGAATATTAGTTTCTTCGTATGGTATTGAGTTTGCCTCGAATATTGCAATGATATGGGAATCTGGAAATGGGTCTGAGTGTTGGTTGTTGTTTTGGTACCACTTGTTGTTTGGTGTGATGATGATTGTACTTGTGTTATTTGGATCATGTTTGGCGACAAGTCTAGCCCAATGTATTGCTTGTTCCATTTCCTTCTTGTTGTGGGGGTGAGCTATCCCCTTACCAGCCCATTTGTAGTCAAAGGCTTTTCCCAGGGATCCGAATATTTTGTCTCTTTCAAAGGGTGAGTAGAATTTTTTGAGTTTGGTAGAACATGTGACCGGGGAAGAAAAGTATGATTGTTCGATGTTAAAGGATGAGATTAGTGAGTCTAAGATGGGTGTGGGTATTGTGTATTGCGCGTTTTTGAGGGGGTCATTTTTTGGTATTCGATATTTATACCGTTGGTAAAGCCAGATTAGTTTGGTTTCAAAGGGTTGGGTCATTGGTTCGATGTTTGTAGGAGTTTGTAGTTTTGTAGGAGTTTGTAGGAGTTTGTATTGTATTGATTCCATAACCATTGGAGTCGAGTGACGGGTATAGTGTGTAAATGTCGGCCATTTTCTTCGTATAGATGTGCTTGAGTGTTATCCATTTTAATTGTGTTTGAGAATGCAAGGATATCATTTTCGGGGTTACATTCTGATGTATGGATTTTTAAGAGTGGAATAATTATAGGTGGTATTACAAATTTTGAGTCTGGGGATTGTTCGTGGAGGTGGTGAGCTCGAATGATATCTGAGTAAATTTTGTTTTGAGTTTTTTGGTAATATTGTTTTAATTTTTTGATGTTGTGTGTGGAGGTGTTGGTGTCGTGTCGTGGAAAAAGGGCTCTTTGGGGAAGCCATTTATTGTATGTATTCTCATTGTGTTGCCATTGGCATAGATATTTTGTGTAGTTATTTTGTATATTATTTGTGTCTGTGTGTTGGATGTGTTTATGGTGTAAGTTGTTATTAATGGGGTATGTGGTAGGGTTTTTGGGGATGTATGTTGGAGGGCGAGGGTGTTGTGGATGTGGGGGGTTAGGGGGGTAGACTGGTGGGGGGATGTTCCTTGGAGTGATGTTGTTGTTGGTGGTGATGAATGAATCTTGAAGTATACAGGAGTACGGGTGTATGTTGCAAGGGATATGACATGTGGTGGGGCATGTTGATTGGCAAAAAAGTTGTTTAGCAATGTTTAGAGCACTTTTTAGTAATTTGGATGGGGTGAAGTGGTAGGTTTTGAAATCTTCATTGTTCATGATGTGTGTGCCGTTAGGTAAAGTAATTTGGCTTAGTTCAAAGATATTTTTTGAGAGGAGTTTTTGTAGGAGTTTTTGGGAGAGATGGGTATTTAGTGTGTTGTGATTTAATGTTTCTTGTCGCCATAGCATTTCTAGTGATGTGGGATTAATGAGAAAGTTTGGGAGTGTACTTTTAAGGTGGATTTTAGCTATGTGTTTTAATAAGAAGAATGTTTGCGTTATTGGTGATCTTATGCAGTTACTTTTTTTAATTCTGGGTATGTTTTCGGCTCCTCCATATTGGGCGAGGACATAATGAGTTAGTCCATTATATATTTTTCCAAGTCTACCTTTATCGTTTAAGGCATTTTGTAGTTGTTCACCTAAACATCGGAGATATGCGTTTTTAAGGGAGAAAGCTTCGAGCCCAAATAGGTTATGTGGGAGTTGGATGATTGCATTTGACATACATTTTGGTACTCCACATATGGTTTTTTGTATGGCTATTATTTTCTTATCGAGTTTTTTGATAGCAGGCATAGAATATGGTACACCGTAGAAACTGTATGCCACACCTGGACGTATTACAGTGTCAACCATTTTTATTTTATTTTTCATGGTGGCCGGACATGTTACTAGTTCTTTGCATTGTTTGATGAGTTTCGTTGTTGTAGTGTGGATTTGGATTTTCCATTTTAGTGATGGAACAAGATTTGTACCTAAGTATATGTATGGTTCATTTTGGTGTAGTATAGGGATCAGTTGATTGCGGTGATTGATGTTGGAAGTTTGCATTAGGGCTTTGAAAGTGGTAGGGTTTAGTTTGGATTTGTTTGGGCATCCGGTAGCAGCACATTTTGGGACACCTACGTCCATTCCGGTCCATTTGCAATATCTATCAATTTTATTGAGTTGTATTTGGATGGATTTAATTTTGTTAGTTATGGCGGCGAGGTCATCCGTGTATGCGGCAGAGTTCATTGTGACTTGTGATGTGCCAAAAGTGTATCCATTGTTGCCTCGTTCTAGCCATCTGAATAGTGGTTCTAAAAATATAATGAATAGGTATGGGCTAAGGGTATCCCCTTGAATAGTTCCCCTTTGGATGGATATAGGTTTTGTTTTCCCGAAGTGTTCTCCGATATAGCAAGTGGACGATTGAGAGTAAATGTTTCCAACAAGTGTACTTGTATCTTTTGGATAACCAGGGTCCGTCATTATTGCTAGTAGTCGGGCATGATCTATTGAGCCAAAGGCATTTTTAAAGTCAACATATAGTATATATATATATATATATATATATATATATATATATATATATATATATATATATCTTGATTTGTAAATCTTGCGTCTTCTAGTGCGGCTATTATAGTTTGTATTTGTCTAGCGGTACTTCTTTCTGCTCTAAATCCTTCTTGACTATCATGTAGGATTCTAAATTTTTCACCGTATGAGGATAGTATAGAGGTGAGTGTACTAGTGAAGAGTTTATATATTGTGTTAGCTAGTGCAATCGGCCTATGGTTGGGTAGTATAGATGGATCGCCTTTTTTGTATAGTAGAATTGTTGTGCTTGATTTCCATGACGTAGGTATTTATTTTTGTTTATAGCAGTGAGAGAAGAATAGGAATAATAGTTTATGGAATCTTGGGGGCATGTTTTTGAGTATTGAGTTTGGTATGCGATCTGGGCCTGGGGCTTTGTTGTTACCAAGATTCCGAAGGCATGTGTCGTATGTGGCTATGTTAAAGTATTTATGTAGTGGGATTTCTGGTTCTCCTCGTTTGTGAAGGGTAAATCCATCAAGGTCATGCCATGGGTATTGGCGTACTGCACATGTGCATTCACTTGGATGTTGTGGTTGGTAATTACATGTTGGTATTGTCGGTCTATTGGTTTTTGTTTGTTGGTTGAATATTTCATTCGCGATGTCTTCTGGGCTAGTTAGAATATTGTTGAATTGATCTATGATACAATCCATTGGCAGGGATTCAAGGTTTTTAAAGACTTTCCTATTAATTTTTTTGGGGCTAATTTCATATAGTTGTCTGTATTTTGAGATGGCTTTCTTAATGTTATCTTTGGCGTATTTTGAGGTTATTTTTCGGGCTTGTATGTTGGCATTTTTTGCAATTAGTGCAATATCCTTTATCCATGTATCGTAAGGTAGGTCCGGAGGTGGCGAGGTAGGGATTTGGGTGTGTTGTAGAGTTAGTAGCTCAGTGCATATGGGATGGTTACGCCATTGAGGGTTGTTTTTTCAATTCTAATGGTTTTCCGTATAACATGGTATGTAGCTAGGTGTTCTTTCCAAGTTTTAGAAAGTTTGTGGGGGAGATATCCGCCTTGTTGAGAAGTTCTGTTTGTCATTTTAGGTATTGGGTGGGCTCTACAAGTTTGTTCTAATGTGTCAGAGATTTTATTGATGAGTTTGTCTAGGATGTGGCATGCTTCTTACCATTGTATTTGTGATAGTTGGTTGTTGTTTTCAAGAGTGTTTGTGAGAGAGTCTATTTGTATGGAGTTTTCTTCAAAGAACTTTGTGTTGAAATTTTCTATATTGTCTTTTGGTATAGAATTGAGTATGCGTATTGTGTCATTGTTTGGTGTTGTGGGAGTTCTATTAATTAATGTGTTGTCTGGAATGTGCAGTCTTATGGGTGAGTGGTCCGAGTTGAGAATATCATCTTTATTTGTTGTAGAGGTGTATTGTGTATTGTTGTTTGTATTTATATAGAATCCATCTATTAGCCTCCAATCACTGTAATTATAACCACCTTGCCTAGAGAATTGTGTATCGGTTTTGATGTAAATGAAGTTTAAGTTTTCTGTGAAGCGGCGCCATTGGTAATCAATGTTTTGAGGGGGGGTGTTATGATTTCCATTTTGGCGACCTATTAGTGCTATGTCTGTGTTGAAGTCTCCACATAATAGGTATGTGTGATTGGGGTTATTATTAATTTGAGATGTTATAGTGTTTTGTATGTCTATGACATATCTAGTATCTTCGGGATGGGATGGCATGTACATGTGAAAGATTAACCATGGTTGTAGTGGGTGGTTAGTGATTTTGATTATTTGAATATAAGGTGATATATGCATTGGGGTGGGAATTTTGTTGATGTTGCCCGGGAAGGCATATTTTTGTGTATTAATGTAAGGAGGCCACCTCGGCCCGGTGTGTATGGTCTCCGTTGTTGGATGCATCTTGTAAGTGCATGTATATTGTTAAATATGAGTTTATAGTTTTGAAATATATTTTGTATATATCTTGTGGATTTTGTGGCAGATAATTTTGTTTCTTGTATAACTATGAGGGCTGGTGGCGTGGCTGTGTGTGTGACCAAATTTTTTAAGCTAGGTAGTGCGGTGTTTAGAGAGGAGGCATTCCATGTGATTATGTATGTATCTTCTTGATTTAGTCGGATGTTTTGATTTTGTGGAGGGATGTAGGGAGGTGGTGGTGGTGGACGGGTGTATTCTGGTATAGGGTCTAAGCATTTTAGTAGTTCGTTGATGCGATTGTTAGGGAGGTAAGGGAATTTTAGTTTTATTGTTTCAATTGAGGGGGGTATGATTTGACTATGTAAAAAGTCATATATGTTCTTATGTATTGAGTTTTCATGGTTTATAATATTTTGGTTGTCTTCAAGAAACTTTATATAAGGGTGCGTGGTGTGAATGTGTCGTTCTGGTGGGTTTTGTAGGTTTAGTAGAGTTTGTAGAAGTGTATTGGTCCAAGTGCTTGTGTTTAAGTTTTGTGGGTTTAGGAGATGATTGCATTCATCTATGTGTGGATGAGTGGTGACTACTAGGGCATATAGGATGTGGGCTGGTGGATGCATATTTTTTTGTTGCATGTACTGGGCAATGTTTGTGTATGTAGTGTTTTGTATGTGGTGTAATGTATGTGTGTTTTTGAAGAAAGGTGCGAAGGATTTTGTAATATGTTTATATTCCGGTTGAAATTTTATGGTATTCGGTATGAAGTATATTTTGGCATTTTTCTTATGTGATGTAGGATGTCTTTTTAGTATATTAGGCATGGGTCTCGGGTTGATTTCTATGTCTCCGTTTAGAAGTAATAGTAGTTTTATGTGTTTGGATTTAGTGCGGTGTTTTAGAGTGCTTGTTTTCTTTGTTATTTTTTGGTGTTTTCTTATGGTCTTGGAGTTGTATTTTTTTGGTAGTTTGTACTTGTCCTTGTTTGGGGGGGTTGTTGTATTTATATTTGTAATTATGGCGAATGTAGAGATTTTAGATGTATAGCGAGTTTTTGGTGTTTTTGTTTTTATTTCTTGGTTAATGTGTGGGATTTTGTTTTTTCTTGTAATTATGGTGGTAGTTTTGTTTTTGTTGTGCGTGTTATGTGTAGTTGTATATTTTCGTACTTTTTTGTAACTATTTGTGTTTGTATTTTTGTGTTGTTTTTTGTTTGTGTTTGTATTTTTGTGCTGTTTTTTGTTTATATTATGATGCGGTTTTATGTTTGTATTTGTTTGTTTTTTTGATGTTTTGTGTATAGGTGTATGTGTGTATGCATTTATGTGTAGTTATTTGTGTGTATATGTTTTATTATTATATATATATATTTTTTGAGGTTGGCGGCTAGATTGGGTACGTGGTTGGTTGTCGGTGGTTCTAAAGTTTTTTAATGTTTTTTGGATGTGCATTAGTGTTTTGTATTTTATATGAGGTTGTTTCGGACACTTCGTGGATGTTTATATGTGCAATTTGGTAATTGGTTTGTTGCAGTGGTAGAAAGTTTGTTGTTTGAGGTTTTGTGTGATAATGTCTTTTGGAGGTTGTGTGTTAGGTTTGGAATTTTTTTGGTTGAGGATTTGATTTTTGAGAGGAGTAGTTGTTTGGTTTTGGTAATAGGTGTAAGAGTTGTATTGTGTTTGGAGTTGTTGTGTTTCTTTTGTGTTGGTAGTATTCATGAATACTAGTCTTTTGTGGTTTTTTGGTTTTGGTTTAGTATTTATGAATACCAATGTTTTTGGTGTTTTTTGATGGTGTTTGTAGCATGTTGTTTCATTTGTCAAAGCTAGTTTGACTGGTCCATGGAGCCTTCACCTCCTTCAATCATCATCTTGTCAAGGATGTCTGTTGTAAGTTTAAGTTGACCATAGAGTGCTCTCATCTCCTTTCGAACCGCATGAGCTGAGGCTTTGACAATTTGGTCTGCATAGGTGCATGATTCTTCCACCATTGTGTTCTTCAAGGTAGCAAGTTCTTGTCTTATCTCAGTTTTTGTGGCCTCTGCACTTTTAGCCACTGCCAAGTCCACGAGCTTGGTAATGTCTCTTCCATTATTGTCATTGGTTTTGGTGATGTTTAGAGCCTCAACTGTGTCTGCAATGGTAGTGTTTATGTTGCCAAAGCCTAACCTTAACAATTCCTTGTGACTTGGCTTGCTAGAGCCATCCATACTCTTAGGGTGTGGTGTGAAAGTTACATAGTGGCCATGCATCTCCTTAACCTTGTTCAAGAATTTTTTATAAATTGCGGCATTCTTGCATTCAATGTTACAAGATCCTTTACTCTTGCCACCTTCAGTTTTGAAGAAGAGTTCCACAATGTTTTTGGTTCCCATGTGTTTTTGTATTGCCTCTTCAAGTTCTTTAAGTTTTTTCACTTTGTTAAGCCCTATGGCAATGAGAGATATGGCTTGTTTTTTGGCTTTGTCATCAGCTGACATTTTGCCTCTAGGGACAAGGGTTGGGACAAACACTTCATTGTCCATATAGATTTTTTCTTGTCTTATTTTTAAAGCTTGGTTTGGTGTTGTTGCTCTTATCCATGCAAAGTCTTGTTCCAACATTTTAGTGACACTTACAACCTCATAGTTTGAGCCTTTACAAAAGCCTTCATCCACGATTTCAAGGAGAATCTCGTGTCGGTCTATTCCTTTTAATGATGGACTGTTAATGCGTGTATTAAGCATACTCAGTGGGGCAACAGTATCATATGATCTGCATACTTTAGCTCTGAGGTATGTGTGATCAATTTTAAGGACAAACGGGCGAGCACCTGAGAGGAGATCACATCCATCAACCTCAGGTGTCAGGAGGTGAACTTTAAGGATTCCATTCCATTTTTCAGAGTTGTGTTGACACATAGCAATGATTAGTTGGGACTCAGCCATACTTTCACCCAGTTTGATTCCCATGACTTCGAGCCTTGTTCTAGCCATATTAATGATTTGGTCTTTTGTGAGTAAACATTCTTTTATTTCGAATGCAAGTGCAATTTGGTAGTTGAAGGAAAAACCATGTTCATCCACCTCCAACTCACTAGGGAGTTGGGTGAGGTTGAAGTGGTTTCCTTCCACTCCATCCAAACAGACGTTGTTCCACTCTTCTTGTACTACATAAGGAAATGAAGGAGTGGAGTTGATGACATCATCAACTTCATTTGCATCCATTCCTAGTTGTAGTAGTTCTGATTTAGTTAGGTTGGTTTCTTTAGGTGCATTACGTCTTTGAACACCAGCATCCTCTCCAACTGTTGTGTCCATGTCGAGTTGCCGTGTAGGATTTGTCTCCAGCTCCTTGTTTGGTGTTTGAATGGGAGTGGAGGTGTCTTCCTCTGGTGTAGGAGTAGGTGTCATCCTGTGTGTACAATAAAATATGTGTAAGAATTTTTGTTTGTAGGTATTCACTTTATTCTCATGCCAACTCCCCTCCCACACAATAAGGTGTGGGTTGTACGTGGATATTGGTGAAGAGTAGTTTTGTTGCAATTTTGAGGTCAAGGGAGGATCCAATTGGATTCCACTTGATCTTGTATTGCTAGTGTAGGTTTGCCCACTAAACTGATTGTTGTATTGAATATAACAATCCCATATTTGTATATTTTGAGGTAATACTAATTGTATCATTATTGAATTTGTTTGTGTGGGGATCTGTTTGTTTAGTATTGGTATCTTGATTCCTTTGCTCCAATTACCCTCACCTTCCCACACAGTAAGGAGTGGGTTGTGCAAGTGAGGAGTAATGGATTGGGATTCAAGCATATAATACCACAATGTACTTGATTTATGCAATGCATGGGGTAAGTATACATCAATGTTGATGTAACTTTGCACCATATTGCAATATACTAGGTGTCGTATTACTATTGATTCTTTTCTTATTGTTTTAGAAGGCGTTACTTGTGAGCTATCCATTCTACCAATTTGTGTGACTTGTGGACTAGGATATTGCCACCATAATTTAAAGTGTAGGCTACTCATTTTAGTGATTTGCAAGCATGATGTATTTTGAAATCGTTTCCTAGAATTTTTAGAAGACTTACAACTCTTATTATGTTGTATGTCGCATGTGATAATGATTTTGGTATTAGCAACTCTATGAGATATAAATGTTTTTATGTAGTGACTAATGTATGTGGTAGGGTGAGGGTTTTTAATGTTGTTTAAGGACCTTCTAGGAGTATATATGGGTGACAAATTATTTTTGCAACTTAGCCCATATTCTGATGTGTTAGAGTAGAGTTTGTATATCAAACCTGATGAGATCACTTGATGCTCTCCTGCTCTGTTTTGATTTCTTGGTGCTTGGTGCCACTTCGCCTTGTCTTGTTTGTGTTGGAGTCTTGGTTGGGGCCTTCCTTTTGTTCTTATTTGTTGTTGTAGCGTTGTCTTCCACTTGTTGCACACCTCGTTTTGATCTCCTAGCTTCCGTTTGTGGATGCTGCAACGTAGGGTCCTGTTGTCGAGTTGCTCTTGGTCTATCCTTGGTCGCCAGCGTGACACCTGTTGTCCTGGTTCTGTCCCAGCTACACCCACGCAGTTCCCACAGCAAAGCAACAAAGCAGCAAGGGTGCCTTTTCTACGTTCAAGTTTGGGGGAGCTATGTAGTTTATGTAGGTTAGAATGGCTACAGCCGAGCACGTGTATAGCAAGGTGAGTTTCTATGGGTGATAATTTGCACTTAAGTATACTGATGAATTCACAGGTGATGTGAAGGAACTTACCTGTTAGCGCTGGAACCAATGTTCGGCGACGAGCTTTGCTTGCTTGCTCGTTGCGAGCCTCGTTGTTTCCTCTCCCGGGTGTGTTCACGTGCTTCGATGAGTTTGTTTCGCCTTCTGACTTCTTTCTTGGAACCAGTGTCCTGCTGCGAGCTTTCTTGATTCGCACGTTGCCAGCCTTGTTGCTTCCACTTCCGAGTATATTCACGTGCTGGACTAAGTGCGATTTTCCCTCTGGTTCCTTTCTTGGCTTGTATGCTGATCCACTCAGGCTTTTGTGGAGTGTGGGCCACCCGGCTGGATCGTAGGATCTCCTGGTTTTGTGAAATGTGTGCGATTGTCTGTGCCCGCTACAGTCTGTAAACCGTTGCTTGGTGATGTCGTTACAAAATCTGCACTTCAAAACTAAAGCCACACATGCAATTTGTTTGTTCTTTCTATCTTGTTGAGTTAGATCTGTTTGTGTTATGCTTAGTTGTAGCGTTAAATGTGGGTCCTCAACTCGATGGTACTTGGTGTAATTAGCGGCATAGCATGCGGTACAAAATGAAGATCTGAACTTGTGTAGAGTGTGTTTTGACGTACCTTTGGTTACTGCATAGATTGTGTTGCTCGCTTTCCACGATTTTGGATTACTAGCGCTCGCTGATTTGCATGGCATGCATGCCACTCTTCTTTGAGTGTTGCTGCGTGCAGACCGCCAGGTTGACTTATTCGGCAGCTCTGTTTCACCTGCTGTGACCTTGTGATCACGTTGTGGGCTTGCAATCTTCTGCACATTGAGCTCCAGTCGTTGGTGTCTATTTTGAACTTCGGGCTGTTGTTGATTGGTGCTGCCGTTACTTGTCGTGTTCCTGCGTGTTATGTCTAGCAGGGCACATACATCGTTTTTGTTTTTTCTAATTTGTTTTATGAGTTTTTTCTTCGTTAGGGTTAGTTTTGGTATGTGGTGCAGATATCTATTTTGATAGTAGGTAGTATCAGCTAAAGCATAGCATGCAACGTAGAGCATGTATCATAATGCAAGTAGAAAGTGGTAATTGAACTTGTGCGAGGTTTGGTTATGTGTACCTTTGATTTTTGTGTGAACTGCGTTGTCCTTGAAGTTGTTGTTATGGTCTGCCGGAAGGAGTGGCGCTTTTGTTTCCAGAGTGCTTGGTGTGTGTATTTGGATCTTGTTGGAGGGGAGTACGTGTAGAGCGGAGATGTTAGGTTTTCTACAGGTGATCGCAAGGTTACCGTGACTAGTTGGCTGCGGTTACAGGTTCCGAGACGTGAGTTCGCCTTTGCGTAAACTCATTTTTTTCTCGCAAGTCCTGCTCCACAGGCTAGTACTATAACCTGACTTGTCTGCAGACCTAACTCGGTACCGGATCTAGGTTCAGGATTCAGGAGTATGTCCTCCTGAGTTTTCAGACCTTGACCCTATGTGCAAGTGAGTCTCGGTGTTCTTGTTCTCGACTAAGTGCAGACTTACACGATCTAAACCCGAGGGAATTCAAAGTGGAAACAAGTATTTCCGACCCAACACTCTGTCCGCTCTCTAGCTTCAACTCTGTTTCCTCTCGAGATTAGGAAGTGTGCTACTCTAGCGGTCTGCACTTCAGGGCACTCGGTTGCTATAGGCAGCTCGCAGATTTGGAGGAACCAACACCGGCCCAACATTTGCTCGAGAATCGTCCTTCCTCGTGATCTGCATTCCTGCTATCTAGCGCGCGGGGAGAAAAGAGTAGCCTCGACTCTGCTTGCAAAGAAAACTGTAATATAGGAAATTCAATCTCACATAAAATAACCCAAGCAAATTTAAATGTACAAGTTATAATCGGTAATGGATCTTTTCGTTTAATGTATTTGTAGCTTAAGGTCACATGAAGAAAATAAATGTAATGTTTTTCCAAGTTTAACCTAGGGATTCTTCTTTAGAAAATTAGAGCAATTTGGTTTACTTTTAGTTAAATCAATTTGACAGTATCAATAGTAATTGCTTGTCATAATCAAATTGATTCCCATCCATGATGATCTCAACATGATCTCAACATCCAAACATCCAATCAAGATGTTCACTACATCCAATTGAATTCCCTTGCGTATGCAGGATGCATTAATTATAAGTTACAGACTCCACTCGAGTCAATTTACAATCTCGATTTCGACTTACAAACAATACTAAATCCATCTACTTGATAAAGGTTGATCAAACCTTTACAATTACAATGTATTCAATTATGTCACAGCCACCACAATCATCTGATTGTTATATAAATCATCTATTTGAAATAGCCGGCCAAACTTACATCAAATAGAATGTAACCTAATTAATCAACCACATTTCCTAATGGCAACTCTCTATCTATCAACTCTCTGGATCTTCTCGTGTAGTGACGCCTCCAGTCCACATACACACACATCCAGTTGATGATCAGTTATGCCATATCTACCATAGGGTCGTCACCTCTATGATTAACTTATCATAATCCAGTAGATTGTCACGGTTGTACTCCCAACAAACTCTGACTCTACATAAACTTCTTTACTTAATCAACTTGATGCATCTCTCAAGACGATTTCCACTTTATTGGACCTCTCTCAAGACTCAACAATTATCTATTTTACATCTCCAATTCACGGCCTCTCCGTAATCAGTTAGCATGTAAACAAATCAATTAGATAGAGCCACAGGTCACAAAAACCATATCCAACATCGCAACATGCATCCAATAGATCACAACATCGACTTGATATCATGTGTAATAGCAATATAATTGATAGAAACTACACAACAATATTACTATAATATGAAAAGTCTACAATCGAAAGAGTGATCAATTGGATTTGAAACAAAGTGGTGACTATCACTCGAAGATCTATCGCTAAAATACAAAGTGAATAGTGTTTTTCTCTTCCTCCTCATCTATCATATAGTACTTACATATCGCAACTCTTCATATTCTAACTTCTCCATGAAGCCCTTTCCTACCTTAACCACCTAAACTACATCATTCATCTATTTGAATCACTTTATCATTGTAAAACAAACTTTTAGTTGATTTGGAGACCTTATTTACACTACAACTGTAAGAACTACATCAAATTGGAAAAGTCACTACTACAAAAACCCTTCCAACATGAAACTTCCCCTTACCTCTTCGCAGCTCTACACTCTGCAAGACTAACGAGAATCAGGGTTTGTATAGAGGCCAGTCCTCTCTACACTATTCTCTCAGTTTTGCAGCTCCCTCCCCCAGGCAACCCTCACCAGATCCCACTTCTCACTTAGTTAGACATCGTGCGACGTGCTCTCGAAAGTTTTTTCATCCCTCACCTGTCACTCTTCCATATATTAGACAGTCCTTCTTTAATTGCTTAAAGTGCTTCTGTGAATATCCAACCCCAAGAGCGTAGCAAGCATTGTAAACTTCTTTTCCATCAAACTTTGTTACAAACTTGTCTCGACGAGTTCCTTCCGTCCTTGTATAAAAAGAAACCAACATTTGTCTCATCCACGTACTTCGAACTGAAAACTCATTACCCCATGCATTATATCGCATGTCCAATAGATACCTTGCTGGAACATCCCTCAAACAATTGCGTTTGCATCCTCTTTGTGCCATTGCAATTTGCATGCTTCTAAGCGATACCTTAGATGGTGTAGCTTCTGTCAATGATGGCTCCCTTGAATCTCTCATTCTCCTATTTTGCATAGAATATGGACGAGAGGCTGGTCTAACATAAGCAAATCCATCTACATGGGGCAAATCTTGGATATTTGAGGGAGTAGATTGGAAAAACGGCGAATTTTCATCTATGGCGTTTGAAGCATGACTACTGCGTCAAGACCTCTGGGTGGATCCTGATGTGTTGATGAACTCAGAAAAATCAAGTTCTGGGGCCATCACTTCTGTAGGCGCTAACTGTGATCCAATGTCACCATGGACACCTGTGATATCAGGTTCTACAGCCACTACACGTAGCAAAGATCGATGCCAACGAATGATCAAGCCCACACACATGCCAAGGCGTTCTCCTACAATCTCTCCAGTCCAATGCAATGCATCATCTATCCTAGTGATACGCACCGCCACCTCGAATGGGAACAGCTTCGACCCATTCAATTCCATGCCACTTTTGAATGCATGCTCCCTGGTTGCTAAACCCACCACATCTCCTCTTTCTGAAAACAATTCTACTGCCCTTTCCAATTCTGAAGTCATGATCCCAACAGATCTGTGTTGAATTTGCCTTGCACGTGCTGCTCGTACTAATCGGGCCCCCACAGAGCTATTAGAAGGCATATTGTCCCTTTCGATGTGTGGCCGTATCAAAGGAGTCTGAATCGTGCGGCTCTCCATTATCACTATTGAAAAAATAGGAACATTATGGCTGCACATTAGTCAAAATACATGCACTAATTGTTAACCTTCAAAGCACCATTCATCTGATAAAAGGTATGTTTCTAAACACATATTTATTGTTCAAAATATGATGATGATATTGGACCTTTTGATAAAACTGCTTTGAAATGAAAAAAATTAAACACGTGTAGAGCGTCAACTCTTGCACAGTGTCATTGAATATGCTACACCCCTTTCCATCCCTGAATAGTGTTGTACAAGATACTAATATCAATCTTTACATGATGGTAATGAATCTAGACCACGTGTAATGCAAACTTTTGAAACGAAGTAAATTGAACTCTCGTAATCGACTCAACATAGGGAAGAAAATTAACCATGTTGTCTATTACAAAAACTTTAATTTTTCAATCCGTACGATCAAATCTTATGAAAGCTTCTGAGTATGTTACTAAAGTGTTGAAGGAACAAGGCATTTTCACAACAAAATATTTCACAATTGTTCATTCTAGTGCAATGATTACTGAGGGGAACGGAATTTTTTGACACATCCAACTATATGACTTTAATTCATACTTATTAGCCACTAAAGGACAAGTGTCCGGAATTGAGAATTTGAAAGATCAGTCGGACTCCTATGGTGTCAATTTATAACATTTTTCTATTAAACATGCACTGTAGATGGGCATTACTAATACCTAAATGGGAGATGAAATGTTTCTCATATCCGATTTTCATGGAAAAGTTCTAGGGTTTTCAATTTTATTTGGCAAAATCGGGCACGTCGGGCACCTCAAAAACATTTGCTAGGATATTCTATTAAATGTGAAAATTTTAATACTGGCAAGTAATATTTTTTCCTTTCATATTGTACTAAAAGTCATTATCATTAGTGAAAAATAGCAAATTAGCCTCTGTAATAGATATTTGACAAAATCTGGACAAAATCAGAATTTGAGGACCGATTTGACTTTGAATTCTTATCGGTTGCCCGCCGACGCTTCTCTTCGTATGAAAATTTCAAACGGCCATAACTTACTCAAATTTTGTCCAAATCAAGCTTATGAGGTGTTTTTTGACATCCTCATTTTCCGTAGATGCCAAAAACATCTCATAAGCTCCATTTGGATAGAAAATGAGTGAGTTAGGCACTTTCAAAGATCATTGATAAGACGCTTTGGCAGTCGTCGGCTGGCAGCCGACGACTATTTATGGACTTTCATTTGTCCATATTTTGTTAAATATCCGATATGTCAAACATTCTCACACATGGTAACACATTGTCCAGCAAGGTCCCAAAAAACTTATTTGCTCATAAAACTTAAAGGTCTTTGTAATTTTTTGCCCTTTTTATTCCACATCAATATGTGGTGTGAACCTTTCTAGAGACCATTTGGATTGTCAATCTAAAATATCTGAAGTTCACAAAAAATAAAACGTTAATTGGGAATTTCTGAACCTCGACTTCTTGCATAGTTGTTTCGAATATGCTACTGCCTCAACTACATCTAAAATTCGTGTATAAGGAACTAACGTCAATTTTATAAAATTTTGTGAATCTGTAATTTACCACGTCTTCATTTAGATCGTACGGTCAAAAGAAGAGATAAACAGTTTTTGTTTCTTTCTTTATTGATGTGAAACTGTCAAAATACCTTAGGAGTAAAGCACGTCCTCACAAAATTTCGTAATTTTTTACCGCACGGATTAGTGTTCGAAGTACAGAACACGGTTAATTTTCTTTCCTAGGTTGTGTTGATAAGCAAACTTTGACTGTAGTTGGAGTTTTTTTTTTCACTACATAATGTTAAAGTTTATTACCATCCTATTAATTTTGATGTTATTTTTTTGTACACGAATTTTATGAGGTAGACAAAGAGTGTAGCATAGTCGAAACAATTGTACAAGGAGTGGAGATTCAAATTTACCAAATTGTGCTTTATTTTTTCATGTTTTAGAATGAGAATTCAAATGGTCAATAAGAAGGTTTACACCACATCTTTTGATAGAGAAAATCAAATGAAAATAATATAAAGATCTCTAAGCTTTATGTGGAAAGGAAGAAGTTTAGTTTGTACCTTGACTAACAATGTGTGACCATGTGTATGTGGAATTGACTTACGTTAATGTATAAATTTTCACTAAACACAACAAATGTATTTTATCGATACGAAAACAAATAATATTACTTACTATTATGGACACCATTCGAACTTGATACAATCGCTAATAAAAACAAAGGGATTGTACATCCAAAAAAGGTTATTCTCCAAACAACATAGTATAGAAGATCGATCAAGAATCAATCTGAAATATGTATAGAAATAATTGATTACCTCAAAGTACGTTGCAGGTGTTAGCGGTACAAACATCATTGTTTGATGGCGTTCAACATTAAATCACCATTCCGTTCTTGTTGTTGGATATGTTTTTCTACTCTTCCAGAAACCTGCAAAATGTGCATAAAAATTTTATGGTGATTTATTAAAACCATGTGCTAAAAACTATCAAGTATCTTTGTATCATATAATATTAGCCCAAAGATTTAATAAACTATGTAAAAAGTCTATACAGTAGAAAAAATAAAGTTAAAATTGGACAAATTTGCTTGAGGCACAAGGTTTGAACTTGCATATAAGGTTCCCTTATAAACCCAAGAGGTCACTTCTCTTCCAACTTTCAACGGTGAGCTCTCTCGCAAACATGTTGAAGCCATGTCAATTTTTATTCCATTAACTAATTTCTGTGGAATTTACGTGTGTTGTGCAGACTACAAGAGGAATTTTATGCTTAGAGGGAACTTTTGTGAACAAGGTGAGCTTCCCTAACTTCGTCTCATTGCTGAATTAGAAATAGGCAACTCAGCACACAAAAAAGACACCAAAAATATATTCATATATGTCAAATTGAAAAGAAGTTGAGTGTATACATAATGGGAGACATCAGCTACTGAGTGACATCAAATCTACTACAACTGAAGCTGAGAGTGTAGTACATAGTCTGACATTGAATGCGTGAGTGCCACTACACAAATCACCCCAGAAACCCAAACCCTAGCCGCCACAAATTCAAACCCTAGCCGCCTCCACTAGCAACCCAAACCCTAAACTATAAAACCCTAGCCGCCGCATTCCTATGAGATCCCATGGAGTTCTGTGACGATCCCATGGAGTTATGTAGACTAGAGGTGTGCGCGCGCACACCTGCAATTGCTGCTACTCCTCCAACCAGCTTATTCTAAGGCCGAAAACCGAAAACGCAAAATAAGGAGCTTCATGAGTTCGACGGTACGCTGACAAAGCTAGAGGAGGCGGTGGAGCGCGACGAGAAGGAGAAGCGACATGAGAAGCCACGTGTGGAGAAGTAGCGATAAGGAGAATCGACGCGCGGCAAGGATTGAGGAAAGGTTAGAAAAATTTGAGGGTTGTTAAGGGTTGTTTAGAAAGTTGCCCTAGGGAGCCTGAAGGTGATGGAGTTGGCGTGGCCCTAGGCGCGGCCCCAAGCGCTGCCCAGGCGTGTCCTGTCGGCCCAAGCACGGCCCCAAGCACGGCTTGCCGTGCGGCCTGAGGCGCGGCCTCCCCCAACTCTCAATCCTCCCAAATCGCTCTGTGCTCCTCCCGAATCCCTCTCTCTCAAACCCATTTCTCCCGAATCCCTCTCTCTCAAACCTATCTCTCCCAAACCCTAACCGCCCACAACCTCTCAACTCCCCTCCATTGTCCTCCCTCACGACTCTTCTCTCCCCACCCTCCGCCCTCACAAGTCCATCTCTCCCATACCTCCATTGTCTTCCTCCACCAAACCCTAGGCTCTCACTCACAGCCTCCCTCACAAGTACAACAAGGGGTGTGCGAGCGCACACCCCTCCTAGGACTACCCAAAGTTCAAAGATTGATATCCTCCATTGAAACCCGCATGAAAACCCTAATCCAAACCCTAAAATGAAACCCTAAGTTGTTACCTAGGTTGATAACTTGGTACTGGTACCCAGGAAGTCATACCCTGCTGGTGATGCACTTGTTATTGATACCCAAAGTACGTTGGTCTATAAATTATGTTGAGAATTTTTCAACAAAAAATCTTTAAAAATGCTTGTTTTTGTGCAACTAGCAAGGAAGAAAAAATGAAGTTTTTTTCGTACTTTTAACCGTAGGATCTCAATTATGACTTATTAAGTAATATACTCTCAAAATTTCATAAAGTTTGACCGCACGGATTGAAAGATTATAATGTTTGAAGTAGGGAAATGGCTCATTTTCTTCCCTGCGTTTAAAGGATCAGCAGACTTTGACTTCAATTGGTGTCTAAGTTTTGCACTCTAAAAGGTCTCAATTAATTACCATAATATTAAATCGGATATTTAACAAAATATGGACAAATGAAAGTCCATAAATAGTCGTCGGCTGCCAGCCGACGACTGCCAAAGCGTCTTATCAATGATCTTTGAAAGTGCCTAACTCACTCATTTTCTATCCAAATGGAGCTTATGAGATGTTTTTTGGCATCTGCGGAAAATGAGGATGTCAAAAAACACCTCATAAGATTGATTTGAACAAAATTTGAGTAAGTTATGGCCGTTTGAAATTTTCATACGAAGAGAAGCCTCGGTTGGCAGCCGATAAGTTCTTATACAAAGATCCCTAAGTTTTATGTGGGAAGGTAGAAGATTTTTTGGTACCTTGGCCTAAAATGTGTGACAATGTGTGAAAATAATTGACTTGGATTGATATGCTATTTCACCATAGAACTAACACCATGCTTAACACGATGGTATTGGATTTAGATCTTGTGTGGTGCAAAAAAATTTAGAGGTCGACAAGGAGTGTAGCATATATAAAAAAATTGTGCAATGAGTAAAGGTTCAAAACTTCTCAATTCACGTTATATTTTTTTGTGAATTTGATATTGTTGTGAATGAGAATCCAAATGGTCAATAAGAAGGCTTACATCACGTAATGCCGTAGGAAAAATCAAAAATGAATCATACGAAGATCTCAAAGTTTTATGTGGAAATGTAG
>OZ020517.1:29632666-29750533 GCA_963971425.1 Bryoerythrophyllum caledonicum | reverse complement strand
ATCCCTCTCTCTCAAACCCATTTCTCCCGAATCCCTCTCTCTCAAACCTATCTCTCCCAAACCCTAACCGCCCACAACCTCTCAACTCCCCTCCATTGTCCTCCCTCACGACTCTTCTCTCCCCACCCTCCGCCCTCACAAGTCCATCTCTCCCATACCTCCATTGTCTTCCTCCACCAAACCCTAGGCTCTCACTCACAGCCTCCCTCACAAGTACAACAAGGGGTGTGCGAGCGCACACCCCTCCTAGGACTACCCAAAGTTCAAAGATTGATATCCTCCATTGAAACCCGCATGAAAACCCTAATCCAAACCCTAAAATGAAACCCTAAGTTGTTACCTAGGTTGATAACTTGGTACTGGTACCCAGGAAGTCATACCCTGCTGGTGATGCACTTGTTATTGATACCCAAAGTACGTTGGTCTATAAATTATGTTGAGAATTTTTCAACAAAAAATCTTTAAAAATGCTTGTTTTTGTGCAACTAGCAAGGAAGAAAAAATGAAGTTTTTTTCGTACTTTTAACCGTAGGATCTCAATTATGACTTATTAAGTAATATACTCTCAAAATTTCATAAAGTTTGACCGCACGGATTGAAAGATTATAATGTTTGAAGTAGGGAAATGGCTCATTTTCTTCCCTGCGTTTAAAGGATCAGCAGACTTTGACTTCAATTGGTGTCTAAGTTTTGCACTCTAAAAGGTCTCAATTAATTACCATAATATTAAATCGGATATTTAACAAAATATGGACAAATGAAAGTCCATAAATAGTCGTCGGCTGCCAGCCGACGACTGCCAAAGCGTCTTATCAATGATCTTTGAAAGTGCCTAACTCACTCATTTTCTATCCAAATGGAGCTTATGAGATGTTTTTTGGCATCTGCGGAAAATGAGGATGTCAAAAAACACCTCATAAGATTGATTTGAACAAAATTTGAGTAAGTTATGGCCGTTTGAAATTTTCATACGAAGAGAAGCCTCGGTTGGCAGCCGATAAGTTCTTATACAAAGATCCCTAAGTTTTATGTGGGAAGGTAGAAGATTTTTTGGTACCTTGGCCTAAAATGTGTGACAATGTGTGAAAATAATTGACTTGGATTGATATGCTATTTCACCATAGAACTAACACCATGCTTAACACGATGGTATTGGATTTAGATCTTGTGTGGTGTAAAAAATTTAGAGGTCGACAAGGAGTGTAGCATATATAAAAAAAATTGTGCAATGAGTAAAGGTTCAAAACTTCTCAATTCACGTTATATTTTTTGTGAATTTGATATTGTTGTGAATGAGAATCCAAATGGTCAATAAGAAGGCTTACATCACGTAATGCCGTAGGAAAAATCAAAAATGAATCATACGAAGATCTCAAAGTTTTATGTGGAAATGTAGAAGATTTTTTGGTACCTTGGCCTAAAATGTGTGACAATGTGTGAAAATAATTGACTTGGATTGATATGCTATTTCACCAAAGAACTAACAACATGCTTAACACGATGGTATTGGATTTAGATCTTCTATAGGGCAAAAGTTGAAGAGGTAGACAAGGTGCGTAGCAGGGTTGTCAGGACGCTCGACGTCGCTACGTCCAGACGTCAGGACGAAGGACGTCCTCGGCCTATCAGGACGTCCGGTGACATAATGAGTTTTGTCAATTTACCCGGGAGTAAATAGCCGTCCGCAGCCTCGGCGGACCGCTCGACCGTCAGATGCGACCACCTTCCGTCCGCCCGTCGCGACCGCCCGGTGGTCGGTCAGTGGCGTCCGCCCTGCCGTCCGCCCGCCACGACGCTCGGTGGTCGGTCGGTGCCGACCGCTAGGCCATCCGAATTGCGGTCGGCACTCGGCCGTCTGAATGGCGGTCGACTGTTGGCCGTCCGCCCGACTATCTAAATGGCAATCAGGGGTGGGCCGTCCGGCAGCCGTCCGCCCGGCCGTCCGAATGGCGGTCGGCGCTCGGCCGTCCGCTGTGCGGACGGCCCTTGGACGTCCGCTGCGCGCTATATACCGTTGGAAGCGCATTTTCAAGACGCTTTGAATGGTATATAACACGTTCAGTAAATCCCAAAACTGAGGGAGTTATGGCCAAAAACCCCGTGCGGACGGCTAGGGAGTCAACCGCGCGGACGGGTGAGGGCCGACCGCCGTGCGGACGGCCCTTGGGCGTCTGCTGCGCGCTATATACTGTTGGAAGCGCATTTTTAAAGACGCTTTGAATGGTATATTACACGTTCAAAAACTCCCAAAACTGAGGGAGTTATGGCCAAAAAACCCGTGCGAACGGCTAGGGAGTCAGCCGCTCCGGCGGACGCCTAAGGCCGACCGCCAGGCGGACGGCCATGCAATCGGTGGGTCGGACGGCCAAGAGTCGACCGAGCGGCGGTCGGCCATAGAGTCCGGAGAGCGAACCCTCGTGTAGTGACAAATGGCAGTTGGAGAGGCGGACAACGGAGGGAAGCACCCAAATGCCACAGACGGACGGCGGGGCGGACGGCCATTCTAATAGGCTTGTGGTTAGTAAAGGAGAAAAGTGAATCCAGATTTCTTGTGTAGTCTATTTTAAGTGAAACTATAATTTTCAAGTTCTATTCTTCATATGTTTCCAAGTGCATTGGATATTTGAAATGGAATATTCATATATATTCGCATAATATCTTTGAGACATTCTTCTGACTAATTATGCACGTGACTCTTTCCCCTAATTTAGAGTGCACATGCAATGTCTATCTACCCAAAAAAATAATGTTCCAAACCGCTTCCCGTGTTGCCAAAGAGTGGAGAGAAGTGGAGGAGAGGGAAGTAAGTTGCTGAAATTTGAGGCTTGGTGGCTTGGTGGCCGTCCGCCAAGCTCTAGGAGTGGACGGCATGGCGGTCGACCACCAAGTGCCGACCGACTGGCCTTGAGTCGATTGATCAAGGTCATTTTTTAAGATCTCCTAGTGGATGTTTTTTTCCACATTGCGGCCATGTCAATGTAAACAAAAAGTATACATTTTATGTTACTTGTTTCTAAATAAACTTGATTGCTTATTTTTAAGTATAAGTGGATGTGTGGAATGAGAAATTTTTATACATTCCAACGTTTTCAACATAGAATTTGAAAGGAGTAATTATTTTGGCAAGGATGTATGTAGTAAATTTGGAACTTGGAGAGAGGTGCAAGTGTTAAATGATACTTTCCAAAATCATAATGTCCATAATGTTCTACAAACAATGTAATTACATTAGCAATGTCTTAAAATATTCCCAAACTCTACACAATTTTGGGGTAGCAATATTTGTGTTCCAAATAGAATTGGAAGTTGGGGGTTTGAACCAAGGTTGAACTTTCTAAACACACTTGGAATAAATAAAAAGGAGCATAGAAGTTAAAAGATGAAGTGTTGGACCGGTAGAATCTGACTTCTTTGTTCATATGAAAGTCCATATTTCTAATAGACAATGCTCTTGACATTATAATTTATATTGCCAATTTCGAAATGGTATGGCATCTGAGAATCCGACAAAGAACCAATGACTTCTAAATGGATGAAGTACTCCATTGAAAGAGTTCATCAGCATTTTAACGCATCCATTAGTTATCCAATGGACTGTTGCCACACCATCTTGGAATGAACATGTCAAAAATAAGAGCGTGAAAAGCCCTCAAAAGCACTTATGATAGAGATCTCAAAACTTAGAAATAGACTACAAGGTTGAGCTCATAAGCTTAAATCATTGCATGTGGACCACTTTTTAATTCTTAGAATGCCATAATAGAATTAATAGTCCCGCATTTTATTAAAAGGTACGGGTATAGTCGTAGTGGCAAAAGGTAATGGCTAGATCTTCCATAGTTAGGTATGGCAATGGCATGTATTCCGAAATTTACATATTAAGCAAGATATATTTCGAGAACCAACCACCATCAAAATTTGTATATATTCATGCTTGAATTGCATATCGATAAACATGTAGTATGGAATATCACTCTTGCACCTATTATGCTACTACTATTGATTTAAATAGATTATGCGTTCAAGGAAAAAACAATGATTATTTAGAATAATTATTTTTATTGTTTTCCTCATAAAGACCACAATAATAGTTATTGTTGGAAAAACTATTGGCAACATCTATAACAAGAATCTAAACTCATCTTACTCTTGCATCATATAAGTTTAACCCCCGGAAGCCTAAGTGTACTTTACAAGGTTTATTATGTTTACCTTCACTGCGATCATCTTTCAATTGAAGTGGTTAAATTTCACGAAATTTTGACCACATCATCTCATATAAGTTGGAAAAACTTTCCTATCGATACATTATCATTAAGTTTTTTTGCAAGGTGAACCCCTAAAATTCTGAGTATTTGTCATTAAAATGCACGTTTACTTTAGAATGTACATTTACTTTGTGCAAAAAGAAATGAGGGGAAAAAAAACTCGAAGCTCTACTTTAACCCTCACATTTAGAATAACATGCTTTCAAAATTTCATGAAAGTTGATGGTATGGATTGAGAGATTATATATTTTGAAGCAAAAAACAAGGTTCTTTTCACTTCCATGTATTTTAAGGATCATCTCCTTTTGAATTCTTGTGATGTAAATTTCATGCTTTAGATTAGAATCAAATTTTGTGCAAAAATTTGATATACAATGTTAGGTCCTTGCAAGAAAAATCAAAGTGAAATTTGAAGGGTGCAAAATATTCAAAAACATTGTGGAAGGGATTGGGGTTCAAATACTATTATGATATATATATTTATTTATTTTTGTGGTGTACCTAATTTGCCATAAACTGAGAATCCCAACAGTAAAAAGGATGACATATAATGCATCATATAATAAAATAAAACCGTAGAGCCGAACCATTAAAAATAGTTCTTTTCAAAATTTTAAGTGTAGTAAGGGTTGTGTATATATTCAAAAATTGGTAAATAGTGTTAAAAGTTCATATCAATTGGTTAAAATAGCTAAAAATACATATTAAGCCAAGAGTTCATTAAAAGTTAGTTAAGATTTGAAGAGGTGCATCCATTTAATGAACGGTTGTAGAAGTTAAAGTACTTATAATACACACCGCTTTTCAAGAGGTGTCTTCCCCTAAAATTTAGATTATACATAGCATTGGAAAGACAATAATTCCACCACTACCATGTTAAAGATTGGAGTGTGTCCTACCTTTGGAAGCTAGTTTTTTTGTGAAACTCTTGAGTTTCTAAGAGTAATTGTTGCTATATGTATTGGATTTATGATTGATATATGTGATTATTCATTGTGTAATTATTGTCTTGATTTTGTGAATTGAGTCATTTGTAATACATTGAATATTAGTACTTCATTATAAATTAGAGAAATACTCTAATTTGTCTAACTAATACAATTTTGTGTGTATGAAGATTAATTATAAACATTGTGATGAGATGTGAGTGTGATTGAATTAAATTAATGTAAAACTTGA
The DNA here is from genome assembly GCA_963971425.1 of Bryoerythrophyllum caledonicum. Lineage (NCBI taxonomy): Eukaryota > Viridiplantae > Streptophyta > Bryopsida > Pottiales > Pottiaceae > Bryoerythrophyllum > Bryoerythrophyllum caledonicum. Next base: position 29,745,086 of record OZ020517.1, on the reverse strand, counting down.
GTGCAAGTAAGAGTATGATTCGATTGAAGCTTTAAGTGGCATTGTAGATGTTTAAGGAGTAATTTCATGAATGAGATATTCATGTGTGTGTGTTAATGTGTAATCAGTGACCTAATGCAATACTTCCAGGAATGCATGGGCACTTGCCACTTTATAAAGATTTAAGTTTGAGTATTGAAAATTAAAAATACATAAGAGTAAGAGTAATTTTTAATACTAATGATAAAAAATTATCAAGAGAGATGCATTCCTTGATGCATAGCATGGTAAGAGTGTTATGTGCATGTAGTAAGTTGAATTAAGTCTAACCTAGAAAGGAGAGACTCCTTAAGGTAGATTAATCGCATTTGTGTTTTATGACAAGTGTAAAGACAAATGAATTTACAATTTCCATTACACTCAATTCCTCAAGGTGGATTAATCGCATTTCGTTTAGATTTCTAAGAAGAGCATAATTAATGATTTGTATTGAAATTCAATGGAATCTTCCATCGGTCTATCTAGGCATGGATTAAGAGTCTTCACAGTTGACCACATGCACAATTGATAAAGGAATAATGTTCATTCTAGGCACTTAGTCCTTGGGTTTAATGAATACTTTGTTCCTTTAGAGGGATGCAAAACAACCTTAAATTCTTAAGAGTTTGGGTTAAACTTAAGTTTTGTTGATGGAAGAGAGTTTTTGTATAGAAATTAGAGTTAAATTAAAATACAATAGACGCTAGACCATTCGAGAAATGAGTTTAGAATCAAAAGGAGAATATGTGTGAGACTTGGTGTTTTGTGAGTTGACCCGTTTTAAACCTTACAAAAATCTAAACCCAAAGATGTAAAAATGTCCAAAATTATTAGTGGTTCTCTTTATACTACCCAGAAATGTGTGAACATTTTTTACTCTGCTTGAAAATTAGATCTTTCATTGAAGGCATGAAATATTTATTGACGTTTTTAAAAAACCTAGGTACGATCTAGTAATACAAAGACTCTTAAAATCAATGGAAGCTTCTAGCAAAATGTTTGGAGTTGCGCAGAGTCAAAGTATGTGTGATTAGAAGAGCATTGCTTTTTCTTTAGGAATCCAAGTGGGACAAAATTAATGTTTCCACTAGGCTTGCATTATGGAAATCTCTGTTTAACATTCCGCAATATTCCAATTAAAATCACAATCATAAGAACGTGCACCAAGTGAAAAGTTTCTCCCCGGGGGTGATTTGTTCCTTCAAGGATTAGACCAAGTTCTTGCATGATCAATACATCTCAATAAAAGAAAGATCCATTACTCGAAGGAATTTTTTTGAACCATTACAAATTTGTCTTCGCCATTCACATGGGATTCCATAATTTTAATGCTTTAAGCTCTGGACATTATGCTGCCAACTCCAGAATGGTGTGGCAACTGACAATCCGACAAAGGACAAAGCACTTATGAACGGATGAAGTATTCCGCCGGAAATGTTCATCCGCTCATAACTCATGCAATTTTCATCCGATGAGCAATTGCCACACCAACTTAGAATCAGCAGATCATAGAGAAGAGTGTGATGTGCAAATAAACGGTGGGCCGTCTGCTGATCGGACGGCCACTCCGACAGCCGGTGGGCCGTCGACCTGATCAGACGGCCATCGCACGCCCGTGCGATCAAATCGCGGCCGTCCGATCAGGCGGACGGCCGAGGTGCCGTCCGATAGCCCCGACGGCAACGACCGATCGGACGGCCTAGCGCAATTTGACGGCTGCGATCTGGCCGCGTGGCACTTCGTTGAATTCGACGGTCCAGAAAACTTACGAGGGCCTTCCGTAAATGCATTTTACCCCCCCCCGGACGCTGCGTCCGACGTAACGTCAAGACGTCCTCATCTTAGGACGTCCTCGTCTTAGGACGTCTTAGGACGCTCTCAGACCCCCAAGGATGTCGGATTGGTAACCCTGGAGTGTAGCAAATTAAAAAAATTGTGCAATGTGTGGAGGTTCAAAAATTCTTAGTCCATACTAATAGAGACTATTGTTTTGTAATAATATACAAGTTTTTTGAGTGTTGCGTTATGGCACCACCAAATATTGACAGAATTTGGGAGAGCCACGGCTGGTGGATCACGGAAGTGGATGAGTCGAGCGCCTTCTTATGGGTGACGGATTGTCCCTTTGAGTTGGAGAAGCGTACATCGGCGTTGGGGAAGAGTTTTGGCAAAATCCAGGCAATCACTCTTCGACGTGATGATATGGTATACGTTACTTGCGTAGTGGGTCCAGGTCAATCGGAGGTGAAGACTTCTCTTTCGAAGAAGTTGCTTCTTGCACCTGTCCCTTTTAATCTTCTTCAAAATCCAGGTCAGGTGAAATTCCTCAAATCCTTGCACACGTTTTGGTTAAACATCTCTCTTGCGGTACATACTACTAGGCACAACAACGTCTTAGCATGTTTAGCGTATCACCGGAGATGGTGCTGAAGGCTAAGAAGATTATAGAGGAACATATTAGATATGAGGCATTTCGGGAGAGGGACCCATCACCTGCGACAACTCAAGCCCGACTAGCGGAATCAGAAGAAACATAAGTTTATCAAATTCTTGTTGAGCCGTTGCAACTGGATTGGAGACCACTGGAGGGAGGCAGGGGAAGTGGAGGCCAACATCCCACCACAGCTTCTGAGGTACAAACATTACCTAATCCTCTATTAACGAGTAGACGTCCTACGAAGAGGCCACGACGTATTGAGAGTGGTGTAGCTTCTGGTTCAAGAGAAGGCCCATCAAGTTTGGATCCAAGCGGGAGGAGGTTGATTGAGAGAAGTGTAAGATCAGATGGCAGGGTTCCTAGATCGGGGCTTAGGACGTCTGATGGTCATCGTAGGGCCCCTACATCTACACCGGGAGATTTAGCTGATTTGTCAGTCATGGCGCCGAAGGAAGAAGCATTTCACAACCTATCAGATAGTGTACCAGAGAATTTTGAAGACAATGCGGAGATACCACAGGATGTTCCAACTTCTATGTATTTAAAAGCACCAGTGCCTACAACGGAGGAGATTGCAAAAGGATCAGTGTGGGGGAATTTTGTGTTTAAGGCACATATAGACCGCATTGTCTCTGTGGAGAATCTGGAAATGAACCACCGGGTTTTATCACAGAAGGGGGTCAGAGAAGTATTTAACCGCTTAAGAGATCCAGAATCCGCGACTCGGGTGAGTAGATTGGTACTTCGACCAATCAGATACATCGTGCATACTACCACCGATGATGGTGTTGTTGAGAAGGAGGAGTCGCCATTTCCGTTGGTAGGAACCACGCGAGAGTTTGAGCGCATGTTCAATGCACACGGGAGTGCTTCTGCAGAGGGTGCCATGGAATCCCAGTCCTCTTGGCTTCAAGATCATATCATTTGGGAACCGGTGGATGGGCAACACATAGTAGCAGCTTGTAAGTTTGTACAGCAGTAGTGGAGAGATGGTACTATGCCTTTAAATGAGTACCTGCACACGTTCGAGCGGCGGAAGGCCTCTTTTGTAGTGTATGATGATCGTCGCTTTTACATTGAGAAGTCTGCGCGGATCAACGTGGCGGAGTTCCAGAGACAGTCATATTCTACCATGGAGGAGGATTTGAGGAAGATCCGTCAGATTTGGGATCTATACGGGAGGCCTGATAGCACACTACGTGCGGACGATGCACACAGGGCTGTTGCTTTGGTGAGTGCGGCAAGTGCAGTGCATAAGTTGCCCAAGGGAGATGGAGTTGTCACGGTGAAGAGGTTGGCCAAAAACATGGAGGATCTGACCAATCATGCATGGAATCCGAGCAATGACTGCTTCAAAGCTATAATTCAAGTATGCAAGGACTACAAAGACGGCATTCTCTTTTGAAGCAAGGAGGAAGAGGACAAGTGGAAGGACATGGCGAGGGAAAAAGAGTTGGATCCAAATGTGGACGTACGACCAACAAGAAAGGAGATGACGTAAAATTGGTTGAGGCCATTAGGTAGGGTTCCGAATCCATATTATCTTCGGTTGGCAAAGATTGCTGCAGCGAAGCTGGTGAAAGAGGATAGAGGAAGACCTCGTCAAGTATATTACTTCGACGGTGTAAAAGACAAGAATCTACATCCTCGTACGATTGCAGGTGTGGTTGACCGATATCAGAGACGAGAAGCTGTGATGAATTCCATCCGTTGGTTGATAGTGGAGAACAAGGAAAGTACACCTAATTCCATGGAGGAGTTCTTTCATATCCGTGTAGGGAAGTATTTTCCGAGGAGTAACACACAACTTGATACCTTTGGAAAGCTTTTGAATGCTTCCACGAAAAAAACTTGGACTGTTCCTGTGCGGGGGAGGGTGTCTAACCTAGAAGATATAGGCTACCTCATCTTCCCTTCCATCAGGTTTCATTATGGTGACATCGCAACAATGGGACGTGGATACATTGGACTATCCATGGATGTGGGAGGACTGGCTACTGCTAATTGGGAATGGCAGATGGTAGTTAAGAGGCCAGGCCACAACGACACACAAAATCTTCTTCCGGTTCGGTGTAGAAGAGGGTTATTCCGCACCGTCTACATAGAGCTGGGGAAACCATGTTTGTGGGTGATTGATTGTCGACGTGACGGTGGGAGGCATGGAGATGGTCATTGGATAAACGCCCAGTTATCCGCAGCTTTTGTACAGCTGACATTACGGATGGCAAATATTGAACGATGGAACGTCATCTTCTTGTTACCAGCGGCCGTGTATGCCAACGATGAGTTTTTCACGAAGGTGAAGCTTCCAGAGGGATGTACTATGCGACGTGGATGTTGGGCATTTGATCCGAACTCGATTAATCCCTATGCTCTCGATTTTACAGAAAATGGGCGTCTGGAGCAAGTAATACAACCGATTGGCGATGTTGTGATTTGTATGCAGCACCTTGTGGATACATCTCCTGGCTTGAACTATGTTTCTGGAGACGTTCCACTTCCACTTGTTTTCTTGGATCATTGAAGTGAGGCACGCCAACCCTCTGAAGTTGATTCACTTGAGAGATCTCCATCAGAAATGGTAAGACTAGTGGGCTCATACTTGCCCCGTGGTTGGGGTTTAGTGGCGTGTAACATATCTACGGCCATTCCCACGATCCTTGAAGGAGATTTCCAGGGATCTGAGGTTTTCATCATTGACAATTGTACAGACAGAGTTTCATTTCTGTACAATGAGTTGTCCGACAATTTCCAAGGACAATTGTTGGTCAGGACTGGTGGAACAAGTACTGGTTGCAACATCATACCTGAGACCGAAGAGGTGGTTGGTGGAGTGAAGAATGAAGACAACAATGAGGATGGAGGTGGTTTACATGAGAGATTGCCACGTTCAGGTACCACTGAAGATTTCTCATGTCGTAGTGGTTCATACGCCGATGAAGATGGAGTGAACCAATCTCCTCCAAGAGAGAGGATTCCATCAACGCAGCGGGCGGTGGGAGATACTTCAGGGGAGACGTCTGCAACACCTACAGAGAGGATGCAAGATACCGGTGTAGTAGATGTTAGTTTGGCGGAGGGGCAGGACGGGGGCGTACATTTGATGGTCCTAGGTTGGAGATGGAGGAAGAAGAATTGCATTCATACGAATTTTTTTCGGTGCAGAGGAGGATTCCACAGCCTTTGATGCCTTCTCAATCAGAACCTGTATCGGAGACACAAGAGACGTTCGGCGGTATTCAAAGTGATACCGGATGAGGTTTGCCTTCCGTTCCAAGATCTTGCGTATCCGAGGACATCATTGCATTTCAGGGGGCCTTTTCATCAGAGCGAGAGATGTCCTTCAATGTAGAGGATGGCTTTTTCAACAATGAAGATAGTGTAACGCATACGCGGGAGGGTGTTCCTAGCAATTACCGATATGTTTAGTGTGCGTCCATTGGCATCGAAGATGTGGGAGATCGACCAGTGTAGGATCATGAACTGTCCGCTATGGTAGGTAGCGCCATTGGACACGTGGAGGGAGTCGTTGCGCCAGAAGATGAGCTCTGAGCCCTGGAGCTATATACTATAGTAGACCATGCACGCAGTTTAGGTGGCAAGTACGTTAGTATAATGCAGTTTGAGATGTGTCCATCGTTCGGTGGGTGGTATATATTTACATATTGGGTGGTCCATATGATATGTTTGATTTTAGAATTCCTCAGCAATAGTGTGGAATTGCTTGATTATGTATGTTTTTGCATTATAAAATACAGTGAGGTACTTTACACTGTCTTAGGAAATTGCATATATATTTTTGTATCTCTTACACATTGTATTTGTAGTGCAGTACTCTAAAATCCTATAATAACTCATAACACATTTATAATCTCTTTGGGCACATGATCATAATTTTGTAGCAGGATTTGCAAAATAGATTAGAAATCATATATTTTCTAAAAAAAGGTAGCGAATGTAAAAAATATATTACTGATATGAAAATAAAGATGCCAATGTATGACACGACAAACACCAAAAAATTTTGACCAAAAACATACTAAACTTTTGCCAAATTTAGATTTAAAAAAAGTTATGAGCAAATAACTTGCCGCTTTCTACCAGCAACCAATGCACTTGGCTAAGTGCATAATTGCTTAATTGCGTGTTTAGTGCAAGCGAGACATCCACAGCTTGCCGAAGGTCTGGATCGAAAAACCTCATACCTCTAGTCAGGTCCTTCGGGCGAATAAAACGAGGCCTGCAATTCAGAAGAAAGGGGATGTTAGACAACAAGTGCCGATAATCAACAAGTGTCGGAGAACACGATAACATAGACAACGACACTCACTAGAGGTTTAGGACCTCTACAATAATACCGAGGTTCTTTTCTATGGTGGATGTGTCATGCTCCTCGGCTTCGTAACAGAGCGAGGGCTCTTTCTCCCAAGATGCACAGTCTGACGTACATACTCTGCGATTCTCCGACAAGATGCACGCATACGCCGCCTTCTGTCCTTCTTTTCCGTTCTGAACACGCTCTTCGAGTCCAGGATAAACCCAAATACTAGTCAAGCGAGATTCATGTGCTTCCTTGATAAAGCGCAAAGCGAGTCTGATCTCCGCGGGGTCCATCTCCTTTGAAGCAGGGCTATCGCGCTCTGGCGGAGGAGTAGGCTTAACGGGTTCTGGCGGAGGAGTAGGGTTATCGGGCTCTTAGGGAGGAGCATGGTTATCGGGCTCTGGCGGCAGAGCATGGCTATCGGGCTCTAGCGGCAGAGCAGGGCTATCGGGCTCTGGCGAAGGAGCAGGCTTAACGGGCTCTGGCGGAGGAGCAAGCTTCACGGGTTCTGGCGGAGGAACAGGGTTATCGGGCTCTAGTGGAGAAGCGTTATCGGATTCCGAAGAGGGAGGATTCTCGGGGATTGGATGAGTTTCCAAGGGTGCCACACAAGGCTCCTCGGGAACAACCAGGGGACTGTCAGTAGAGTCCAGGTTTTCAATACCGTGATTCGACAGAGGGAACAATAGACGCTGGGGTTTCATGCTTTGTTCTGTCTCCCCCGTACCCCCAAACACAACATGAAAACGAGGGGTGTCGAATTGAGTTAGCCCCACCGGCCACTGTGAAGACTCCGCAATGCCGAGGGTAGGGTCATTCATTGCTTGTGTCCAAGAAAACTCCATGTGAGGTGGGTTATCGGCGGGACTCACCGGTGACTTCATCGTTGTAGTAGCGGGCTCTTCCTTGGACAAGTCGGGAACACATCCCTGAGGTATTTCATCGCAAGCTCCCTCTTGTGCTTCCTCCGTAACTTCATATGGCGACTTATCGAATAATCCTTTGTCGTCGTTATTCCTTGGGTACCGATTCTGGACGCGGAATTCATTTGAAGTTCCCTCGTCCATGTGAAGAAGGGCATTTGCACCCACGAGGTCCCTTGTTCGGATAGATGTCTCCCGGGGAATTTCGTCGATGGAAGTCATTGGATGCCCTATCGTCGACCCCACTCCGTCGTCACCAGACGGGACACAACGTTCTTGCAATCTGCCTCTACAAGTTCCCTTTCGCGTGCCCTGGTAGGATCTACACTGCCTGTATAAAGCTTATGGTTTAGTCGCAGGGAAATAACGGAGATACCAAGAATAAGGAAGAAAACAGTTAGATGAATGACGGGGTTATCGGCAAAATCTTACGTGGAACGAAGCCGGCATACATGAAGTCTAGATCCTCCCTTGCCAAGCAGTTCTCGTCCAGGGTATCCCAGTGTTCGTAGGTACCTTACTGGCAGCACACCACTGTCGAACAAAATCCTCTGGGTGACTCCTTACCGTGTCCACGACAATGCGAGCATGGACATTTGCGATGAAGCGTAACACCGAATCTCGCCCGTCGTACTTATTGTCGCGGAGCCGTGAGAACGCCTGCGATATGGGGAGGTACTATTCGGATGCGTCCCTTCCGAAGAAGAAGGGACTCAGGACTTCGTACATTTGAGACGGCCCATCCCAATTTGTCTCTGGACCGTCCATGTACATTGCAATGCTGGTAGGCCCGGGGATTACGCTAGGGTTGCACATTTTCCGCCCCCTGAAAAACAACGGAGTCACGTTAGTCGATAAGGGACGATAAGAGACGATAAGGAACGAGAAGAGACAATAAGGGACAAGTCTGTGCCGAGAAGAAAAAACTTACACCCGAGAGAGCCCGTTGCAAACGAAGTAACACTTCAACATGTTACAACATTGCTGAACCCGGCAACGGGACACTCTCGATTATGATCCGCGCTAGACGGTGCACGACCTCTCCAGCCTCGTCAATGTTATGCGTCCATGGCAGTGGGGGCAGCAATGGCATGCGGGCCAACCCTAAACACGGCATCAAGGTCCTCCACCCCCTTCTCATGCACGCTAGTCGGTTTCTTTGTCCCTTGACGCCTCCATTTCCTCCCTGCTGCCCCGTTATCGGCAACGATTGGTGGCACCGTCTCGCTAGAATTCTCATTCGACCTGTCCTCTATGGGGAGATTGAGATCGAGGAACTCCATTCACGCAAAGACAAGCACTCCCCTTCCGGCAGTGTACTACACGGCACAATGATCATGCCAAAGACAATGTCGTACGAAACGATGTGGATGGCACTTCGCAGCCGCCGAGAAGGACGGGTCCCCCATGGAGTACACGTGTCGTGGCGAGAAGGGGCTTTCGGTGATCCGAAGAAGGCGGGGGAGAAGGGGCTTTCGGCGAGAATGCCGGTAAGAGATACGAGCAATGCAAAAAAAATTTGGGCAAAAGTGGACATTATCGTGGGAAGAAGGCGCTCGGGGAGAAGGGCCGCTCTTCGTGGTGAGCCCTGACACCGCGAACCCGGATTGACTGTAGTGAGCGGGGGTATATGGTCGCTGGTCGGTTTTGGGTCGTCCTACCCAACTCAGAACACTGGAAGGCAAACTGTCGGTAGCCGGAACGGCCTCGGATCCTCCGCGAGGTTTCCAAGTTGCTGCCGCAGTGCAGACATCCCAGAACTTGGCGGCCGGTTATCTCTACTTGAACCCAACACCAGATCTCCTCTAGGTCAGAGTGGTGCCAAGTTCCAACACGTACCTTTGGGGTTTGGTGAGTCAACCACGTCGAGTTTATGGAGCACTTCAGTTGGAACAGCTTTCGAGGATTTGAAGTTAGAAGGCTTCTAGGGTACGTACTGGAGGGTCTTCAGAAGAATCCAGCAGTGGGTTGGGGGGGAGAGAAGATTTGTACAAAGTTTGCCGATTTGACGATCGTGGATGCCGTCGGTATGAACTCGACAGAGAATCCGAGTCGGTCGAGAGAGGGCTCGACTCCGAAGCGGAAGCGACTAGACGAGAGGCTAGAGCGGGAGAACGCCGATCAGATCGAGAAGCTAGAGCGGGAGAACGCCGACCTGAAGGTGAAGCTCCAGAGACTGGAGCGGGATTTGGATGTCGCAGAGCACCGAAACTCGCAAGACTTCCCGGGCGGCGAGTCGTTCCAGGACACCTGCGCTACTCCGCACCTCCTCAACAAAGCTGTCGAGAGAGTGTACTCCGCATCTGGCTACTTCACGAAGCTGGTGATGCACGCTTTGCAGCACCACGGGAGCGTAGATTGTGCCAAGGCGGCCCGGACTGTGGCCAAGACCGTGGTCTTCGAGCGCGCCGCGCACACCAAGTTCGTGTACCAAGCCCTCGTCTGCAAGGCTCTGTTTTCCGACTTTGAGAACGAATACTTCAATGTAGACGAGAACGCACCTGAAAGCGTCCTCGACCTTGAGAGCTCCGGAAAGGAAAACTTCCAGAGGTACAAGGAGCTCACGGCCTTGGAGAATATTGAAGAGCTCGCCTACGACGACGCAACCGACAATGATTTTCGAAGGCTCTGCAACAAGAAGCGCCAGGATTTAGTCTTTGCGCTCTCCGAGTCACAGTTGGCTCCTGGGGTTGCCGATGTCGGAGCGTTGCTGTTCGGTAAGGTTTATAGGCCCCAAGGCATTCGACGAAGCCAACGTGAGCATCCTCAGTACCAGGTCAAGATTGCATCAAGCTTTGTCAAATTTGTGCACTCCGTGTTTCTCGTGCACAATCTTGCATTCGCGTTGCGGCCCAGCGCCAGGATCTTCCGAGTGCGTGACGGGGCGACATTCAATGCAACCCACATGGAGGCTGTCCTTGCAAGCGCAGACTGTGATGACGATGACGCTCCTCTCGCTCCTTTGACCGCGGCCATCATGGTCGTCCCAGGGTTCCATGTGAACAGGATCACTGTTCACAGTAAGGTTTACACAGTGAAAAAGATTGGTGAATAAACCAGAAGAGATGTCAAGGTTGTCCTTGTTTCTTCATTTTCAGCTCAATTCGAGTTCGTTGCTTTCCTTTTCTTGGGAATATGTTGCTTTCATAATCTGTTGCAAATATGTTGATCTCCAAAACTGTTGTTTGCTCTTGTGCGTAGTTTAAAGACATCATACACTGGACCAGATTAATACCAGATATTGTTAGTTGCAATATAATTGAGAAACTAAGTTGCAAAGAGCAATTTGTCCATTGTCACAGTAAATTACAGAAGAATAGAGTACAATACATTACAAATCAAGGAAATTGAGGCACAGCTAAGACTGCTCATCATCAAGCTCAAGGCCCTCTGCTTCTAGGAGTTGCTGCACAAGTTTCTTCTGTGCCTCTTCCCGTGCCTTCCTATTCATTATGTCCCGTTTTTTCAAAACAAGTGCTTGCCTGCGGATGGTATTCTCGAAGTTCGCAGCAGATACAGCCTTCTCGCGAGCAAGGATACGACGCTCCTCTTCAGGGTCCACCTGTATTGTCCATTTGCTCTCAGTAAAGTCATATATAACAACTACAACTGATTGCTCATCTAGTTTGAAGCTTATTTCTTGATAGTATTTAAAAGCTCAGAACAAATCTGTAGGATAACTTAAAAGAGTAGAGGCGTGCTGCAGTACCTTATCCCGGGCGGCACGACGAGCTTTCAAACTCATTTCACGCATCTGTTGCTCAGCCCAAGCAGATGCCGCCATTTCTCCTCTCTGGTCAAAGCTTTTCCTTTTCTTTATCACCCAATCCATCCAAGCAGACGAAGCCTGATACACACACGCAGCTAATAACCTCGTAAATACACCAGAGATGGTTGCTCTAGTAGACAATTTGAATCAGCTTTCGCATTCTCACAATGCCATTCCGAAGGATAGAGAAATAATCCTTGAGAAATATATCCTTACATCAAAAAGAGGCATTTACTAACATCCATTAACCGTTCCTAAATGTGAACTGCACATTAGAGACCAAACATCGACAACTAAAACTCTTGGCAAAGTCGATCAAAACACCAACCAACATGAAAAGAGAAGAAGGCCAAATCCCGAAGTTGAACATCACCTTCAAGGGATTAGTTCGGTGGTCAAGATCATATTGCCGGCGCTGGTCACGGTTCATGAGTAATTCATATGCGGCCTGGATTTGAATGAAGTAAGATTCTGGAGTTTCTCCTTTCTTAAGCTCACCATTTCTTTCATCGTACACTGCAGGCACGACAAAATTTTCTTCACTCGGCCTACTTGCATAACCAGCTCCTAACTAAAATCACATTTATCAGTACAATATCAACTAGGGGATAACAAATCCAAAAAAAGTATACTGCTCCATGTCTGAAACATCGGAGCACTTCATTATATCTACCGAAACGAAAACGAAAACAAGGACTCACCGTCAGGGTGGAACTGCTTGGCCATGCGACGGTACGCTCCTTTGATAGAATCGTCGTCTGCGTCCCTCTCAATTCCTGTCACCACATCGACGCATCAGCTCTTCATCTGACAACGGCGCGACTCTCAGAACAAAGAAAAAATAGCATCCCTGTACCGCCTCCAGAATTACATTCTTTAATCAAATCTTACAGCTTAAGCTGCAACATTTTACAATCTGCTGGAAGTAAACGATCGTCCAATTCGACACTCCTAAGCGAAAGTTGCGAGCGACCTCAGCGCAAATACCGAAAGACAGAACGACACTGAACGAGACACCAATGCATACTTTCATAAAACGTTCAAGAACACGAATAATTGCACATTTCCAATAACAAAAATAATTTCAATGCTTCTTGAGATTGAAAATGGTTCGAAAGGATCTATCCTTCATTGTATGCAACACACCAGGCGCTTGCCTAGGGTTTCATAAGGCGACTGCTCCTCATTCCACGTCAAGTTCTGGCCCGTCCACGCGCGCGTCGTCAACCGCCGCTCCTCCCACCGCACGAACAGCGCCTTCCGCTTCCGGCGCCCGTGCGCTTCCAGCGTCCGGTCCAACCAAGTCCCCGAGCTCAAGCATTCCCTCCGCTCCAAACCGCACACCACTCCAACTCTTCCACACGCCGACTCCAATCTCAACAGACGCCCGTGCTTCTGCACACGCCGCGCGCAGAGCGACGAAAGCGGCGCCACGAACAGCAGCGGCCCCGTGCGCGCCATCGCTGACATTGTCACCATCGCCGCACCTCCAGAAACGCCCGCTCTCCCGATTCTTCCACGCTACCAATCCCGAAACGCGCGCTCTCTCCCTCTCCTTCTCCCTCTCCCTCTCTCTCCTCCAGAAACAATCCCTAGTGACGCGCTCTCTCGCGATTGGATTGCACGTTTTCTCTCCGCTCACAGAAAGAAAATGTGGAAATTCTCACAGTATACCGAACCGTATGAAGCGATTCTTGGATCGTTGGAGAGGAAATCTCTCCCGGCGCCGATGGAGTGACGAGAGAGGCGGCGAGGGAGGCGAGAACGCGAGGAGCGGTCCATCCGAATGCACATGCCGCGCTCCGGAACAGCGCTCACCGCTCTTCGTCGTCTCGCGCCTGCATTCGCTTTTTCCAGCAATACCTAGGTGTTGTTCGGGTGATGTTCGGGCGATGTTCGGGTGATGTTTGGGCGATGTTCGGGTAGATGTCTGGGTTGTGCATGGGTGATATTGATGTGATAGCTTTAGATGATACATAGGCGGTTATCCAGGATCCTTGGACAACTTGGCGGGATTGCCTTCGAGAGATGTGCTAAGACGATATGTGGGTGATACCCGTTTAGTGGTACCCGTTGGTGATGTCCGTGATAATATGTCGGCGGATAATGACATATGAATTTACATAACTTGTGCATGACATGAATAAAAATCAATCAAGCACATGTAAGTTAATAGGTAGGATTTTACATAGGAATTGGTTGATCTGTTGAATAAGTAGTCTCTTGCCTTTCCAAAATCACTTCAATCACAAGTAGATGAATGTAAAGGGCCCTTGGTGAATATTATTGCTAAAGCCACGATTACTTCAACGCTTTCTTTTAATAACTAACACTTATATTTACGAGTTGAATAGTAATTAAAAGAAAATAAGAAAACATTAGAAGTCTTAGGAACATGCTAAACATCCATCAAATAATTTATGTTATGATTAAAAAATGATGAGAATATAGATCAAGGATATAATTCCTTCATCTATTATACCATAAGACTATATCAGTAATATACTAGCAATTGGCGCTTGCTTTGCAATGCATTAGTCCAACCCTTTTAATGTAGTTTTTATATTACAAACTATAAAAATAAAATAAAGTAACATACTGTAGCGTTTCTATAGTTCACTACACAGTTCACTGTGTGGTTCATTGCGTAGATTATGATTTTAGTAGTATGATAATAGTAAGATTTTCACCATCCAAAAGCTTTTGTAGAAGACGAGAAATCTATGATTTGTTATTCCCTCCTCTTGCCTACCACAATTTCAACAGCTTCCTCTTCTTTTACCTTAGATTCTTCTTCTTTTGTTTATAAGATTTTACCCTTTAAGAATGAAGAATTTGAATAAGAAAGGTTATATCGCAAGGCAATGAGACTTTGATTCCTAATACCAAGTTAAATTCACAAATTTGATAAGAGAATCTTACATAAACCCAAAAAGGAACAAACAACAAGAAACTTTGATGGGCAATTGTATCATATGTTATTTGCTTTGCTTTTGCTTTTGATTTGCAAAATACCTAGTGTATTTTTTTGCCCTATTTGGTTACAACCATTTAATATGCTACAACTGCTTATAGTTTTCTTCTATAGCTTTTGGAAGAAAGTCACAAGTTATTCTTCTTGGTAGAGCCCTTGTCTTTCTTCTCCCTTTCCTAATTTATCCCCCAATGTTGCATTTATTCCAGACCTAGGTACTACGGTAACTCCCCTGATGACCAACCAAAATCCATAACTGACACGTATAAAATTGGGGTATATCCAACCGACTTCCATTCCATTACCACCCATTCAACTTCGAATGGAGGTTTGCTATAAGTCATGACCTCTTACTTTTGGCCGACGCTTTTGGAGAGTACCTATTGGCGACCACCATCTAAACATGGCAGCACTTATTGAAAATTCATAACAAATTCGCATTTCATTAGAAAAATATGAAATCACTTGGATTGAAATTGTTATTCTATTGGCTATCATTGAGAAATAATAGTTTTATTACTCATTCCCTCCGTATATGCACATTGCTTAACTTGTCAGTCATGGGGGGTTTACCTTAACCAATGTTATGTCTAATCAAAGAATACCAAAACGAAAAATAAATAAAAAATCATCGATGATACTGTTGACTATATCGTCGCCATGACGCCGTCTCCGTGACGCCGTCGCCATAACGCCGTCGGGGGATACGCTCCGGCGGCTTCTTCCTCGTCTTCCAAAGCAGACAGACACACTATCAAGGGTTGCAACATTGCCAAGCCATCGCAGGCGCTGCTGCTGCACGCTAGGATCGTCGCCGATCTGCTCACGCCGGTACACTCCATACGAATTCTACTCCCTTACAACCAATAGCTGTGTGGACATATCACAGCCATTTCCATGCTGAGAGGCTTTCGTCGTCGTAGATGTTGGTGGTTTCCCTTTTCGTCCCGTGTTTGCGCTCATGTGCTCAATCGCATGGGAACCGTGTTATGGCACTCCGGGAAGTTTTCGGGTTTAGGGTTTAGGGTTTAAGGTTTTAGGGTTCGGAGCTGCTTGTGAGGATCGGCCTGATGATCCGTGTTAGGAGCTTGATCTTCCGTGGTTTATCTGTGGAGGATGAGTTTTTTCCCGGGAGGTGTTGAGGAAGTGGGTGTAGCGGTTCATTGGAAATTGAGGAATTAGGGTTTCGTAGGAGCTGTTATGAGGCTGTAGTTGGTGTTTATAATTGTGGTGGGAAATTTTTCTTTGATTATTTGTCATAATCTCATAGCACTTTCTAAATAATGAAGTATGTGTCGTCATTTTTGGTTTGAAACGATTTAGAGCGATTTACAGAAGACACAGAAATTCTGAAACATCTTCCGTTGTTTGGTGTTACACTCGTATTGATCTGTTTTCGTTGTGACCACTTAGGGTGGTAGCATACGAAGGCGTCTGAAGTGAAGTTATGGCCTCGGATTCAACTAAAGATTCAGGCGCGGCACTGTCTGGTATGCCTTTCCTGGCTTCCATTTGTCTTCTTGCCTGGTTTATTATTCGTCTCATAATGTCAGCTTACTATGA
Source organism: Bryoerythrophyllum caledonicum (assembly GCA_963971425.1). Taxonomy (NCBI): domain Eukaryota; kingdom Viridiplantae; phylum Streptophyta; class Bryopsida; order Pottiales; family Pottiaceae; genus Bryoerythrophyllum; species Bryoerythrophyllum caledonicum. Next base: position 29,729,081 of record OZ020517.1, on the reverse strand, counting down.
GAGCGGCACCCGTCTTGATAATTAGATGTGGTTTTACAGCTCGCGAGACTGTGTCAAAGCTCTTAAGTGCTGCACGTGATGGCAATGTACAGGCATTCAAAGGTATGTCTGAGGTTATAGATTCCATCTCCCTTTCTTTATTCGAACTTTCTACTTTGCGAGGGAAGTTGGATTCCTGGCAAAATTCGTCATGCATGAGACTGGGATAGAATGCAGATTAACCTTTTCTAACTCCGCAGATGCCGCTAGAGTGTTGGACGATGGACACGGATTAGGCGAAACTTTGGCTGCTGTGAAGGATGGAAATGGACGGGGTCCTTTGCACTTCGCTGCTCGCGGTGGGTGTGACGAGCTTTGCAAGTACATGGTGGATGAGATCAAGCTCCCCGTAGACCTCAGAGACAATGATGGTATATCTCGGTTCCCATCCCTTTTTTGTGTGATGTTTGTGTCTTTACGTGCACAGACAATACATTCTAACACCTGATTTTATTCACCTAAAAGATGGCTGGGGGATTGTGATGCAGGCGATACTCCTCTTATACACGCAGCCAGGCAGGGCCACACCTCGACTGCTTTGTATCTGCTCGAACGTGGTGCTGATGCTTCCGCCTGTCCAAGTGAAAACCAACCAAGCGTAATACACCATGCCGCTGGAACAGGTCTATTTTCTACCTTTTGCAGGCTAAGATACGTTGTCTCAATGTTCACAACCTTCTCATCCACATTTTTCTGGTCTCAACCTTTCTCTATCGTTTTGTAGGTTCTTTGGATTTGATCAAGGCTTTAGTGGCGAGAGGAGTGGATGTCAACTCTTCAAGCGATGCGGGCTCTCCCCTCATCTGGGCCGCAGGCCATGATCATCCTAAAGCAGTCAAATTCCTCCTCGAAAGTGGTGCCAATGTAAGTTCATGCAACTGCTCTTTCAAACTGAATCTCTAATGATATATCTAGCACTACACTAACTATGGAATTTATTGTTGGCAATCAAACAACAAACACTGAATTTCAACAAAGACCTATACTGAACGTAAATTTAAAACTATTCTCAAAAGTGGAGTAGAAAAAAAGTTGCACGTGTACAGTTAGTGTCAGGTTTCCCCACCCCCGTTACACCTCACTGCATAGTAGACACTAAATTTCAACTTGTTCATATTTAGAGTGAGCTATATAGTGAGGTAAGTAACAGTAAATGTCAAGCCACATCTAATACCATAGTTAGTGTATGCTTGATATGTGTGGTTGGATATATCCCATTTTAGAGATTTAGCTGGTAGGTAGCTACTTGAAACGAACCATTCCGAATTGGAAGATGAAGTGCAGTTTACTGTTTGTCATGACTAGGATTATTTGGTGATAATAACATTTTGTTTTATATAAGCTGAAGTGATCTTATTATTTTCCGCTGCGAAGCCCAATACAGCTACAGACGATGAAGTGACCCCTTTGGTGACAGCAGCTGCAGCGGGGAGTACGGAGATTGTAGAGCTCTTGTTGAAGGTACCTGAACTCAGACTTGAAAGGATTTGAAAAGAGGAATGCACTTTGGAATGGACGTCTCAATCTTCTGGTGCACTGCGACTCATCATAATTATAAAAATCTTTATCTTTCTGCAGCACGGAGCAGATGCGAATGCAAGTGCTGTAGGAGGCATTACCCCACTTCATATTGCAGCAGATCACGGTGATGAGCGGATGGTCGACTGTCTTTTAAATGCTGGGGCGAATCCTGATGCTGTTGATGACGTGAGTAACCATTTCTTCTCCCTTGGAAAGCTACTTCTATGGCATCATGAAAGTTTCTGCATGCTCTGATACGATCAGTCAGTTGCTCTACTATCTTATTTCTTGACATGCTGAGATGGATGTAACGGTTCTGTACAGGAAGATGCAAAGCCCATACATGCTGCCAAAGATTCTCGAGCCATTGTGGAGCGCTTGCTACCCATTACAACGCCTGATCCCGCCGTAAAGGAGTGGACCGTTGATGGAGTCCTGGCCCATGCAGAACAATTAGCAGCTGAGGAAGAGGTATGGACTATTCTTCCATGCTTTTATTGTGAGATGATTGTTAAAGAGTATGTGTCATGATGATTGTCTTAGTGCAACGAATATGGTATTTCCTGTGCACATGTTTCTTGCTGAGTGGAGCTTGGTGTTACCTTCTTTCTACAGGCTGTATATAGAAAAGCTAAAGAGGATGATGAAAGAGCCAAAGCCGCCAAGGCTAATGTAAAGAAGCCAGAGGTATATTTTTGACTCAAGTTAGAGATCAACTGTGAGTTTTCCTTCTGGAGTTCCTTCATCAAGTTCCTTGGATACCATGCCCGTTGTCCCTTTCTGTCTTATTGTGAATTGTAGAGCTATCTTGCATCGGAAATGATATTTTAGTGCTGAGTATGCTACTACTCTCTTCTCTTGCTGAGTGTTTTCCTTTTGAAAATAGGTCTCAGCTGAAATGAAGAAAAAGAGTATGGAAGCAAAAGCTCGAGGTGATGAAGCTTTCAAGAAGAAGGAATATATGCTTGCTGTAGACGCATATACTCAGGTGCATTTCACAAGGTCCCTTTCATTGATTTTCTATTCCTACTTTTACATGATGATTGTACCGGAGAGGTGTGTGTAATGCGGAAGTGCATGATTGGGTGCAGGCCAGCGACTTTGACCCCACAAATGCAGTCTTTTTGTCGAACCGAAGTGTTTGTTGGATTCGCTTAGGCCAGGCTGAACAGGCTTTGGCTGATGGCAAAGCAGCCAGAGCTTTGAGCCCGGAGTGGTCCAAAGCTTGCTACCGTGAAGGAGCTGCGCTACGGCTACTTCAGGTTTGCTCACTTCTGGCTTTTCAATAATTTGGCTCATTATTTGTGAAGTTGGGCAAATGAGTTACCATGAGTTTTGACCTCTTTTCTCATTTTTATTTATTATTAAAATCAGCCCTAAGTAGCTGTTCCTGCAAGTCGTTTTAGAAGAGGAAAGAGAAGAGAGAGTGGTGAGATTTAAATACGGAAAGAAATAGGTTACGATATGAGGGATCTCATGCTCTCTTTTTCTGCACGAGTAGTTCTCCCACACTAACAAATGGCAATCAATGTTCTTGGGCCCTACCCTAAGCTAAAGCTCCCCCATGAGTTGACCCATGAGTTGAAGCTCCCCCATGAGTTGGCCCATGAGTTGACCGGTAGTTCTCCCACACCTTTCCCAAGGCAGGTCACCCTCTCCCTCTCCTAGTTATCATAAAGTATAGGGTGCCACCCCTTCTCACATTCAAGAGATTTTTTTCTCCTTCTTCCTTCAAAAGGTGGCTGAAACTAGTTCTAACTTCAGTTTAGAGACCATCAAGCTCTTCCATACTCAGTAAAGACTCTAGTTAAGGGATCAAGCTCTTCCATAATTAATAAAGACTCTAGTTGAGGGATTACCATAAGATTGAGGAAAGAGTGTTACTCAAAATCAAGTTAGGGGATATCTTATTGAAACTTTGGGTGACTTAACAAATAACTCTAGTTTCTGTTTTTGATTGAATATTATTAGAATGTTGGACAAAGACATTAGTGTTTTATATCAGTAGGATGACAAGCTTCGTGACATTCTTGTGCAGAGGTTCGAGGAGGCTGCCGATGCCTTTTATTGTGGCGTGAAGCTTGACCCTCGTAACAAAGAGCTAATTGAAGCTTTCAAGTACGTTTGGGAATCCCTTCTCTTTCCGTTTTCCAGTTGCATCTCCTTGTTACCTGTGCACAATATCTAAATGAATCCTATCGCCACAAGGTTTGTTTTACATGGGTTATATGGCACTATTTTAGGTAGGCATCTTGAGAGACTGTAGGTTACCATGATATAGCGGTAGTAACTATATATATCTCGCAAAACCATGATTTCACCTATAAATGGGTAAGTAACATCCATAAGCGAGAGCATTTTGTGAAATCATGGTTTTGCTTAGAGCTCAATTACAGTGGAGTTATTTGTGAAGTTAGGCCTAACTCAATTTTAAATGAATAAAATCAGTCCTAAATATCTCTTAATCTATAATTAGTTTAAAGAGGAGAAAGGCAGGTAAGATTCGTGGTATAACATGACCTTTCCTTCCTTCTCAAAAGCGATTGAAACTAGTGTTAACTTTGGTTTAGAGACCACCAAGTTCTTCCACATTTAATAGCTATTAAGAGTGAGGACAACAGAGTAGTATTACAAATAAATAGACTAGTAACTTATGGAATCTTTGGGTGATATTACAAATAACTCTAATGTTGTGATGTTTTGTAGGGAAGCTGTTGAAGCTGGTAAAAAGCATCATGGAACGGCGTAGTTCGTTGGTCTCAAAGATTTGACTTGTAAGATGAGAGATGGTTTGATGCAGTTTAATCATCATATGTCTATAAACAATAGCAACCTTTGACCTAGCGGATTACTTTTCCTTCATCCGAGTATTGTGACAATCGTCCCAAGGTCATTTCATTTTGCTCTTGAAAATGTAAAAGTTGCATAGTTGTGTATGTTGTGAAATAATTAGTCTCTACAGTAATATTAATTTTAATAGTGCCATATATACTACTATATACTCAATGTTGGAACTATCTATGTACAACTTTTTTTTACTAAAAGTAAAGGTATCAATACCACTTTAAAAATACAACTTTTTATGTATCAACTATTTATGCTAACTATGGTATCAGGTGTGACTTGACATATGCTACTACTTATCTCACTACATATTGTAGCTACTCTAAATATAAGTAAGTTTAAATTTAGTATGTGCAACACAATGAGGTAAATAACAATAGATGTCAAGTAGAGGTAGGATGTTGGGGAAACCTTTCATTAGTTGTACACATGTAATTTTTTTCTTCTCCAAAAATTTACTGTGGTTGACAAATTTCTACATATCAAAAGAAAATAGGTGATATTCTATCGAGCTGTAGTAGTGGTCAAGTTATCCATATTGTTGTGGCTACACTAATTATTCCTAATAATGCCACATGTTCTAATTTATCTGGAAATGTTCCTTGTTTTTGCCCACATATAAACCCTAGCGTATTATGACCCATATTTTCTTCTTCAGCTTGTCATTTGATCAACTTTGCTAGATATGAGTTTGCTTATCCCCTGAAAGACCAAATCCCCTTTAGAGGGACATTTATTTTTATTTTTGGCAGGTACCTAAAACTCGAAAAAAATTCTTTTTCTCTCGAAATTTTTATACTAGATAGTCCGTGATGATAGCTTTGTGAAGGTATTTTTATTTTTATTTTTGGAATTATGGTTTGAAAGTTTAGTACCACTCAAAGTTAGAAATGGGGACTTTGAGCACCTCCAAAATTTTGCTTGAAGTTTCTATTGACATTAATAATATACTTACATATAGAGAATATTACCTTCTTTGAAAATGTCAAAAAAAATTCTTGTCTTTGATGTAAAAAACAAAATTTAACTGAAGTCAAACATTTTTACACATTTTGGGCAAGCGGGGAAAAAAACTTCATCTTTTTTACATAAAACTTGGAGATCTTCATATTTTTTTATTTTTTATTTTTTCAACAACAATATGTGGTGGAAATCTTCGTATTGGTTGTTTGGATTATCATTCTAAAACATATTGAGTTCACAAAAAAATAAAACGTGAATTGGCAATTTTTGAACCTCCACTCCTTGCACACTTGTTTTGAATATGCTACACCCCTTCTCTACCTCTAAAAATTCTTGAATAGGAACCAACATCGTGCTTACCCCCTAAAGGGCAATTTGTCCATACGCAGGACAAATCAAATTTGGACAGGTTCCTAAAAATCCATTTTTGAAGATAACTTCTTGAAATTTGTATTGCTAATAGAAATACGGATTATCTTTGAGGGGTATTTTAATTATTTCTTGGACTTGTAGTAAAAAAATTATAGTGCTTTAAACATATAAAACTCAATTCTTTTGGCAAATGGGCAAGGTACTATAGAGATGAATAGTGCTACTGTAGAGTTGACGATTGCACTTTTTTGAGGGGGTTAGTAGTGAAGGAAAGTTCTTGGCTACATTCATTGTTTTCACCTAAAAACAAATAGAAATTAAGGATTTTACTTTTTTCAAAAAACATTTTTCTATTGTTAGAGTATGACATAATGATTCTATTCACTATTTGAATTATTCTCACCATTTTCTTGACTTCAAACACTATAATCTTTCAATCCGTGCGGTCAAAGTTTGTGAGTATACTACTTAGAAAGTCTTAATTGAGATCCTACAACCAAAACCATAATTAAAAGGTTTAGTTTTCTTCCTTACTCGTTGCACTAAAATCAACAATTTTGAAGTGTTTTTGGAGTGAAATCGTCACGGTTCTTTAGGAGTTAACAAGTATCTAGCTTGCTAGTTAGGTCCTACTTGCATATTCAATCTCTAAAGGACAACAATTGTGTTTCTAAAAAACCAACTTCAATACTACCATTCATAGTGCCAACATAATATATTTACAATTGATAATCTCATTCCGCTTCTAGATGTTATGTACTTAGACATAAACATTGTCGATTAGAAGTTCATATCAAATTTCAATAATGATAACATAAATTCCTTGTTTGATCCGAGCTCATGCTAATATCGACGGCAATGAACAAGCCGACAAACTAGCAAAGGAAGGAAGAGAAAAAACCCACAAGAATGCCGAACACACATATGAACACGCCCATGCCACCCCATACTACTTTCATAAAAATGAATGGCCCTCTATGGGCGAAACTCCCGATAAAGGCCCTATACGATTCTTAGACAAATACCTCAAAAAACAAGATCTTGTAAATAACCTAGAAAAGCTTATAGAAAACTTCCCCAATATAGATAAATGGACAGGCAATCCAAACATTCACAACGCATTGTCCAACAATTTTTGGAAAAACCCCATAATTACGGATCAACAAATCACATGCCTAATCAAATTCCGCACTGGACAATACATGGGTAATGCCCGCAAACAACTCTTCTTCGGAAGTGTAAGATTTCCTACAATAACATGCCCAATTTGCAACACCACGGACCCGGACACATGGCTACATGTACTACTTAAATGCCAAAACCCCCATATACATTCACTAATTGTCAAAAGACACAACAAAGCCGTATGGGCTATTCGTAAACTAATTATATCATCAACCAAATCTCGTTGCTTCATTCTCATGAATGCCGGAACCTTTAATGACAACCCACAGGAAAACACGGTCCCTCATTGGCTATTACCATGCATATGTTGCACTCAAAGATGCCACTGTAATGCAAGATTCAAACCGGACCTACTATGTGTTAGAGGACTGTCATACAAAGACCCCCCACCAAACCATATAGACCCTAGTCTCACTATCTAGTTCATCGAATTTACATATTGCAATGATAGATTCTCTCCGGACACTATTGCCAATAAAACAAATAAATACCAACCACTAATTGACGATATCCAAGCACTAGGTTGGAAAGTAGACCCCCTCATTGTCATCACCGCGGGTGCTAGAGCCACCACCTTCATTCCCTCAATGACAACCCTCGAAGAGACATTTAAAATCCCTATCACTTCAATCAAAACCACTTTCTCAAACATTAACATCATTGCGATTCAACATGCTATGTCGATACTCGTGAATAAACGAAAACTTGAAAACAACCAACACCTTCTTGACGCTTCGAAACCCCCTCCATAGATTACATTTGCACTTCAACATTCATGCCCTCCCTCCTGTTGGGACTTTTTGGGACCTATGGTCCTTCGTTCTTGGTTACTTGTTACATAGTGTCTACCTTCGAAAGGGGGAAGTAGTTCCATACTACTAACCCATGCCCGGTGGGCATGGACTTAGTGGTGGAATGAACGGACACTTTATTCACGCCGGCCCCCTTCGGGAACCGGCGTTCTTCTTCTTCTTCCTTGTTTGACTTTTGAGGCAATGCCACCAATGAGAGCTCAAGGTTACACTATTTTCAACAAAGGTTCGAAATCATGGACTGGGTCGGTGAATTGCATTACTCTCATCGAGGAAAATATTAGACTATGAAACTTAACAATGCATAGCCAAATGTTGTATATGCAAGTTGAATTTGTAAGATTCTTCTCAATCTTTCCAGATGTTTGTACTTTAGATGGGAAAATTCTTACTATTCAGATTACAAATGCACAAAAAATTTAGATTTCAATGGTCTTGTGATCTGGAACATTCAACAAGACAAACTGGTTTTTGTAAAATCGTGAGCTTTTATGCGAAAGTTGCTGTGAATTACTGATACATGAATCAACTGACACATGAATCAACTGACACAACATTGACGATGCTGAAGCTATAAATTATGCATGGAATGGTGCATGAAAGTGGTAAATGCATGAAATGGTTCATGAAGCAACCCAAAACCGATAACTCAAAATCTGAAAACACGAGTCATTATCGGCTTTGGGTCATGAAGTGTGCAATTTTGGGTTGCTCCACCTCCATTGAGCTCTCATTGGTGGCCTTGCCTCAAAAGTCAAACAAGGCCGATCGACATTGGGTACCTCCATGAGTTGGTTATCCGTGGCATATCTTCTCTCTTTTACTCATTCTCACTTATTGGTATTGGGCAAAGGAGGGCACTAAATCTCACCTACCCTACAGTTTGATTCTGGGCTCCAATGGTTTTTGAGCTTTTAAATTCCATATCAATTCCAAATCTTTGAGATTAAATTTGAAAAAATATTTGTTGAGTTTCATTCCAAATTCCGCATCTTTCTACATAATCGTTTCTAGCATACAATGTCATTTGAGTCCCCAATTGACTTAAGTGATTGGAATTGGGTGCCTCCACCTTAATGCAAGAGAGTCAAAAAGTTATTAGAGCTTTCCTGAAAGTAAAGGATTGTTCACCCGGATCTTTGGGTCTTATGTTAGTAACCAGGACCACATGCACATGGTGACTTGGCTTGGGAAAGGTGTGGGGGAACCACCGGTCAACGTTTTGGAAACTTGGGGTACTATGGGGGAGCTTTAGCTTGCATGGGGTAGGGCCCAAGAGCATTGATCGTCATGCATCTCATTGGTGCAAAAAAAGGCAGTATGAGATTTTGGAAGTCTATTCTTGTGCATCAAAAAAATTGTCAAGTTTGGCATCCCTGTCATAGTGGCTTCCCCTTGAGAAAGCACTATCAAGAAAACTCTAATGTATATGAGAGATTTTTGAACAAAAAGAGATGAGTGAATGGAAGAGCTTGGTGGTCTCTAAACTAAAGTTAGGATTATTTTACGTTGCCTTTAAGAAGGAAGAAGGAGAAGTCGTGTTGTACCATGAATCATAGTGATCATTTTCCTCTTTAAATTTAACACAAAAATTTATTGGCATTACGAGGCTGATTTTTAAATTAAAAATGAGATTTTTTTTCAACATTCACGATATAATGACAACTCTAGTGTAAAACAATATTTGCATGATACTTAGAGTTTCTTTACACTATGGTGGAAAAGATTGAAAGGAAATTTGAGAATATGATTGGCCGAGAGTGGACAAAGTCTCACTTTTGACCAATCATTTTCTAGATTCTACTTGAATTCTTGATTTCATGAAGATACTTGTCTAATATGAGTGTTTGGAACTAGGTAAGTATCATGTTAGTAACAAGATACTTGCCTTGGTTCGATCGGATTCTACGGTAGTAGTGTAATTCCGTTACAAATTTGCCAGTCTTCCAGTGAAGTTCCGTGAAGTTGGCTCATCTCACAAGACTAACTTAACCCTTTTACAACAAAGAAACCAGAATGTGGTCGATGAGATTAGTTTTTGGAGAGCCGCCGTTGATTGAACAGTTGGATTGATTTGCATTTGTTGGAGTGGTTGTGCCATTTGCTTTCCTCCATCTAGTCCATCTTTCTGATCTCCAATCCGTTGAGGCAATAACGAACTATAAAGATTTATGTGAAAAAAGTGAATTGTGAAATGTACTCCTCGTGTAGATTCTGTCGTGCAAAATCTATTAAATTGTAAGAACTTTCACGGCGCGCGTTCAAGGCCTTGTCATTAAAGGGTTAAAGTGGGGTGACATCAACGACAACAATTGACATCACTTAATGGCATTTCAGAAACGTTGTCAGAAAACGACGTCCAAAATCCGTAGATATTATCTTAAGTCTTTAACAACAAAGTAACCAGAATGTGGTCGATGAGACCAATTTTCGGGGAGTGACGGTTGATTGAATTGTAGAATTGATTTGCCCTTGTTGAATCGGATGTGTGCTTTGCTTTCCTCCATCTAATCCATCTTTCTGATCTCCAATTAGTTGGGGCATTAACGAACAACAATGATTTTTGTTTAAAAAATGAATAGTGAAATGTTCTCACTCTGTATATTTTATTGTGCATAATCTATTAACCCCTAAATTACCATCAATTCCCTTGAGGGACTTTTGAAGGTTAGAGCAGGTTCCTGTTGTGTCAATTTGTAACATTATTTTCTGAGATTTTTACTATAGATGGACATTACTAAAAGCTTTGTCTGAGTCCAATTTTTTTCCTAAATCCAACATTTAATGAAAAAGATATAGGCTTTTAACGTTCAAATGGGGAGAGCGGGCGCATCGGGCAACTCCAAAAACTTTTGCTAAGACACTCTATTGAATGTGAGATATCCAAAAAAAGAAAATAATACTATTTTCTTTCATTTTGTCAAAAAAATCTCTTGTCTTTAGTGAAAAATAGCATATTAATCCAAGTCAAATATTTTCACACATTGTTGGACAAGGTACCAAACATTCTTCTTCCTTTCCACATAAAACTTTGAGATCTTCACATTTCTTACTTTTTATTTACCCACAGCATTAGGTGGTGTAAACCTTTTCACTGACTATTTGGATTCTTGTTCTAAAATATATTATGTTCTCAAAAAATTGAAATGTGAATTGACAATTTTTGAACCTCCACTCCTTGCACAATATTCTTGAATATGCTACACCCCTCCTCTAACTCTAAAAATTGGTGTACAAGGAACTAATATCATGCTTAACATGGTGGTAATGAATTTAGACATTGTGTAGTGCAAAAATTGGACACCAAGTGAAGTCAAAGTCTGCTCATCCATTAAATGCAGGGAGGAAAATGAACCCTTTTCTGTACTTCAAACACTATAATCTTTTGATTCATTGTCTTCACTTGGTATTAAAATTTTGCATTACACAAGGTCTAAATCTTTTACCATTGTGTTGAGCATGATGTTAGTTCCCTAATCACCAATTTTTAGAGGCAGAGAAGGGGGTGTAGCATATTCAAAACAAGTGTGCAAGAAGTGGAGGTTAAAAAATTGTCATTTCACAATTTATTTTTCGGAGAATTTAACATGTTTAAAGATGATAATCTAAATAGTCAATAAGAAGGTTTACACCACATATTGTTGTAGAAAAAATAAAAAGTGAAAAATATGAAGATCTCTAGGTTTTATGTAGAAAAGATGAAGTTTTTTTCCCCGCTTGCCCAAAATGGATAAAAATGTTTGACTTGAGTTGAAATGTTTTTTCTCACCAGAGACAAGAATTTTTTTTGACATTTTCAAAGAAGGTAATATTCTCTACATGTACGGAAAATCTCAATATCAATAGAGACTTCAAGAATTTTTTTGGAGCTGCCTGGAGTCCCCATTTCAAACTTTCAGTGGAACTAACTTTCAAACCATGAATCCAAAAAATAAAAAATAAAAAAATCTCCATGGAGCTCTTATCAGGGAAAATCTCGTGTGAAAGTTTCAGATTTTTTATTTTTTATTTTTCGATAAAAAAAAAACAGAGGGTTCAATGCCATGGTTTGTGACGTGCTCCCAAAAAAAGTTGGATGGTGTCAGTCTGTCACATGACCTTTTGCCAAACGATCGAGATGGATTGGCAGTTGGATTCAACAATCATGCCGCGTACGCAACAGCTATTCTATAAAGTAATGTAACAACCGAGTGAGGAGCAACACCTATCATATAAAATCCTGTAATTACCGACAGAGGAGCAACGTCTATCATACAAAATCCCTGTAATTACGACGTCATCGTAAGCGGAAGGCCTTCCCCCGGTCCTTTCAGAAGGGCTTCCACAACCGGCTAGTGAAGTCTGGAGGTCCATACATCTGTATACAATCATGTAGTAGAAGTACGATGTGACGCGTTGGCGCTGGATCAAAAGTGTGCCTGTAGCACCTCAAAGATGTGCTTTGCAAGGCGCTTCTGGCCACAAGCCTAATCCAACCCGATCGAAGTTTATCAATCGTGGACCAGTCGTCGGAATAACATACTATTTCAGTCCACTGCTCACTGAGTCTACCTTACGCGTTGCTCGGGTTTGTACATGCCAAAATTGTGTCCAATTTTTTCGGAAAATATAAAATATTTCTCTAAGGTGATACCCATGTCTTGCCAAGGTCATACCCTTGTAATATCTAGACAATATTTAAGTAGTACCTTGGTGATATCCATTGTGTGTGAACCAATGTGTTAACCCCTAAGGTACCAAGACAGTTTTACACCAAAAACACTTCAAAATTAATGGATTCTAGTGCAATGAATAAGGAAGGTAACAAAACTTTGATTTTTAGTTCTGACCGTAGGATCTCAATAAAGGCTTATTAAGTAATATATGCACAAAATTTCATAAACTTTGACCGCACGGATTGAAAGATTATAGTGTTTGAAGTCAAGCAAATGGTTCATTTTCTTCCCTGCGTTTAGTGGATCAGTAGACTTTGACTTCAGTTGGTGTCAAAAAATTTCACTACACAAGGTCTAATTCTATTACCATCTTGTTAAGCATGATGTTAGCTCCTTACACACCAATTTTTAGAGGTAGAGACCGGGTGTAGCATATTCAAAACAAGTGTACAAGGAGTGGAGGCTCGAAATTTGTTAATTCACACTTTAATTTTTTTTGAACTTAATATGTTTTTGATTGATAATCCAAATGGTTAATATGAAGGTTTACATTACATATTGGTGTGGAAAAAATAAAAAGTGAAAACAATGAAGATCTCTAGGTTTTATGTGGAAAAGAAGAAGTTTTTTTGGTACCTTGCCCGACAATGAGTGACAATGTGTGAAAATGTTTGACTTGGGTTGGTATGCTATTTTTCACTAAAGACAAGAACTTTTTTTTGACAAAATGAAGGGAAATAATATTACTTGCAAGTACTGAAAATCTCACTTTCAATAGAGTCTCCTATCAAAAGTTTTTGGAGGTGCCCGAGGTGCTTGCCCTCTCCATTTAAAATTCAAAACCCTATAACTTTTTCATCAAATGTCCAATTTAGGAAAAAATTGTTTTCCCACTAAGGTCTTGGTAATGCCTTTCTATAGTAAAAATTTCAAAGAAGAATGTTGGAAATTGACACCATATTAACCTGACCGAACTTTCAAAATGGACCTTTTTGGACACTTGGTCTTTTAGGGGTTAAAAAAAAATTGGTTAGTAGAGGGGGTGTCCGAACTAGACCAATTGGACGGTAGTGTGGACTAGAGTAGTTTGAGTTTCCACACTACTTGGAGATTTACATATGATCGTCAACTTCGCACACACTTGCTTGAAAACTATAATTTGACATGTGCTTCATGTGACTTAGTGTAGGTGATCAAACTTGCAGATGTGAGGTGGCCCACTTTTTTTGTTAACGTTTTACTCTTCTATTTTTTCACATGAAAAGCAAACTTTACTTGCGATACACGCACACTTTCGATCCACGATAAATTCTAGTATTAATTTGGCACTGAATCGACTGACAAGGTTGGATGATAAGTCTCAACGCTAATTACTGTATTTAACTGTGGAAATGGAATTTTTTTGCTCTTTTATACAGTGATTGTGAACTCCCATGCAGTTCACATGTACCAAGCTTACTGGTGAAATATTATAATTAGTGCACCTTACACTCTGTTCTAACTCCAAAATCAATGCCAGTTTGACTTGTTCTGTGTACATCTTGTACTAAATACGATACTCTCACTATTATTCACGGTGACCTATTGGTGGCTCCCATCACTCAATCTTTTTTAATTGTGGCACATGTGGAGCTAATTTTGTCACTCTAATTTCGACTGTTAATGGTGAAGCGTTAAAGAAAGGGTCCAAAGCCCCTCTTGCAGTAAAGGTTACCTTTGCTTGTGTCAAAAACGAAAAGAAAGAGTCCCAAAGAGTGTCAGAAATGTGAAGAATGTAAAAGTGTCTATTTTAGAGTGTCGGAAAGAAGTATTTGTACTACTGTAGCAAGGTTTTGTTTGGTATCACAAACTCGGAGGGGAGTCCAGGGGACAGAGGCGGGGACTGGTGGACTAAACGTGGCGGAAGCAAGTTTGATTCGCTCAGACCAAACAGGTGGTCCCAGTTCAAAAATATACTATCTAACGTCAAAATACCTTAAACCGACACTTTAGTGATTCTGTGTTTCAAAAGTTGAGATTTAATTGCAAAAAAAATATGCTTGGGTAGAGAAATAAGGTTCTGATTTGTGAGAGAAAAAAAATTTGAAATTAACGTTGTAGATTGTGAGGAAAAAAAAAAAAAGTGGGTTTCCTCCAATCAACCCTAAAGCGACCAGGTTTAGTGACAAAACCAAACCTTAAAAGCACATTAAACCGTCACCTCTATCCCACCAAACCGCCAGCTCCATCCAGCTCCATCCTTGCATTCATTGGTGGGCTTGGAATAGACTTGGAATATTTCTGACAGAAATTATGACAAAAAAGAGACGAAGAAATCCGGTTTCGACGAGGTCTGCAGTGTCGCTTCAGGGTTGAGTGTCGGTTTAAGGTATTTTGACGTTACAACTGTAGTGTTATTGAAGCCGCCGCCATCAGTTCACCTGCTTTGTGAAGCGATGGACGAGAGCCTGATTTCGTCGACGACTGAATGCGGATGCGCGTTGCGCGGACCATAATATTCTTCTGGTTGTCGCGATTCGCGGGAGTCAGCTAATATAGAAGCGTAGCCAAGTGGAAGCGCTGGATGGAAAGTCCATATTATTCTATTTCCCAGCTTGCGGTCAACAGCTTCCGAGGTCCCGAATTAGTCCGCTGAAATAGTCGTCGAGTCGTTCTAGAGCGTCCGATCGAAACAAGGCGGCCATCGGAAGTCCTCTCAGCCTCGCAGTTAATTCTAGAAGTGCTTCTCACTCCATGATGAAGAGCTGTGGTGGTCATGACCTACTGGTATAAATCAGAGCGGTACATAAGAGATCGACTCATCCGTGGACCTCAATTGTTCGCTCACAAGTTCAACCTGCAAGGACGCAGTAGATACTAGCTGCATGGTGAAGAAGAAACTGTCAGGGCGACACCGCTTCTCGTCGACAGTTTGCACGGAGCTTGTTTAGGGTTTAGTCTTGGATTGGGAGTGTCGTCGTACCATAGTACTTGGTTGGGGTTGGGAAGGTACAGGGATTGCAATTGATATCTCGCACGTTGTTCTCGTACTGGTAGTTGTTATTTAGTTCGATGGCGTATGCCGACGAGAGGACGCTGGAGTACACGCCGGCGTGGGCTCTAGCAACCGTGAGCGCCGTCTTCATCGTGATCTCCCTCATCGTCGAGCGCAGCCTGCACTCCCTCGGCCATGTACGTCGACCTAGCTCTACAAAACTTAGATCATCAAATCTAGACTAACTTCATCTCTTCAAAAGCCTCACATGGTTGATCACTAAGTTTATTGAAGAGGTAGCTGTAGGAGACCGCCGGAGTGGAACTATGCACTTGATATTAACTGGAAGTGGAACTTGAACTACTATTGATGTGCAGTATCTGCATCGGACCAAACGGAAATCCCTCAATTTAGCCCTCCAGAAGCTGAAAGATGGTGAGTTTCTCTACACACACACTGGTATATTTACGCTTGAGTATCAGACTTGATTGTGGACGAGAGGTGATATATGCTCCTGAAAGTAACCTGCACTTGTTGTTTTGTGTGGCAGAGCTGATGTTGATGGGGTTCATCTCCTTGACAATCGCCATATTTACGACCCCCATGTCGAATTTGTGCGTCAAGTCGAGCCTGTACAACAAATGGACGCCTTGTGACGTATCATCAAGGCCAGAGAGTGGCCCCTCCAAAACTTGCAAAGAGGTAAGAGAGGCAAAAATTCCACCTCTTTATTTTTCCATCATTGAAATCAGCCCTAACCAGCTCTAAAGTCTCACAAGAGGGAAAAGGTAGCTAAGGTTCATGGTACGACACGACCTCTCTTCTTCGTTCTCAAAAGTGGTTGGACCTACTTCTAACTTTGATTTAACCCTTAAACGTGAGAGGGTGCCGCTGGTGGCCACGTGGATGTCATATTTGATTATGATAAGGTTCAGATCTTGAAATTACCTCCATATGAGAGACGTTAGTGGGAAAATCTTCAATTCAAAGGTGTAAGCCTTGCTTAATTTCAATACAATTTTTGTAATGTAAAGGGTAGTGTAAAGGGACTAATGATTTTATCTGCAATGTTATCATTTATGTGGCAGGGATATGAGCCTTTTGTGACATACAAAACGCTCTCTCAGCTTCACATATTCATTTTTATCCTGGCTGGGGTCCATGTGGTTTACATTTGCTTGACCACTTTGCTTGCACTTGTTAAGGTAAATTACTCTTCACATCTGTTGTATGTAATCAACACTTTAGCAAGAGGTAAAGACCGAGATGGGCATGAATTAAGTGTTTGTTTGTTCCCCCACTACCTCTATGAACTACCTTAATAGTACAATCCTAATGTGATCTTTACCCCCAATGGACCATCAAAACCATGATAAGGTCTTGAGCTTGGTTACATGTGGTTCTCTAGACACCACTGTTTTGCTAGTGATTCATGAGTAAGTAGTTTTAAATTTTTTTTAATAATACTTTTACACTATTGCTGAATTTAGATTATATCAAAGCTTCTGCATTATAATTTGTGTGATGAAAATATATGGTTCAGGTGTACACATGGAGGAAATGGGAAAATGAGACTCGTGAAGGAGTACTTCCGAATAGCTCAGAAGGTAACCCTGCTCTGAACACAATCTAATAAGAAGGCTAAATTCATTGAATGTCTGCACGTTTTCAACATTGACATGCAACAATTCCAATGTTTTAAAGGCTTTTCAAGGCATTTGTATATCAGAAATAGGCTCTATTGTGTACATGTTTTGGTTATCACACAAATATTGAAAAAAGAATCATTCAAAAAGAGAGCACAATTGGCAACATGTATCGACTGATATTGCACCCTAAATACCAAAAGAAGAGCATTTTCGATGTTGAAGTGCCAAGGCATCAATTTTAGTACCAAATTGCAACTCTAAATTGGCATTTATGCAGGGTTCACAGACGATGTTAACTTCTCACGGCAATCAACATTTGTGCGGTATCATGCATCGAAGCCTCTGGGCATGAAGTTCCTTGTGTGGGTGGTGAGTTAATTATTTTATCTTATCAATGTAGTAGCACTATCAAATATGTACGTTACAGCTTTTACATTAGTGATAGAAATATAATTAAAATAAATACTAGGAGTAAACCCATAATTGCACAAACATTGGATTATGAACAAAATAGTCATTATTTTCATCCATCCATTCTTTGATTATTTCTCTAATTGTAGCTCACATGTGGAAGTCATTCACGATATTTTCAGTAATCTTCTTTAAGTATGTATTAGACTTTGAGTCTTGAAGTGGAGATTCTCATTTGTTTATGGGGGAATGATGCACAGCTTGCAAAGATCAAAGGGCTGTAGTACTAACAATGTCTTTGGCATTGCAACAGGTTTGTTTTTTCAAGCAGTTTCATGTGCCTCGAGCGGACTACCTTACTTTGCGCTTGAGTTTTGTCACAGTAAGTGCTGAAGCTGCAAATCATCTTACGCTTATCACATTGATCCTGGATCCATGTAGTATAATTTTGTGAATCAAACCATATAATACTCATTTCAGCAAGACTTGTGAATGTATTGCAGACTCATAATTTGCAGGAAAATTACAACTTCCACTCCTACATGATTCGGTGCATGGAGGATGAATTCGAGACAATTGTGGGAATAAGGTACAGTTTTCCACAGACAAGTTAGAAAGTGTACATAAGATTTGACCCTTGCCATTGAACAAATTATGCTATCTTGTAGTATCCAATTACAGTAATTTCACACTAGAAAAACACATCACGAAGACCACTCACAAAAAACCTTCGGTTATCGAAAGACCTTCTCACAGCCTGTGCAACTTTCAAATGGTTAATATGTGAAAGAACCACATTGTCATTAGTATAATTGATTTATTTTGTGATTTTTTGTGCAGCATTTGGCAGTGGGGATTCGTCATCATCTATCTCTTATTCAGTGTCTTGGGTAAGCAATTATCTCACAAATCATTCCACTCCAAACTTTCTCTTGTCATCCAAATCATCAATTGTATGCACGAATTTGGCCACAGTATTCTACATGTATGGTGTTGTATTTGAACATGATAAGGTTGAGATATTGAAATGACCTCCAAATGAAAGATGTTAGTTGAACAATCTTCAATCCAAGGGTGTAAGTCTTGCTAAACTTGAACACATTTTTTGTATTCTACAGAGTGAGATACATGCTTGAGGTTTAATTTTTTAATTTTTTTTGTGTGTGTTGTGGTGATTGTGCAGAGCCATACGCTCACTTGTGGGTAGCACTCGTGCCTCTGGTGGCGGTGTTGATCATAGGGATGAAGCTGGAGCATGTGATAGCAACACTTGCGCTGGAGCATACTGGGGTGAGCGGCCCCTTTGTGGGTGTGCTCCTAAAGCCTCGTGATCAGTTGTTCTGGTTCAATCGACCCAAATTCCTCCTCCATGCCATCCACTTCATCCTCTTCGAGGTACGAGCTCTATAACTTCAACACAAAACAATTTAGTACGGGAAAGGTGGTCTCTGTAGTGTACGATTGCTGTTCACACCTAGCTGGGTATAAACTGCAACCATTCTCGGTGGTATACAGAATCCACCTTACTACTCATGTTTCAACTTTTTGTAATATTATTTCAGCTCACATTCAAGCACTAAGAATATTTTGTTGCCTTCTCTTGCAGTCAGCTTTTGAGATGGCATTGTTCATTTGGCATGTGGTACGTATCCATATCCTCCCTGATCCAAAGACATGTTCGAGAAGCAGAGATTGTTTTGAAATGTATTCAAATAGGTTTTTCTTTACGAAAAGAGATAGCTTGGTTTATAACATTGAATGAAGATGGCCTCATGCCGTGTGGATAGGGTGACTGAATGTTGCTGTGAATATTGATTGCAGTGGCAATTCAACTACAAGACGTGTTTGCTGGACGATGACAAGGTATCCTTGTACTTGCGCTTATCCATGGGGTAAACTACTCAACTCTGAGAGCAACCATTAAGCCTTGCTTTTTGTAACCATCATTTATGCATAATATGTTTGAAACATGCATGAATTTTTTGATGGAAAATTCGGATCTGATTAAAGTGTGGATTATCTGCTTCTGCAGAATTGCTACACAGATGCTGTGTTCCTTCGTCACATTTCCCCTCTACACGCTGGTCTCTCAGGTAAAACCCATCTTAATTTCCTCCAAGAAGGCATTACGTCGGTCTAGTATATTTTAGCTGATGGTTTATGGAGTCCGGTCCTACAATCTAACACGACCATCTAATGGTTTCAGATGAGTAGCATGCCCAAGAAGGCATTTGTACCCAAGAATGTGGAGCGAGGCCTGCGAAGATGGCACGAGGATGCCCAACACAGGATTAAGACCAAAGTGCAAGAGAACTACCACATGGAGCGCTTGGCCAAGAGACGTGAAGGCACCATTACGCCTCTCGATGAACGCTATTTCCTTCAAACTGAGAACAATGACATCGTGTTTGCCATTACTGATGGTCGTCATGGGGAGCGCTCCACACCCATGACTCTCATCATGGAAGAAGGAACCTCCCTCCCTGATCCAAGGTATGTGTAAACCACAACTCCATCAAGTTTTACATCCCATGCACTTGTTGAAACCGCAGACCCACAAACTTGCAAATTATGTCATGTCTGTTTGACCAATTTGAGTTCCTTCTTTTTTCTACTCACTTGATAAATCTAGCATGTAGTAAGATAACAGAGCCTACATAGAAAACAAAAATGGCTGAAATGAGAAGTGGTCACTTAGAATTCCCACCTAGAAAAGCTTAGCACAAGAATGACATAGCATTGAAAACCACCAACATAATAAACCAGAAAATCATCAAATGATGAAATGAAAATGCTAACTTCTAGGTGAATTGCAGGTTGCCCGGTACAAATAACAGGAATAACATGGCAGCTATGGATGGGGGTGGTCCGCAAAACCAAAACCAAGCAGCAACGTTTGTGAGAGGGGGTGAACGTGGACAACAAAGCCATGGCCAACAAAGCCATGGCCATGATGCAGTACGGAGACGAACATCTCCCAGAGTGGAAATGAATCTCCATATTCCAGCCTTCCAAACGGAGGCAGTGGCAAGTACTCCTAAACTACTACCCATGAAACGGAGTGCGAGTACAACACATTGAACAAGCTTAAAAGTTGTACATTAAGGTTAGGGGTAAGGTTTGATATCTTAGAAACATTATTGCTGCTTCAAATGTGAAGAAGCAATATTGCTTAGAATGTTTTGTAGGGGGCCTCATTCATTTATAACTTCATTGTATAGGTATAGAACCAACTGAAATGGGAATATATGATGTCTGGGTTGGGTGCCAATTTCTTCTACATTTATTCAATCTATGGCAAAGATTGGAGAGATATTTACTTTGCTACCGTTATGGCACCTATTTCATTTAGATACAAATTGCAAATCCAAACAATCAAACATATGTTCATGCTTCCTCTAGAAGTACCTTGCCTGAGAAGGTGAGAAAACGTTGACTCATCTGCCTAAGTTTTATAATTTTATTTTATGGGGAAATTTCACATTCTCATATATAGAGAGAACTATGTGGACTTCACCCCACATTGGAAGAGCTTAGAAGGCACACAACCCCCCATGGCAGAGCAAATCAATGCCTTCGGGTTCAATGACATCAATGCCGCCATGGTCAACACCGTTGCAACCTTCAAAATACAAGATGCCCCTGCCGCCATCACCAAAAAAGAGTTGAAGGAAGCCTTGGAGGAAAACAACAAAAAGGTGATAGAAGAAAGCAAGAAGTACGCCGACACCCTACACAACTCTTTGATGCAACATCTAGACAAGATGGAGGAAGCCATGAATGCCACAAGACTCGCATTTCAAGCTATGAAGGGAAGAATACCACCTAGACTCGAAGATAGGCCGCCAAACATATAGAGACTAAAGACCGCAAGGTAATGCATAATTACCAACTAGTAGTTAATACTCTCTACACATGGTATTTTAACCTAGATAAATACCTCCCTTTTTATAGTATTCTACGCGTAGCAATCCTCACATACCTCAAAAAAATACATTGTATGGTCTTACATACATATACTAAATACATTGCGTATATTCACATAATATCCAACTACTATACCGTCTACCAAACATTTATTAAATACTGGTACTATACCAAATACTACTCCAATTACTATACCAATTACCATACCAAATACCAAATACCAAATACCAAATATAGAAATTTATACATCTACGTACACACATATATACAATATTGTAATAAATACATGCACACATAAACCATTAAATATATACATATATACACAAACAAATAAGAAAACAAACAATAAACAAACGTACACAAAAATACAAAATAAAACATACACATACAAACACCTATACATAAACACAAACACACATACATATACACACAAATCATCCAAAAAAAAACAACAACAAACAAACATAAACAAAAAAATATACGAAAAATTATGCGAACACACACCTAAAACCACACAAAAAACACACAACAAAAAGAAAACTAACACCATAATCACAAAGAAAAAAGTAACCCCACATACCAAAAAAAAAACTAAAACATCCAATATTCAATATATATTAATAATTCATACATGCATCATAAACACAACTATAAACAAAACAACACATCCTCAAACAAACATAACCTCAAGAACACCAAAAAACCCCAAAACATCACACAAAAGATAAGAATTCTAAAACACAAATCTAAACACATGAAACTCCTAATACTTCTAGGAGGAGACATAGAAACAAACCGAGGACCAATGCCCAACATACTAAAAAATCACCCTACACCACACAAGAAAAATGCCAAAATGTACTTTATACCTAATACCATAAAATTACAACCAGAATACAAACACCTTGCTCACACATTTGCGCCTCTCTTAAAAGCCACACATACACTACATCACTCACACAATAATATATACCCAAATATTGCCCTATATATACAACAAGAAAACACACACCCACCAACACACATATTGTATGCCCTAGTAATTACCACCCACCCAAACATAGAAGAATGCAACCATCTTCTCAACCCTCACAACCCGAATATAACCACATGGACTAACACACTATTACAAACTTTACTGAACCTACAAAATCCACCTGAAAGACACGTTCACACCCCACACCCAAATACAAAATTTATGGAAGAAAACCAAAGTATTATAAATCACGTGAACTCAATACATAAAGAATTATACAACTTTCTACATAACCAAACCACGCCACCCTCAAGCAACACAATAAAACAAAAATTTCCTTACCTCCCTAACAACTTAATTAAAGAAACACTAAAATGTTTCGACCCCATAGCAGAATATACACAACCACCCCCTCCCCCCCTTTCCCCCCCCCCACAAAATCAAAACAATAACACAAACTACAGACATACAAACATCATTACATGGAATGCATCATCTTTAAACACTGCTCTCCCCAACTTACAAACTTTGACCACATATGCAGAAACACCACCGGCCTTCATAGTCATCCAAGAAACAAAAATATCCGCCACAAAATCCACCAAATAGATACAAAACATATTCTAGGACTACAAACTTAATTTTAATAACACACATGCACTAACAAGATGCATCCAACAACGGAGACCATACACGCCAGGCTGAGGCGGCCTCCTCACACTAATACATAAAAAATATGCCTTCCTGGGCAACATCAAAAAAATTCCTACCCCAATGCACATATCCCCTTATCTACAAACAATTAGAATAGCTAATCAACCATTATAGCCATGGATAATCTTTCACATGTATATGCCATCCCACCCTAAAGATACTAGATTTATTATAGATATACAAAACACTATCACATTCCAAATAAATCAAAACCCTAATCATACTTACTTATTGTGTGGAGATTTTAACAAAGACATAGCAGTAATTGATAGACATAACGGAAATCATAACACCCCCCCTCAAACCATAGACTATCAATGGCGCCACTTCATAGAAAACTTAAACTTCACCTACATAAATACTGACAGACAATACTCCAGACAAGGCGGCTACAACTATAATGATTGGAGCCTAATAGACGGCTTCTATATAAATACAAATAACAACATATAATACACCTCCACAACAAATCAAGACATTATTCTTAACTCAGACCACTCACCGATACAACTCAAAATCCCAAATAACATATTAATAAGTCGTAACCCCACAATCACAAACAATACCAATAAATGCATACTCAACCCCATCCCAAAAGATAACTTAGAAAAATTTAACACAAAGTTCTTTGAAGAAAATTCTATAGAAATAGATTCACTAATAAACATCCTTGAAAATAACAATCAACTCTCTCAAACACAATGGCACGAAATATGCCACACCCTAGATACAATTATCAACAATATCTCTAATACATTGGAACAAACTTGCAAAGCCCAACCAATACCACAATTGACAAACCGCACAACACAACAAGGCGGCTATTTACCCCAAAAACTTTCAAAAATATGGAAACAACACCTAGCTACATATCATATAATATGTAAAACAATTAGAACCGTAAAGAATAACCCACAATGGCGTAACCATCCCATATGTAACGAATTACTAACTCTACAACATATCCAAATTCCCGCCCCACCTCCCCTAGAACTACCCCATGATACATGGTTAAAAGACATTGCACTAATCGCAAAACATGCCAAAATTCAAGCACGGAAAGTAACTACAAACTACTCAAAAGAGAATATTAGAAAAGCCATCTCAAAATACAGACAACTATACGAAACCAGCCCTAAGAAAATAAATAAAAATGTTTTTAAAAGTTCTGAAACCCCACCACTAGATTGTATCATGGACCAATACAACAACATCCTAACTAGTCCCGAAGATATTGCAAACGAAATATTCAAACAACAAACAAAAAATAATAGACCAACAGTACCAACATGCAACTACCAACTACAACACCGAATCGAATGCACATGTGCCGTACGTCAATACCCATGGCATGATCTTGACGGTTTTACCCTAGATAAAAGAGGAGATCTCGAAACTCCACTACACACATACTTCAATAGAGCCATATACGATACATGTCTACACAACCTTGGAAATAACAAAGCCCCAGGGCCAGACCGCATACCAAATTCAATACTCAAAAACATGCCTCCAAGATTTCATAAATTAATATTTATATTCTTCTCTCAGTGTTACAAACTAAAACAAATACCAACATCATGGAAAACAAGTGTAACAATTCTACTATACAAAACAGGAGATCCTTCAATACTAACAAACCATAGACCAATAGCATTAGCCAACACTATATATAAACTATACACCAGTACACTCACCTCAATACTATCCTCATACGGTGAAAAATTCAGAATCCTACACGACAGTCAAGAAGGCTTTAGAGTAGAACGAAGTACCTTCAGACAAATACAAACCATAATAGCGACACTAGAAGACGCACGATTCACAAACTAAGATATATATATCTTATATATTGACTTCAAAAATGCCTTTGGCTCTATAGACCACGCTCGACTACTAGTAATAATGACTGATATTGGATACCCAAAAGATGCAACTACACAAATTGGAAATATATACTCCCAATCATCTACATATTACACCGGTGAACACTTTAACAAAACTAAACCCATCCCCATTCATAGAGGAACAATACAAGGGGACACCCTTAGCCGATATCTATTCATCATATTCCTAGAACGACTACTCAGATGGCTTGAGCAAGGCAATAATGGATACACTTTTGGTACATCACAAATTACCATAAATTCAGCCGCCTACGCTGATGACCTTGCCACTATAACTAACAAAATAAAATCATTACAAACACAAATAGATAAAAATCGATAGATATTGTAATTGGACTGATATGGACGTAGTCGTCTCAAAATGCGCTGCTACTGGATGTCCAAATAAATCCAAAGTGAACCCAACTACATTCAAAGCCCTAATGCAGACATATAACATCAACTACCGTGGCCAACCAATCCCCAGACTACATCAAAATGAATCATACGTATACTTAGGCACAAACCTTGTCCCCTCCCTAAAATGGAAAATACAAATTCATACTACAACCACAAAACTCACTAAACAATGCAAAGATTTAACAACATGCCCGGCCACCATGAAACAAAAAATTAAAATCGTTGACATCGTAATACGCCCAGGTGTAGCATACAGCTTCTATGATGTACCATACTCTATGCCAACAATAAAAAAACTTGATCAAAAAATTATAGCAATACAAAAAACCATTTGTGGTATGCCAAAATGCATGTCAAACGCAATAACACAACTCTCGCACAACCTCTTTGGACTTGAGGCTTTCTCCCTAAAAAATGCCTACTTACGATGTATAGGGGAACAATTACAAAATGCCCTAAATGACAAAGGTAGACTCGGAAAAATATATAAAGGACTTACTCACTATATTCTTGCTCAATATGGGGGTGACGAAAACATACTTAGAATCAAAAAAACCGACTGTATAAGATCACCAATAACACGCACACTCTTCTTATTAAAACACGTAGCTAAAGTTCACCTTAAGAGCACGCTTCCAAATTTTCTCCTTGATCAAACATCATTAGAAACAGTATGGCGTCAAGAAATACAAAAACACAACACACTCAATGCCCAACTTTCCCAAAACTTTTGCAAAAACTCCTCTCAAAAAATATTTTTGAATTAAAACAAATCACTCTACCAAACGGTACACACATCATGAATAATGAAGACTTCAAAACCTTCCATTTTACCCCATCCAAAATAATCAAGAGTGCCCTAAATGTGGCTAAACAACTTTTTTGCCAACCAACATGCCCAACTACATGTGACACCCCTTGCAACATACACCCATACTCCTACATACTCCAAGACCCATTCATCATCGCCAACAACAACATCCTCACAAGAACTACCCCACCACCTATGCATCCTCCAACCCCTTACTCCCATACCACCCCCGCCCCCCAACATACATCACCAAAAATCCCACCACATATCCTATTAGTAACATCATAAAACATGAACATGTACAACACATAGATACCAACAGAATACAAAATACCTATATAAAATACCTATGCCAATGGCAATATGACAACAACACATTCAATAATTGGATTACTCAAAGAAACCTCTTTCCAAGACACAATTGCAATACCTCCACATATAACACAAAAAAACTAAAACAATATTATCAAAAAATTAAATACAAATTCTACTCGGAAATCATTCAAGCCCACCACCCCCAAGAACAAACACAAGACTCAAGGTCCGTAACCCCACCTATAAACATCCCACTACTAAATATCTATACAATGGAATGTAATCCTGAAAAAGACATTATCACAAACTCGAGTACAATTAAAATAGAAGCCCATCTATATGAAGCAAATGGCCGACATTTACACACCATCCCCACTATCAGACTCAAATGGCTATGGAACCAATACAACATGAAACTCCAAACTCCTACAAACATTGAACCAACAACCCAACCATTTGAAACGAATTAATTTGGCTATACCAAAGATATAAATACCGCATTCCAAAAAAAAAACCCCTAAAAAATACACAATATACAATACCTACACCTATACTAGACTCATTAATCTCATCCTTTAACATCGAACAATCATACTTCTCCTCCCCCGTCACATGCCCCACCAAATTAAAAAAAATTTACTCACCCTTTGAAAGAGATAAGATATTTGGCTCCTTGGGAAAAGCCTTCGACTATAAATGGGTCGGTAATGGTTTAGCTCACCTCCACAATGATGTGGAGACTCAACAAGCACTACATTGGGCCCGCCTAGCTGCTAAAAATGACCCACAACACACATCTACACTCATTATCACACCAGACAAAAATTGGTACCAAAACTTCAACCCACAATCAAACCCATTTGCAGACTCACATTTCATCGCAATATTTGAAGCAGACTCAATCCCCTACGAAGAACCCACCATTCCACCAAAGCTAAAAAAGCCCAGAATTGAATCATCTACACTACAAATAATATGCGTCCACCACCAAAGCCAAACCCTTGGCACCCTAGAACAACTTACCGATATCACCTCCAGAGCAAATACTCTTAACATAAAACAAATATATACAAAGGTGGCTCCACCAACACCTATACAAACACCAGTCCACAGAAACAAAAAATGGTAAAAATTAAATTACAATAGTAACACATTAGACTACAATTTATCACCTCCACCCCTCCCGGACTACCAAACCAACACCTCACCAAAATTTGAACCCGCATACAGCTACTATACCGATGGCTCCTTCAAACCACCAGAACAGATCAGTCCAGGCAATTGGCGTAGAGAAAAAGCCGGTTATGGAATATACAATTCTACAAAAGAAATCAAACTAGCCAAAAGATTACATGGGCTACAAAATATCCTTAGAGAAGAACTCATGGCCATCCACAAAACGTTGGAAATAGTATCAACAAAATACAACAATGAACCGGTACACATATTTACAGATTGCATTAATGCATTATATTTATTAAACATCCAAATAACACACCCTACCCTTCACAATAGCCACCCTGACAAAATCATACTAAAATCAATGATTCAAATGATACTAAAACGAAGCCAAACCACAACCCTCCACAAAGTTCGAGCACATGCCAACATAGACGGTAACGAACAAGCAGATAAACTAGCAAAAGAAGGCCGAGAAAAATCACACAAAAACGCCAAAGACCCACACGAACATGCATACGCCACTCCACACTACTTCCAAAAGGAAGATTGGCCCTCCAAAGAAGACACCCCAGACAAAGGCCCGGTAAGATTCTTAAACAAATACCTCAAAAAACAGGACTTATATAATAACCTTGATACAATCTCAGACAACTTCCCTAACATAGAAAAGTGGACTAACAACAATGACATAGACAATGAACTCTCTACAAATTTTTGGAAAAACCCCATCATCACAAATTCACAAATCACATGCCTTATCAAATTCCGTACCGGTCAATACATGGGAAACGCCCGTAAACAACTCTTCTTTGGAATAGAAAGATTCCCATCAATAACATGCCCAATATGCACGTCCACGGATCCCGACACATGGTTACATGTTTTACTTAAATGCCATAACCACCACATACACTCCCTTATTGTCAAAAGACATAACAAAGCCATATGGGAACTCCGTAAACTAATTACCTCCCATAGCAAATCGAGATGCTTTATCCTCATGAATGCCGGCACCTTTAACAACAACCCACAAGAAAACACAGTCCCACCATGGCTACTCCCATGTACATGTGAAACCCAAAGATGTCACTGCAATGCTCGACTTAAACCGGACATACTGTGCGTTAGAAACCTACCATAAAATGACCCCCCATCCGACCACATAAACCAAAACTATACCATTCAATTCATCGAATTTACATACTGTAACGACAGGTTTTCCCCTGAAACAATCGAAAACAAAACCAATAATACCAACCCCTTCTAGATGACATCACTGCCCTTGGATGGAAAGTGGACCCCCTCATGGTAATCACAGCCGGCGCTCGCGCTACCACATTTATCCCATCCATGAAAATCTTAGAAGACACCTTCAAAATTCCTAGTAATACAATTACTAACACTTTCACAAATATCAACATCATTGCCATACAACACGCTATGTCCATCCTTCTTCATAAACGGAAAATTGAAAATAACCAAGCCCTCCCTGATACACACGACCCACCCTAAAACTCCTCCTTTACTTTGTTTTAATCTTTGAAATAGCAATACACACCCTCCTCTTCATTTTTACTCCCCCACTTACTTTCTATCCTTTCCCTCTCCTCCCCCCACCCCTTCAACAACCATGTTATCTTCTGTGGTTGGTAGGTTCTGTGGTCCTTGGCTATTTGTTACATAGTGTCTACCCTCGAAAGGGGGAAGTAGTTCCAGCTTACTAATTCCCTGTCCGGTGGGCACGGTCTTTGTAGTGGAACAAACAGATAGTTTATTCACGTCGGCCTCCTTCGGAGACCGACGTTCTTCTTCTTCTTGATCAAACTTGCAGATGTGAGGTGGCCCACTTTTTTTGTTAACGTTTTACTCTTCTATTTTTTCACATGAAAAGCAAACTTTACTTGCAATACACTTACACTTTCGATCCACGATAAATTATAGTATTAATTTGGCACTGAATCGACTGACAAGGTTGGATGATAAGTCTCAACGCTAATTATTGTATTTAACTGTGGAAATGGAATTTTTGTGCTCTCATATATAGTGATTGTGAACTCCCATACAGTTCACATGTACCAAGCTTACTGGTGAAATATTATAATTAGTGCACCTTACACTCTGTTCTAACTCCAAAATCAATGCCAGTTTGACTTGTTCTGTGTACATCTTGTACTAAATACGATACTCTCTCTAATATTCACGGTGACATATTGGTGGCTCCCATCACTAAATCGTTTTTAATTGTTGCACATGTGGAGCTAATTTTGTCACTCTAATTTCGACTGTTAATGGTGAAGCGTTGAAGAAAGGGTCCAAAGCCCTCTTGCAGTAAAGGTTACCTTTGCTTGTGTCAAAAAAGAAAAGAAAGAGTCCCAAAGAGTGTCAGAAATGTGAAGAATGTAAAAGTGTCTATTATAGAGTGTCGGAAAGAAGTATTTGTACTACTGTAGCAAGGTTTTGTTTGTTTTTTTTGACACAAGTAAAGGAAAACTTTACTGCAGGAAGATAAAAGAACAAGGCAAGCCCCCGCCAGAGCCGGTGGGGCTGGGACAAGTCCCGGGCCGGTCAGTGGTTAGAGGAAACAAAGGGTTAGAGAGAGAAGAAGAAGAAGAAGAACGCCGGTTCCCGAAGGGAACCGGCGTGAATAAAGTGTCTGTTCGTTCCATTGCTAAGACCATGCCCACCGGACAAGGAATTAGCGAACTGGAACTACTTCCCCCTTTCGGAGGTAGACACTATGTAACGAGTAGCCAGAAACCAACCGACAACGACGAGCCACGACCAAACTAACTAAACAACAAAAAACAAAACCAAACAGGCAACCAATCAGGAAGAGACAGAGTGGCGAAGTTCCTAAGGGGGGTCTTGCCTATCAGGGAGGACTTGGTTGTTTTCGATTTTGCGTTTATGCAGTAAAATAGACATGGCATGTTGAATAGCGATGGTGTTGATATTTTTAAAGGTAGTTTTGATTGTATCAATGGGTATCTTGAAGGTATCTTCGAGAGTTTTCATAGATGGGATAAAGGTGGTGGCACGAGCGCCGGATGTGATAACAATAAGGGGGTCCACATTCCAGCCGAGGGCAATGATGTCGTCTATGAGGGGTTGGTATTTATCTATTTTGTTTTGTATTGTTTCCGGGGAGAATCTATCGTTGCAATATGTAAATTCGATGAATTGAATGGTGTAGTCTTGGTTGATGTTCTCGGGTGGTGGGTCGTTGTATGGTAAACCTTTGACACAAAGAATGTCCGGTTTGAACCTAGCGTTGCAATGACATCTTTGGGTCATACATGAGCATGGAAGTAGCCATGGGGGGACCGTGTTTTCTTGTGGATTGCTATTAAAAGTGCCGGCGTTCATAAGTATGAAACATCTCGATTTATTGTAGGAGGTGATTAGTTTTCGGACTTCCCATACCGCTTTGTTATGTCTTTTAACAATTAGAGAGTGAATGTGGTGGTTTTGGCATTTGAGTAGCACATGTAGCCATGTGTCGGGGTCCGTTGAGGGGCATATGGGGCATGTTATGGATGGGAATCTTTCTATTCCAAAGAAGAGTTGTTTGCGAGCGTTTCCCATGTATTGACCCGTACGGAATTTGATGAGGCACGTTATTTGTGAGTCTGAGATGATGGGGTTTTTCCAAAAGTTTGTAGAGAGTTCATTGTCTATGTCGTTATTGTTAGTCCATTTTTCTATGTTAGGAATATTTTCTGAGATTGTATCCAGGTTGTTGTAGAGATCTTGTTTTTTGAGATATTTGCCCAGAAATCTAATTGGGCCTTTGTCGGGGGTATCTTCTTTGGAAGGCCAATCTTCTTTTTGAAAGTAGTATGGGGTGGCATGAGCATGTTCGTGAGGGTCTTTGGCTTTTTTGTGTGTTTTTTCTCGGCCTTCTTTTGCAAGTTTGTCTGCTTGTTCGTTGCCATCAATGTTGGCATGGGCTCTGACTTTGTGAAGGGTTGTGATTTGTGTACGTTTTTGTAACATTTGTACCATTGATGTTAGTATGGTTTGGTCGGGGTGACTGTTGTGAAGGGTTGGGTGTGTTATTTGAGTGTTTAGTAGGTAGAGTGCATTTATGCAATCGGTGAATATATGTGCAGGTTCATTTTTGTATTTTGTTATAATGATTTGTAGTGTTTTGTGAATGGCCATGAGTTCTGCTCTGAGGATATTTTGTAGTCCATGGAGTCTTTTGGCTAGTTTAATTTCTTTGGTAGAATTATATATGCCATAGCCAGCTTTTTCTCTGCGCCAAGAGCCCGGGCTAATTTGTTCCGGTGGTTTAAAGGAGCCGTCGGTGTAATAACTGTATGCGGGGTTAAATTTTGGTGTGGTATGAGTTGGGTAGTCTGGGAGAGGGGGAGGTATGACGGAGTAGTTTAATGTGTTGTTGTCATAGTTTAATTTTGACCATTTTTTACTTTTGTTTACGGGGGTTTGTATGGGTGTTGGTGGGGCCGGTTTTGTGTATGGTCGTTGTATGTCTAGATTGTCTGATATGGAGGTAAGTTCCGCAAGTTGTTCTAGGGAGCCCAGGTTTTGATTTTGATGATGGACGCATAGTATTTGTAATGTAGATGGCTCAATTCGGGGTTTTTTTAGCTCAGGTGGGATATTAGGTTCTTCGTATGGTATTGTGTCTGCTTCGAATAATGCAATGATGTGGGAATCTGGGAATGGGTTTGAATGTTGGCTGTTGTTTTGGTACCAATTGTTGTTCGGTGTGACGATGATTGTTTTTGTGTTGTTTGGATCGTGTTTGGCGGCAAGTCGAGCCCAATGTATGGCTTGTTCTATGTCTTCCTCGTTGTGGGGGTGAGCTATTCCATTTCCGATCCATTTGTGTTCAAAGGCCTTGCCTAGGGATCCAAATATTTTATCTCTTTCGTACGGTGAGTAGAATTTATTTAGTTTGGTAGGACATGTAATCGGGGAGGAAAAGTATGAGTGTTCAATGTTAAAGGATGATATCAGTGAGTCTAAAATGCGGGTGGGTATTGTGTATTGCGCATTTTTGAGGGGGTCAGTTTTTGGTATTCGATATTTATATCTTTGGTAAAGCCATATTAGTTCGGTTTCAAAGGGTTGGGTTGTTGGTTCAATGTTTGTAGGGGATTGTAATTTTATATGATATTGGTTCCATAACCATTGGAGCCGGGTAATGGGTATGGTGTGTAAATGTCGGCCGTTTTCTTCGTATAGATGTGCTTGATTGTTATCTATTTGAATTGTGTTTGAGGATGTAAGGATATCATTTTCGGGGTTACATTCTGTTGTGTAGATGTTTAAGAGTGGGATAATTATGGGTGGTGTTACAGACCTTGAGTCTGAGGATTGTTCTTGTGGATGGTGGGCAAGGATGATATCTAAGTATATTTTGTTTTGGATCTTTTGGTAGTATTGTTTTAATTTTTCAGTGTTATGTGTGGAGGTATTGGCGTCATGCCGTGGAAAAAGGTCTCTTTGGGGGAGCCATTTATTGTATGTATTATCATTGTGTTGCCATTGGCATAGATATTTTGTGTAGGTATTTTGTATGTTATTTGTGTCTGTGTGTTGGATACGTTTATGGTTTATGATATTATTAATGGGGTATTTGGTAGGGTTTTTGGGGATGTATGTTGGGGGGCGGGGGTGGTATGTATGTGGAGGGTTAGGGGGATTGGTTGGTGTGGGAATATTTCTTGGGATGATGTTATTGTTGAAGGTGATGAATGGATCTTTAAGCGTATGAGAGTATGGGTGTATGTTGCAAGGAGTATGACATATAGTGGGGCATGTTATGTGGCAAAATAGTTGTTTAGCAATATTTAGGGCACTCTTTATTAGTTTAGATGGGGTGAAGTGGTAGGTTTTGAAGTCCTCATTGTTCATGATGTGTGTACCGTTAGGTAAGGTAATTTGGTTTAGTTCAAAAATATTTTTTGAGAGGAGTTTTTGTAGAAGCTTTTGGGAGAGTTGGGCATTGAGTGTGTTATGATTTAATGTTTCTTGGCGCCATAGTATTTCTAGTGTTGTAGGATTAGTGAGGAAGTTCGGGAGCGTACTTTTAAGGTGGGCTTTAGCTATATGTTTTAATAAGAAGAATGTTCGTGTTATTGGTGATCTTATGCAATCACTTTTTTTAATTCTCGGTATGTTTTCAGCGCCACCATATTGGGCAAGGACATAGTGAGTTAATCCATTATATATTTTCCCAAGTCTTCCTTTATCGTTTAGAGCATTTTGCAGTTGTTCGCCTATACATCGGAGGTATGCGTTTTTGAGGGAGAAAGCTTCAAGTCCAAATAGGTTATGTGGTAGTTGGGTTATTGCGTTTGACATACATTTTGGTAATCCACATATGGTTTTTTGTATGGCTATTATTTTTTTATCAAGTTTTTTGATAGCTGGCATAGAGTATGGTACACCGTAGAAACTGTATGCCACACCTGGGCGTAGTACGGTATCAACCATTTTTATTTTTTGTTTCATGGTGGCTGGGCATGTTGTTAGTTCTTTGCATTGTTTGATGAGCTTTGTGGTTGTAGTGTGGATTTGGATTTTCCATTTTAGTGAGGGAACAAGATTTGTACCTAGGTATATGTATGGTTCGTTTTGGTGTAGTATAGGGATTGGTTGGTTGCGGTAGTTGATGTTAGAGGTTTGCATTAAGGCTTTGAAAGTGGTAGGGTTCAATTTAGATTTGTTTGGGCATCCGGTAGCGGCACATTTTGGAACTCCCACATCCATGCCAGCCCATTTACAATATCTATCAATTTTATGGAGTTGTATTTGGATTGATTTGATTTTGTTAGTTATGGTGGCTAGGTCATCTGCATATGCGGCGGAGTTTATTGTGACTTGTGATGTGCCGAAAGTATATCCATTATTGCCTCTTTCTAGCCATCTAAGTAGTGGTTCTAAAAATATAATAAATAAGTATGGGCTAAGGGTGTCCCCTTGTATAGTTCCTCTTTGGATGGGTATAGGTTTAGTTTTCCCAAAGTGTTCTCCGATATAGCAAGTAGATGATTGGGAATAGATGTTTCCAACAAGTGTAGTTGCCTCTTTTGGGTAGCCAAGGTCTGACATTATTGCTAGAAGTCTGGCATGATCAATTGAGCCAAAGGCATTTTTGAAGTCCACGTATAGTATGTATATATCTTGGTTAGTAAATTTTGCGTCTTCTAATGCGGCTATTATAGTTTGTATTTGCCGTGCGGTACTTCTCTCCGCTCTAAATCCTTCTTGACTATCATGTAGGATTTTGAATTTTTCGCCGTATGAGGATAGTATGTGGGTGAGTGTACTGGTAAAAAGCTTATATATTGTGTTAGCTAGTGCAATTGGTCTATGATTGGGTAGCATGGATGGATCGCCTTTTTTGTATAGTAGAATTGTTGCACTTGTTTTCCATGAATTTGGTATTTGTTTTTGTTTATAGCAGTGAAAAAAGAATAGGAATAGTAGTTTATGAAATCTTGGAGGCATGTTTTTCAGTATTGAATTTGGTATGCGGTCTGGGCCTGGGGCTTTATTATTTCCAAGATTTTGGAGGCATGTGTCGTATGTGGCTCTGTTGAGGTATTTATGTAGTGGAATTTCTGGTTCGCCCCGTTTGTCAAGGGTATATCCGTCTAGGTCGTGCCATGGGTATTGGCGTATTGCACATGTGCATTCTATTGTATGTTGTGGCTGGTAATTACATGTTGGTAGTGTTGGTCTATTGGTTTTTGTTTGTTGGTTGAATATTTCATTCGCAATGTCTTCGGGGTTAGTTAGAATATTATTATATTGATCTTTGATACAATTCATTGGTGGGGATTCAAGGTTTTTAAAGACTTTTTTGTTAATTTTTTTGGGGCTGATTTCGTATAGTTGTCTGTATTTTGAGATGGCTTTTTTAATGTTTTCTTTTGTGTATTTTGTGATTATTTTCCGGGCTTGTATGTTGGCATTTTTTGCAATTATCGCGATATCTTTTATCCATGTATCGTGGGGAAGGTCCGGAGGCGGCGGGGTAGGGATTTGGATGTGTTGTATATTTAGTAGTTCGTTGTGTATGGGGTGGTTACGCCATTGAGGGTTGTTTTTTACAATTCTAATGGTTTTACGTATGGTATGGTATGTGGTTAAGTGTTGTTTCCAAGTTTTAGAAAGTTTGCGGGGTAGATACCCGCCTTGTTGAGAGGTTCTGTTTGTCATTTGGGGTATTGGGTGTGCTCTACAAGTTTGTTCTAGTGTATCGGAAATTTTATTGATGAGTTTGTCTAGAGAGTGGCATGCTTCTTGCCATTGTGCTTGTGTTAATTGACTATTGATTTCAAGAGTGTTTATGAGGGAGTCTATTTGTACGGTGTTTTCTTCGAAGAATTTTGTGTTGAATTTTTCTATGTTGGTTTTTGGGATGGGGTTGAGTATGCGTATAGTGTCTTTGTTTGGGATTGTAGGAGTTCTACTAATTAGTGTGTTATTTGGGATGTGCAGTTGTACGGGTGAGTGGTCCGAATTGAGAATAATATCTTTGTTTGTTGTGGAGGTGTATTGTATGTTGTTGTTTGTATTTATATAGAAACCATCTATTAGACTCCAATCACTATAATTGTAGCCACCTTGTCTAGAGAATTGTGTATCGGTATTGATGTAAGTGAAGTTTAAGTTTTCTGTGAAGCGGCGCCATTGGTAATCAATGTTTTGAGGGGGGGTGTGATGGTTTCCATTTTGGCGGCCAATTAGCGCTATGTCTCTATTGAAGTCTCCACATAATAGGTATGTATGATTGGGATGATTATTAATATGGGTTGTAATAGTGTTTTGTATATCTAAGAGAAATCTAGTATCTTCGGGATGGGATGGCATATACATGTGAAAGATTAACCACGATTGTAGTGGGTGATTAGTGATTTTAATTATTTGAATGTATGGTGATATGTGCATTGGGGTAGGGATTTTGTTGATGTTGCCGGGGAATGTATATTTTTTGTGTATTAATGTAAGGAGGCCACCGCGGCCCGGTGTGTATGGTCTCCTTTGTTGCATGCATCTTGTAAGTGCATGTGTATTGTTAAAGATGAGTTTATAGTCTTGAAATATATTTTGTATATATTTTGTAGATTTTGTGGCGGTTAGTTTTGTTTCTTGTATAACTATAAGAGCCGGTGGTGTGTCTGTGTTTGCGACTAGAGTTTGTAAGCTAGGAAGGGCAGTGTTTAGTGAGGAGGCATTCCATGTGATTATGTATGTATTTTCTTGGTTTCGTCTAATGTTTTGATTTTGGTTTTGAGGAGGGATGTAGGGAAGAGGTGGGGGTGGGTGGGTGTATTCTGGTATAGGGTCTAGGCATTTTAGTGATTCATTTATGAGGTTGTTAGGGAGGTAAGGGAATTTTAGTTTTATTATATCATTTGAGGGTGGTATGTCTTGACTATGTAAGAAGTCGTATAGTCTTTTATGTATTGAGTTCTCATGGTTTATAATATTTTGGTTGTCTACTAGGAATTCAGTATAGGGGTGTGGAGTGTAAATGTGTCGTTCTGGTGGGTTTTGTAAGGTTAGTAAGGTTTGTAGGAGTGTATTAGTCCATGTAATTGTGTTCCAATTTTGTGGATTTAGAAGTTGGTTACATTCATCTATGTTTGGATGAGTAGTGATTATTAGTGCATATAAGATGTGGGGTGGTGGATGCGTATTTTTTTGTTGTATGTATTGGGCAATGTTTGGGTGGGAAGTGTTTTGTATGTGGTGTAATGTATGTGTGTTTTTTAGAAATGGTGCGAAGGGTTTTGCAATGTGTTCATATTCTGGTTGGAGTTTTATGGTATTAGGTATAAAGTAGATTTTGGCATTTTTCTTATGTGATGTAGGATGTCTTTTTAGTATATTGGGCATGGGTCCCGGGTTGGTTTCAATGTCTCCTCCTAGAAGTAGTAGAAGTTTGTGGTATATATGTTTAGTGGTGTATTTTAAAAGCTTTGTTGTGTTATTAATGACTTGTTGGTTTGGGGGTAGGTGGATGTTTGTATTTTGTGTGTGAGTTGTGGGTTTATTTATTTTTATAGTAGGTGTAGTTGTTTTTGTCTTTAGTTTATTTTTTGTCCATGTGTTTTTTGTGGTTGTTTTTGTTTTAGTAGGGTATGGATGTATGTAGAATTGGTTGTATTTTACCTTGGTTGTTTTTGTCCGTGTGCATATGTAACTATTATGTTTAAGACTATTTGTATGTGGGTTTATGTTGGTTTTTAAAGTGGCTTTTAAATCCTTTTTTTCATATGCGGTGTTATTATATACTTTGTCGTTTGTACAATTGTTTGTTTTGGTGTTTGTATTAGTATTTGGTATAAAATATGTTTTGGTATACTTTTTGTGCGAAGCGGGGTGTCTTTTTAATATGTTCGGCATGGGTCTTGGGTTAGTCTCCATGTCTCCTCCAATTAATATTAGTAGTTTGTAGTAGATGGGTTTCTTGTTTTGTTTTAGAATTTTTTGTTTTTGAATATGGCTTTGGTATTTGTGTTTTTTTGATTGTGTGTGTTTGTCTTTGTATGTGTGTATGTATATGTATGTGTTTCGTTGATGGTATGTGGTTGTCTTTGTGTGTGTGTATGTAGTTTTATGTGTTATTATATTAGTATTCTTTTGTATGTTTGTATTAGTATATGTCACGGTTTTTGTCTTGGTATTTGTATCAGTATCTTTGTTAGTATTTGTGTTAGTATTCGTATGAGTACACGTATCACTATTTGTATTGGTATTTGCATTTGTACAAGTACAAGTATTTGTATTTATATACATACCAGTATGTGTATCAGTATACATACCAGTATTTGTATCAGTATATTTATAAGTATACTCATCGGTGTATGTATCAGTATACGTGTCAGTATACGTATCAGTATACGTGTCAGTATATATATCAGTATACGTGTCAGTATAGGTATCAGTATATGTACCCGTATATTGAAAAAATGAGTTTTCTAAAAGATTTCTTTCTAAACATAATTTGTCTAAAACTATGATTTCTAAAAACAGATTGATATTTATTTCAATCAGATTCGAATATATTCTTGCTTTTATTAGAATTTCTATTTTTAGTAAGTCTATTTTTGGCACCTTCGGCGCCCATCCGGCCGGCGAAACATAAAACCCACTTCCTATTTTAATCATTCTACATACTCTCAACAAATTTCTACTATTTAATCGCAAACTCTCCCCAACTTTATATATATAGTTTTTATTATTAGTATTAATTTTCCATTTATCCATGTAGTTTATATTCCAATTTCTATTTTTAATCTGTACTCTTTTATTATTCCTAGGTTTAGGATTTATTTTTACTCTAACATTTTTGTTTCTCATTACAAGTTTGGTTAATTTTCCATCCGTTATTTTTGAATTTCTTAGGAAGCATAATCTATTTTTAGTACTGCTGTTTCTAGCTATAGTCTTCCTAATTGTATTCTTATTATTATTTATTCCCATTACTAATTTGGTGCATTTTCCATCCCTTATTTTTTGATTTCTTAGGAAGGATATTCTATTTTTAGTACTGCAGTTTATTGCTATTTTCTTCACATTTGTATTCTTATTATAACTAATTCCCATTACTAATTTGGTGAATTTTCCATCCCTTATTTTTGAATTTCTTAGGAAGGATATTCTATTTTTAGTACTGCTGTTTATAGCTATGTTCATCACTTTTGTATTCTTATTAAAACTAATTCCCATTACTAATTTGGTGAATTTTCCATCCCTTATTTTTGAATTTCTTAGGAAGGATATTCTATTTTTAGTACTGCTGTTTATAGCTATGTTCTTCACTTTTGTATTCTTATTATAACTAGTTCCCATTACTAATTTGGTGAATTTTCCATCCCTTATTTTTGAATTTCTTAGGGAGCATTTTCTATTTTTAGTACTGCTCTTTATTGTTATGTTCTTATTATTTCTTTTCTTATGATAATGGTTTTCTACTTTACCCTTTCTTTTCTTCTTACATATCCTCTCCATTTTTGTTATTTTATTTTTAATATTACTTGCTCTAATTAAAACTTCTGAAATTTTATAAATATCTATCTTCTTCCTATTTAATTTATTATATCTCTTTTTACTCTCCTTCATTTTTCTATTTTTAGCCATTTTTGTATTCCTTGCCTTTTGATGGTTTTTGGGTTTAGAATCCCTTCTACCCTTATGT
Source organism: Bryoerythrophyllum caledonicum (assembly GCA_963971425.1). Lineage (NCBI taxonomy): Eukaryota > Viridiplantae > Streptophyta > Bryopsida > Pottiales > Pottiaceae > Bryoerythrophyllum > Bryoerythrophyllum caledonicum. The sequence continues at coordinate 29,689,238 of OZ020517.1, read as the reverse complement.
ATCTTTATTACAAAAAATTTATGATTTATTTCATTTATATTGTTTCCTATTTTGTTATATGTAGTTATGATACTTATTTTCTTTTTCCTTCTATTATTTATTTTAATCTCATCTTTTCTCTTATTCCTTTTATTTTTTATTTTGGTTTTGATACTTTTCTTTTTGGAATTTTTACTTAGTTTGTGTGAGAAGTAGTGTATTATTATTATCATTCTTTCTATTTTGTATATTGGTTTTTGCAATGGTTGATAAGTTGTTGTTTGAGTATTTATACCTATATCTGTATCCGTGTCCATATCCTTACTTGTATTTGTATTTACATTAGTATTTTTTTCCGTATATGTGTTTATGCTTGTATTTGTATCTGTACTTGTAGATGTATTCGTCTCTGTATTCTTATCTATATTTGTATGTGTCCCCGTATATGTATCCGTATTTATATCGGTATCAGTATATGTTATAGTGTATTTGTCTTTAATCGTACGAGTATTTATATCAGTGTACTTGCTGGTATACGTATTAGTATATTCCCTGGTGTACGTATCAGTATACGTATTACTATTCAATGTAGTTATGATACTTATTTTCTTCTTCCTTCTATTATTTATTCCATTTTTTCCCGTACATGTGTTTCTTGTATTTGTATTTAGATTAGTAATTTTTCCCGTACATGTGTTTGTGCCTGTATTCGTATCTGTACTTGTAGATGTATTCGTGTCCGTATTCTGATATGTATTTATATATGTCCCCGTATATGTATATGTAGCTGTATTTGTATACTTGATCGTATACGTACGTATCTTCCAATATGTATATACGTATATTTTTTTGTATTTAGTCATGAGGGAAATACAATGTGTGTGGGAAAATTCAGCTATGTAGTCTATACTAGTATTGTATGTAGAGTCTAGACTATATTGAGTAGTATAATATACTAGAGGGTACGTATGTATTACTATGTGGTCTTTGTAGGTCACATGTTTGGCTCGAGTCTTGGTTTGTTGACTTTGCCCGCAAAGGCTCTCATACCTTCAAGTGTGGCAAGCATGGACATTTGAATTTCTTCCATTTGTATCTTCAATTCATCGTGTAGTTTGTTGGTGTAGTCCCTATTTTCTTGCCTCATCTTCTTGTTGTTTTCTTCCAATAATTCCACCATGTCTCTTTTGGTGATGTTGTCACTCTTCTCTTGCATGTTGAAGGTGGATATAGTGTTAACTATTGCCGTGTTGACGTTGTCAAAGCCAAAAGCTTTCACTTGTTCATCGGTTGGTGGTTCGATTCCTTCCAAGCTTCTTCGGTGGGGTGAGAAGTCCACATAGTTCCCACCAAGTACATGTGTTTTCTTCACAAAAGTTCTATAGACAATGGCGTTAGAACATACGACATTGGCACTACCATTGTGGTTAGTGCCATTGTCCCGGTGAAACCAAATTGATCTTACATTAGCTCCACCCATGACTCTATAAATTTCATGGGTCGTGCTTTCCACATTAAGCAAGATGGGGAGAGGTGAGAGGGTAAGAGTCAATGCATCTTTTTTAGCTTTAGTTTCGATAGTACCTTTGGGTCCTTTTGTGTCAAGGACTTGTCTTGTTTGCAATATTTCCCCACGCATGGTGATGTGGTGCAATAGTATCTTCTTCACTTGTTGCGGAGTCGTGGCAATGATGAAGGCATGCGAGTCGTTCGTTGCCTTTTGTACTCCCGATATCTCAAACTCGTGTCCTCGATGGAAGCTAATTCCAAGTGCTTCTTTGAAGAGTGCTTGCGCGGATATTCCCACTAGGGCTTCGCTCTTGACCTTCACGGATAAGTTGGAGCCATTGGCAATCCCATGGTAGGTTTTACATACTTTGCCCACTACACATTCTCCATCAATTGTTAGAATGAAGGGCCTTAGGCCCTTGAGTAGCATTAATCCATCAATTTCTGGCTTGAGGAGGTGCAATTTAATGCATCCCGCCCAAACCCCCTTAGTTTTTCCGTTTTTTATGCTTAAGCATTGAATTGCAATTGGGTCAATGAGTTCTATTCCTAGAATAATGTCCATCTTTTTCAGCCTTGCCTTAACCATTTCTTTAACATCATCATGCATGAGAGGGGTTTTGGGGGTTTCAAAATAGATGGCAACATGGAAGTCAATGGATAGCCCTGAATTCTTACTTGTCTTGATGTCAAAAGGTATTTGAGTGATGTTGTAATGTTGTCCTTCAACTCCCGTTCTTGCCATGGGGTAGAGTACTTGTGGGATGCGGGGGAATGCCACTCTTGCTTTGGATGCCTCTATGGCTTCCTCCTCTTTGAGTCCTCTCGTGACCATGTCCTCCGCCGTTTCTCCACTGAATAACTCTTCAGCCCCTTCCTCTACCGCCAAGGCCTCCATAGCCGGGAACCCTAGCCAAAATTTAAACTTCAATAGTTCTGGCGTTTGGAGTGACTTACCTTTTTCAGCTGAAGAGATTCTTTTCTTCTTGCTGCTGCTTGTTGCTGCTCCTTCCCTCCTAGTTGCTTTTGACTTGGGTGTCGAGTCTGGGCTCCTGTCTTGGGCCTCCATCTCTGTGTCTGAGTTCTCCATGTTTCTTCTAGACATCTTCTCTGGGGTCTTCTGTGGATTCTTCTGGGCTGTGGGTGGGAGGTACTGTGTAGAAGCGTCGTTGCCTAGCTGTAGGTTGGGACGATCGTGGGTAGTCGGTCTTGCGTAAGTTAGCCGTTCCGCAATGTAGGGTCTCTGCCGTCTTTTGCTCACTGCAGCTTGGCGGCCTTCGCAACACTGCGAGACTTGAGCACCGTTCTCCGTAAGCGCTCCCTGCGCCTTGTCTTTTGGCAGTGTGGTTGCTCCGCTTAGCTCCTTCTCCGGTACCTGGGTTCTGTGTTGCTCTGCGCGGTGCTGCTCCGGCGGACAGTGTCTCCTTCTGGTATCTTCAGTGCGTACTGTGTTGGCCTCGTACTGTTCTTTCCACGAGTTGGCGCGCTTGGCTGTGCTCGCGGGGCGAGGGTTTCTGGCGGTGAGCAGCTGCACGGGGGGGCGACTCTTGTTTGGGCGGCGTTTTCTTCGAGGATTGTGGCGCTCTACGTTACTCCTTCGGCGAGGTTCAACTCTGATATTTTGTTGCAGGAAGGGGCGGTGCTTGGACGGCCAGCACTTTTTTCGTGTGTGCCTGCTGTGAACTTCGGCTTGGTCACCTCTGTGTTTCGGCCTGCACAAGGTGGCGCTGATCTTCCTCAAGAAGGTTAGTGTTTCAGTTTCTTTCTTTCCTGTCACTAGTATTTTTTGTGGGTTTCGGTTGTGCTTGTGGGTGTGTAACGAACTGTGATGCGTCAATGAATACGGTGTAAATTTATGAATGTAGGCTATAACAAAGTTTTGAAAAAAGAACTGTGAGAGAGGGTTAAGATGGGATTTATCTGGTTTTTGCGGTTCCTGAATGTTGAGTGACTTCTCAGCGCTCTTGCTTTCGGTGTAGATCTCGTTGTGATGTCTCTTCGTTCTGTGGCTGCAGGATTCTCTGGAGGCGTGTAGAGGTGTAGCTCTCCTTCGGTTGCGTGGATCGCTCCTTTTCTTCTGTTGTTGCTCACTGTGCAACTTTGTGTGTTGATCTCTCCTGTATAGAGCTGTATGACACTTATACTTGCAATTTATAAAAGTCAATTGTTTGTACTGGTGTCTAGCAATGTGATGGCTGTGTTTAAATTTTTTGCAGCGCTTCCGCTTGGTGTTGTCAAACCTGATGTTTCTAGTGTGGTGCTTATTGTTGTGCGATTGCTTGTGTAGACTTTGTGTGCCTAACTTGTGATGTGTTGTGCAAGTGTGGACAAGAACTATACTAGACAGACCTAGGACTATGTGGAATTGATAGAGAGAGTTTAGAGGGTTGCGTATCTCTGTGATGGGTGCTGTGGAGGTTGCTGTCAGTTCACGTTGATCCTCTTGTTTGTGGAGTGGCAGTGCGTGTTGGTTCTCTTGCTTCGGCTGGTGGTCGGCTTTGGTCTGCTGGTGGTGTATGTTGAACTTCCTACTTTGATGAGCAGGCTGCCGCGAGCTGGTCGTTACGAGCTGGATGCGTTCTTGATACCAGCTGTTGTGCGCCTTCGGGTTCGGTGGTGATACACCCTGCTCTTTGTGTTCGTAGCCTTTCTTGCGCTGCTCGTCCACGTTTATGGGCGGATCTTCGCGTTTACGTCCTGGGATCAGTGCTGTTGAGATCTGCGGTGAAGACTGGTCTTCTAGTTTCGGATTGTGACTTTGTTGCCTGCAGGAAGATCTAACATAGCAATGATATTTGTTAGTTTTTTTGTAGCGTTTCTTTGTAGTGTGTCTAGATCTAGTCGTTCTAGTATACTGCCAGGTGCTCTGCTGGTGGTTGTGATGTCTACCTAATATGTTTACGTGTGGTGGGCTATGGTGACTACTCTGTGTCGTGTAATATGTTGCTGATGAAGCTATGTGTTGTCTACTGGGGTTAGTGATTAGAGCTAAAACATATGTAGGAGTAGTTAAAGCAAATGGAGAGCAGGAAGTGAATAAAACAAAACATGCAATAATAATGTTCGCGTGAGGAGTAGCCTGGATGCGTGCGCTGATGTCGACTGTGAGCTCCGGTGAGCTGATCCGTGAACCAATGTTGAAATGTTGAGGCGCCTGGGTCAGAGGGTGCACGGGCTTTTCGGGTGGCTCTGCAGATCGGGACTGTTTTCAGATTTGCGGCCGCACTAACGCTCCAGAGTGCAGAAGAGGGTAGATCTATGGGTCCAACACTCGTTTCCCAAGCTTTCAGAGCAACACACCACAGATCTCTCTTCAAAACGTTCTAAAACGTAGTGCTAACCTCAGATCTGAAAATTTCGAGCCATTCCAACACACTCTGCTTCACTGAGTCCACTCCTTCCCTCAACACTAGTGCAAACAGGGGCTCGTCCTCAAAGTCCAGCACTCCTTGTGGCCTGTAGCACTTGTTTTGAGACTAAGTCCTTACACCCTCCTCTCCAGAAATTACGGAGCTCACTCTCGCTCCATGTTAGAGAGAGACCTAGTTACTACCCCTACTCCTAGCGCAATGACTGGAGAAAAGCTTCCAGTTAGGTCTCTTATCAGCCCAAGAGGCGAGGATCTCATTGCAACACCATTGGTTCTTGAACCGGTTAGCATAGATCTCGCTCTTCTCCGGGGCTTGTTTACACAGGTTAAGGGTATTAATCCAGGCGTTCCTACCATAATCCACGAGCCCTAACCAGATCTTAGCTTGAACCTTCTACTGCTACCACCTAGTGTTGTTATAGACAGCGTCATTTCTCTCAATCCAAAGGATCCACACGATGAGGCCCCTGAGCAAATTCTAGATTTTATTGAGAGGCTTGACTCTGTTCTGAACGCGATGAGCAAAAATGCCGCATTTCCAAGTTAGGGACGGATCCTCGCTGTTCGCATTTCTGTCCGACATTGAGGGGGGCGGCAGATGTTCAAGTCCCAAAACCAGCCTCCTGCCGACGACATGCCTCTGCTCTTGCGAGGGCAGCGGGTGCGTAGGTTTCAGGGGCAGCATGCTAGTGATGATTGACTCACCCCACTTCCACGTCCTCTTGGCATACTCACAATCCCAGAATCTGTGCATCACAGATTCGGGCACATTGCAGGAGCAGAGCAGACATTGCACGTCAAGCGCTTCTTGACACCTCCCTCTCCAATCGTTAACTAAACCGCTTTATGCCAGATCGACCATAAAAGACCTGCTTCTTTCTGCACACGATCAGGGTCCCAAACATTCAGCCAACAAAGGTTATAAGAGTTGGGAAGAATCCCTCTCTATTTGTTCTCCGCCACTGAAGGGACCAAATTTCGATTGCGATGAAGATGCCGCCCCAGAGCCGTGCTATACTTCATAAGCGGAACATCCGTATTCCACTGAAAGCGAGCAGGATCCCATTTCAGGAGATTAATCCTCCCATAGTAAAACATGATGGACGATTTCTTCTGCCCCCTCACGACTTCAGCAACTCGTATTCTTCTCCAGAACCCTGTGTGACTCGTCACCAGGTCCTCGCCGTTGTCACCCCAAACGGCATTCCTCGTGCGGTCTTCCCATGTGACACGTTGTAGACAGGATGACGACCTGCTCACAACAAAGGTGTCCACGCTGAGAGGGATCTCAGCAGTCCTCCAGCCCAACTGTAACTTACATCTCTCCTCAATTTGAAGCACAAATTCCGGTTCTTCAGCATTGACGTCGTAGAAGAAGGCAATCCACTCTCCACCATTCGCATGCACGTGCATGTTGACATGGTAGAGCACCCCCTCCAGGTAATGGATAGGTCCCTTATAAGGCCAACCCATGCACCCCGTTCATCGTTTTGAATCTCAAAACTTTGTTGAACGTCCTCGAAGTCCATGAATCTTCCTTCCTCGTGCTAGACGTCCCTGTACTTTCTAAGACCATTCCGGTATAGGGAGAGGGCGCGATTTCTAGAAAACCCATACCCTACGGTGTGTATTCCAGGGTGGTGCCAAAAGCTACAGTTGAGAAACTCGTCCAAGTTAGTAGGTTGCACGTTTTCCACGAAAGGGAGGATTAGCTTCCACGCCGCGGAGGCTTGATTCCAGACTTTCGATCCTTTCTTCATTTGGTGCTTGGGCAAGGTGAAAAAGTCCAAGCTGTTGGGCCATCTTCCTCCCTTGTACGGTTGATACGACGCTAGCTTGGAGCGGAGAAGAATCTGGAGGTTAGACTCCCCTAGCTCGAGTGCTTTCAAGATCCATTTTACCATTAGAGCCGTGGTTGCTTCCTCCAGGTTGATCAGATTAAGCCCCCCTTTTGCCTTAACTTGGCAACACTGAATCCAACTTACTCTAGTTCGTGACCTCCGCATGGTACCAGATGACAAGTAATTCATCACGAGGCTGCGTACCCTTTTTATTCCTTTTTTTGAGCCTCCCTAGATTGAGAGAAAAAAGAGCGGTGCGGAGAGCAAGACATGGTTTGCAATGATGCTCCTACCTGTAGGGTTCAATTTTGTTGAGCTCCACATTACCAGCTTCTTTGCAATCCTTTCATACAAGAACTGGTCCACGGATTGGGTAGAAAGGGCCATGCCGAATGGAACTCTCAACAGTTTACTAACTTCGGTGTTGTTAGCCCACACAATTCCTAGCTGCTCCGTCCATTGAGGGCGGTCTGTACTACTCTAATCTTGCCAATATCCACTGGACTTAGTCCAATTGATCACAAGTTCGGTTGCGGTGCAGAAAACGTTCAGGATGTGAACCAGGTGTCTAACCGAGTTCTCATGTCCAAGTAGCGTAAATGATGTATCATCAGCGTATTGGGCGAGAGCCTGCTGTCTGTCCTCTCCTGGCAGTTTGATACCTTTAATTCTGCCCATATTGATTTCGGCCCGTACCATAGCATTCAGTGCTTCTGCCGCGATCAGAAAAAGATACGGTGCTAGGGGGCACCCTTGGCGGAAACCTCTCCCAATCCTGAACGCAGGGGAAGGAACCCCGTTGAGCTTGATCGCTGAAGAAGCATCCTGAAATAGGAGCTGGATCATCCCAAAGAACTTGTGTGGGAATCCGAACGTAGCTAGGATCTGGAGCAGGAAGGAGGTGAAAAACTCCTTGGAGCACCTGTCACTTGTCCTCATCCATTTCATTTGGCTTCTCAACCTCTGTCCCTCGATTCTCCTCTTCTCAACAGTTTGCAGCTGATCAGTGATTGAAGCTAATCGTGCTTGGATAATTGGGCAGCCTAGATCTACTTGGAGTTCGAGTAAGGTAGCATCAAGCTCCCCCCTTAGCTGAGCGTCTACCAGCTTGCTTTCTCTTGCCTTAGTGATGCAGAATACTTTGTAGAATTCAGCCACCCTTCTAATCTTGCCGAAAAAAGAGAGGTGAGGGAGGTTGGTCCACAGATTCCTTATACCATTTTGGACTGCCGTTTCTTGCAGCCATGTTGCATTCATGGCGTAGTGGGACTGGCGTGGCGATTGTGTCTCTAGCCATACTTCCCGCCATATTGGGAGGTGGTCGGAGTGTACCGAGTCCCCTAAAATGCGATAGGTGGCATTAGTGGCTTTGGGTAAGCTTCCCCGAATGGTATATGTTCTATCTAATCTGGCTAGTACCCTTCGGCCATCTCTCTTCTTGTTGTCCCATGAAAACCTGAGTCGAATACTACTTGGAAAGATATCCTCTACTTCTAGTGCGTCTAGTAACTCTAGGAAAAGCTGCTTGTCTTCCTCCGTCCTATATGATTCACATAGGTTGGATTTGTCATCCCGCGTTTCCACGAAGTTCCAAACACCCGTCAGTATCCACCGGCAATCACGAGGGAGAGAACTAAGTAGCTCCCGCCAGAGTTGACATCTTTCGCTTGGTGTATGTGGACAATATACGTTGAGGATGGCCACGTCACCACCAGGAAGGCTAGACAGCCGAACCCATTGCGTGTTGTCATTTTGCGAGTGGCCGTGTGCTGAGATGAGATGGTTGAGTTTAGGCGCAATCCACATGGTGATCCCGCCCTTCCCAGCTTCTTCCTCATTGTCGTCGTTGTTGTAGGCTGCTTGTGCCTCACAGCTAAAGAGACGAGCGTCGTTCCAGAGCAGGTTGTTCAAGACTGGGAAAAGCTCGTATGTGAGCGGAGAGCAGTGAGCAGAAAATGAGACCGGAGAATCATACATTTCATGTGCACAAATTTGCATTAAAGGGGCCCTATTACCGTGGTATTTTTAACAAAAAAATCTTTACATAGGCAAATAATTTCTTTTTTGGTTACTATATAAAAATTAGGGCTGACGTCATCGTGAACTATTATCAAAAGAATTGAGTGCAAAAAAAATGTGCCGACGTCATTGTTAACGAAAAATATAAAGCCGTTATCAAAAATATAAAGTTCTGAAACCAGTACACAAAAATGGAATGTCAAAATTCACTCTAACTCGGCACTAAGACTAGTAGTCAACATCAATGTCCGAACGCATAAGTGGTTGCCATACATTTGTGCTGCCAAATGAAACTGGCAGTTGGCCGTTCCGTTCGTTGCGACGAACAACCCTCCGTAACATGACGATCAATTGGTGAAGCTGAAATGACGACAGCGTCCGCACTGGTCGAAGCAGCGCTGTATCAAATGGCAATGGAATAACCGTCCGCGCGCCCTGCAATAGAAGATTGCGATTAAAACTCCGCCGAAAGTGAGGAATCCAAATGTGTCAAGGTCTAGGGTCATGTCCACGGCCACCATAAACCAGAGCCATGTGTAGCAAAGCCCTCACCGCTGTGACCTCCAATGAACCCTCAACAAGTGACCACCATTGGGCACTGAGTTGCCGAATGGAGTAAATGCAATCAACAACATCACGGATGCCAGAATCAGGAGTGCAGTGGTTGATCATGTGCACTGACCTAGCGATGCGTGGCCAAATGCATCCTAAGACAACATCGTCCTCCAAGCTCGGGATCAGCAAGGCATTCAACCTGAAATCCACGCTAGGGTCTGACAAACACAAACATTAGAAACAATTCAGCACTATGAGAACTCAAATCAAGTAGGAACTGAACAGAAACTTTGAAACTAAAAGATAATAACGAGAGTTGCATCTAAGGTGATTGCAATGAATGAGGGAGTACCCACTCGTTTCCAAGAGGGTACTCACTGTAGCTCCAGGTCAAGAGTCGTGGAGAAACTCTATCAATGAGGTTGCATTCAGGGCAAGCCATGCCCTAAATGCAACAACATTGACAGTTTCTCCAGGCCCTTACTTTGGAGCTACAGTGAGTACCCTCTCGGGAACGAGAGGGTACTCAAGTAAGATCCAGGGCAAACATCCCGAAAACAACTCTGTCAATGGAGTTGCATTCAGGGCAAGCCATGCCCTGAATGCAACTTCTCGGAGTGGCTTTTGGGGTGCTTGTCATAAATGCAACTCCATGGAGTTGCATCCAAGGCAAGCCATGCACTGGATGCAACTCGGACAAGGCTATTTTGCGAGCGTAGACATGCGAGCGGAGAGCGGCGAGCCTTGGTTCGCGAGCCTAAAACACAAAAAGTAGAGAATTTTGAAGAAAAAGTAAAATTTTATTAGATTATTTTGGGAAAAAAACACTAAATTTATTATGTCACTGGCCCTATTACCGTTGAGTAGGTGGCTGAAACATTGGGCAAGCCAAAATAGTTTTTGACAATAAAAAGACTTCAAGAGGAAAAAATTGCAAGTCATCATGAAGAAGGCCTATGACCGTGGTGATAATTTTATCAAATGATGAAAATATATGCATTTTGGAGGTTAGAAAGATAAGAGAGAAGTAACCATAAATGGGTGAATAGTGAGAGAGCAGATAGAAAGTTGGTAGCACGAACACACCTGAGGTGGATAAAAAAAAATGACGGTGAAAAGAATTGTTATGGAGGGACTATTAGTCATATCGATAAGGGAGTTCATATGGGAAAATGGTGATAAACAAGGAGAGTGGGAAAGTAACGGTTTAGAGATGGAAAATGTTAGTTTAGGATAGAAATACGATTTAGGGGAATTTTGATGGAGATCAAGTTAGGACATGATGTTTGTGAAAGGGACAACTAGGGTCAAAGGAATGCATAGAGGTATAGGGAGACCAAAAAAATTCTACAAGTGTAGAACACATGTGCAATAAACATCCATCTCGTCATTCTCATGTGGTATACAAGAAATTTCTCATGAATGAAATATTGAAGTGGCATTTTTTGTCTTACCGCAATTTTTGTAGAATTGAAAGAAAATAGTACCCTATATTTTAAGCACTGTAGTGTTTTAGAAGCAAAATCTAAAGGAATCATTTAATCTCATTCCATGTGAAACTAGGAGTATGCATGAAGACATCTAGGTCCTAGTAAAATCCATATACTATGGTAAAGATGTAGTAGAGGTGCTTGAAGTAGGTCCACACACCGCACTTGCCAAGTGACTTTTTTGACATATCTGTAAAATATGGACAAGAATTGGCCCATTGTCAACACATAGCGTGAAACCTTTGAAATGCTATTGGATTGTAAAGTAATAATGCAGCCAAGAGTTGCAAGCGGTACGATAAGGATATCGTAGATCTTCGCAGCTATTGATAGTTCAAAGGCAAAATTGTTATGGTGTTTAGTAGTCGGAGCTTAAGGATTCATGCGGATGTTCTTTCCAAATTTCTTGGTAGAGTGGTCCGAAGGATTGGAAGGAGGAGGATAGTACGCGAGATTCACTGAAATGCCTTTTTGCCGAATAGTTTTTGAGGATAAATCTCTACAAACTTGGCAAGTCTCAAGCCGCCGCACTCGAGAGGAAGTATTTTGGACCTAAGGTTAGTGCCCATCTTCACTGGCCAGACGTCTGGGACATGGGGTTTTGAAACCACTCACGGTCGTTGAGGATTGTCGACACATCGATAATTATTGTCTTTGTAGAAGAAAAATTGCATCTTCTCCAGTCTGCTCTTCTTATAAATTTCCATGAGGTCAATATAAGTTGGAGTAGCTGTAGGTAGCCTATTCTACACAATCTTTGCTACACAATACTTCTTGCCCTACATGGCAATGCAAGCTTTTCCTGAGGTCTTGGAAAGTCTTGCGATGTGCCCTAGCTCCTTGTCACGATCAATCTCTTGAATAGATTTAACGTATTGTATAGGACAAATCAAACTCAATTGGTAGATGTCCGCATTCGAAGGGCATTTCAAAGTCATCAACTATAAGATCAGTAAATTTCATATCATTATGCCATCTTCTAAGCCGTGGATGAAAGAAACGGATCTTATCTAGGCAATGGGAGTCAAATTGAGAACACAGAGGAAGTTTTGCTATTCGATTCAACGAGACAAATTCTTCTTTACTTTCCAAGTGAGGATCTCATATGCAGGATTTGTCGGCACTAGGCATTGTGGCAAGAGCGGCACAAAGAACCTTCGCATTTCTAATGTGCTGAGCGGTATGATAGAGACTACAAAGTCGCAGTTCTTTTTTGTCAAGACCAGTTCTCAGCTTCCCACTCTTGATAAATTGGTATTAGACAATAACCTGCATGAATACACCATGTCATCTACAATGGCGACATACAAATCGTCTCTTTTTTTGCCGGACTATTGCACTCATTTGTTGTGAACCGTCTATGTCAAATTACATGACAACATTTTCGCCATCTTAATATCAAATAGAACTTGCCATGAGGAAGTTTTATTAGCAATGACTTAGCAGGTGAAGTTGGAAGTGCAAACAAAGACTGAAAGTTACTACATAAGTATAGGGGAAGACGTCGTAGAGCGTGGCTGATGTCGGCCATACTTAGAATTGGAACCAAACAAAACCATTTATTGCCATCAACGATGAATGTTATATCCTGTCAGGCTCGTAAACGCAGTCAGCATCGGCATCACAACAAGCTTCCATAGAAATATTATACTACCCAATAAATGCTAAGGAATATATTTTTGAAAGCATTGATACTGGCAATTGATAGAGTGGTCACTACAAGCAAGAACATTGCGGATGCCGGGTACGTTCAATTGGCAAAGCAAAAGACATTTGTAGTGACACTATGAAGAGGCAGCCGATATTGTCGGCTTATAATTAGGATAGGGAAAAATTCAACGAAATGAAAACTCCCAAAAAATCATGGAAAAAAATAGAAAAATATAACTAAAAAATGCGCTGCCGATGTTGGCAGTGTGTCATCGTAGAACAAAAAGGAAAAATCATTAATAGAGTAGATTGCATTATCGATGTTGACGAGCACAAAATTTTGACCTTACTAGAAGATAGACTTCTTTAATTGTAGAAGGAATCTCTAGAAGAAGTCTCTAATATTGATACTTTTCTTGAGGGCCCTTCATATATTTGAAAAAGGAACTTTCTAAAGGGTACTAACATCAACATTCCTCTAAGGAGCCCTTTCAATGTTTAAAAATGAAACCTTCAGAGCGGATGGCCACATGGACAATCCTAAAAAGAGCCTTATACTGTTTAAAAAGGAAACCTACATAAAAGGTGCCGACATCGATACTACTCCAGAGCACTTGTCCAATATTAAAAGCGGAACCTCTACAAGAGGCGCTAATATCAAAATCCCATTACATGATTCTTAATGTTTATTAATGAAACTTCATAAAGGAATCTCGACATTGGTACCTCTTTAGGTGGCCCCTTCAACGTTTAGAAAGAGAATCTTCAAAATAGGTACCAACATCGGTACCTTTTAAAAGAAATCTTCCTCCAATGTTTAAAAAAACATCTTTAAAAATGGTACCAACAACAAAACTATACTGCAAGGCCCTTCAAATATTTATTAAGGGAACCTCCACAAGAGATGCCAACATCGGCATCCCTCCAAAAGCCCCCCGTCCAAATATTTGGAGCAAACCTCGAAAAAGGCTATCAACAATGGCATCCCTTTAGAGAGCCCGTCCAGTTTTTATCAAGCAAACCTCCAATAAGGCAGACAACATTGGTGCCCTCCAAAAGACCCCGTTAAATGTATATCAAGGAAACCTCTAAAAGAGCAGCCGACAGCGGCGCTCACAAAGAGGACCTTTAAAATGTATATGAAGGGAATCTCCAATAGGGCAGCCAACATCGGCGACTTTGTAGAGGACCCCTTAAATGTATATTATGGAAACCTCAAAAAAGGTAGCCGACATCGGCACCCTTCTACAAGACCCCTTCAATGAATAATAAGGGAACCTCCAAAGGGCAGCCGACATCGGCTGCCTCTAGAATGTACAGTCAGGTACACTTCATTTACGAATTCTTGACTGCAGCAGTAATGCACAGGGAAGTTCATGAACTTGGCAAAGCTGTATCATGCTCAAAAACAGTCCGATTTTCAAACCGAAAGTTGCTGTGGGTTCCTAGTGAGGAGTACTTTATTTACACAAGAAATATGTACATGAGAACTTCAAAATAATGAAGCATTGTACAATGAATGTGCAAACTGCCTACCATCGAGTGCTACCCCCCCCTTGCTGAAATCACAGCTTGCATTCGTTTAGGCATAGTTTGAATCAGCCGTTGGAGTTGTTCAAGAGAAATGTCATTCCAAATGACTTGAATGAGTGCACTCATTTCCTCCTTGTTGCTCGGTCTCTTGTAATAACGAACCTTGTCTTTCATGGTTTTCCAAACATTCTCAATGGGGTTCAAGTCGGGTGAACTTGCAGGCCATTGCAATTTCTGCATGCCATGTGCTTGTCTCCAAAGTTCAGAAAGCTTAGCACAATGCACAGGAGCTCCATCTTCCATTAGGAGAAGTTCATGTGATGCATCGTGCATGAAATAAAAGCCACAGAGAACACTATCATAGACATATTTCACAAAAGCAATTGTTGTTCGCTCCCCTTCTGGCAAAAAAACGAGAGGACTCTTGTCGAAGCCTGTGAATGCTCCCTACACCATAACGGATGTTCTCCTTGATTTGAATGTTGGCGCAAGACATCGGTCAGCATATCTTTCATGACTTTTTCTCCAAACTCGAATCCGTCGAGAATCTTTACCCAATTCAAAAGAACATTCATCGGTCCGGATAATCTTTGACCAATCCTCGGCTGTCCAATGCCTGTATCTACGAGCAAAGGCTAATCTCTTTTTTCTATGAATAACACTAAGGTAGGGTTTCCTTACAGCTACTCGACTTCCAAATCCAAGTCGTCGGATGTGCTTGCGGATGGTGTTTCTATGAACTCCAAAAGTCTCTGCAAGTGATACTAAATTTAATCGATGATCTCCATGAATGAGGCGTGCTAGATCCCTAACTGTACGATCAGATAGCTTTGGTGGTCGCGGTTTAGGTTTTTGAGTGGTATTCAACCCAAATTTCTTCCACTTTGTCAAAACTGTGGAAACGGTAGAACGAGGCATTCCTAGTATTTCTGCAATTCGTCCAGATTTTATCCCACCATTTCTCATTTCTATGATTAGACCCCTCTCATGATTGCTCAATGTTCGTGTGCGCATGATAATCTGTAGATTGCAATTAAGTCTATGAGAATTGAAGAAAAAATTGAAAATTTATTGTAACATTAGACCAAAGGAGATATGGATATAAAACTCACCAAGTATAGATTTGAAGATGATGTGGAATAGAGAAGAAACGATTGAAGTGGAGTTCAATTGTGAAGAAGCTGAGATCAGAAGAAGCTGAAACAGCTCATCTTGACTCATCCATGATCTGAAATGGAGATGAACTGATTTGAAGATGAAGGCTACATGAGGTCAAATGAAGTCAACATGCACTCAAAATGAGCTCAACATGCACTCAAAGTGGTCGGAGCTTCATATGGCTAGATCATGGCTAGAACAGATCAATGAAGAAGAAGTTCAGACGGATTATCCTATAAGCATCGGCGCTCTGCAATCGGATAGTTATAAGTACCCCCTCCTCAAGATGTTGGGCACAATTGAACAGAATCAGTGAGCATTCAACTTTTGGGCGCAGTCCAACGATGTCGGAAAATGCAGGGTGAGGGAGCAGTGCAGAATTTCAATCACACGGAAAGTTGATTCTAAGTGCATGGGGAGCAAACCTGTATTGAGGATCTGTGCCTGATATACCCCTCAATCGGGAGAACAAAGGCGATAAGTATGAGGTGGCGGCGAGGCCATGTGAAGGAGTTATGAGTTTTGATTTTTTCAGCCCACAATGGTAATGCATTTGACGGCGGAGAATAAAGCCTTTTAAGTAGGTCTAGCAGTGGGACCAGGTCGCAGATTTTGGAAGTCAAAAGCCATCTCTACCAATGCTGGCAAATGGTGAAAATTTTGGAAACTGTGAGGAGCAGGGAAGGCTGAGGGCCAGAATTCGTAAATGAACTGTACCTGACTGTACAACACGCTCTTGAAAGTTTGAAGATATTTCCAAAATGGTACTACACTTTATTATTGGACATTGTACGAATGAGTTATTTGCGGATGAAGTTATGAGATTCAGAACTTCATCCATTGATAACTCATCCGTAAAATGTCCAATAATAAATTGTAATACCATTTTGGAAATATCTTCAAATTTTCCAGAGCGTGTTGCACATTCTAGAGGCAGCCGATGTCGGCTGCCCTTTTAGAGATTTCCTTGGTATACATTTAAGAGGTCCTCTAGAGGCAGCCGATGTCGGCTGCCCTTTTAGAGATTTCCTTGGTATACATTTAAGAGGTCCTCTAGAGGCAGTCGATGTCGACTGCCCTTTTAGAGATTTCCTTGATATACATTTAAGAGGTCCTCTAGAGGCAGCCGATGTCGGCTGCCCTATTGGAGATTTCCTTGGTATAGTAATTCCTTGCCTGGTGGGTATGGTCTTAGTAGTGGTGCGAACAGACACTTTATTCACGCCGGTCCCTTTGGGACCGGCGTTCTTTATCATCATCCTTGGTATACATTTAAGAGGTCTTCTAGAGGCAGCCGATATCGGCTGCTCTTTTAGAAATTTCCTTGGTATACATTTAAGAGGTCCTCTAGAGGCAGCCGATGTCGGCTGCCTTATTAGAGATTTTCTTAGTATACATTGAAGAGGTCCTCTAGAGGATCGCCAATGTCGGTTGCCTTTTTGGAGGTTCCCTAAACATAAATTTAAAGGGTCTTCTAAAGGGGCGTCGATGTCGGCTACCCTTTTTTTGGTTCCCTTAATATACATTTACGGGGCATTTTAGGAAAATGCTAATATCAACAGCCCTTTTGGAGGTTCCCTTAATATTCATTTACAAGGCTCTTTAGAAGAGCACTAATATCAACAGCTCTTTTGGAGGTTCCCTTAATTTATATTGATGGGATTTTCATGAGGGGCGCCGATGTCGGCTGCCATGCTGAAGGTTCACTTGATATACATTTAGGGGGTCCTCTTGGAGAGGGAAGATGTCGGCGATCTTTTTGAAGGTTCCTTAATATACATTTAAGGGGTCTTTTATGAAGGCGCCGATGTTGGCTGCCCTTTTGGAGGTTCCTCTAATATACATATAAAGGGACCTCTTAAAGGCCACCAATGTCGGCTCTACTTTTGGAGGTCTCTTTAATGAAAGTTGAAGAGGCCATCTAGAAGGGTGCCAATGTTGGCAGCTCCTTCAGAGGTTCTTTTTTAAAACCTTAGAACTGGCATCTACATAGGTGTAGATGTTGACATCTTCTTTGAAGTTCTCTAATAAAAATAAGAGGGCTCTTTAGAAAGGTATGATTGTCTCCATGGGTTGCTGAAGTAGCAAACTTCCAAGCGGACATTCAAATTCAACCTTCCCTTTGTAGGTAGCTGATATCACCAGTTGCTAGTTTAAGTAAACTACACTCTAGGAGATTCTCACAGCCAAGCGGCTGCCGTCAAGCGGAGACCGTAAGGCATGTTCCAAGTTTCTATCTAGGGTCTGCCGATATTGATTGCCTCTATATCGTGACGTGCTATTATCGTAGTTTAGAACATTAGTGCACTCTCACCTATCCTTCATTGCATCCTTTGCTCATGCAATCGTATTTTTTTAATTCAGAAACAGATTGATAATGTCGTTCCAATGCAACTCGGATGTTTCAAGAGCAATTTTCTAGATAAGTCAATTGAGTGGACAACGGAGAAACTCCGCAATGTAGTCAGCAAAGTTGTGATGAAAGTGAAAAAAAATGACATCTATGTTGAAGAAGTTGCTGCCCATTGCGGACCCTAAGTATACTCCACAGTCCCTTGAACAAATTAGGCTACATAATTAGAGTCTGAAAGATTATCCAAATATGTCTCAAATTTTTTTGATTTATCCCTCAACCTCTGCAATGGACGCTGCCAGAAAGGTCAAGTGGCTGGAGTGCGAGAATAAACTAGCTTCTTCGCGTGTTTTACTGAAATTTCCAATGGAAAAACTTGCAGACCATTCTTTTCTTAGATAGCTGATGAAGTCAAAAAGGTAAGCACATGTTTGTTTCGATACCTTGAATAATCTTGATTCTAAACTAGTTCATATGATCTCACTAGAGATGCTTCTGCAGCTTTCAATTGAAGTGGTGGTCTTATTTGATTTTACATTATCTGAACTTAGAGAGGCGATTGACTTTCATCATTCAGGCTTTTAGAGAGTGTCTCATTCTATTGATTGAGGATCATGTAGAGTAGATGCACATTTAGCTATGGAACTTGGTGGTTGTGGACAAGTTGGATGTGAAGGGTGTGCATAAGAACCGCATTGTAGAGTTGGGCGTCGGACTTTCATAGGCCATGACCTAGGTCTTATACAAATACTTTTCTACATCTTGTATACAAGGAAGGCGGCGTTAAAGATGCATGCATACTTTGAAAGTTATCTAGATCGTGATGGCAACAAGTGTATTCTAGCTGAAAACATCCCAAAAAGTTGGCCCATCTGCTCTAGCATAAATGCAGGTGATACTTCGACTCCCTAGTGACGAAGCCCCTATCCTTGACATCAAACTCAGAAATGGCATCTAGCCCGATTAAGTTGGCACTGAGATTATGGTTAAACCGCTAGATGTTGCGGCGGCTACAAAGTAGACAAGAGGAACGCAGAAGAAGGGATTTGAAGCTGAGAAGACAAAGAAAGAGAAAATAGCGGTGGAGGAAAAAACAGCCACGGAGGGTGAAGGTTTTATGAATTTGAAGGTTGTGGTTACCAAGGCCGAAGCAAACATGAAGCTCTTTGTTGAGGTTGCTATTGCTGAGATGACAACAAAGTAGGCGGCTCATAATGAGACCCTCGCGGTAGCTGATTTAGGTGTCGACACATATATCATTGATCTAGTCCACATTATCCAAACTATTGCGGTTATTGCTTAGAGCCGTTACTTTGGTCCACTACCGTTAAAAGAGGATGGATAAAGTCCTCTCTCTTTCATAACATGGAAATTGAAGTAGAAAGTAGATGTGCTTCCCGCTTCATTTTGTCACATCCTGCTTCAATCTTTGTTGAGCCTACGAATATCAAGAAGATAATGGAAGTATTGTTTGGTATTCAAGTTTGTGTATTGAATCTGAACAACTTTGTCTTTCAAATTCAATTTATTTTCCCACTCTTTGCACTTATGTTAATTTACTCATTCTTTTGTCTTCGTTCCTGAAATCCATGTCGCTGTCGCCAATGAACAAAATACCTCTGTGGAGAGTGTGGCCACATTCTCATTGGTCCCACAAAGGTGTTGCATCGCGCATCAGCACCTCAGTAAAGAGAGTGACAAAATTGACATTAATTGAAGGAAGTGATGACTTTAGATTGCCACTGCATTTTTTACTTGATGTCGTCGTTTTGATTACATTGCATCACTGCAATGTTTCAGAGTCGTTGATTTCAAGCTCTTCTCTTCATCCTATTCAAACTCTACAACGGATAGAATATCCACTATGGAAAATATTACCACTACTCTCCTACTACTAAACATGCTCTTCCCCTCCAAGCAACCTTTAAAATCACTCTATATTAGTTCATATGGAAATCTGATATAGCAGTCCAGTATGTGGTCCCTCAGTACGTCCATTGAAGATATATTGCTTCTTGAGTTCTTCTTAGGAAAATTATTTAAATACCAATATTAGTTCCACATACATGGTTGAAGTTCTTCAGTCGACAAAAAACACAATTAAAATTTCCACTTAATTCAAATTCAGGGTCTCCCTCTTTTAATCTCACTTACTCGTTGGATTTTGATAAGTCTTGATGAATAACTAGTTGAAATTGTATTTGGAATCCAACTTTTCTCTCCTCTTTTTGTGCAAAGAATTGTTTCCATCAAAACACAATTCATCCACGGTCATAGGGTAGTAATACCCATTTCATCGGTCAGTCCCTGCTCTAATTTCACTTCTAGTGGCAATTTAGTACATCTTAATAGCACTTCAATCTTAGATCTAGTCCAATTTTCACGGCTATAGGACCCTACCCTAAATGTTCACTTTTACTTTTCCTTTAACTTTAACTTTAAATTTCCATAAACTTTACCTTTTTTTCCTTAAACTCTTTACTTTTTGCACTCTGGGCTCGCGAACCAAGGCTCGCCGCTCTCCGCTCGCAACTCTACGCTCGCAAAATAGCTTTTCTCGATGCAACTCCATGGAGTGGCTTTCGGGGTGCTTGCCCTGGATGCAACTCCATGGACTTGCATCCAGGGCAAGCGCCGCGAATGCACTCTGTCAATGGAGTTGCATCCAAGGCAAGCCATGCCTTGGATGCAACTCCATTGACGGAGTGCATTTGCGGCACTTGCCCTGGAAGTTCCATGAGTTCCAGGGCAAGCGCTCTTGAAGCAACTCCGTCAATGGAGTTGCATTCAGGGAAAGGCATGCCCTGGATGCAACTCCATTGATGGAGTTGCTTTCGGAGCACTAGTCCTGGAGCTTCAAAGTGTACCCTCTCGGAAACGAGAGGGTACTCATCGAACTCCAAGGCAAGCGCCCTGGATGCATCTCTGAAGACGGAGCCGCAAACCACAAAAAAAAAACAACGGAAAACAAGAACACAACAAAAATCAAGACTTTCAAGACCATAAAGTGTAGCTCCCGAAACTCACCTCGGTTTGCGAGAGCTTCCATGGTAGAAGGCATGTCCGTTGAGAGCTTCACCAACAAACGAAAAGAAGTGTCCACTGCCGCGACCGGTAGAAGACGAGAACTAGTGGCACATCAACTAACTCATGTCATACTTTCAATTTGCGAGGAGTTTTGAGTTGTTAGTGAAGATGGTAGAGACTCGCCATATGGCTCGTGTTCGTAGAGAGAGAGAGGCTATGGATTTGCAGCTTCAAGCCGAGAATTTTAGCGATGACGTTAACTCAATAGCAAGAGTGACGGCGTGCTTGAAAAACTTCATCATGATTGTACTAACGTGTGTAAGGGCAATGGCCGCGAGCTTGAGACATTCCATCAACGTTGTACATGAATCATTAGAGTTGCTCCAAGTGTGTCGTGGCAAATGCCGCGTGCACGAAAAATTCCATTGCGGTTGTACACAATCATGGGGCGTCAAATGATAGTCAAGCCGGTCATAAGTAGGGACTTTGGCCGCGAGCTAGAAAGATACAAATAATGCTGAATTAGATGGTTATGGCCGGGCTTAATTAAAAGCCATGACTTGAGTGTGGGGAGATTGACAGCGGCCTAAAACTTTAAATCGATGGTACAACGTCACTTTAATCATTTAAAGCAGAGCCACATCCGCCAATAGACTAGTCGAGCCCGATTATCTAACAACCCTAGAACCTCTCTTGCAGCACTTTTGTACAGAATGCTATCTCTCTTTAATCAAATTCCATATAAACTCAAATCCATGTCATCAGCCACCTTGGCGTTCTCCCTTGATGACAGTTGATGTTGGCACATGGATCAGAAACATGAGTGGCAAATCAGAATATTTACAATAATTCATATCTTACAACAATAGTACTAATTGTGCCCGTTTCCAAAATTAGAGTTGGGGAGCATTGGTATTGCCTCTATGTTTAGTTACAAATTGCACACCTACAACTAGTCATAGACGCAAACGGCCAATTACTTATTCTCGAACTTCTAGTAGTGATGTCATAAGTGCAACATGGTTGTTAATGGTTGATACACATTTAGTGTTGAGCAATAAGAAGTCTTTGAGCTTAAGTTTTTGGATATCAGGTTAGGGTTGATCTATTACATCGTCTTTTAGATTCAACGTGGTTGATTTCGTAATTATCATGAAGAGGTTTATGTAGTGTGGATCTACAAACAAGGAAACATGAATCCACCCTAAACCTCGGATAAGCATCCACGTCGACAAGACAGTGAATTGAATGTAAGGTTTGGTGTGTTATTGGATCGGGTGCCTGTTGTGATTGCATATTTGCCATTCTTCCACCTAAATTAGAATGAAATTTTTACTATTTTTTGCACTATTTTGTTTATTCATTCATCCTACCTAAAGAAATAATGATTATCTTTATGTTCACCATTTCCAATGAAATTTTTATATGAAACTAAGATAGCAAAAAATTAGAGTGTTTTTTATGTGATTTTAAACACCTCCTTGACGCACAATTGTTTTGATGCCATAATTAAGCAAATATGGACTGCATTGTCTAGGAATAAGGATTGTTGTTGCAATCTCCCAAAAATTTAAGAAATCTCTTAATGATGCAATGCTAGTATGTTTTTAATAACCACGACGCTAAGATTCGCTTGCAGAGCATGTATCTGACCCATAGAGAGTGTCAAAGTCATTGTCTTCCTCGGCCTGAATGTCTAGAAATTTATAAACTGCTGGATCAAAATGCTGCCTTCTATGACGAGAAGCAGGTGGGGAATTGGAAGCCGCTAGTGCATTGGCCATATCCCGCACATACACGGGCAAGAAAGGAAAACGTTCGGGACTTTGAGTTACAGAGAAATGACGTCTGCAGTCAAAAGAAGAGTCTATGAAAATCGATGCCGAGATAAAGAAGAAAATTATGACATCAATAACGTTCTTGGTGAAGGTACCGTTGAGTTTCACCTACTTACGGCTTCGATTGTTTGGCACGCTTTGGGGGGGGGCTCGAAGTCCATGTCGGCAGCATCTGGAATGACACTTGGTATGTCGGAGGGTAGAGTCAACTGGTCAGACTCGTTGTCAGATACATCCATGTGGTCTTTGACGCGCATCGCAGGGACTTGGATAGTGAGAGGCTTCAGAACAGCCTCAAATACCTCCGCATCGGCCTCCAACACAACGATGTGACGGCCGTGATCCTTGTAGACTCGAATAGAGTTTCCTGAAAAAAGAACAGACATAGTGAACACGAGCGGGATTGAAATGAAAAAAAAAAATGGAGGAATTCTTAGGCGCACCTGTAGCGGCGGTAATGTCAACTACGACGTCCCCTTTGTCTGATATAGATAGAATCAACGACGTGTAGAAGTGCAGACCACGTTCCTTTGCTCCACGCCACACCCGATCAGCAATTCGAGTGAGTGTCTCCTTACTCACAAAATTGAGGATGGCATCACTCCCAACAATATCCAGTGAGAGCTCTTCAAGCGTCGGATGCTTTCGAAAACGGAAGTTGATTTGCGGTATGCTTTGACTGGACCTTGAACAGAGTTAGCACGCACAAGAAGCACAACCTTGAACAAGTTGGCGGTCCCTGAAGCCGCAGCAGCGGATCTTTCTGGCAGTCTGTTCACACCGACTCACTCTTTCATGATCTTGAATCCAAATCCCTCGAAGTGCGCCTTAAAGATCTGCATGGTCTTGTCTTTATCATCTGATAAGGACAAGACCATGATAAGAAAACATTAAAAACAAATCGCCATCGTCATGGTCCACCCTTTGCCCCTTCTAAACAACATTCCCTCGCAGTACGCAAGTCTTCCCGTCATTGCAATCAGTGACAAAGTCTGAGATCTGGTTCGAAACATCACGTGACATTGACTCGTTCATGATAAGTTGTGTCGACGTTGGATCTGCACCACCAGGGTTCGTGTGACTCAAAGGGGTGATGTTGAGACTCGAGGTCGGATCGTCGAGCGGCACCCTCGTGGATGTGGAGTGGGAGTGCGTAACGGACACTGTAGGATTAAGAGCGGATGACTTGAGAGATCGAAGAGGCTGCATACGCCGAAAAATTAAGGGAGTAGCATCTGAATCCTCCGCTGGTGTTGGCTCTGTCCTAGGGCGTACGGGGATCTCCTTTTGTAGTGATACTTCAACCTCCAGAGGCCTATCATCCAACAGAGTGACGCAAGCTGGTGTCGAGACGTCTAGAGCAACGCTGGCGACTCTATGTTCCCAGATGGAGGACTCGGGAGATCTTGATTCCTCTATTACCTGAAGATCATCCTCCTCTTCCAAGTCATCGTCCGCAGCAGACTTGCCTTTAGCCTTCCTCAGGGTTACCAATCCGACGTCCTTGGGGGTTTGAGAGTGTCCTAGGACGTCCTAGGACGAGGACGTCCTGACGTCACGTCAGACGCAGCGTCCGGGGGGGGGTAAAATGCTTTTACGGACGGCCTTTTATAGGGTGGCGGATGGCCATGAGGCCGACCGCCACCACCGCCGTCCGATCGGACGGCCCTAAAGCCGTCGGCTTGATCGGACGGCCGTCGTGCGCTTGCACGATCAAATTGCGGCCGTACGATCAGTCCACCGGCAGTCCGATCAGGCGGACGGCCAAGGTGCCGTCCAATCGCTCCGACCGCAGGGACCAATCGGACGACCTGTCGCATTTTCAAGGCTCCGATCTCGCCGCGTGGCACTTCGTCGAATCTGACGATCCAGAAACTTCGAATGGCGGCGGGTTTAAGAAGATGCCGAAGGACAAGAAGAAGCAGAAGGTGGCGGACTTCGGAGTAAAACTTCATCCAATCCACGACGTTCCATCTGAGGCTTGCAAGAATTTCCTCATAGAAGTGACCGTCAGATTCTATGAGGAAAATTCTATTCGATCATTGGAGAGCAAGTACGTCAGATATAGAGATGAAGGCCTCGAGAAGTTCCGGACGGACACGCAACAGCATATGATGGACGCGCTTCAAGCCCCGATGTGGAATACAGAGACCCAGAAGCGTGGGTTTTTGAAGTTTTTGGATGCCAGAGTGCACGATTCACTCTGAAATGCCAAGAACTTGTTGACCAAGTTTGGGAGGTTCAATCGCGTGACGGATGAACTTTTCAACGACGTGCTCTTGAAGGCGGATTTGTTCGTGGCCCAGATGAAGCCATTCACCAAGAATCGAAACCGGCGTGGCTCCGTGGGATGGTGGAACTCAATAGAGGGGCACCAAGAAGACCTGCTGCGTAAAGCCCATCTCATTGCCATTCCGCCAACAGCCGCGGTTATACGAATGGACAATGCGAACAGGAGAGGTGGATACACCACCATTCGCAAAGTCCGCATTGAGGGCGCTCCGGGCATTGAATCATTCTGGGAATTTGCCGCCAAATTGTCCAACCAATCGGAGACATGGCCGGATTTGGCAAAAGTGGAGCATCAGAACGAGTCGATGGCGGTGAGGATTCCACATCCGGGTGTCATCCATTTCGTGGCCATTCATCCGGACAAGTTCGAAGGATATGCGTATTGGTGGTATCGCGGGACAATTCGAGAGATGTTGAACCGGGATATCTAGTTTGATGACGATGTCATCACACATTTGAACTATGGGAGATTCCCCGATGATGAGATTATTCAAGTTCAACAGTTGGTTTGTTTTTGCAAAAAACGGACCGAGCTTGCATGGGTGTTGTTGTGCATTATGAACAATCTCCACAATGACTTGTCTCCGGATAATATCCTCCTCCACTTCCCTCCAGATGAATCGCGAGTGTATATTGGAGTATGCGATTGGGGCATGACCACGAAGGTTAACGAACCAATGCAGTCTTTTTACACATTCACAAAACGTGAAGAAATGGCCGAGACTCTGCGAAAGCGATGGTAGGTGGATCCGCGGGTTGCGTACTTGCACAAACCAGATGCGGATGTGCAAATGATTCCGAAGTTATCGATGGCTTCGGAGGAGTTCGCTACGGCCCAAATCGCGCAACGAATCAACGCGCGGATAATGTCCATAGACTACGAGAATCTGCAACGAGAATCTCGGAGTTCCGTAGTATTCTCAAATCAAGAATTTGCGGATACATTTCATATGTACATGGAGAGAGTCTGCAACGAAAACCGAGAAAGCGCTGGAGGGTTGTTTCATATCATTACATGCTTCAGCGACACATACAATTGGCCCACGCCTCATGAGCATTATCGGTCAACGTATTAGTAATACATAGGTTTTACTTTATTCCTTTCGGCATTATTAGACTATACTAGATAGCATGCACATTTTAAAGTGACTATAGCAATAGTCTTAGATTAATATGTATTGCATGCCTTTCAAATTTGGGCACAAGAAGTAAAAAATCCTTATTTCATATAGCCGTGCAAAGACCGACATTTTTTGAATTTTGTATGGTTTAGGTTGTGGCATAGTTCCGATTTTTTAACTTATCAATGTGTTCTATTTCAAATTTCTTGTAATTCAGAATTTTTTTTAAATGATCTGAAAATATCCAAATCCAACCTTATGATGATATTTCCCTACACACCAATTTTTAGAGGTAGAAAAGAACTGTAGCATATTCAAATCAAGTGCGCAAATACTGGAGTTTAAAAATTGCCATTCCACGTTTTAGTTTTTTGTAAACTAAATTAGATTTCAAATGATAATCCAAACCTAGGTTTAGGAAGGTTTTCAGTGTTCACTACATGTTGTTGAAAAAGAAAAATGTGTAAAATATGATGATCTCTAGGTTTTATGTAGAGAAGACGTATATCAAATTTTACGAGTTTGGGTTCGAATTTTTGGGATAGATCATAGTGCCCATGGCACTAAATCATACATAACCTCAACCATTTTATGTTTCTTGAATATAATTTAGCATTTATAGAAATTACCCCCATTTAAAACGCCTCCTCAGGCCCGACTCCCTACTCATACAACATGTCTCCTATATCCCCAAAAATATTGTGACAGTTTTGCACCGAAAACACTTCAAAGTTGTTGGATTCTAGTGCAATGACCATAGAAGGAAACCAAAAGTTTGATTTCTAGTTCTGACCGATGGATCTCAATTAAGACTTATTAAAAAATATGTTTACAAAATTTCAAAAACTTTGACCGCACAGATTGAAAGATTATAGTGTGTGAAGTGAAGCAAATGGTTTAGGGTCTTCACTACGTTTAGTGGATCCGCAGACTTTGACTTTACCTGGTGTCAAAATTTTGAACTACACAAGGTCTAAATCCACTACCTTAAGCATGATGTTAGTTCCTTAGACAACAATTTTTTGAGGTAGAGGACAGGTGTAGCGTATTCAAAACAACCATGGAAGTAGTATAGGTTCAAACTTTGCCAATTCAAACTTTTTTTTCTTGTGAACTTAATGTGTTTTGGATTACTAATCCGAATGGTCAATAAGAAGGTTTACACCACATATTAATGTAGAGAAAATAAAATGTAAGAAATACAAAGATATGTAGGTTTTATGTGAAAATTAATAAGATCTTTTGGTACCTCGCCCGACAATGAGTGACAATGTGTGAAAATGTTTGACTTGGGTTGGTATGCTATTTTTAAAATTTTCAATAAAGAGAAGACTTGTTTTTTCAAGGGAACGGTGAAAAACATCGTTTCTCATGAGGTTTTCCATGACATTGTCATGTACATTCTTCTAAATATTTACACCTAAATCAGGTACATAGAAAAGTTAAAAGTTTGATTCAAACTTTGCATGTTTAGGATTCATGCACGCTTTGGCGACGTCCCCTTCCATCCAATTGTATTCTTTCCGTGTCCATCATCATATTATTGTTTCAAATGAGATTTCAAACGAGACACCTTACATGTCTTGTAAATGAATATCGCCACATATAACAAATTTGAAAACACAACCAACACTAACACACAAAAAACATGCATGAGATCGAATGTGATGAACATATTCTCTAGCCATAATCTACATCCAAAGTTTAGTCCCTAAAATGTTATTTTTAAATACACTCCAAAATGTCAAACTTTCAAAACTTTTGTACTAATATTTTTGCTTACCTGCTAGATGAAAATGCACCTAAAAGCCCAAATCTGAAGTCGGAATTCCAAAAAAATGAATATTTTGGAAGTTATTAACTCGCTGTTAAGTTAATTCTGCCAAAAAAACAGTTTCACCCACTGTGGATGAAATTCTATGCGGCGGAAGAAAAATCTCGCAGCGGATGAAAAACAACGCAACGAATTAAAAACAGGCTGCGGATGAAAAAAAAACTGCGGATGAAAAATCAGAATGCGGATGAAAATCAGACTGCGGTTTAAATGTTTGCAGCGGATGAAAACATTCGTAGCGGATGAAAATTAGACTGCGGATGAAATTTTGAAAAACTAAATATAATATTAAACTACATTACAATGGTTGGACTAATGCGTTGCAAAGCAAGCGCCAATCGCTAGTTTGCATCTATAGAAGTTTAATAGTGGTTTGCGCTTGTTTTGCAATGCATTATAACATAATAACAACCACTTTAATGAATTTTCTATATTTTTTAATATTTAGAAAAAGACTCATTTAAAAAAATATTGGAAGACTAAAGAAGGAGCGGGTTACAAACATTAAGTGTTTCTTAATAGTGTTCGTGATGATTCTTAACACTTAGCAATAGTCATTCGCAGACGATTTTTCTTCTGGAGATTGTTTTTTGTCCAGAGAGTGTTTTTTCAACCACGGACTGCTTTTCCATCCTCTGAATATTTTCATCCGTAGTGGATGAAATTGTAATTTGGCTAGATTATATTAATAGTTGATATCGGCTCTCTCAATAGGGTTTTGATTTAATAGAAAAAATAAATTGTGTAGAAGGTTTTCCAGAAACCACATTCTTGTGAGTGTTAATAAAGCATTTTAAGGAAGTTCAATGCCTAACTCCGTAGGTAGATTGCTACGACAAGAAGAAGAAGAACGTCGGTCTCCGAAGGAGCCGATGTGAATAAAGTGTTTGTTTGTTCCACTACTAAGACCATGCCCACCGGACAAGGAATTAGTAAACTGGAACTACTTCCTCCTCTCGAGGGTAGACATTATGTAACAGGTGACCAAATACCAACCAAGCACACAAACAACCAATGTAACAACTAACAAAGCAAGTCGCCAAAACCACAAAACCAACCAGTCAAGATAAGTCTGGGCGGAGAAGCATTTAAGGGGGATCTTGAGTATCTGGGAGGGCTTGGTTGTTTTCAATTTTACGTTTATGTAGCAAAATGGACATGGCATATTGAATAGCGATGGTGTTAATTTTTTTAAAGGTGGTTTTGATTGTTTCAATGGGTATTTTGAAGGTATCTTCTAGAGTTTTCATAGATGGGATAAAGGTGGTGGCACGAGCGCCAGATGTGATAACAATAAGGGGGTCTACCTTCCATCCAAAGGCAATGATGTCGTCAATGAGGGGTTGGTATTTGTCTATTTTGTTTTGGATTGTTTCCGGAGAAAATCTATCGTTGCAATATGTGAATTCAATGAATTGAATGGTGTAGTCTTGATTAATGTGGTCGGGTGGCGGATCATTGTATGGTAAACCTCTAACACATAGGATGTCCGGTTTGAGCCTAGCATTGCAATGACATCTTTGGGTCACACATGAGCATGGGAGTAGCCAAAGGGGGACCGTATTTTCTTGTGGATTGTTATTAAAAGTGCCGGCGTTCATTAGTATAAAACATCTCGCTTTATTGTAGGAGGTGATTAGTTTTCGGACTTCCCCTACCGCTTTATTATGCCTTTTAACAATTAGAGAATGTATGTGGTGGTTTTGGCATTTGAGTAGAACATGAAGCCATGTGTCGGGGTCCGTTGAGGGGCATATGGGGCATGTTATGGATGGGAACCTTTCTATTCCAAAGAAGAGTTGTTTGCGAGCGTTTTCCATATATTGACCAGTACGGAATTTGATGATGCATGTTATTTGTGAGTCTGAGATGATGGGGTTTTTCCAGAAGTTTGTAGAGAGTTCATTGTCTATGTCGTTATTGTTAGTCCATTTTTCTATGTAAGGAATATTTTCTGAGATTGTGTCAAGGTTGTTGTAGAGGTCTTGTTTTTTGAGATATTTGCCCAAAAATCTAATTGGGCCTTTGTCGGGGGTATCTTCTTTGGAAGGCCAATCTTCTTTTTGAAAGTAGTATGGGGTGGCATGGGCATGTTTGTGTGGATCTTTGGCATTTTTGTGTGTTTTTTCTCGGCCTTCTTTTGCAAGTTTGTCTGCTTGTTCGTTGCTGTCAATGTTAGCATGGGCTCTCACTTTGTGAAGGGTTGTGATTTGTGTACGGTTTTGTAACATTTGGACCATTCATGTTAATATGGTTTGGTCGGGGTGGCTATTGTGAAGGGTAGGGTGTGTTATTTGAGTGTTTAGTAGGTAGAGTGCATTTATACAATCGGTGAATATATGTGTAGGTTTATTTTTGTATTTTGTTGTGATGATTTGTAGTGTTTTGTGAATGGCCATGAGTTCTGCTCTGAGGATGTTTTGTAGTCCATGGAGTCTTTCGGCTAGTTTAATTTCTTTGGTAGAATTATATATGCCATAGCCGGCTTTTTCTCTGCGCCAAGAACCCAGGCTAATTTGTTCTGGTGGTTTAAAGGAGCCGTCAGTGTAGTAACTGTGTGCGGGGTTAAATTTTGGTGTAGTATGAGTTGGGTAGTCAGAGAGAGGGGGAGGTGTGACGGAGTAGTTTAATGTGTTGTTGACATAGTTTAGTTTGGACCAGTTTTTACTTTTGTTTACGGGGGTTTGTATGGGTGTTGGTGGGGCCAATTTTGTGTATATTCGGTGTATGTTTAAATTGTTTGTTATGGTGGTAAGTTCGGCAAGTTGTTTTAGGGAACCTAGGGTTTGATTTTGATGATGGACGCATAGTATTTGTAATGTTGATGGCTCGATTCGGGGTTTTTTAAGTTCGGGTGGGATAGTAGGTTCTTTGTATGGTATTGTGTCTACCTCAAATACTGCAATAATATGGGAATCTGAAAATGGGTTTAAATGTTGGTTGTTGTTTTGGTACCAATTGTTGTTCGGTGTGATGATGATTGTATTTGTGTTATTTGGATCGTGTTTGGTGGCAAGTCGAGCCCAATGTATTGCTTGTTCCATATCTTTCTCGTTGTGGGGGTGAGCTATACCTTTACCGATCCATTTATAGTCAAAGGCCTTTCCTAGGGATCCGAATATTTTATCTCTTTCATAAGGTGAGTAGAACTTTTTTAGTTTGGTAGAACATGTGACCGGGGAAGAAAAGTATGTTTGTTCGATGTTGAAGGATGTGATTAATGAGTCTAAGATGGGAGTGGGTATCGTGTATTGCGCATTTTTTAGATGGTCAATTTTTGGTATTCGGTATTTATATCTTTGGTATAGCCAGATTATTTCGGTTTCAAAGGGTTGGGTCGTTGGTTTGATGTTTGTAGGAGTTTGTAATTTTATATTATATTGATTCCATAACCATTGGAGTCTAGTAATGGGGATGGTGTGTAGATGTCGGCCATTTTCTTCGTATAGATGTGCTTGATTATTATTTATTTGGATTGTGTTTGAGGATGTAAGGATATCCTTTTCGGGGTTGCATTCTGTTGTATGGATGTTTAAGAGAGGGATAACTATGGGTGGTGTTACGGATCTTGAGTCTGAGAATTGTTCTTGGGGGTGGTGTGCTAGGATGATATCCGAGTATGTTTTGTTTTGGATTTTTGGTAGTATCATTTTAGTTTTTCTGTGTTATGTGTGGAGGCGTTGGTATCATGTCGTGGAAATAGGTCTCTTTGGAGAAGCCATTTATTATATGTGTTATCATTGTGTTGCCATTGGCATAAATATTTTGTGTATGTATTTTTTATATTATTTGTGTCTGTGTGTTGGATATGTTTATGGTTTATGATGTTATTAATGGGATATGTGGTAGGGTTTTTGAGAATGTATGTTGGGGGGCCGGGGTGGTATGTATGTGGAGGGTTAGGGGGATTGGTTGGTGTGGGAATATTTCTTGGGATGATGTTATTGTTGTGGGTGATGAATGGATCTTTAAGTATATGAGAGTATGGGTGTATGTTGCAGGGAGTATGACATGTAGTGGGGCATGTTGGGTGGCAAAATAGTTGTTTAGCAACATTTAGGGCACTTTTTATTAGTTTGGATGGGGTGAAGTGGTAGGTTTTGAAATCCTCATTATTCATGATGTGTGTGCCGTTAGGTAAAGTAATTTGGTTTAGTTCAAAAATGTTTTTTGAGAGGAGTTTTTGTAGAAGCTTTTGGGAGAGTTGGGCTATGAGTGAGTTATGGTTTAGTGTTTCTTGGCGCCATAGTATTTCTAGTGTTGTAGGATTAATGAGGAAGTTTGGGAGCGTACTTTTAAGGTGGGCTTTAGCTATATGTTTTAATAAGAAGAATGTTCGTGTTATTGGTGATCTTATGCAGTCACTTTTTTTAATTCTCGGTATGTTTTCGGCGCCACCATATTGGGCAAGGACATAGTGAGTTAATCCGTTATAAATTTTTCCAAGTCTTCCTTTATCGTTTAGAGCATTTTGCAATTGTTCGCCTATACATCGGAGGTATGCGTTTTTGAGGGAGAGAGCTTCAAATCCAAATAGATTATGTGGTAGTTGGGTTATTGCGTTTGACATACATTTTGGCAATCCACATATGGTTTTTTGTATGGCTATTATTTTTTTATCAAGTTTTTTGATAGCTGGCATAGAGTATGGTACACTGTAGAAACTGTATGCCACACCTGGGCGTAGTACGGTATCAACCATTTTTATTTTTTGTTTCATGGTGGCTGGGCATGTTGTTAGTTCTTTGCATTGTTTCATGAGTTTCGTCGTTGTGGTGTGGATTTGGATTTTCCATTTTAGTGAGGGAACAAGGTTTGTGCCTAAGTATATGTATGGTTCATTTTGGTGTAGTATGGGGGTCGGTTGATTGCGGTAATTGATGTTCGAGGCTTACATTAGGGCTTTGAAAGTGGTAGGGTTCAATT
Organism: Bryoerythrophyllum caledonicum; assembly: GCA_963971425.1. Classification (NCBI taxonomy): domain Eukaryota; kingdom Viridiplantae; phylum Streptophyta; class Bryopsida; order Pottiales; family Pottiaceae; genus Bryoerythrophyllum; species Bryoerythrophyllum caledonicum. The sequence continues at coordinate 29,656,743 of OZ020517.1, read as the reverse complement.
TGGATTTTTTTGGGCATCCGGTAGCGGCACATTTTGGGACACCTTCGTCCATACCGGCCCATTTACAATATCTATCAATTTTGTTTAGTTGTATTTGTGTATGTTTGATTTTGTTAGTTATGACGGCGAGGTCATCTGCATATGCGGCAGAGTTTATTGTGACTTGTGATGTACTAAACGTGTATCCGTTGTTGCCTCTTTCTAGCCATCTAAGTAGTGGTTCTAAGAATATAATGAATAGATATGGGCTAAGGGTGTCCCCTTGTATAGTTCCTCTTTGTATGGGTATAGATTTTGTTTTCCCAAAGTGTTCACCAATATAGTAGGTGGATGATTGGGAGTAGATGTTTCCTGCAAGTGTAGTTGCATCTTTTGGGTAGCCAAGGTCCATCATTATTGTTAGTAGTCGGGCATGGTCTATTGAGCCAAAGGCGTTTTTAAAGTCAACGTATAATATTTATATATCTTGGTTAGTGAATTTTGCGTCTTCTAGTGCGGCTATTATGGTTTGTATTTGTCGGGCGGTACTTCTCTCTGCTCTAAATCCTTTTTGACTATCGTGTAAGATTTTGAATTTTTCACCGTATGAGGATAGTATGGAGGTAAGGGTACTAGTGAAGAGTTTGTATATTGTGTTAGCTAGTGCAATTGGCCTATGGTTGGGTAGTATAGATGGGTCACCTTTTTGGTATAGTAAAATTGTTGCACTTGATTTCCATGAGGTCGGTATTTGTTTTTGTTCATAGCAGTGGGAGAAGAATAAGAATAGTAATTTATGAAACCTTGGCGGCATGTTTTTCAGTATTGAGTTTGGTATGCGGTCTGGGCCTGGGGCTTTGTTGTTACCAAGATTTTGAATGCATGTGTCGTATGTGGTTCTATTAAGGTATTGATGTAGTGGAATTTCTGGTTCGCCTCTTTTGTCCAGGCTGTATCCATCTAGGTCATGCCATGGGTATTGGCGTACTGCACATGTACATTTGTTTTGATGTTGTGGTTGGTAATTACATGTTGGTACTATTGGTCTATTGGTTTTTGTTTGTTGGTTGAATATTTCATTTGCAATGTCTTCGGGGTTAGTTAGAATATTATTAAATTGATCTGTGATACAATTTAGTGGTGGGGATTCTAGATTCTTAAATACTTTTCTGTTAATTTTCTTAGGGCTCATTTCATATATGTGTCTATATTTTGAGATGGCTTCCTTAATGTTATCTTTGGTGTGTTTTGAGGTTATTTTTCTGGCTTGTATGTTGGCAATTTTTGCAATTAGTGCAATCTCATTTATCCATGTATTGTGGGGCAGATCCGGGGGCGGTGGGGTAGGAATTTGGGTATGTTGTATAGTTAGTAGTTCATTGCATATAGGGTGGTTGCGCCATTGAGAATTATTTTTTACAAGTCTTATAGTTTTTCGTATAACATGGTATGTAGTGAGATGTTGTTACCAAGTTTTAGAGAGTTTTTGTGGTAGATATCGTCCTTGCTGAGATGTTCTGTTTGTTAACTGGGGTGTTGGATGGGCTCTACAAGTTTGTTCTAGTGTGTTGGAGATTTCTTTGATGAGTGTATCTAGGGTTTCACATGCTTCTTGCCATTGTACTTGTGATAGTTGATTGTTATTTTCAAGAGTATTTATGAGGGAGTCTATTAGCATGGATTGTTCTTCAAAGAATTTTGTGTTGAATTTTTCTAAGTTGCCTTTTGGAATGGGGTTGAGTATGCATATAGTGTCATTGTTTAGGATTGTGGGTGTTCTATTAATTAAGGTGTTATTTGGAATGTGTAAATGTATAGGTGTGTGGTCCGAGTTGAGAATAGCATCTTTGTTTGTTGTAGAGGTATATTGTGTATTGTTGTTGGTATTTATATAAAATCCATCTATTAGACTCCAATCGCTATAATTGTAACCGCCTTGTCTAGAGAATTGTGTATTGGTTTTAATGTAAGTGAGGTTTAAGTTTTCTGTGAAGTGACGCCATTGGTAGTCTACGGTTTGGGGAGTGGTACTATGGTTTCCGTTTTGGCGTCCGATTAATGCTATATCTCTATTAAAGTCTCCGCATAGTATACATGTGTGATTGGGGTTGTTATTTATTTGAGATGTGATAGTGTTTTATATGTCATTAATGAATCTAGTATCTTCGGGGTGAGATGGCATATACATGTGGAGGACTAGCCACGGTTGTAGTGGATAATTAGTGATTTTGATTATTTAGAGATAAGGGGATATGTGCATTGGGGTGGGGATTTTTTTGATGTTGCTCGGGAAAGAATATTTTTTATGTATTAGTGCAAGGAGACCACCGCGTCCCGGTGAATATGGTCTCCGTTGTTGAATACATCTTGTAAGTGCATGTGTATTGTTGAAAATGAGTTTATAGTCTTGAAATAAGTTTTGTATGTATTTTGTGGATTTTGTGGCGGATAGTTTTGTTTCTTGTATAACTATAATGGCTGGCGGTGTGTTTGTATGTGTGACCAAAGTTTGTAAGCTGGGGAGGGCGGTGTTTAGAGAGGAGGCATTCCATGTGATTATATATGTATTCTCTTGGTTTGATCTAATGTTTTGATTTTGAGGAGGGATGTAGGGAAGAGGTGGGGGTGGGTGGGTGTATTCTGGTATAGGGTCTAGACATTTTAGTGATTCATTTATGAGGTTGTTAGGGAGGTAAGGGAATTTTAGTTTTATTGTATCATTTGAGGGTGGTATGTCTTGACTATGTAAGAAGTCGTATAATCTTTTATGTATTGAATTCTCATGGGTTAAAATACTTTGGTTTTCTTCAAGGAATTTTGTATAGGGGTGTGGGGTATGAATGTGTCTTTCGGGTGGGTTTTGTAAGTTTGATAGGGTTTGTAGGAGTGTGTCGGTCCATGATATTATAGTCGGATTTTGTGGGTTTAAAAGGCGATTGCATTCGTCTATGTTTGGATGGATAGTAACCACCAGGGCGTATAAGATGTATGGCGATGGATGTATATTTTGTTGTTGTATGTATTGGGCTATGTTTGTGTGTGTGATGTTGTGTGTTAGGTGTAGTGTGTGTGTGGTTTTTAACAGGGGTGCAAATGTTTGGGCGATGTATCTATATTCCGGTTGTAGTTTGATAGTATTTGGTATAATTTAAGTATAGTTTGGCGTTTTTCTTATGTGGCGTAGGGTGTCTTTTTAGTATATTAGGCATGGATCCTGGGTTGGTTTCTATGTCACCGCCTAGGGTTAGTAGTAGTTTATGGTGTTTAGGTTTTGTGTTATTATTATTTTTTAGGATACTTATTTTTTGTGTGTATGTTAGTGTTAAATCTCGGTATTGTGTGGTTTTATTTATCTTTTCGTATTTGGTTTTGTTTTGATTTTCTTCTAGGGGTGTTTTATAGTAGTGTGGGTTGTTGATGTGTTTTTGGGGAAGGTTGTGTAGTTTAGTGAATATATTGGATTTTGGGTTAGTCCATTGAGGGTCTATTGGTTTGTATATCTTTTGTGTATTTTGGTTTTTTTCCGTATATGTGCTTATGTGTGTAATTTGGTGTATGTGTTTGTGTGTGTTTTTATATGTAGTTGTGTTAGTATATATGTTGGGATTTATGCTAGTGTTTGTTTTGATGTTTGTATTAGTGTGTATTTCGGTATCTATACTGGTGTTTATACTCGTATTTGTATTAGTATAACGGTCGGTATTTTGGTATTTTATTTTGTTCGTGTTTGGTTGTATATTATTATTATTATTATTATTATTATTTTTTATTTTTATGTAGGTGTGTACATATGTGTTCTTATGATGGTGTGTAGTTTTTTTTATGTATGTGTGTATATGTGTCTTTGTATTTGGTTTTACATTAATATTTATACATATGTTTGCGGTGGTATGATCCTTATTTGTTTTAATATTTATTTGTGTATCCGTATTAGTATTCGAACCGGTATTTGTGTAGGTGTTCGTGCTAGTATTTTTACCATTATTTGTGTTAGTATTTGTATTATTTTTCGTGCCAGTATTTGTATTAGTATGCGTGTAGACTACAGTATTTGTTTAGTCATCCGTATAGTATTTTGGACTGTATGTTATATAGTGTAGTATTATCTTGAATTCTTTGTAGGATTTTAGGGAAATGTATAATACAAGTTTATTTTGAATATGTATAACTTTTGTATAGTTTTTTGTGTATAAAGTTTTTGCAAGAAATACAGTGGGTGTAGGTTTTGTGTATAAAGTAGTCTAATTTGCCATACTTATCACATACTATGATGAAAATACTAGTTACTTTGTAGTCTTTGATCTCTACATGTTTGACGGGTTGTCTTCCAAGCTTGGTTTGCCAATTGAGCTTGTGATGGCTTGCATTGTTGCATATGCGGCTCCCATGGATTCTTGAATACTTAGCATTTGGACTCTTAGTTCTTCATTCTTTGCATCCACATACTCCTTCACTTCCAACCTCATCTTCTTGTTGCTTTCTTCCACAATTTCCACTATATCCTTCTTTGTCAAAGAGGGAGGTGTTTCTTTCATCTTGTATGTGGCCACCGTGTTGACCATGGCAGAGTTGATGTCGTCGAAGCCAAAGAGTTTGATTTGTTCTTGTGAGGGCGGCTCCTCTCCTTCCAAGCTCCTACGATGTGGTGCAAAGTCCACATAATTCCCTTCAATGGTGTATGTTTTCCCCACAAACTCACGGTAGACAATGGGGTTAGCACAATGTATGTTTACACTACCATTGTGTCTAGTTCCAATCACTTTGTGAAACCAAGTCTCTTTAATGTTGTTTGCACCTATAATTTTATGTATTATGTTGGTAGTGTCAATGACACTCATACAGAGAGGTAGGGGAGAGAGGGTCAAGGTTAGAGCGTCTTTCTTAGCTTTGGAGGTATGCGTGGTTCAACCTCCGAAGATGTGCTTGGCATGAAGTACTTCATGTTGGGTTGTGATTTGGTGGAGGTTGATCTTTTTGGCTTGCTCCGGGGTCGTAGCAATGATGAACGCGTGTGAGTCCTCTTTGAGCTTGTGAACTCCCGTGACTTCGATCTCTTGTCCTCTTGTGAAGCTATTGTGTAGAATGTCCTTGAAGAGTGCTTGTGCTGAAATTCCTACAATGGAGTCACTTTTCACTTTCACGGAGAGGTTAGAACTTGCAATGTGATGGAAACTCTTGCAAACCTTGCCTATGGTATTATGGCCATCAATTTTGAGTATAAAGGGCCTAATACCTTTGAGCATCATAAGACCGTCAATTTCTGGTTTTAATAAATGCAATTTAATGATACCCGCCCATACTCCCTTCTTTCCACATTTTTTAATACTAAGGCATTGTATAGAAATTGGATCAATGAGGTCCTCGCCAAGTTCAATTTTCATATATTCAAGTCTTTTAACAACCATGCTTCTAACTTCATCATGCATCATGGGGGAGGGAGGAGGTTCAAAATAAATGGCAACTTGGAAATCTAGTGCCAAACCTGAGGCATTATTGACAACAATGTCACATGGAACCTGGGTTATGTTGAAGTGTTGGCCGTCCACGCCGTTTCTTGTACTCGGGTATAGTTGTTGGGGGATCCTTGGGAAGGCAACTTTAGAACTGCTTGCTTCCTCTGCCTCCTCCTTCTTGAGACCCCTGACCATCAAGTCTTGGGCTGTCTCCTTTCTGGGGAGCTCGTCCATGCCCTCCTCTTGTGCCAGAGACTCCATTACCGCAAAACCAAACCAAAAGTTAAAGCCCATGTTCAAGGGTTCGAGTGTGAAGGACTCACCTCTTCCTTCTGGGATGTTCTTGTATTTCTTGAAGCCGCTGGTCGCTTCCTCTGGTTTTCTTGCAAGCTTCTCCTTCATGATTGTGGTGGAGGTTGCTGCGGGGGACTCAACTTCCATGTCTTCCTCAAAGAATACGTTTCTTTTGGGGTCCCCATTGGACATTTTTGAAAAGAAGGAGGTGTTTTGATAGGAGGGACTATTAAGGAGGTTGCTACTGGTAATGTTGGGGGTTGCTGTGGATTCAGTGGGGTCACTAAGGAAGGTGAGAAGGTCGCTGTTGGGGGAGAGCGGGGTCGCTACTGGTTTAGGGAGGTCGCTAAGAGTGTGGGGGGGGGTCACTATGGGCTTGTGGGAGGTCGCTGCAGGCTAGTGGGAGGTCGTTGTGGGCTTGTGGGAGGTCGTTGTGGGCTTGTAGGAGGGTCGTTACTAATTTGAATGGGGATGCGGGTCGCTATGGTTCCTTGGTCGGGTTCTGGAGAGTGGGGAGGTGGGATTTCGTGAGGTTGGGAGCTGGGGAGTTGAGGATGGGATCTGGTGAGTTGGGAGAGGGAGCTGGGGAGTTGGGGATGGACTCTGAATCAGGGGAGGAGCAGAGAGGCTGCGAGAGAGGGGAGTAGCAGAGAAACTGAGGGGGAGGGGAGGGGAGGAGAGAGGAGAAGTGAGGGTCCGGGGTGGGGTGGGGGTGGGAAGAGTTGGTGAGAGAGGATCGGGAGGGGAGAGTGGGGTGCAGCTCTGTGTGCGTAGGGATAGATCAGGAGCGAGGGGGAGTGAGGTTCGCCCTGAGGTGGGGAACGGGGATTCGGGGAGATGGGAGGGGGGGGGGTCTGTTGCAAAAGTCTCGGGTTCTCCGCCGACGAGCTTGTCTCCAGGGTCCTCTCGAGTGATCGCTGAGTCGGTGGGGGAGAGCGCTGGGTCCGCGGGAGAGCGCACGAGTAGTCACCGAGTCCTTAAGGAAGAGCGTAGGGTCCGCGAGGAAGAGCGCGCGAGTGATTACCGAATTGGTGGGGGAGAGCGCAAGGTCCGCGAGGGAGATCTCCGAGTCCATGAGGGAGAGCGCAAGATCCACCTACGAGGAAGGTCACGGAGGTCGCGGCGTCCACTTTGCAGCAAGTCCTCCTTTGCTGGAACTTTGGTGAGTCTCCCTGGTTCCTGCTTCGTTTCTACTGCATGCGTGTCTTCTGTGATCTTGTGTGTTCTTGGTCTTCAGTCTTCGTGTTCGTCCTTCTTGCGTCTGTCTCTGTCTGTGTGTTTGGTGTGCATGGTGTCTTCGTTTGCAGCTGTGTTTCCTTCACGTTCTGGGATGTACATGGGGTGTGGGAGGTTGTGGTAGTTCTGGAAGGGAGGGAATCTATGGACAGAGAGGGAGGTCGTAGAGGAGAGGGGTTGTGTTGGTTTCTATAGAAAAGTTGGCAGCGGTTCCGTGTGGGGAGGGTAGATCTGGGCCGTGGAGTGTGGGGGAAGGTATGCCAGTGTGATGTGGATCTAATTCTTGCGGTGGTGTGTCTGTCTAGTGATGTGTTTGAAGGAGGGGAGGGGCATGCTAGATTTTGTTTGAGTGGGGGAGAGGTAGAGGTAGGGGTTTGTATGCTGAAGATAACTTTACTGCTACAATAATAAAATAGTGGGTTGGTGAGAAACTTACCTAGATCCGATAGAGCTGACTTTCTGAGTTGCTTGTGCAGATCTGATGTTGTGCGCGCTTGGGGCTCGGCCAGATTCTTGGAAGACGCGCTCCACAACGTTCTGGGAGCTGCTGGTCCTTTGTTTTCGCAGTGGGCAGCTCTGCTACTGCTGCAGCTGGTCCATTTAATAAAACACACTATTGTGTGTACAATTCTACATATTATGTTAGCACAATCTAATGTTACTAGCAAGTATTTGCAAGAGACGGGAGGGTGATGTATTTTGTTAACAAGCTCTAATGTAAATAACAAACAGTTGCAAGAGATGGGAAGGTGAGGGGTAGCCTGTGATGGAGAGTTGAAGCTGCGCTGCAGCAGTATTCGGTGATGTCCTCGTGCAATCTTGACGTTTTGAGTTCCTAGGTTGGGGAAGTGAGGCCTTGATGGGGAGGTTTGCAGATCTAGTCCCAGTACTCCAGATCTGGTGTCGATCGTTGTCTATGGGAATTAAGTGTCTACAGATCTGGCACCAACACAAAGAACCCCCGCTTCAGAACAAACTTTGCACAGATCTGCAACTACTTAGGGCCTCTTCAAACTCTCCTCCCACAAATCTGGTGTTTGAGCCTTCCAACACATCAACTCTGCATCCCAAATCTCACCATACTACCCTGATCTGCACACTACGAGGGCTCACAATAGGGCCAGCCAACTCCTATTGCACGAGGTTTGCAGTTCACAAGCTAAGTCCCCACCTCCCCTCACCAGGAAATACGGAGCTCACTCACAGGACATTCCTAACTCGTTTCACACCATTTTTGCTACGACATATTTACTCGGACATCTAGAACCATAACAATTTTAAGCAATGAAGTATATGCAATCATTAATACAAACATGCATACATTAAAATGTACAAGCATTCAAATATGAATAGCAAAAATGCTTATAGGAAGATTTTGTTGTATTCATTGATATTGTATAATGTATTTGGTATACTATTTCGTGTACTCTATAGAGTAATTTCCACACACTAAAATATCCTTAGAGCAGAACTTATGGCCATACACAAAACATGACAAATCATCACAACACAATACAACAACAAACCCGCACACATATTCATTGACTGTATCAATGCACTTTATCTACTAAACATCCAAATAATAAACCCTATCCTCTACAATAGCCATTTCGACCAAACTATTTTAATGTCGTTGGTCCACATGTTACAAAACTGAACACATATAACAACCCTTCACAAAATTCTGCTCAAGCAAATATCGATGGAAACGAACAAGCAAATAAACTTGGAAAAGAGGTCCGCCAAAAAACGCATGAAAATGCCAAAGACTCGTACGAACATCCACATGCTACCCCATACTACTTCCAAAAAGAAGATTGGCCTCCTAAAGAGGATACCCCCGTCAAGGTTCCGGTTTTATTCTTGAACAAATATCTCAAGAAACAAGACCTCTATAACAAGTTACAACTTTGACACAATCAAAGAAAACTTCCCTAATATAGAACAATGGGTTGGCAACAACAAAATAGACTATGAACTCTCTACAAATTCTTGGAAAAATCCCATCATCTCGAACTCACAAATAACATGCGTCACCAAATTCCGTAATAGTTGATATGTGGGAAATGCCCGAAAACAACTCTTATTTGGAATAGAAAAATTCCCATATGTAACATGCCCCATATGCACTTTCTCAGACCCCGACAAATCACTCCATGTTCTACTGAAAATGCCAAAACCATCACATACACTCCTTAATTGTCACAAGACATAACAAAGCAGTATGGGAAATTCGAAAACTATTTACCTCCCATAACAAATCACGATGATTTATCCTCATGAGTGCCCGCACCTTTAATAACAAGTTACAACCCACAAGGAAATACGGTCCCCCCTTGGCTACTCCCAAGTCCCATGTACATGCGCAACTTAGCGATGTCCCTGTAACGCTAGACTCAAAGCCGACATACTTTGCATTCGGGGCCTACCATACAATGACCCTACACCCGACCACATTAACCAAGAGTATACCATTCAATTCATCAAATTCACATATTGTAATGATAGATTCTCCCCGTAAACAATTGAAAACAAAATAAATGAATACCAACCCAACAACCCCTTATTAATGACATCGTTGCCCTCGGATGGAAAATGGACTCGCTTACTGTAATCACTGCCGACGCTCGTGCCACCACCTTTATCCCATCTATAAATATCCTTTTCAGATACCTTTAAAATCTCCATCGAAACAATTTCACACACTTTCAATATTCTTAACACCGTTGCCATTCAACAGGGTATGTCCATTCTACTACACCAACGCAAAATTGAAAAGAAACCAAGCCCTCCCCAACACGGTATCTGGTGGGCATGGTCTTAGTGATGGAACAAACAGATTCTTTATTCACGCCGGCCCCTTTGCGGACCGGCGTTTCTCTTCTTGCTTTAACTTCTGGGTGAGAAATACTCAAGGAACTTTAGAGGTACAGGTTGTAAAAAAAAATTGTTTAACATGAAATGATATGAAATACTCTTTAACTTTTATGAGGTGAATGAAAAGTTGAAATGTATAAAAATTTCTCATTCCACACATCCACTTATACTAAAAAATAATAAATAAAATTCATTTGGAAACACGTAGCATGCATTGTACATTCATCATCCACATTGACATGGCCGCAACATAGAAATATTTAATAAACATCAATTTGAAGATCTTAAAGAATGACCTTCTAAATTTACAAAATAGTCAACATTGTTCTCGCATGAAGACATTATCCACATGGATTACATTACACAAAGACCGTGTATGATTAATCGGAATCTGAGTCAGTATCACGTTTTTGACTTGGCCCAACGCCACTTGAGTACGGCCCGCTTGAATAAACATCATAGAAGTTATTGTATTGCATGTTCATGTAGCGAGATTCATCTTCGAGCCTACGGATGTACTCGTACTGGCTTTGTATTGTGGCTTCATGCATTTGTGTTTCAAACTCGGCATCTTTGTTCTGACGAGGTGGAAACGTTGATGGAAGTGTGTTGTCTCTCCCATCTAATCTCCGGCCATATCCATCGTAAGGATGGCCATATACGTCGTAATAGACGTGTCCAGGGTTTGGAGTGTCGTGTTCTTTCTCTTTTCCGGGGGAATTACGACCAGACTCGTACGTATCCCTTAGATCAGATTGCATATAGCTCTGAGGGGTGTTGGTCCCTGTACCACATTGGCCACCATCCAAAGAACGGCCATATCTATGGTAAGAACCGCCATATCCGTCGTAATAGACAGGTGTAGAGTTTGGGGTGTAGTGTTCTTTCTCTTTTCGAGGGGAATTACGACCAAACTCGTACGTACCCCTTGGATGCGTTGGCGTATAGCTCTGAGGGGTATTGGTCCCTGAACCACATTGGCCGCCTTCATAGTAATGGCTGCCACTCCCCCCACCAAATGATACAGGCGCAAAATTACGACCAGACTCATACGTACCCCTTAGATGCGTTGGAATCTCGCTTTGAGGGGTGTTGGTCCCTGTACCACATTAGTCGCCTTCGTAGTAATGGCTGCCACTCCCTCCACCAAATGTTATAGGCGCGGAACCCATATCATTGCCATGGTTGTAGTCGTTGTAGTTATGTCCCCCGTACTCTTCTGGAGGTGTCTGCCGTTGTTGGTGGGCATCGGAATTGTCCCCGGATCTTCGGTTTGACCAACGTGGCCAACAATCACTCGGTTGATTTCAGGTGGTTGGTATAAAATGGGCAATTCGATCCATCAGGCTGACATTGCGGCCCGCCACGGTGCGCCACTCCACATCCTTGTGTAGGACGATTTCCGCCCAAACCATCGCCATGTTCGAATACAACATGATCTCCGGCCTCGAGTTGCGCACACCCACCGCAACAGTGACCTCATGATATCGATGGCGGAAATGGTCGCTCAGACAATTGCTCGCTAGACCTTCGCGCCGCGGCCCCGATATCCTTGCTTGTGCCCTGGGCCACAACTTCATGAGGTGCTTCATCTTCACGTACCTCTTGCACATGGTGCAAGTCCACAGCCTCTCTTCCTCATCCTGCCATCCGTACTCCGCAACAACATCTGGATTGTCCGTTGCGTCCCAATTCATCTCGGGGGCTTTCCCCTTTGGCGCAATGGGCCGGTTGGACCTTGGCATCTTCCCTAACTAGAACAAACAATTAAATGAATGAATGGGAATTAACCCCTAAAGTTCCTTGACAATTTCCCTCAAAAACTATAAGTGATACTAACTTTCAAACCACAAATCCAAAAAATAAAATAAAAATGTGTCCATGAAGCTCTTATCAAAGGCAATCTAGAATAAAAATTTCAGAGAAAATTGATTTGTTTTCAAATTTTAGGAACCTGCCCAAAAATCAAGGAATCCCCCCAAAGGAGACTCTTGTCGTTTACGGGTTAAATGAATTATGAAATAATGAGCCACTTGAGGGGGTGCAAGCGATTCGGTAGAATATACCAAAGCAACGAGCTCGCCCACTAGAGTGTGGGAGAAAGGTCGGTCGTCCGCCTTTTATGCCGACCGCAAGTGGCGGACGGCCTCGGTGGTCGGTCGGCGAATCGTCCGAGCCGTCCAATGGCGGACAGCCTTGGGCGTATCGCCCGATCGGACGGCCACGATGCCGCCACGGACGGTTGCGGCCGTCCGCAGACATGACCGTCAGATCGATCTCGGCCGTCCGATCGGATCCGTCCGCAGAGTCCGACCACGGCCGTCCGCGGCCGACCCCGATCGGTCACCCTCCCCTCTTCGGTCCTCCACTTCCTTACGCTCCCTCCCCTCCCAACTCTCTCCCCTCTCAACTCCCTTCCCTGGTCCTCCACTTCCTTTTCTGGGACGGTTGACTTTGCACGTGCACTCCAGATCTGGAGATCCGGTCACATGCTTTTATGGTCGGAAGAATGTCGGGAAGATTTTGTGCGCATTCACGAGGATATTCCATTGTGCACGTGGAAGCTCAGTTTTATATAGTTTCTTAATATCGGTTCCACTTAAAATATCTTACATAACATGTAAGAGATGCTCGTTTCTTTTTTTTTATGTTTGACTCACCAGGAGGAAATTGGAATGGCCCACGGGCACAATGTTCCAAGGGCCAAGGGTATATTGCCCACGGCATAGGCATAACTTTGTATGGGAGGATTTTTGGCCTCTACATGAGTAAATCTCCTTCGCAGCGAGTTTTTAATTTTGGGCAGGTTTCTAGATTGCGAATATGAAGAAACAACTTTTGAAATTTTTATGTTACTTTGTCCCTGGGAAGAGCTATTTGAATGTATAAATTAGTTTTTTTTGTAGATTTGTGGTTTCAAATTTAGTACCACCCATAGTCAAGAAAGGGGAGCATGGGCATCTAAAATCCTTTTATAGAGTTGTCTATTGACATTCACTCATTGAGGTTTTTCATACTCATCTGAAATATTTTTTTCTTTAAACGTTTTCCAAAAAAATGATGGTCTTCATTGTAAATTTGCATTTTATTCGAAGTAAAATAATTTCACCATTTTTTGTGCAATGTGCAACAAAACTTCTTCTTTTCCTCAATAAAACTTACAATTTTTTTTTGTTTTTTCACTTCTTCTTTTGTTCTCCAAAAAGATGTGATGTACACCCTTTAATTGACCAATTGGAATATGGATAAGCATTCTAAAAGATATTTAGTTCACAAGTGATTGTAACGTGAATTGGCCATTCTTGAACCTCCACTTGTTGTTGAATTATCTCGAAGATGCTACACCCCTCATTTACCTCTAGAAATTGGTGTATTGGATATGAACATGATGCCTAACTTTTAAGACAATGGTAAAAGATTTGGAACTTCTGTACTTCAAACATTACATAGACACTATAATCTATCGATTCTTGTGATAGTTTGCAACTAATACAATATGGCGTGTTCATATATTTGGTTCCTATCGACCGCATGGATAGTTAAATCATGGGGTTTACAATCCAAACAACAACTTATTCTCTTCCCTGCGTTGATCCATATTCATGAGACACTAAGACTTTGACAACACTTCGTATCATATTTAAGTAATATGCAAGGTCTAAATATTTTACCCTTGTTTGAAACTCTAAAGGAACATGGCCAATTTAGCTAAAAAATTAGTCCAAAACCGTCACATCGGAAAAGAGGCATAGCAATCACATTTTTCAAGTGATCTTTAGAATTTAAATCGTAAGATCCTAAAGTAGACTTCTATATGAACACACCATGCTCTTATGGTTGCAACCATAAGAGCATGGATTGATAGATTATAGTGTGTAAAGTAAAAAAAAATTGTTCATTTTCTTCCATCGTTGACTGGTATTCTAGACTTTGACTTTTCTTTCCCTAAACCCTGATCCAATCCAAAAGTTCATAATTTTATATTGTTCTGTGAAGCTTGATGTTAATTCCATATACACCAATTTATAGAGGTAAGAAACGGGAGTAGCATATTCAAACAAATTTGTGCAAGGAGTGGAGGTTCAAACATGGCCAATTCACATTTCACTTTTTTGTGCACCCGGCATCTTTTAGAATGTTTATCCAAACAATCAATGAGAAGGTTTATAAGACATCTTGTACAAGAGAAAACAAGATGTTTCAAATTTAATAAGGTGTACATTTATAATTGTCCCTCTCTCTCTCTGGTTCTCTTCTCTTTCTAGTTTACTTGACAGTTTAATTTTTATTTGGTTGTCCCTCTCTTCCATTTGTATTATTTTCTTTCTACTTCTCTCTAATTTCCTACACTTTTCTTCTACATCTTCCGTCTAACATTTTCTTCTCTTTGTATTTCCATTCTAATCTCCAACATGAACAAAACATAATATCCAATGTGGTCATATTAGTAATTGTGTAAGCATGACATAGCATAACATTACACCAAATTCCAGAAATGTATTACTTAAACAATTTATTAAATGCCATGAATTTATACAAAAACCTAAAGGATGCAGATTGTGCACTGCCGGAATTGGCATGACATATCGTTTGTTGGATCCTACAACCCAAATCAACTAATTATTCAAGGGTGCCCACACTGTCCCACCACATTTTAATCGACTTCACTGAACCACCATGGTTGGCACTATTTGTATGTATTTATGTATCATGAATAAAAAATGTTGATCAAAATCTATAGTTCAAACCCCGCCATGGTTGTGAGATTCTTCGGTTGATATACATAAAAATTGCTACAACCCGAAAATCTTCCATCCAAAGCACGGTACGAATTATAGTTTTAGGGTTGGAAATTTAATTTTTTTGTTGGAGAAATAGTCAAGGTAATATAGCATCATGTATACATAAAAATTGAACGACCCTAAACGCCTTCACAGAAACTACAAATTCAATTGGTCCACTATTGAAATTCTTTGCAGTCTCCGGTTCGAATCCTAGAACGATAAAGGTCGGCAATGGCAAGATGAGTTTGAATTGTAGTTTTGTAGATTTTCATAGTTACCCATGTTTGAAATGGACCCATTTTTTAAAGCAAGTTTATTACAAACTTATCAATGTTTCAATCCAAAAATTTCAACAATTTCCACGTGGCATTCACATGGCAAATAATTGGTGTAATGTGGCATATTTCTTACATATAACTTAAAAACTAGCCCCTTCATATATACTAAACCCTTAACCCTAAATCTAAGGGTGCCCTTTTTCATCTCCGATTTTGAATCTAGTTTTACTTTTTCAAACATATTTTCAATCCAAATACAATTTAACATTAACCCCTAAACATCCTTGGGGGTTAGAAACACTGAAATACAGTAAAAAATCCCTCAAAATTAAATTCCATGTAGAGCTCAATGGGAGAAAAATATTCAAAAAGTAACTATAAGATCCTCTTGAAGCATAGCCAAATAACAAGTGAGCCAATTCTTGTGTTCTTTAGACATGATTTGGGCCTCCATCCACTCCAAAAAGTGCTATGTTTGGAGGCTGAAATTAGTCGGGCAGACCCTAGCAGCTGTTGTTGAGACCCCATCAGCTATTGTCGGGGGCCCCAACCACTGTTGCCGGGGGCCCTTTTAGCTGTTGTTGGGGACCCTAATTATTGTTGTTGAGGTCCCAATTAGTGCGGATGGGGCATAGTATGGATTTCAATATGCAACCGGGTTTAGAAGAACTGATTCAAATTTCAATTGTTGGATGTTTTTCATTTGTAAAATCATAACGTTCAAAGTTGAATCAAAACTTGTTTTTCCCTTTGCCCAAGAGGCAATGTCTAGATGGTGCGTAGGAGGACTTCATCATTGTTGCCCCCTAAATTTTTTCTCATACTTTATTCTATGTAGGAGACTAAGTTAACTATGAAATTCTGTGAGTACATTACTTACTAAGTCTTAATTGAAATCCCATGGTCAGAACTAAAAATTGAAGTTTTTTTTTCCTTCTTTGTTCATTTCACTATAATCCAATACTTTTGAAGTGTTTTTGGTGGAAAACTGTCACGGTACTTCGACATTAACACCTTCCATTACTTTTAACGAAGGAAAAAATAAAGGAGAAAAAATGGTAAAAAGAAGGAAAAAAAAAAGAAAAAAAAAAGAAAGAAGATCCCAAAAAAAACAGTCCCAGGAGGCTGACGGACGCGAGCCCGGCGGTCGGCCGTATGGTGGACGGCCATGTGGCGGACGGCCTGCCGGCGCCGACGGCCCATTGGCCGACCGCCGACCCAGTGGGCCCGACCGATTGGCCGTCCGCCGGTTCGAACGGCCGCCTGGTTAGCCCCTAAAAGACTAAACGTCCCCCCGGGGTCATTTTGGATTTCGGGCATGTACCTACAACTCGAAAAAAATCTTTTTTAATTGAATTTTTCTTCCAAGATAGGATCTGATAAGAGCTTCGTGGAGATATTTATTTTTATTTTTTTTGGATTTGTGGTTTGAAAGTTAGTACCACTTAAAGCCAAAAGTGGGACTTTGGGCACCTCCAAATTTTTTGACAAAAGTTTCTATTGACATTGAGATTTTTCACACATATAAATAATATTTCCTTATTTAGAAATTTTCAAAAAAAAATCTTGTCTTTAGTGTAAAAAGGCATTTTATTCCAAGTCAAACATTTTCACACATTGTCGGGCAACGGGGGAAAAAAACTTCATCTTTTCTACCTAAAACCTAGAGATCTTTGTATTTTTCACTTTTTATTTTTTCAACAACAATATATGGTGAAAAAATTCTTATTGACCGTTTGGATTATCATTTGAATACATACGTAGTTCACAAAAAAATAAAACGTGAAATGGCAATTTTTGAACCTCCACTCCTTGCACACTTGTTTTGAATATGCTACACCCCTTTTTTACCTCTAAAAATTCGTGTGTTGGAAAATAACATCATGCTTAAGACAATGGTAAAAGATTTAGACCTTGTACAATGCAAAAATTTGATACAAAATGAAGTCAAAGTCAGCTGATCTACTCAACGCAGGGATGAAAGTGAACCATTGTTTTGACTTTAAACACTAAAATATATCAATCCGTGCGGTGGATTGCAACCAAAATTTGATGGCATGTTTATATGGAATTCTATTTTAAGATCTTACGGTTGAAAATCCAAAATTCACTTTAAAATGTGATTTTCATCTCTCTTTTTGACAGTGGCAGTTTTGGACTGGTTTTAGAGCGAATTAGATCGTCGTCCTTTAGAGGTTAGGTTAGGCGGCCGTCCGCATATTATACATGCAGACGGCCACTTCTTTTTTCCTCACTTCCTCTCCTCTCATGCCGAGTCGGATGTGCTGCAATTACAATTTTCTGTACTTGTTGCTCTTACTAGGTGAGGAGACGGGGGTCCTTTTATTGTGACCGGATAAACCGTTTCTTAATTTCCAAACCATTAATTCACGAATTAATATTGGAGTGTCCGTGTTTGTTTTTTTAAAAGCAAGCATTATCATGGCGACGAAGAAGCGGATCGTGGTGGAAGATGTGAGTGAAATTGGAATGGGAGAGTCAAAGAAACGGTTCAAATAGAAAGGTGCTACTCATGATCTACGGTGGGAGATTTTGGACAATGAAGACATTCAGGCGGACGAAGGTTGGGAGGCTGAAATGGAGGATTACTGGGTATCCAAGACATGCAAGAAATACGTGAAGATGTACCACATCAATAAACTTTGGCCAAGAGATTGCCACATAAGTCATACGGCTTACTTTGCTTGCAAGCCGTGGATGTGCAAAGATGATCACTTCATTCATTGTGCGGAGGAGGTTTGGCGGGCTTTGTTTGAGAATCGCCCAAGAACCAAAGGGTTTTTCAATTACAGCCTACTATCAATGAGATACATCGAGGTTGTCTTGAAACAAAAGGTGGATTGGAGCACGTTTCCGACTACAAAACAGTATCCGCTTAGGATTGGGCAAAAATAGAAGCATATTCCTGATTTATTCAATCCTGAATCGACCTTGACCAAGGCTATTTTGGAGGAGTTGAAGAAAAAGCCTCGTCAGATGACAGTGGTGGATACCATGCAGAGTATACAAGCATCGGTGGAGGAGGTTGCCGTTGTGATGGAGTCTGACAAACATTTGGATATTGTAGTTGACAATATATTGTCAACCACAATTCCCAAAGAGAGTTTGGAGACAACGACGGTAGAAGACCCCGTACAATCAGATATTCCAAATATTGTGATTGTAGGAGGAGAAGTCAATGGTAACGCGGAACGAGGGGGGGAGAATATGGATGGAGAAGAAACTGTTGTTCTAAACGTTCAAACTTTGGAAGGCATCGCACCAAAGACAATGTATGCCGGGCCAAGCACTTCAACGCGGGAAGCATTGGAACCAAATTCCAATGACCCGATCATTGACAAGGGTACTTTGATTTCCAAGATTGAAGAAATGCTTCGAACAATGCCAAACAAGGATAAGTTGAAACGCTTGCTCGACTTGAGTGTTAAGTGGGCTGAAGGGTGCGCTCAAGTAACAAAATTTGGTCATCCAGTCGATCTGGGAAGTGATTTGAACGAATGGGAACAAATACATGGAATAGTGAGAGTGGCACGTAATTTGGTGGACGGGGCCGAAATTCTTGCAGCAATGGCTCCTCAACTTCTAGATATGGCTCATACAATTTCAACTATCACTCCGAGTGTGCTACTAGCCGTTGATGGCTTCGACACGTTGGCTTCCTCTATAATGCCAATGTTAAAAGATAGGATCGCGCTAACTCAGAAAGTGATGGATATGGAGGAGGAGGTCCATAAAAATGAAACCGTCACTAGACACTTTAAATGGGAATTGGAAGATAACAAGCTGCAGCTGGAGGCCACTAGGAGAATCGTTACAAGGATGTCAGAAAAGATGAATGCGCGGGTTCGTGAGGTGGATGTGGTAGTCATTGACGACAGCGCCGGAACTTCTGACGACCTTTCTCTTTCCAAGTTTGGAGGGAACGATGCAGAGGATGCCACACCGGTCAAATCTAACAGACTGGCTGAGCCATCTTCTGTTCAATTGGCAGTACTAGCTAGGAGTAGCCAAGTACGACCAAGAGCGCCTGGAAAAGGGAAGGCGATAGTGGAAGGTGAGGGGGAGATGGAATCGATGGCACAGAAGTTGGAGGTGGCAAATAAGGAGAGGGACGAGGCACGAGCGGAACTAGAGATACTGCGGAGGACATTGGGATTGGTGGACGACACATCATGGAACGAGAACACAATGCCTTGGTTGGGTTGGGTTCATCGCCTTCAGGACATGGAGACCATGGTCTCGAAAGCACAACATGATCTCAAGAAATTTGCCGCAGAATCACAAGAATCATGTGAACTCATGGATACCTCATTGGAAAGATTGAAGAAATTCGTTGAACGACGTGGACATGAGTCCACGAAGATTACTATTTGGGGTGATGTACCGGAGATGATGGATTGCACAAACTATCATCGGAAAGGAAAGAGCCATGGTATTGACTGGGTTTTAGAAGTGGAGGAAGGATGGGTGCCCTACAATACCTTCTCATCACATTTTGTAGAATCGGAGCGAAGAGTAATCCATACTTGCAATCATGTCCCGGCATTCCTCAATGACAAATGCAGCTTGTGCCAAGATCATTTCGGTCCGGAGGGAGCATATATTTTGGGCCAATGTGGCCATAACTTTCATATTACTTGCATTTCTGCAGGTTCTATGATAGAATCGGCGTGTCCTATGTGTCACTCTCCAATTAGCACAAGATTCTACGAAGTGATGGGGATAAGAGATGTTATGCCACCGGGGCACGAGTTCAACCGATGGAATCTCCCCTTGGATCAGCTTCCGAAGAAATCCTTGAACTATCGTGAGTGGAGAAAACCACTTATATAGAATAGTGAGTTTTCTTCTCACCAACTATACGAGGAGTATGGAATGGAAATTGATCCATTATTTTGGATGACACAAGACTATGAGGTGGAGATACGGGCGCGAGAGATTGAAGATGGCGAGCAACAAGAGTTGTTTTGCCGCAACTTTGGGGGGCATTGGAGCACTGAGCACAAGCGTTTCTTTCGATTTCCTCCAAGGAGAGTTGAGAAGGGAGAAGATGGTGTATGGCTTGAGGTAAACGATGGCATTGAGTTGAGAGATGAGTACAAAAAGTACAATCGTACTTTGGTGGGAAGAGCCCTGGTCCTTGCAAAGTTGGAAGAGGCCGCAAAGCTACGGAGTTCAACGGAAGAGGATTCTTTTAAGGACGTAGACTGTTCTTATTGGGATGCGGTGCAAGTATTTGATTGGAGGATTGGGGACATCATTGGCTATTGGCGGAATGTGCTACAGAAACCCGAAGGGAAATTATTGGTATCATTCCCACAGAATGACGCTTTTGTGAACAAGGTGGTAGAACGAATAAAGAAGGTCATGGAAATCTTTACGGCGAAGAAGGTGGATCCTGGCGGGAAGCGGAAGAGGGATGATGGCAATGACAACGACGATAGTTGGTGGTCGGAGATGCATAGGAAAATCGCAGCCGTGGATCGAGAGTACGAAGAGGGGGGGAAGATTGCTAGGCCAAGCCAGAGACCGCGGACTCGTAGTAGCACTCGAACAGATCATACCGACGAGCCTTCTTCTTCAAGGCAATAGAATGTGGTAGATGAATGGAAAGCTTAGCGTAGTTGTTGTTTAAGGAATGGTGTGGCAAGAAGTTGGAAGCAAGCCGTGGTGGGGCATATTTTTTGAAATAAAGGTCTACAATTTGTAATATATTTTGTCAACTTGTTAATTCTTTAATTGTACGTGGGTGTTAGAAATATTGTGGTGCATCAGGTGGATGCAAAGCAGTGAAATGAATAGAAGTTTGCAAACTCGAATTACATTCGGCATACAACAAGAATGTCATGTTTAAGTCATTTCGTATGGGATGACTAAATCCATACCCAAAACACAAGACAATAGAATAGCAAAAGAGATGGATGTAAAACTTGTGCATATATGAAAAAACTTTATTGATATTCGGAATAAATCCAAGAATCGATTGAGACAATAGAAGCTTTTAATGCATACGCAGAACGACTATAAAGTACCCTAAACTCGAACTACACTATTTACAAACAAAATAAGTGCGGCGAACGCATACTACGTAAATGGGCCAATTTTCCTACTCATTCACGTCGGTAGGAAGTTCGTAATCGCTGTCATCTTTGATTTCAGCTACACTAGATCCCGAAGGATCGTCTTCATTATCCGTGGCGGGTTCTTGTTTGATTCTCCGTTTGATCGACAATGTTTTAATGGTTTTGAATCTCTTACAAGTTCCAATGACATCAATGGGATTACTAGGTCGGGTGCGAAGAAATGGATGCATGGGAGCTTTACGTTTCTTCGTGTCGTTTGTAGGCCGCCTAGGTTGTAACCCTAAACCTCCCTGAACCTCGGGGTGATGTATGAAGAGCTTAGACAGAGGTATATCGCCATCACTAGGTAGGCCATCGGATTGGCGTTGCGGCGTTCGGGGTCGCACATGTTTTGAAAGAGACACCTAACCGTGGGAGGATTTCAAATTGGTTGTAGTGATCGTTGCAAGAGGGGTTGCAAATAGAGACCACGACTCGCGACCTTGCAAGGACGGTTGATCCTTAGAAAAGGATGCCTTCTTCTCCGTAACGTGAATGGGACTCCGTATACCGCCGTAAGTACTGCCCTCCATAGTTTTCTCCCCGAGAACAACCGTGTCATCTAGGATTGGCTCTTTCGTTGTTTGCTCGCGGTTCTCCGCAAGTGCGAGACCGTGGACGCCTTCCTCAACACTCTTCACTGAGGACCTTTGAGTTTTTTGCCCGTGTAGTGCCGTTGTACGTGAGGATGATAAATCTTCTCCTCCCTTGTCCTTCGTGTCTTCCGGAAGCGGAGTCAGTCACGACGAAGGATATTTTTGCTATTGACCATGCAGTCTCCATTCAAGTACCGCGCTATGGGCAAGAAGTCATCTTCTTTCTCTGCAAAAACGTCGTCATCGACAAAATCCTACTCGGTGATTGGGGCGTCGTGAGTATGATCCATACGTTGAGAAGGGCTGCTGTCGATGTCATTGTCTAGATGCTCTGCATCGTAATTGACAAGGGCACCGGTGCTTGAATCGTCAGAGTAGTCCGGGTGATCCGACTCACGTGGTTGTGGATCCTCTAAATCCAAGTTCTCCGCGTACCACCTCTTCTCATCCGTCAACTTTGTATTCGCAAGCAACTTCGAGTTCGTATACACAAAGACCAAGTCATCAACCCTTCCCGGTAATAACCGATTCCGTTTCTTATCATGGACGAAAGAGTAGCTACTCCAATTGCGTTCGCAAGAAGAAGATGACACTGTCTGCGCTAGTATTCTCTTTGCAATTGGTGCAAGGAGCTTTCCACAAGCACCTTCAAAATCCCACCAAGCATACTGAGAATATTTTGGTCCTTAGGATCCAACATGTCATGGAATGGTACATCCTTGTTTTGAAATGCGAGGAACTTGTTCACCACGTCCGGGTAAATTTTAGGATCACATAGCTTTTGTAGTACTCGTTTGCATGCCGTGATGACATCCGGATCATCAGCCAACTCTTTGTCATGGAGTAAATAAGGATTGAGAAGTGCACCGGCGGAATGTAAATCCGTGGTCATCATCCGTTTCCGTGCATAGAACTCGTCCTCAGCAATGAACGCTAAATCGCTATCAAGACAGAATGGTTCATTAGGCTAGGGACATGCTTCTCGAGGTCGCGAAGGATGTGCAAAACCTTGGGCATGCAAGGTTCCTTGGCATCGAATTCCCGAAGTGCATACACTACAGGGGCTACCATCCCGTGGAAGTTCGTGCACCGCTCCCAGAAACGCTCATCTAGAACCACTCTTTTGATGGCTCGAGAGATGACTACTTTATCTCTAGCCGAGAGTGATTTCTTGGAGGCATATGCCCGCCATTCAGGATCAACTACGGTTTGTTCCAATGATTCCTTGACCTTCAGCAGGCGATCTATCATTATGAAATTACATGCAAATCTTGTTTGCCTGGGAAGCAATAGGCTGAACTTCGCCTCGTGTTTACGAAACACGGCGAGGGGCATTTGCCGATTCTTGACAAACTTAACCAGGAACTTGGCCTTCTCGAGAGTTTCTTTTACCCACGTAGCCTTCCCCCAGTCCTCCAACAATAAGTCCATGACATGCGCGGCACATCGTTGAATGTATATGGGTGGATATTTCTCGACGACCAATGCTGAGGTATTGAGCATGACTAGAGCATTGTCAGTACACACCTGAACAATGTTGTGGGGGCCAACTTGTTCAATGAACTTGAACATGATGGATGCCAAGTACGCAACATTCTTTTCTTTGCCCGTAGTATCTACAGCTCCCAAAAAGAGCTCTCAAACGGGAGACACGAGCATTGCATTGCACAAAGGGCGACTAGTCACAGATGTCCACCCATCTATGGCTAGAGTTCCTCCATACTTCCGAACACTCTCGAACAATCTTTTATTGAGTTGTGCTTCCAAATCAGCTTTCGCTTGTCCCAACAACCTTGATCAAATGTCATGGTAAGAGGGTGGGACATATGGTTTTTTGAAAGAGGCAGTCTTCAACACGGCTTTGTTGAATTCAGCATTCCGTGCTATAGCAAACGACACGTTTGCTTCGTAGAAAAACTTCGCCCACACTTTGTCTAGCTGACTAGCTCCCGCCGCTCCACTCCTTGAAAGCCCTCTTTGAGCACGGATTGCCTCACCAATCTAGGGAACGTGGCACCTACACTCCCTTGTTTGGTGAAGTCGTGGAAGGTGGGGCAATGTTCAGAGAAAAGTTCTCCATTGTGTTTCGGGTAGTGGCCACGACAATTTTTAAACAAAGTCTGTACGTGGGGTGTCAATTTGGTGCAGAGGCCAACTCCGCTATTGCGCTTGCCAGGGAGTTCTTCGTACCCGAGATGATTTAGCTATCGTTCTAGCTTTCTTGCAAAAATGCGGTGACAAAGATTGCATCGGACGGAGTCGGTCTTCCTGCCTTGTACTTTAGTGATTTTGATATACCAAGGAGACCAAGGTTTGGTGGCCATTCTGATGGGTGTAGTCTCGACAAATGAACAAACGTGATAGGTAGTATGTGGAAGAAATATCAGGAGTTCCGAAAGAAACTCTGATATTCAAGACTTCCAAACTCGATGATTAC
>OZ020517.1:29232134-29632466 GCA_963971425.1 Bryoerythrophyllum caledonicum | reverse complement strand
GCCGGGCCTACGGACGGCTACTTACTCCGGGTAAACTGACAAAACTCGTTATGTCACCGGACGTCCTGATAGGCCCAAAGACGTCCTCCGTCCAGACGTCCGCAAATTAGGGACGTCGAGCGTCCTGACAACCCTGGCCTTCCTCATCTTAGCACGTCGCTCCTTAGCCTTCTTTTTGGCTTGCAGACGTCTTGTGTTTGGGCTCATTGGCTTCGAGCTCTTCTTCTTATCCTTCGCTATGTCAGCCTTCTCCGGGACGTCCTCCTTGATGTCATTTAGAGGACCGTGCCCCTCCTTCATGAATAGCTCCTCCTCATGACAGTAGTTCTTGTGACATTCAACATACCAGTAGCAGTCCTTGCGATGATCTAACAGAAACAACGACAATTGATACGGAGAGTACAAACAAGAGCTGAACGACGTTGAGTACGCCGTGTGCATCCATAGTGGAAGAGAGGATATTGCACCTTTTCCAAGGAGCTCATGCTTGATATATCGATAGGCAAACCGAGTTTGCGATATCTCCGCGATCCTTGACGTCCTCCCATTTCGACAGTCGAGTGAATGGAGACTCTGCCAGAAAGTGGCTATTGTACGCATGGTCCTACAAGCGGAGCTTCCACATCGCCAAGTACTCCATCCAAGATAGTGGCTGCTCCCTCGGATGGGGGTTCAACTCCAGGTTGCCTAGGAGATCATCCATCTTTGGCCCGAGATCCTCCTGAAGCTGTAATAGATGAACAAGAATGCGTGATGAATACATGAGAATACAAGAAGAATATCACAAGCAGTAACTAGACGTACCCACACATAGAAGACCGATCGTGCCAAAAACTTCTTAAGGTCCGCTTCAGAGCAAGGATACTCAGGAAAGTGATTCTGTTTTTGCCGAAAGCCCGACTCGTTCCACATCCTCAGCCACATGACCTTGTACTTGGAGGGAACAACTGTTGTGGCCACGAGCTGAAGCTTCTCAAGGCCCATCTCCACTCGGTCCAAGTTATGCCAGTTGTAGTTCTTTCGAACCTGTTTCGTTACACAAAAAGACACAAAATTAGTACCGCCTTGTGTTTGATTATGTCACAACACCAAAGAAAAAGGAAAAAATTCAAGTCATATCAAGAGAAGTTAGTTTTTCGACGTCACAAGCAGCTGATACTTGCACCCAGACAACACGATTAAGATGTTCTCTAGGCACTTCGGTGGTACCCGGCGTGTACTGGGTACCACACAACATACCCTCTCGTAACGAGAGGGTATGCTGGATGATACCCAGACCACGCCGGGTACCCTCTCAGAATCAAGAGGGGACTCGTCCGGGTGGTCCTCTCACGAGCTCGAGTTGGTACCCGGTGTCGCTCGAGTACCACCAATAGTACCCTCTCGTACTTAAATTTGAGCAAGGACGACGTGCAATTGTCACATCCAATTCCGAGAGGGTACCCGGCGTCACCCGGATCCCACTAAAAGTACCCTCTCGTTACGAGAAGGTACTCCCAGTAGTATCCGGGTAATGCCAGGTACCCTCTCGGAACTAGGTGATACTAAACTAAGTTATCCACCCGATCCAAAGAGAGTACCCGGTGTCGCCCAGGTACCACTAGGAGTACCCTCTCGTAACAAGAGGGTACTCCTGGTGGTACCTGGGCAACACCGGGTACCATCACGGGATCGATGTCGGGATTAGCACGGGGTGGTCCTTGCAGTTCACTAAACATGGAATTCATTTCAGATAAAGCCTAGTAGTCTAATGGAAAGCCTAATAATGTACTATGGGTCCTAGTTTGTTGTAAATATTTAGAATTTTTTTAAAACTAATTTGATTCTAAATTACTTTCATAAATGATGATTAACGGATGTTTGTATGGTTACCTCGTCAAGAAAGCTCTCTCCGTTAGCTGGGTTTGCCACTCCAGCAAGCTTGCCAAACCTCTTTGTCAGCTTATCATGCTTCAGACGGACCTGGCCTTCCATATAATCTTGCATACCTCGTCCAGTCTGCTCGTCCTCTAGAGTCTCTGCTAGATACGCGAGTCGCTCTTTTACTGCGGTTTCATGTAACTCGTCCTGCAAGAACGCGCTAAGCAAGTATGAGCTCCTAATTGAAATTTGTAAGATGTAAGATTGTAAGGAACGAGAAATACCTGGAATAGCACTTTTACCATCTGAGAAGCGGGAATCGGGTACCACGTAGTGCTTGGCTTCTTCACGCACATTTCATAGCGATGAGGCGGAATCAAGTCTTTGTAGTACTCTAGTGGCCGAGTGCTATATAAATGCACCCGGTCAAGTTGGTGCATGACATTCGTAACGACATGGTTTGTCTTGTTTGCCCTAACAAAACAGCGGTCATTAGCAGTAAAACCTAATGAGCTTGCAAACCTTGCAACTTTAGAAAGACACTTACTTGTTGACGGCGTGCATCGCTGAAAGTATTCGTGGATACCCATTTGGTGTAATGTCAAGTATAATGCAGAACGGCCTCCCGTTCTTTTTAACAAATTCTGTATCACCAGCTTTCTTCGTGTCGATGTACTCTTTCCACGCCTCGTACCGGTGGTTGCCGTCGTAGATGAACAACATCTTCCCACTCAGATGCTTTAGGTCTTCGTCGTCAGCCAACTCGGACTCAAATTCTTCGTTCAAGGTTTTTCAGTCTGAGGACCAAGAATTCAAAATCGCGTCATCAACAGGCCGCTCAATTCCTTCCTTGCCAGTCACCGTAAGGTAGAAGGAGGTGTCACCATCTCGATACCCATGAGCAAACCCCGCCATCATCTTTTGCTTCTCGATTATGTGCACTTTTCGAAGCTTCTGCATTGGAATCATGCGGCACAAAGGAATTCAAATATGTGAGAATTTACCCATCGGGAGTCGCCGCATTAGGTTGATCGCCGCAAATGCATCAGGGTGGTACACGATTCCAATTCGCTCCGTTACTTGCTCTATAGAGGCATCCGGATCCTGGCCGAGGTCGTCGTCAAGGTCTGGCGTAGCCTCCTTCTTCTCCTTCTTCTTGCTCTTGCGTTTGCCCTTCTTCCTTGACCCTCTCCCGACATCGATGTCCTTGCTTGAGTCGGATAAGCCAAGGTCGACAAGGGCCTCGCCGGCAGCGGCTACATCGCTATCCGCCTGCGCTTCACTTCCTGCTTTCTCCTCGCTCTCTGCCTCCTCGTCTATCTTGTCGAGATCGTCATCTTCGTCGCTCTCCTCTTCGTCGCCTTTTTCTGAATCATCACGTCCCTCGCCAGCCTCTTGCTCATCTTCGCCTCCACTTTCGGTCACTGTCTATACAACATCCTTCTCCGCTACGTTAACGCCTCCAGGTCCCGCCTCGTCTCTGCCGCCTCTGTCTTGGACTTCTTCAGCGTCGAGCATGGCCATCGTCAAACCCTCGCCTCCAGCTTCGTGCGCGACTTCCACACCGACTTCATGCGCGTTCTCTCCACCGACTGGCACCATCTCGCGGCCACTTGCCGTGCACAATACCGGATCGTCGGGAGCTTCTTCTTCATCCATCTTCAATTCCATGAATTCTGATGTTAGCAACATATCGTATCCTCTTCACAAGAGTTCTCTTCGAAACACCTCACAGTTCCTTGACTCGCAGTTTCCTATAAACCCTAATCATTCCGTCTCTCCTAATCATGTCTACAATTACCTGCATAGAACACTTCGGCGCCCCCTCTAACACAGAACTTCTCGGCATCGCTCTACACTAGAACGCTGGAACTTGCAAACCAATATTATCGACTGGAAAACCTAAGACTCCCAAGGTTGCACAAATGAAAGAAGATATACATTAGAGGTCGCTCTACTTATAACTATGGTTGGAGAGAGCCGTCAACCTCCGCCACTACCCAACTCGTCCAATTCAAGAACTCATGATGACCACAACCCTTCCATCAACAAGCCAATAATTAATTTCACAACCCATCTCACACAACCGTCATTTCTTAAGGCTTCTAATTAGACGTACCATGGGAGAGCCGTCAGCATTGGTCGCAACTCAAGCCGTCATTAGAGAGTACACATGTCTCCATTATGTCTAAGACTCATCATTTCGACTTTGCTTACAAGTCAAGCAATCGGCATTACTTACTACTTCATCATCATATTTGGCCACTACCCAACTTGTCCTTAATCATACTTACCACCTTCCTCACCTTAACATCATATTACTCATTACCAATCGCATCGACATTGTAATCCATCATACATCATAATTGTCCTCTACTAAAGCCGTCAAAGTCTAATCCCCTCCCCCCATCAAGAGGATTCTTTGCAATTCAACCAAGTCACTTTCTATCAAATGCATCGTTTTAAATGATAGCTTTCTAAAAACGAACTCATGGGACACGCATGACCCTCTCAGAAGATGCATTTTCAATTACTCCCTCACTACTAAACAAGCGTATACCTGCGTTTTTGAAACACGCGCATCGTCCATCGAAACTTGAACCTCCTGCTCCTTATCAGCCGCTGCTTTCCCTCTCCGCCTCAACATTGTCACTACGTCCAGCTTCGCAAACTCCGGACCTAATATTCTAGTTGTACCCTCTAAGCCCGCGTACCTCCGCATTCGCGACTCCTGTGACGCCTTCAGTTGTTTCGAGGTAGAGAATTGGGCCGCCCGTTTCTTCCTCTTCGGCATCTGATCTAAATGGACTTTCCCACACAACTCGTTCCTAGCATCAACTTAATAATGTAGACTTCCAAACTCTTGGCACGCGATTTACTGCCCTTCTCCTCGCTTTGTGTGTAGATATCGTGCCCCAATAGGACTTGCCTGCTTTTAAAAGCACAACGCTCTATATACTAGTTTTAGTCAAATTTACGTCAAGACGGAGGCCTTCTTTATAAGGACTCTAATATGTGGTGATGTTAAATTATCTAACACTTCCATACAACTTTCACCACCCACTTCTATTAAACAATCCGAATCGTGCACTATTTAGGCTATGCCTCGTTGCTAAACTCTATATACATATATATCACGCCGTCAACTAATTCCATTGCATTAGAATGACTATTCTCCAAAATTGTATTTAAAGTTCTCCCTAATTTTATGCGTGCGCCGTTCTCTAGAAACTCTTTCTATTAGTTTAATCTTGTCACAACACTGCCAAGGTCAGTATTTGAGCCAACCAATTTCGCTTGCATCACACACACTTACATCCTCTCATTTCCTCGTCATGGCTTCTTCTTCCCAGGCTCGAGCGTCTTCACTTGTTTTCCTTCGTGCCAGTGGCGTAGACGTGTGACTTACTTGTCGTTTAGATAGTGACGGCGTTGCATCGGTGACTTCCATGTTATTGAATCTCAGATTTTCTTTCTTGCAGGACAATATCTACATTGAGGAAGAAGTCTACGACAAGGCAACCTCGCAGCTCACTCATACTATCGCTATGCAGCACGTTTTGGACCTGGGATCGCAGAGAGTGTGAAAACTTCCCCCAGGACAGAATTGGGTATATGGACTCTTAGATTCTGCAATCTCTACCCCAACCCATGTCCATACTCTTCATAGATCATCGTCATGCAGCATGCACACTCCACTCCTAGCTCGAGTTAGAGTCAAAGTTGAACTTGGTACGAAGAGCGTAGTGATCATGTCCTCGGATGATGAATCCCCCGCTCAAACAAGTTGTCAGCCAAAGTTTTCTACCCCATCGTCTTGTCCCCCTCCGATTACCACTCCTATGTCGTGTCCACCTAAGACTACCACACCGACATCGTATCCTCCTATATCTCCTACACCACTGTCATGCCCTCTTGATCGTTCAATAGGCTCCTCTGTACTAAGTGTTCTATCGTGCTTGAGACAGTTGTGTAGAGCCAAAATGACAAAAATAGATTTTTTCCGAAAATTAAGTATAAAAAGGGTTGGAGATATATAGAGAATTAAAAAAATAATGATTAAGTTTACACTAAGTAGTTAATTAATTGGAAAGTACCTATTCATATCCAAGAAATAGGAAATAATGGGAAAAGGGTTGAACTCACACCCTTTGGGTAGGGTGCACCTTTTCATGAATGGATATGAAGAGATGTGAAGATTTAGTGAAATTAATCTTAATGGTTAATACTAGGGAAAACCTCTTTCCAAGAGTTGTACCTCTTAGATGTTGAGTAGAATGACTAACTTGAATTTTTAGCATTCTTGGCCATTACCATAGAAATTCCTTGGAGGAAGATTGGAGTGAGCCCTAGCTTTAGGTGAAAAAGCTAGTTGATGACTCTTAATGTTGTAAGAGTATTTAATTTTATATATGAATATATAATTGTTATTGAACTTGCATGTGTAGAGTCTTGTGTGTGACTTGAGTCATATGTATAATTGCAATAATATGTGAACTTCATTGAATAAATTTGACATTGTGTGTTGTATAAATGCAATTGCATGCATTAGATATTAATTATAGATTAAATTCCTATGCATGAATGCATTGTATATTTATTCTTCATGGAATAAGTTAGGGAAATACCCTAACTACTAAGGTCGTGGGTGTGACCTTGGTCCCTGTGTGTGTGTGTTGGAGCATTAATCATGAGTGTGAAGATTAATGGAGATAATGTGAAATTAAGTGACTTAGTGCATGAGCTGTGTGGTGCATAAGTACTTAAGAAGATCTCAAGTGTGAGTGAGCATAACTTGAGTATCATAATAATAAGAGTGGAAATCTTATTCGTGTTAATGCAATTTATGCAATAAACATCAAGAGTGGCCTACCTTGATGCATGGCAAGAGTGTCATATTATGCATACAAAAAATTAGCATTAAGTCTAACCTTAATAGAAGGGATTCTCTAAGGTAGGCTAAGTTGTGAGTATTTAAGAATCTATCATAAGAGAGAAAATAAGGAACAAATCCCAAAGAAAGGCTTAAGAAGAAAACATAGAAACTTAAGAATCTTAAGTCCAAGTTTGGATATATAATCTTATGAAGGTTGAGACCTTAAGTACCAGGAGACCCTTAAGTTTAAGGGCTTGGACTTAAAGGTTCGTATAAGTGAGAATACGGGACAATATTTGCATTCAATGAGATGCACTCCCGGTTCTGGAAGTCTTAAAGACAGAAACTTAAGAACACGGTAGGGCTGAATTGGTCTAGACAATGCAGGTTCTTAAGAATCAGGCTTAAGTGAGTAAGTGAGTGCTTAAGAACTAAAGGGCAGAGACTGTGTTCTTAAGAACATGGAGACGACCGAGAAGGAAGTCTTAAGAACTAGTCAGGGATCTTAAGAACTAAGTGGTACGAGTAAGTGTAGAACAGTGTAGTCTTTAAGAATTAAGTGTGGATAAGTAAACTTAAGTGGAGGCTTAAGAGCTGAAACTCCTTAAGACTTAAGTTAACTTGTGTATCTGATTTTTGAGACTAACCCTTGTTTTAAGAACGTGATTACGTGGATTTAGTGGACGGACGTGAAAACTGGAGCAATTTTGCATGAGGTAAGAATTTGAATTCTTAACCCCTAAAATTCTTTGCGATTTTCTTGTCAAAAACACTTCAAAACTACATATTCTAGTAAAAGAGAAGGTAAGAGTAAAAAAATCTTCCATTACTATTTTTAACCTTAAGATATTAATTTAGAGTATGACTAAAACAAGTGGTAATTTTCTCAAATTTTTTCACCATATGAATTAGAAGATTATAGTATTTGAAGTGAAAAACATAGTCATTTTGGGACCATTCAAAACACGATCAGCACACTTTGTTTCCTCGTGAAAAAATATCTCTTGCATCTTTTCTTTTGAGGAGATTTTACCAAATAAAAATAGACCATATAAGCTATACTTTCCCCAAATTTCAAATGAAAAAATAGTGTGTAGCATTCTCAAATTAGTATTGCAAGTAGAAGGGATTTAAAACTTGCTTATTTGCATATTTTTTTTTTGTAAATTGTGGATCTTGAAAATTCAAAATCCAAACGGTGAAATCAAAGTTTCATACTCCTTTTCAAAGTAGAAAAAATTAAAAGTACAAAAAAAAAAAATCTCTATCTTTTATATGGCAAAGAAGATTTTTTTTTGGCACCTTGCCCGAAAAGGTGTGAGAACTTTGATTCTCTTTTAAAAAAAGACATCAATTCCAAAAGTAGTTTTTTTTTCAAAATCACCAAATAGTATAATATTAGCTTCTTGTAAAAAAAATTCATAAATAATGGAGTGTTTTTACTATGTTGCCCGAGGTGCCCGACGAGTAGGAATTTTTACTTTGGGCATCATATTTTTTTTTTCCAATGTCCAAATGATGAATAAATTAGATCCCCATGAAGCTCTAACATTACCACACCTTCAAAAAAAGTTTCAATAAAATATATCTAAAATTGACATCATAGGAACCTGCCCAAATTCTCAAAAAACCCGTTTTGGGACAATTGTCTTTTAGGGGTTAAAGACTGTAATTATAGAACCAATGCAATGAGACTTAATGGAAACTTCCATTAGCCCAGTGTGGCAAGTGTTTAAGAAATAGTGGCATAAGCACAATCTTAAAAGGACTAATGTACCTACTTAAGGCACGAGAGATCCTTGGGGTGTAGACTTTGTTTGTGGATCCCTTAAGAGTGATGCTAACAACCCTAATTTCCTAAAGATAGATAGATAACCTTAAGAATTAACCAAAAAGATAGCTTTAATGACACAATTAATCTCCAATTACTTAAAACTAGGCATATGATCATCCCCGTAACGAATCCTATGAGGTATGGATACACTTGGGTGTTTTATTAGAGTGGTGAAAAACCACTCTACATTTTTTTGGGGACCATGCTGGGGATGGTACTGTCAAGTTTTTAAGTAATTTTAATTAGGAAAGCTGTCAAACTTAAGTCAATTACTTAAGTAAACTACCATAGCATTTAGTTTTGTGTGAATTTATAAACTTTGGAATTACTGAAAAAATTATTTAATTTTTTTTATTAAAATTTTTAAAAAATTATTAAAAAAAATTAAATAAGATAAAAATATAAAATAAAAAACTTTTAGTAAAGAGTGAAGACATGTTGTTACAACATGTCTACTTTTCCATGGGAGGTTTCTGAAGAAGCATTGAGGGACTTCTTGAGTGGTCCATATTTGTTTAGCGCCCTTTATCGTGTCTATAGAGGTGTGTATTACGGACAAAGATTTCAATTTTATGGGGCACATCCAAAAATTAATCAATCATTTAATGAAAAATTTGGACAACTACCCTTAGAAATTAAACAATTAATTTTAAACAAAGTATGGAGTAAGGGTGAGGGTTTTAATGAAGTAATTGTCAACAAAAAGACTTTATATTTAAAATATCAACTACACTACCTTTTTGCCCAATACGGTAGATTAAAACTTCAAACACAACCATTAATTTCTAGAGGCATAGGGGCTTGGAACGGATACAAGTTTAATCAAGAAACTTATATCTTTGTTTATAGTAAACAAAACTTTGAGAGCAAAGTATTCTTTTCCGATTTCTTATCTAAAGATCAAGAAGTCCCCGTTAGTGTAGCTTTTGATTTATTATGTATTTAAAAAATGAGTTCCTCAAATGAAACTTTTAAGGAACAACGGACAAGGTTGAAAAGATTATTAATAATTTATTCTAAAATTCAATACAATGAGGGGAAATTATTTAGACTTTTGGGGACAGAAATACAACGCATTAAAGAAAACAATCAACATTCCATTAATAGAAAAAAAATCATCAATACTTTCTTACAAAAATTCAATTACCCGAGAGAATTAATAATGGAACCATTGTCACGAGAATTTAAGATAGAACAATTTACACTGACTGATTGGCGTCACTATTGTTACCTGAATGGAGCAAATGAGAAAAATTGAACGCCTAGATTCTAAAAGTGAAAGAAATAAATCACTTAAATTCTTGTATGCAAGAATAGCTTATTATGAAACTTTTATCAGTCAGGATAGGAAATATTTGGATATAGTAGAAACTGAAATAGAGAGATTAATTGAACAGGCAAAAGAGTGGTTGAGTAAACTTGAGATAGAGGAATTGTTGGCATATTTCAGTTACCCCATAAATAAAGAAAATGAATTAAACCTATATATGGAAGCTCTCTACCTTTGTTCAAGTTAAATTCTTTGCAATTTCATAAAAAAAACCAAACAAGTACCGCCAATGACAAAATGAACCAAAAGAGTGATCCTTTATGTACCCCAGTTAATGGTGGGAAAATAATTAGGAGATTAATCACTACAATTTATGCATATCACCGTATAGGTCCTTATGATGGGGAATATTTGAAAATAGCCGAAAATGAGATAGACCTTTTGATAGGTAGAGCCAGTGAATGGTTGGGAGAAAATGAAATGGGAGCCTTATTAACTATGTATAAGTATCCACGAAACATTGCATGGGAAGTTGAAGGAATGAATCTTATAGAGGAAGCAATTTATCTTTGCTTAAATTAAAGATCTAAAAATTAAATTCAAAATAAGGATAAAAATAAAAAACCTATGGGGATTACTAATGTCAGGAAAAGACAAAGAAAAAAGAGAAAAACAAAAAGTTGAGAGAGCTCAACGTTATAAGAAAAGGGTAGAGAGGAAACAACCACCATAGTGTTAGGAGTACATAATCCTACCTTTAATAATGTTACAACTCCTTCTTCCTTCAAACTAGATGAGGAAATAGAACTAGCCTTAGAAAAGGCATTGAGACAAGCTAAAAGGAACAAAACATATAAAACACTACCCAATCCTCCAAACTCTCCTCAATCAGAAACAAAAACAGCACAGTTTATCCCAGAAGAGTTAGTACTCGCAGCCTTAAAGAATCATAGAAAGGAATATGTAGGAAAAAGAAAAGATAAAAAATACACCACACACTCTTGTTGTTCTAATAGTCCTAAAGAAGAAGATTGGGAGACCCAAAGCAAGAAAGCTTCGTCTATTCCGTTAGAAAAGGACGAATCCTCAAAAGAGAGAGAAGTAGATGAAAAATCTAACATTCATGATCAACAACTTGATGAGTTAGAGCAATTGTTTAGAACCCCCATACCACATTCTTTAACAATAAATTGTACCTACAAAGTAGGTAACTCCTCAAACCAAACAAACTTTGAGATTCTCTATCCAAGTACTTTTGCCCAAAAATTTGAGTCAAAGTTGAAAATACCAATATTTACTCACAGTGAAGCCAAAAAATCTATTGACCATTTTCTGAATAACAGACCATTAGAGAATGAAGAAGAAAAACATAAGTTTCGTAAGGAATTATTAGAAGCTTTTATCCAAATTCTTAGACCTACCACTTTAAACTTTGACATACAAGAAGAGATTGACCAATCTAGTGTGGAAGGAGAGGAATTTAAGTATAATCCTATTAAAGAGGAAAAGTTAGATGTAGGTGAGCAAAGTGAGCCTAAAGAAGGTGAAAGTTTATTTAATAGTGAAAGTAAAGAAGAAGAGCACTCAGAACCACCAATTAGAGAAGAAAGTCCAGCTGGACATTCCTCACATACTTCTGGGAGGGCTTCTCCTTTTGACTCTTCTTCTACTAATTCTACCTCTAGTAGGTCCTCACTATCCTCACCACCTTCAACCCCTCCTACTCCTGACAACCCTTTGGTTGATCCCATTGCTATGGCACATCATAGGATGCTTAATATAGCTCAATTTCCCATATTCTATTGTGATTTGGGAGAAGATCGAGATTCCTACTTGGAAAGATTTCAAGTAGTAGCAATAGCTAATAATTTAGCAATTGATAAGTATATTACTAGTTTTCCTGGTAATTTACTAGGGGAAGCTCAGAGGTGGTATGCGGCATTAGATCTTCAACCAATAAACTGGGATGCCTTAAAAGAAGCATTTTTTACCAGGTTTAGACCCCAGTCTTATCATAATACTTTGCAGGATCAGTTGCAAAGTTTTCAAATGTATCCCACAGAAACTATAGCCGGATATTATACTCGGCTTAGAAACTTATTGAATAGATGGCGAGATCATAATATGCCAGAAGCATGGATCACTAATACCTTTACCAGAGGTTTATTAGATCCTATGTGTATATACCAGGTTAAACTTTCCAACCCAACAAATTTAAGTGCAGCATATGAAGTTGCTAGATATTGAGAAGCTGCTATGCAGCGATCTTATATGTTGTTACAGGCAAAAATGATTCCATATCAGGATCCATATCTTTTGTCTGTATCTACTCAATATGGGATGGATAATAGTGGAAGAGATTATTATCTTAGGTCAATATCTAGTCAACCCCAATTAACTATACAAGGACCACCTCATCCTAGAGAGCAACAACTTGCGTTGATGCCTCCAAATCATGAGGAAAATGAACTACAAGCCTTACAAAAACAATTTAGAGAATTGTCAGTCCAAGTTAATGAAGGTAAAAATAAGAGACCTAAGGCTACTAATCAACGAATTAATATTTGGTGTAGTAATTGTAAGGGACATGGACACTTGGCCACCGAATGTAAATATCCTATAGGAGGAACACCTAAGCTTAAATGTGCTTATTGCGGTGCTAAGGGCCATGATATAACTACTTGTAGAAATATTAAGGAAGTAAAGGCCCTAGTACGAGAGCAACCTTCTCAAAATAATAACCAAAAACAACCTAATAGAATTACATCCAAACAACCTTTCACCAGGCCAGGAAATAATAATAACCATCCGAGAGGAAATAATGGTTACAGTCAACACCAAGTTTGGGGAGGACCTAACCAAGATAGAAACAAAGAAGTAGTATGTTATAGATGTGGAGAACCAGGCCATTATTCTAGGGAATGCACAAATGCACGCCAACAAGTTGGTTTTAATCCCTTATGTGGAAGATGTGAGCAAACAGGGCATGTTTCTACCTTTTGCACAGCCATAATTACTGAGTTCCCTAATGTTAGGAAACAAGTTCAAATTCAAGAAATAGAGTCTTATAATACTAGAAATATTAATTATATGGCAATTGATACACCTCAAGATATTTTTATCACTAGATCCCAAGCCAAGAAGGCCCTTGAAAAAGAACCCGTTAGTAGTTCAAAGAGTGATTATAGCAAAGTAAAACTTAATCCTGTGCTTGCTAGAGATATGTCAAGTATACTAAAAAGACCAGAAGTTCTTAAACCATCACCACAAATAATAGAGATGACAAGTAGTGATTCTCGGGAAAATCCTACTCAAGTACCTATAACACCTCTTTTGCCAGAAAAAGTTGTACCTATAATTCCAAATGTGGAAAAAAACAAGTACTTCCATGAAACCATTGGAACAACCTACTTTTTATAAGCCTTCAAAAAAGATAGTAAAGGAATCATCTATGTCTTTAAAAAAGAGAAAACATAATAGAATTATGAGATTAGCAGTGGGTATGCATCCATATGATATTCTCACAGATTTAGATAGATTACAACCTCAAATTTCTTTGAGACAATTACTTGCATTGTCACCTTATTGTAAGAATGAGTTAACATCTTCTCTAATTAGAAAGAGAGCAAAAATACAAGAGGAGGACAATGTTAAAAAACTAAACAAAAAATAAATAAGGAAATAAGTAAATCTCAACCCGAAATTGTGAACGTTCATGATATCTCTCTAGATCCAGGTGCACCTACAGTCGATGTAATTATAGATGGAACTTTAATTGATGGAGTCCAAATTGATAGTGGGAGTAGTATCTACCTTACGAGTGTTGATACTATGGAAGAGTTAGGCATAACTAACATAGCACCTACTCCTATTATTTTAAGAATGGCCGATCAAAGTAGAGTAAAACCTTTGGAAAAATTGATACAATTAAATACAATAATTGGTGGAATTGATTATAAAATTGACTATATTGTCTTTAAGGTGAGTGAGTCTATTTCCACATATCCTATTCTCCTTGGCAGACCTTGGTTGTCAATAGCTAAAGCCAAGGACGATTGGGGCAAGGGAACTTTGACAATTGGGAAGGGCAAAAGTAAAATTATTCTTCCTATGTTCCCTGCAAACTATCACGGTGAGACTCAAGATGATGCCTCAGAATGGACTACTGATCCAAACTCAAAATCTGAGCCTGAAGATACTAATGTTGTCCAGGACATGCCTACGTTTAAAGGTTTAAGTCCTGGAGAGTATTTTGTCCCTCCTAGTCAAATTGATGATTCGGATGCAGCTATTGAAGTATGGCAAAATGCTCCTATTTTTAACATTACTACTGAGGGAGAGTCAGATAAGGAAATTCCTTATGTGTCAGACTCGGATGAGTTGCTAGGTGATAAGAAAACATCTAGTGTTCGACCTTTAGTAAAAAATACTATAGAATTAAATTTAGGCACTACGGAAGATCCTAAGCCTATTAAAATATATGATGAATTCAGTTCTAAAGAATATGAAGAATGGTTGGAATTCTTTAAGAAGGAGAAAGATGCCTTTGCTTGGATTTATAAAGACTTGAAAGGCATACCTCCTGATGTTTGTCAACATCGAATTATCCTAGAAGTGGATGCTAAACTTGTTAGGCAAAGGCAATATAGGATGAACCCAAAGTATTCTCTAATGGTTAAAGAGGAAATTGATAAATTACTAGAGTGTCATTTCATTTATCCCGTGCCATTTAGTGAATGGGTGTCACCTATTGTCATAGTACCTAAAAAGAATGGTAAGATCCGTATTTGTCAGGATTTTTGACAGTTGAACAAAGCCACTAAGAAAGATTTCTTTCCTTTACCATTTTCTGATGCATTCCTCGATGGTGTAGCGGGTCATGAGTGTTATTCTTTCCTTGATGGATTCTCGGGTTATAATCAAGTGCAGATTGCCCCAGAAGATAAGCCATTGACCACTTTTACTACGGATTGAGGGACTTTTGCATATAATGTCATGCCATTTGGATTGTGTAATGTTCCGGCAACATTCCAAAGGGTTATGAGTCAAGCCTTCACAAAATATCTTAGAAAATTTATGGAGATATTTTTAGATGATTTTTGTGTGTTTGGTTCTAAGAAAGATTATGCACAAAATTTAAAGAAATGTTTTGATCAATGTAGAGAGTATGGCATCTCCATAAATGCTGCTAAGTCTGAGTTTGCCACTGTATGTGGTAAATTATTAGGTCATCTTTCAAAAGAGGGAATATCGGTTGACCCAGACAAAGTAGACATTATTATTAAAATGGAAATTCTCAAACATCTCACGGGACTAAAAGGCTTTCTAGGTGCAACAGGTTATTATAGAAGATTTATTTATAAGTTTGCTTTTATAGCAGCATCTTTGAATGTCTTAACAAAACAAACTTTACTACCAAGGGTATGGACAGATGATTGCACTAAAGCTTTTAACAAGTTAAAACGTCGCCTTAGTAAAGCACCTGTCCTAATTCCCCCAGATTGGACAAAACCCTTTGAAGTGTATGTTGATGCTTCTAATATGGCAATTGGAAGTGTCTTAAGTCAGAAAAACTCTAAAGGTCATGATAGACCAATTTACTTTGCAAGTCGACAGTTGAATGCCCCAGAAAAGAATTATTCTGTAACTGAACGAGAAGGTCTTAGCATGATTTTCTCTGTTAAAAAATATAGACATTATTTATTGGGATATAAATTCACTTTTCATACTGATCATGATGCCTTAAAGTATATGATCAATAAGCCTCAATTAAGTGGTCGAATTGAAAGGTGGGTTTTATTATTGCAAGAGTTTGATTTTACCATTAATGTCAGACCAGGGAAAATACATCAAAATTGCGGATTTTTTATCTCGACTTAGTGAGACCATAAATCCCTAGTTCATAGATGATAACTTTCCAGATGCACACATCTTTTCTGTTAAAGAGGATGTGGAGGTACTTGATGTAATTCCAAAAGAATATGCCGACATCATCTACTATTTAACTAAGGCTACTTTTCCTATTGAATACACTAGCAAAGATAAAATTAAACTAGTCCATCAATCTTTGCCTTACACCATGATTAGTGGTGTTCTCTATAAGAAAGGCAAAGATGATGTACTTCGACGATGTGTAAATCCTAGTGAAGTATCAATGATATTATTAGAATGTCATGATGATGTCTGTGGAGGGCATTTTGCGGGTTGGGCTACCGCTCAAAAAGCATTGCGAGTAGGCTATTGGTGGCCCACATTTTTTGCCGATGCCACTAATTATGTTAAAAAATGTGATCCTTGCCAGCGAGTTGGTTAACCGACAGCCACTAAGGCTATGCCACTCACACCAATTTTAGCACAAATTCCTTTTGAAAAATGGGGAATTGACTTTGTAGGTCCCATTAAACCACCTAGTCGTGAGGGTCAAAAACGCTATATCTTGGTTGCAACCGAATATGTGACTAAGTGGGTAGAGGCCCTTGCCACTAGAAATGATGACGCAGACACTGTGGCAAAATTCATTTATGAACATATCATCACTAGGTTTGGGTGTCCAAAAGAAATTGTAAGTGATAGAGGGACTCATTTCATCAATG
This sequence comes from Bryoerythrophyllum caledonicum, assembly GCA_963971425.1. Taxonomy (NCBI): domain Eukaryota; kingdom Viridiplantae; phylum Streptophyta; class Bryopsida; order Pottiales; family Pottiaceae; genus Bryoerythrophyllum; species Bryoerythrophyllum caledonicum. The sequence continues at coordinate 29,616,033 of OZ020517.1, read as the reverse complement.
ACACTATTGAGAAAATGTTGCAAAAGTATTTTATTAAGCACCGTAAGTCGTCACCCTATCACCCTAGAGCTAATGGACAAACTGAGAAGTCTAATGGTATTCTTTGCAAGATTATCACTAAGACATTACAAGGCAATGCATCTAATTGGGATTATGAGTTGAATAATGCATTATGGGCATATAGATGTACAATAAAAACTACAACTAAAGCAACCCCTTTCCAATTAGTGTATGGATTGGAAGCTATGCTCCCGATAGAAGTAACATTACCTTCTCTACGTGTGGCAATTTCTGAAAGATTAGATGATGAACAATCTCTAAGAGAAAGATTAGATAATCTAGAACGTCCAGATGAAATTAGAGGTCAAGCCTACATGAATATGGAAGCTATACAAAAACAAAGGAAACTTATTATGATAGTAAATTACAACCAAAAACTCTAAAAGAAAATTATTTAGTCTTACTCTATGATAGTAGATTCCAGAAATTTCCAGGGAAATTTAAAATGAGATGGTTTGGACCATACAAAATACTTAAATCTTATCCTAATGGCCTTGTGGAATTACAAGATTTTGCAGGAAATGTACATGCAACACGCTATAATGGATACAGGCTCAAAAAGTATGTAACTTGAGGGCAAGTTCCCTTTTAAAGAGGGGGGCTACACCCCTACTTAAGGGAAATTTTAAGAAAATCTTAAGAAAAAGTTTTTAAGTAGTCCGGAACGACACTAAACTACCAAAGGGAAAGTTTAAAATTTTGTGTTTTAAGTCATAGTTAATTTATGATCATTCATAAAAAACATTCACAAAAAACTTTCTTAAGAGAAACCTTGTCATAAGGTATTGTTGAAAAAATAAAAATCGAAAATAAAAATTCTTAAGAACTAAATCATTTTGCATAAAGGAACAGGACTTAAGAAGTCATCTCAAGTTAAGTCACAGAATTAGGATCATAAGTGTGATATCATGACAGTTGTCTTAAGAACTTAAGTGCTCTTAAAGACATAGTTGTCTTAAAGAACTTAAGCTGTCTTAAAACACTCAAGAGACGTCAGATCTGCAGTTGCCTTAAGAACTCAAAATAGTCTTAAAGGCACAAGTGACTTAAGAACTTGAGTGGTCTTATCAAATTTGAGGAGATGTCAGAATTTCAGTTGTCTTAAGAACTTGAGTAGACACCTTAAGACAGCAAGTCAGGAGTTGTCCTTGAAGTTTATCTTAAAAAGTAAAATTGTGAGACAATAATAAACTTAAGCAAGGAGATGCCTTAAGCCAGAAGTAAGCTGAAGCAAATTATGGAAAATGGAAATAGTTAAGAAAATAAAAATGATGATTAAGTTGGTAGAAAATCTGTGAGAAGCGACCGTGTCATAAAGTGGAGAAATCTCATCATGTTGAAAGATCAAACTAAAGTGCCATGGAAGGGATAAAAGTGGACACTTCACTCGAGGGAACAATAATCAATCATGTCAAAAGATCATTGCAATGACTCGAAAAACGTGATGATAAGGACGAGTGGGGGCGGGACTTAAAACCAAGTGGCAAACTTGATGAGCTGTTAAAAAAACGAGCTGCCAAACTTGGCTATGGCTCATCAGAGAGAATTCACAAGTGCATTGTTCAATCGCTGAAGCAGAAGTTGAGAGGTCAGTTTGCATTGTTGAGAGTTGGAGTGTATTGTGAAGAATTGTTGCAAATTGTGAGTTTGGTGACTCTGTATTTGGGAAGCGAGGTGTCACCAAGAGCGGAGAAGAAGTCGTCACACTTTTGCTGGTAAGTTCATCATTAAGTTATTCTGAATGTGAGTTCACAGAACAGAGGATTGTTGAATTGTGCCATTTCGTAGTAAATGAGGTTGCTTAAGACCGCAGAATTCAACTCATCTTCCTTGCCAAGGTGCGAAATTAACGGAATAGAATTTACTAAGAGTAGATAACTATCTACAAGAGTAAAAGCAGAAGAGTTTATTAAGGAAAATCAAGAAACGGCATAACCGTTGTAACCACTTTGCATGTAATCTTCAGACATAAGTCTGCACAGATGAAAGGAAATTCTATGAGTGTAGATGCATGTCTTAAGAGTGTTTTGTAGCGTGAAGAAGACTGCGCAAACGAAGTAGACATTGCAGGGAGAAGAACTTTGTTTTCTTGCTAAAAACAGGTGCAAAATGGTGAATCCAAATTCACACAGTGGCGCTCGTTGTAAGAGAATAGCAGACACAGAGGTCAAGATGAGCCAGAAACGGAAAATGAAGAAGGATTTTGAGATCGATCCTTCTCCGCTGAGGGAGTTGCCAAAGAAGGTGTATGAGGGCAACCGCAAGAATTTGGAGAAGGCAGGTCTCTTGCAATTCATCGAGCAGCAATGGCCGGAGGCGGATCTACCGCGAGTGCTGGCCTTCATGCTGGGCTCCAAGCGAGGCGCACAAGACGAATTTTTAATCAACAGTGAAGTGGTTCGCTTCGACGTGGAGATCGTCCAGCAGCATTGTCCAAGCTTGCCGAAGGCAGGACCTACGTTGGTGGGATTGCCTCTGTTAACCAAGGCTGAGCTCAGCCGTGTGTTCGAGAAACCAGACGACGCCAAGGTGGAACGGGGATATTCAATCAGGAAAGCCAAGGCTTCGTGGAAGGAATGGTTGAAGTTCATCAACCTTCAACTTTTGATGGCGCTAGATGGAACGGAGGTATTATTGCCCAGCGCGTTGGCTGCACCTTACAAGAGCTGGAATGGGGAGCGACTCAACTGGTCCAAGATCATGTACGCGCATCTCCGATTGGAGCTGGCAGGGAAGAATACCCGCCATAGCATCTTCTTCCATGGAACCACATACTTCTCAGCAATCTGTCCCCCACTGAGGAAGAGCTTGATTGGAGCAGTACAAGAGGTGGAAGAAGAATCAGGGAGGAGTGCCAAGAAGAAGAGATTGCGCAAGATGGTTGCAGAACCAGAGGAAGAGGACGAACCGGAAGAAGCTTCTGAAGAAGGAGAGGACGTAGGAGATGAAGAGATGACCAGTCCAGCAAGGGAGGACGCAGAAGAGGAGACACCAGGGTCACCTGAAGCCCCTGTACCAACGAAAGACAAGGGGAAGAAACCGCTGGCAGAAGTGCAGAAGAAGAAAGTGAAGCCCCCAATCTCCACTGGAGGTGTCTTGAGTATCACCTCAGGACAGGAACCGCGTCCACCAGCAGCTGCGAAGCTCTCCAAGACACCATCCAAGTAGATTGTTCCGTACGCTGCTCACGAGGTTGTTACAATGGAGGACCCTGAAGATGAAGCTCCTATCAAGCAAATAGAGAAGAAATTGCAGGGAGCAGATGGTACCAAACATGGTGGGATTCGAGAGTTGAACAAGGCGAACCTCGAACTGTTGGTGTTTCAGAAGGATGATCTCGTGGCGCAGTACCAAGCCACCAACAAGGACATCTTGTTGGCCAAGGATCAGATGCAGAAGGACTTCCAATGCGAGAAGCTCCGGCTGGAGAAGTCGTTGTTGGAAGCTGAGCGGTCTAGAGAGCTGCTGGATAGGGAGCGGGGTGAACTACGAGGGAAGTTGACCCAAACAACTGAAGAAGTTCAGCACTGGGAGACCTTGTGCAACGAGCAGACGACGAAGGCACAACAATGCGAGGAGTTGCAGAAGAAGCTGAGCCACATGGAGTAGGAGTACCATCGCCTCAAGGCGGAGTCGGAGAAGGAGAATTCGGCTCTAGCTGAAGATAAGGAAGCACAAGTGCGAGATTGGCACACGTTGCAAGAAGAGCTCCGGCAAGCTTCCGGGAGCGCTGCCCACTGGAAGGATCTCCACACTGCGAAGGAGAGACAAGTTGAAGAATACTTGCTCGAGATTGAGAGTCTTAAGACTCAACACCAATTGGTGAAGGAGCAGTATCAGGCTGGGAAGAATCTGGCGAAGGAGTTAGCGAAATCCCTAGCACAACAGAAGAGGGAGGTGCAGGCGAGCAGGGAAGCGTCGACCGTAGCTATGCCTGACTCTTCACAGGTAGCAGAGTTGGAAGAGAAGGTACGAGATGTCACCGAGGCTAATGCCCGGTTGACTGCACAGACAACCACAGATAGGGGAGTGAAGAGCAAACTCCAAGAGGCAATATGGCGCCAGGACTTACACAGTCCGCCAACCTTTGCACTCTTCCGAGCATATGAGTTGCAGAGGAATGCTTGCTACACCATGATGTGCTTGAGCGCTGGAGACAAGCTGAGCCGGGGAGAATTTCAGAACCTATGGACCGCAGCAGCGAACTTCGCCAACATGCAGAATTTAATCTGTGAAATGATCGTGAGACGGGACCTCCAGCTGGTGGACACCAGACAGTTGCTGGTGCCGATCGGTGATATTGGAGCCAGAGTGCTACTATATTACTGGCACTTGAAGGGGCAGCTGTAGATGCGGAGGCAGTATGATCAACCAGATGTAGCTCAACGAATGGTAGTCATTCCTGAGGTTGATCTTAAGATTGTTCCCATTACCTCGGAGTACTTGGGAGAATGGAAGAACCAAATGGAGAAGCTGACGAAGTTATTGCAGAATGAACAGAGCTTCGTAGGATGCATGACTCAAGTCGAAGAGCGCGAGGACTTGGCGCAGCGGGGTGAGATCACCATGGGACAGTATCTCTACGCCAAGGTCCGAGCTCACCACCGACTTAAGCGTGCAATCGAGGGAGCAAAAAAGAAAACGGTGGATGTGGCAGAGGCGGTTCAGATGGTCACTTTCATGTCACCACCTCCGGATTACAGACATACGATCTGGGGAGGCTTGCCATTACCAGTGACCGGATCGTTGAACAAGCAGCGATTTCTCGGAGAATACGAGAATCTGTTCAACACCGAGGAGGAGGCGCCATTTCCCTCATGGCAAGCCATAGATTGGCTGTTGGAGGACTTTGGCTTGTCACCCCAGGTCTGGAGACAGTGGGATCAGCTGTATCCCAAGGCATCCTAGACTTGGTCAACGGTGCCGCCAGCAGCGATCACGATGAGCTACCACCAGTGTCCTTTGAAGGGATATAGGCGTTATAAGTGGGCGCCCTGGAGTAAGCTCGACACAGTGCCTTACGACTGGCCACAGATTCCAAGGAGTTTTTCTTCTCCCCATGAATGTAGTGATTCCTACAGGGCCTTTTTTGAGATTCACCGAAGACACACGGACCCTATGTGTTTTCGAGCTACAGTGTTTTGCAACATTTTGTCTCACATGTATATGCGATATAAGTGCGTGGTGAACGTCAACATGTTTGATGAAACCAAGCCCGAGTTTCACTTATGGACGAAGATGCAGCAGATGCCAAGTCGCCATATGAGGACTTTGGAGTGTATGGTAATTACCAACTTCCTCCATGGTGCGAGTTTGGTGTTTGCCCTGGAGAATTCCAGCAAGCGTCAAGAGCAGCTAGTTGCATGGCTGAGTTACTAGAAGGCACATGAGACGTATCTCTTCAAGCATGATGAGGATGTTTGTCGAAACGTGGAGATGGCTGAGCTACAGCTGGATTCTCCAGGAGTGTGAGTTCAAGGATGCGTACAAGCACAAGCGCCCTCGACTCGAGGCCAGACCAAGATCTTAAATAGACATGAGGTTTTTAGGAGGAACTCTGTGTAGACAATGTAAAGACTAAGATGGAATTTTGTGATTTTGAGATGGCAGTTAAAGCTTAGACGTTTGCAGCTTCAGGACTCAGGATATGGCTTATTGTGGAAGCCATGATAATGAGCTGATAGCTGATTTTGAAGCTGAAAAAACAAAAAAATGTATAGTTGTTATCTTCCTAAGGAAATATGAATGACATTGGCTCCATGATACAGTGTCATAAGATTATGAACACGAGAAAATGAAGTCAACAATTAATTAAAACGAGTAGCTGATTGAGAATGAAGAATAACTATGAGTTTTCTACAAAAAACATAAGAATGGAAGCATGTTGAAAGAAGGTTCAGTGAATTGGAAGTTGTATACACGAAGAAGGAAGCAACATTGTGAAGCAAGTTATGAGAAAAAAAAAACAAAAAAAAACCATGTTGAACTGCATGTAACTACAGGAGTCAGCACTCTAGTCAAGCGTGGTGGGATAAGCCACGTGTGATGGATACATACCCGGCACTAGCACCCGGAGGTTGCCACGACAGTATGTACCCGTGGCACACGTTAACTGACCACCAAGGCCTGCTAGATGAAAGCCAGGGGTCAGCCAGCCTATATATCGTGAGCCGCAGGAGCCTTACCAAACGATATGGGACAAATGCTGAACCTAGTATACAGAAAAATAATAACTTCTTTCACTGTTTCGATTATTCGGAGACATATGCCCAACATATTTTTACAATCTGAAGCATGATGAATCACAATGAAGAAAAAATTATAAGGAATTTAGGGAAGAATGAAAATAGAAGACTGATATTCGGAGTCTGTGACTTATGAAATAAGAAACCTGTCAATACAGACAGAGCTCTGTTTGTACGCGGTTAAGAACAACCTCGGGAAGAAACAACCAAGATGAAAGACTGCATAAAATTCCTACCTAAAAAACCAATATGTAGTAAGTTTATCCTTTAAAGTAACACTCCTTAAGGTCAAAATTTTAGAGAAGATCTCTTTAAGTACAAATTTGAAAGAGCCTTTAAAAACACTGTTTTGATTGAGATCATCTTTTCCTGTGATTTTAAGAAGTGAGAGTTTAAGTCACAACCATGAGCAGACTAGAACCTTAAGAATTAGAGGAGCAAGAGAAATTTAGTTCCTTAAAGAAAAGAACAAATATGTTAGATCCTTATTTTCCTTAAACGAGTCAGTTCTTTAAAAACTTGTTATGAGTCAGTTTCCTTAAGAACAAAACCAAAGTCAGTTACATTTGGGATCAAACCCAATTCTTAAGACTTAGATGTAATATGAGAGTTTTAAGAATAGATGGAGGGATAGTGTCCTAAGAAAAGAGCAAATTCAATTGAATTTGTAAAAATTTAAAAATAATAATAATAATAATAATAAATTTATTTTTAAAAAAATAAAAAAATAAAAAAATAAAAAATAATCAAGGCATACAGATGAAAGGAAAAAATAAGAGGGAGAGAACGTGATAATTCTAATGAGAGAATATCATGAAAGGAAAAAATAAGAGGGAGAGAACATGATAATTCTAACGAGAGAGTATCATGAAAGGGAAAAATGAGAAAGAACATGATAATATTGAGAGATAAAGCAAAAAGGCTATGGAAAACAATGTGAGTGATGTAGATAATACGATTAGTAGTGAAGTAATACACACACTACTTGAATTGTATGATAGGATAGCTCACACAAGTTAGAAGAAAGAGAAGAGTGTGTGAAAAGAAAGTTAGTAATCTAGGATTAGTAATTAGTTGTGAAGATGCACTACTAATTTACTAATCAAGAGATGTGAGGACTAATGAGTGCTAATTTTCTAAACTTGAAAAAAAAAATGATGAATGAAGTAAAAAAAATAAATTAAAAAAAATGATTGCAAGTGGAGTGTAGAGAAAGATATGGAAGAAAAATTAAATTAAAGAGAGAAATATTGAAAAGCAATGAAAATTAAAAATGAAGATTTAAAAGAGAATGGAAAAATTCAAAGCTAAAATGAAAAAATATACTATAGAAGTCTAAAATGGAAGACTTAACTAAAAGAGTTAAGTTAAAAGGAGAAACTTGAAGCCAAGTATGTATGAGACATACTTATTAAAAAGGAGAACAATGGAAAGCAAATCAAGACAATCAACAATTCTTAGAGAAGAAAGACAAGTAAGAAAAAATGTTATATAGAGCTTAAAGAGACTACAAGAAAACGATAGAAAAGAAGATGAAATGCGAAAGATCAAGTTCAAAGACAAAGGTCTTTGAAGTCGACGAGGACGTCTCCAAGCTAAGAGGAAAGCTATGTAGAGCCAAAATGACAAAAATAGATTTTTTCCGAAAATTAAGTGTAAAAAGGGTTGGAGATATATAGAGAATTAAAAAAATAATGATTAAGTTTACACTAAGTAGTTAATTAATTGGGAAGTACCTATTCATATCCAAGAAATAGGAAATAATGGGAAAAGGGTTGAACTCACACCCTTTGGGTAGGGTGCACCTTCTCATGAATGGATATGAAGAGATGTGAAGATTTAGTGAAATTAATCTTAATGGTTAATACTAGGGAAAACCTCTTTCCAAGAGTTGTACCTCTTGGATGTTGAGTAGAATGACTAACTTGAATTTTTAGCATTCTTGGCCATTACCATAGAAATTCCTTGGAGGAAGATTGGAGTGAGCCCTAGCTTTAGGTGAAAAAGCTAGTTGATGACTCTTAATGTTGTAAGAGTATTTAATTTTATATATGAATATATAATTGTTATTGAATTTGCATGTGTAGAGTCTTGTGTGTGACTTGAGTCATATGTATAATTGCAATAATATGTGAACTTCATTGAATAAATTTGACATTGTGTGTTGTATAAATGCAATTGCATGCATTAGATATTAATTATAGATTAAATTCCTATGCATGAATGCATTGTATATTTATTCTTCATGGAATAAGTTAGGGAAATACCCTAACTACTAAGGTCGTGGGTGTGACCTTGGTCCTTGTGTGTGTGTGTTGGAGCATTAATCATGAGTGTGAAGATTAATGGAGATAATGTGAAATTAAGTGACTTAGTGCATGAGCTGTGTGGTGCATAAGTACTTAAGAAGATCTCAAGTGTGAGTGAGCATAACTTGAGTATCATAAGAATAAGAGTGGAAATCTTATTCGTGTTAATGCAATTTATGCAATAAACATCAAGAGTGGCCTACCTTGATGCATGGCAAGAGTGTCATATTATGCATACAAAAAATTAGCATTAAGTCTAACCTTAATAGAAGGGATTCTCTAAGGTAGGCTAAGTTGTGAGTATTTAAGAATCTATCATAAGAGAGAAAATAAGGAACAAATCCCAAAGAAAGGCTTAAGAAGAAAACATAGAAACTTAAGAATCTTAAGTCCAAGTTTGGATATATAATCTTATGAAGGTTGAGACCTTAAGTACCAGCAGACCCTTAAGTTTAAGGGCTTGGACTTAAAGGTTCGTATAAGTGAGAATACGGGACAATATTTGCATTCAATGAGATGCACTCCCGGTTCTGGAAGTCTTAAAGACAGAAACTTAAGAACACGGTAGGGCTGAATTGGTCTAGACAATGCAGGTTCTTAAGAATCAGGCTTAAGTGAGTAAGTGAGTGCTTAAGAACTAAAGGGCAGAGACTGTGTTCTTAAGAACATGGAGACGACCGAGAAGGAAGTCTTAAGAACTAGTCAGGGATCTTAAGAACTAAGTGGTACGAGTAAGTGTAGAACACTGTAGTCTTTAAGAATTAAGTGTGGATAAGTAAACTTAAGTGGAGTGTGAGCCGCAAAAACGGCTCACGGTGATGAATGGACCTCACGTCGGGTCCATTAAGGCTAATGAGTGGTGAAAATGGGTTATCCCATGGACTAGCTCGTGGTTTTTTGATTAAAATGGCCAAGTGGCCTTTCCCCTCACTAAAAGAGGAGCCATTTTTGGGCAATCGCGGAATTTATGTAGTTAGCCAAAAAGGAAGGAAAAAAAAAGGGAATAAACCAGAAAAGAAAAGCGAAGAGAGAAGGGAAAAAAGACAAAAGAAAATTAGAAAAGAATTAAAATGAGTAGTGGTGGAGAAGAATTTACCTCCTATCGAGTTGTAGACCATATTCGGTCACGATGAAGAAATCACGAAACCAAAAAAATGGGAGAAGAAGGAGGATGGTAAGGAGAAAAGAAAAAAGAATGGGGCGTTAAAAGCCCTTAAAAAAATAGTCAAAAGGGTCCAAAAGAAGTGGAAAAGAATCCTCATCAATCACTAAGTAAATTAGGAATTACCCCAAGCAAGGGGAATTCAATTTAGGTAGGTTAAATTAGATTTTTGCACCTTTGAAAATTAGCTAATAGCTCACTTATTGAGATCATGCACACACATGTGGCATGGAGTCAAAGTTTAGATTTAGATATTCCTTGGTTAGTGGGACACCCACTTGTGTTAAATGCAAGGGTGGCTAGTGAGTTATTGCTTTTTAGTTACTAGTTGTTTAGTGTGACCATTAATGTGCCCACCCAAATTGGCGGCTGTGAACGACGAAGGGAACGACCTTGGGAACAAAGAAACGAGCAAGGGTCTTGGGGTTACCCCCTTGGAGGGCGCTCATTCGAAGGGTGGGAGGTAGGAGTGAGAGAGGTGTGTGGTAGGAGCTAAGAAACCGAGAGAGGTGTGTGGAAGGAGAGAGAGACGTAGGGTTCAAATTTCCCCCTCCTGTGGGCTGGAATGTGATTCAATCGTTGCGAAAATACGAGAGTAGATAGATTAGAAAGTTGGCTTTCCAACAAATTCAAGAACACGCGGATCGGAGCTGTGACGACGAAGATACGGGCGGCGGAGTGAGGACGACCAGCTGGAGGATCGGTGGCGGATCTCATACGGCCTCAGGTTTTCCCTTGTCAGTAGCGGAGTTCTTGTCCAATCAGGCTAAGATTTGAGGAGTAGATAGATTAGAACGTTGGCTTTCCAACAAGCTCAAACATGTGCGGATCGGAGTTGTGACGACGAAGATACGGGCGGCAGAGTGAGGACGACCAGCTGGAGGATCGGTGGCGGATCTCATACGGCCTCAGGTTTTCCCTCGTCAGTAGCGGAGTTCTTGTCCAATCGGGCTAAGATTTTAGGAGTAGATAGATTAGAACGTTGGCTTTTCAACAAGCTCAAGAACGCGCGGATCGGAGCTGTGACAACGAAGATACGGGCTGCGGAGTGAAGAGCACCAACAAGAGGAGCAAGATCACGAGCTGAACAAGAGGAGCAAGATCACGAGCTGAACAAGAGGAGCAAGATCACGAGCTGAACAAGAGGAGCAAGATCACGAGCTGAACAAGAAGAGCAAGATCACGAGCTGAACAAGAGGAGCAAGATCAGGAGCTGACCAAGCAAGTCGAAGGCTAAGGATGGAGGGTGAACCGAATTAACTCAGGGAGCCCCTTTTCTTTTCTCCCTCGAACCTCTTCAATTCCATGTGTATGACTTGAACCCTAATTTTCTAAATACAAAAACCACGCGGAAGCGCTGCCAATTTTTCGGTAGAATTAGGGTTTGCTATATATTCAACTAAATAACCGATTAGAGCGCCATTAGTAAGTGAACACAGCTGGAGGCTCACTCTTAGTAAGGCTGGGGTGGATTCTTGTGTGAATGAATGTGATACATGCATAGGAATGTGGTGCATGATCTTGAATAAAGTCATATGTTGAAGGTGCACTGTTGGTCGCTGGCTGGGAGGTCCAGGGTCGAGTCAAATGATCAATTGAAGGCTGCCATCGTGTTAAGCAAGAAAAACTAATAAGAATACAAAAAACAAACGTAAAAAACGGAGTCATAATCACGAAGATAATGAAGAATTAAACTTTTAACATAAAAAGAGGAGCCTGTCTGCTGGTTGCTGCTGTTAGGGTCGCACTTGGGCCTGGAATTGGTGGTTAAGGTGCTAATCAAGTTCACAAGGCAAAATTGAACCTAATGGAGCTTTAAAACATTGGAAACAAAGCTTTGAGGCGGAATTTACGCTTGTCTAAAGGTTGGATTCAATCTAAGGCTCAATTCAGCCATCACATCACTAATTATTAACGAACCCTCTTAAGTGACCACGCCTTGGGTCATCATGCTTGTATGAATGGTTAAAGTATGTTTGCACAAGAGGCTGCATCCCATATGTAGGATCTTGTGTTCAAGATAAGCCACCCCATTAGGGGGCGGTTTATTTGGCTCACATTTTGGTGCGTTTGCCGGGAGGAGGCGTGCTCATTGTTTGATTGTGTTAATTATTCTACTGTTGGATGTAGGGGTACAAACGCTAAGAGACTCATGGTGTAAGGAGCGGCATCGGGTGGCTTAAAGGTAAGTGCCCTACCTTGCTCATGAATGGTTGATTGAGTGCCAATTGTGTGCATGTTTGAAAGTCTTGTGAATGAATGAACGTGCCAAGTTGTGTTTTAAGATGGGGGTCTAAAAGGGAGTGTGGTTTCCCGACCTTCCAACCACAAAACACCTTGTGTTGGAAGGATCCCCTTCTAGTCTTGTGGCTTTGAGTCGAGCAAGGGGCCTAGGAGTGAAAGGTTGAGGCCCTCCCACGGTGTTCGTAAGAATTCCAGTGAGCTCCTAGGCCGAAGGGGAAGGGTACAAGTGCCCGGGTATGGGACAAGGGCGCCCCTTCCTTCCCCCCGCGCTTGACTAACCACCAAGGTAAGAACAACTTGGTGTAATTGGAATGGTTGAATCAAAAGTTGCAAGTTAAGGCAATGTATGTGTGAATGAGCCACTTGGAGGGGAGTTGGAGTCGTGGACGCATCCAAGACGTAGGGGTGCTGTTTGGAAGGAGCGCTGCGTACGGTATGTGCACTACACCCTCTTTGTAGGACCACGAGTAGTAAATAAGACCAACTTGGATGTGGTGACCACACTAGGGTTAGAAAACCCTGATTTCTCACTTGAGCCGTGTGGAACACTTGCCTTAGAACCGCTAGGTTTGGCCAACCACGAAATTGCATGCAACAAATCTTGTGCTAACAAGTGGATTGGCTGGAGTTGCTTCAAGGTAAGTTATCCCCCTCTATAACATTGTATGTGACTTATTGGTTGGCCTTAGCATCGATAGAGTGCGATTAGGTCCACGGTCGACTTCAACTAATGGTGACAGGGTGGCTGGAGATGCATCGAGGTATGTCTTCTTCACAGTGATAACATTGTATACACACCTTGTTGCATGCCGTCCCGTGATTGAATCGTTTCTTCCTAGTGGGTAATGCCTAGTTCAAGGTGGTAAAAGGTGGAAGGGGGGATACCAAAGATACCGAGGAACCCCACCTTTTATCAAATTGAGGTCTGGGTCAGCCCCACAGTAAGGATCTGTACCGTGTGGCGCCAGTTGGGGGACAGCTTTCCAACGGGGTGATGCTCGTGGAGACATCCCTCAATTCGGTTAGCTTTTTGTCGTTTGCCCTTGGAGGGTAGTCCTTAATAGGATTCTTCGGCGGCTTCATCGAGCTAAAACTCCACCACTAAAAATTGGGTCTTGGTCTTAGGTCAGTCCATCCTCGTGATAGAATCGGGAGTAGGAGTGTTGGAAACATCCACTCACCGATCGAATTAGGCCGTGCTTCGTGTAGTTTCACCCACGACCCTTAAACCTTGGATGGAAAATCTTTCGGGGGAACATGACCATCATCAACACACAACAAGATTCTCTTAGACTTTAGAGTAGATGTCCCGTGCTACAAGGTCCCAAAAACCTTCCCTCACACCACCGTGGGAACCGGCGAGTAAAAGGACTAGGTCTAGGGAACTCACTGAGGACACGGCGGAAGGATTCTTGGAGGTTCAGCTAGAGGCTATCCCAGCTCCTCCCCTTCTTTTTCCCCCATCTTTCCTTATCCCTGCATTTGATCCAGTGAACACCACCAACACCACTAGTCCACGAGGCAACACCTCAGCCCCTACCATGGCCTCTGGAAGGCCACCCCCGGTTCGGCCTCCCATCAACCCCTTGGTTCAGCCAAGGGGTTTACCAATTGTAGTACCCGAAGGCTTACAGGCGGCGCCTATGCCACCCAATTTGCCCACGTTTAGAGGAACTAGGGATGAAGACCCCTCCGCACATGTGGAACGGTTTCTAGAGCTCCTCACTACTTGTCTCATCACCAACACCGGGTATTTCCTAGTGTGGTTCTCGTGTACCTTAAAGGATGCCGCTTACGAGTGGTATAGGAACCACCCCCCCAACACCTTCCAGGACTGGGATAGCCTCATGAGGGCCTTTTTGGAGCACTTTAGACCCGAAGTAGGTCAAAGTAATGCCCTCACAACCCTAGCCGCGCTACGCCAAGGTCCAGGGGAGGATATCACGACATACATTAGGAGATTCGACCTGGTGGTTACAAGGTTCGTGGGAAACCTCCTCACCAATGACACCTTAACCCAGTTCTTTATCCAAGGGTTCAACAATGAGGGAACCATTAGGGAGATTTTGAAGGTCCGCCCCGCATCGTTAGATGAGGCCAAGGCACAAGCTAGGCTAATAGAGCAGGTGGATCGAGACCAAGAGCGCATGTGGAGGAAGGAGGATCACCATATTCTTAGTTTCATATCCATCCATGCCAAGGGTAAGGGACCAGTCTTAGAACGTAACCAAGGATCCACAAGCGCACAAGTTCCTACGTGGAACTACTACGCCCCACCCTTGAACGTTAGGCCACCAGTAGCCCTTCCTGAGCTCACCTATCATGAAGAGCGGGGCACATGGAAGGAGGAAATGAAGAACGAAATCCTTCAAGGCCAACAGGGCTTCCAGGATCAATTAGCTCAACAAATCAAGGCCATGCAAGACCAAATGGCCTTATTGATTAAGAACCAAGTCCCTAACCCCACGCCTCCACCCATAGAATCCGGTAGACATGCTTCGGGCTTATGGTGCACTCAATGTGGTCAACCAGGCCACACCAGCCCTTTTTGTACCACTCCGGTGGCAGCACCCCAGCACCAAGCTTCTCAACCTCCGTATGTGCCTCCTCATAGGAACCAACCACCGACAGTAACTAGCTACGTGCCTCAAGGCTATGCATCTCCAAGCCAAGGTTATGGGGGACCTCCGAGACCACGGTATGAAATCCATCAACCGTGTGGCAAGAGACACGCACCAGGGCAATGTTGGGTCGAAAGTGGGGTGGTATGCGGTAACTGCGGGGGTAATCACCCTACCCAAGTATGTCGTAGACCGGACAAGGTAATTCCCATGCCCTTTCCACCAGGGAACTATCCTCAACAAGCCCAAGATCATTTGAGAGGTGCGCGTAACCCCACCTCCGATAATACCCTTAGGCCTCCTAGTCTCTACTACGACTACAACAATCATCGCCAAAATCAGACTCCTCCAATGGGGGTGAAGACCAAGGCCGGGTACATCCCTATTAACCAAGGGCAGAACCACGGGGGCCAACAAAACCTAGGGCAGAACCACGGGGGCCAACAAAACCTAGGGCAAAACCACGGGGGCCAGCAAAACCTAGGGCAGAACCACGGGGGCCAACAAAACCTAGGGCAGAACCACGGGGGCCAACAAAACCTAGAGCAGAACCATGGGGGCCAACAAAACCAAGGCCCACAAGATGTGCGCTATGCCACCATGTCAAGTGAGATCGTGTCCACCCACAGCCCCTCCCTCACTGAGCTCAATGTAGTTTTCCACGAGGTGAGCACAACCAAGGAAGCAAAAACTTGTGAGTTACCGGCATTGGCAGTCCAGACTCGGTCTAGCCGACGGGAGCCTAGGTACTCAAGCCCCCCTCCACCTATACCAGAGGAAGGTGAGACCTCAGAAGAGGATTCACCTCACTTCTCTGACCTAAACGATACCACCAAGGAGGCGGTAGAAGGCACTAAACGAGCCAACTTCGAGTCCCCCCGTGGGATACCTAGGTCTCGAACACCCTTGTCCACCCCCCAAGAGCCATGGGAAGGTCCACCAATCCCTAGTCTTGAGGTAAACACGTTCCCGCGTATCGAGAAGCAAGGGGGAGAGGGGCCTTACGATTTATGGGCGGACTTGAGTCGCCTCAAAGCGGACATCACCATAGCCCAACTATTAGAGGTGTCACTACCCATGAGGAAGTCCCTTAGGTCGGGTACTCCGGTGAAGCGAAGGCCTAGGGCAAAGGTCAGGCTGGCGGCTCGGGTTAAATCCGCACACCCCAATATCGAGGTCAAGGCGGTACAAATCGAGGTTTCGATTGTGGACAAGATCGTACGTAATGTACTAGTAGACGGTGGTAGTGGGTTGAACATCATGCCCCTCTCAACCATGGAGAAACTAGGCCTTGACATCACAGAACCTTCACCGTACATCATCAACATGGCTAATCAAAGCTCGGAGGCCCCGTTAGGCCAAATTAGTGGTTGTAAAGTGACCACGGGGGGGGGGTAGAGTATTCCCTCACCTTCCAAGTCATCCGAATGCACTCCAACAAGGAGGCATACCCCTTGCTTCTAGGTAGGCCTTGGTTGCGGATTGCCAATGCCACGGTAGAATGGGGGGGGCCAAAACCAAACATCACCTATGGTCCACCGGAGAACCCTACTACAGTCCATATCCAACCAAGTAGGCTAGGAATATGCCGTGGTTGCATGGGCTCGTCGGAGGATGAATCACAAGAGGTACTATCAAAGGAGCCTCCTAAACGGGTGAGGTTTGCGCCCCACAAGGCGGTGGATCGAGCCCAACCCTCGAAGGCCCACGTAATGCCATTTAAAAGCATGGGACCGGGCCTTTATGAGTGGGTTCCCACCGGGAAATTTGTAGACTGGTTGAGGGAGCACCCTACCTCGAGCGCGGATGAAGCCATGTCCGTGCATTTCATGGAGAGTGAGCTCATTGGAAGGGAAACCGGGTTGGAACTTAGCCTAGTTCCCCTCCTCGATGACCTAGAACCCTCGGCGGTGTTTGGAATGGATGTGGAGGGCACGCAAGGGGACGAATTGGAGGTTTTGGAAGACGAAGGCCCTCTCAACCCATCTCTCCACTTCCGCAGGACATCCACCGGTATCCTAGCTAGTGGTTCGGGGGCAACATACCCCCAAGTTCCGAATGATTGGTACAAGGGACCTACCCAACAACCACACGTTCATCATGATGATTGGAAGTTGATGGTGGTTTCTCATGAGCAGGATGAGGTCCGTAGTATTAAGGTGGGCGTTGGGTTGACCGAGGAGGAGATGGTGAAATACAAAGCACTAGTGGTCGAGTTTGGGGACATTTTTGGGTGGTCGTACAAAGACCTCAAGGGCATTCCTCCGGCGGTAACACAACATCACATCCCCCTTCTCCCAGGCACTACTCCCATTAGACAAAAGGAGCGGCGTATGAATCCTAACCTACAGCTCATTGTCAAGGCCGAATTGGAGAAGCTCCTCCAAGCGGGGTTCATTAAACCCGTAGAGATATCCGATTGGGTATCCCCCATGGTGTTGGTTAAAAAGAGAAACGGGAAGCTACGGGTGTGCATTGACTATAGGAAACTCAACCATCACACCCAAAAAGACCACTTTCCCTTGCCATTTATCAACACCATCTTGGAGGAGGTAGGTGGTCATGATCTTTATACGTTTATGGATGGCTACTCGGGCTACAATCAAATCTCCATTGCCCCAGAGGACTATCATAAGACCGCCTTCACTACCCCATGAGGCACGTTCATCTATTTGGTCATGCCTTTTGGGCTTTGTAATGCCCCTTCTGCATTTCAGAGGGCCATGACTTATGCCTTCTCAGATCTCTTGCATAAATCCATGACCGTCTTCATTGATGACTTTAGCACCCAGTCCACGAAGGACAACCACCTCACGTGCGTGAGACAAAGTTTTGAACGGTGTAGGCGCACCGGTATTGCCCTCAATCCCGAGAAAATCTTCCTTGCCGTAGAACGGGGAGTCTTGCTAGGATTCGTGGTATCCAAGGATGGTCGAGAGCCGGATCCCGATAAAGTGAAGGTTATCGTGGAGTTACACCCCCCCACGAATATCAAGGAGATACAAAAAATCCTAGGACACATAGGGTGGTACCGGGAGGTTATCCATGACTATGCCACGAAGGCCATGCCCATCACTAGGCTTATCCAAAAGAACGTAAGGTTCGAGTGGACTCCCCATTGCCAAGAGGCCTTCGACGTCTTGAAGGGGGAATTAACCACCTACCCGGTTTTGAGGCCCCCGAATTGGGAATTGCCCTTCCACGTCTATTGTGATGCCTCGGCGGTGGCTGTGGGAAGCACATTGTGCCAACCGGTGGGCCTTAATGGCAAAGACCACCCCATTGCTTTTGCAAGTAGGCAATTGAACCCCGCCGAAAAGAACTATACCACCACCGAACGTGAGTGCTTGGCAATGGTCTTTTCGGTCAAGAAGTTTCGCCACTACTTGTTACTCAACCCCGTAGTGTTCTACGTGGATCACATGGCCATCAAATACCTTATCAACAAGGCGGACTTGAGTGGTCGTTTAGCGAGGTGGGTCTTACTTTTAGAGGAGTTTGACTACACGGTGGAATACCGCCCGGGGCGGATGCACCTTCAAGCGGATCACCTTTCACGCCTCTCAGAGGAACCCGATATTGTCCCCATTGATGAGGCCTTGATAGATGAGGACTTGTTCAAAGTATCCTCCATTCCTTCATGGTACAATCTGGTGGCCGAATTCCTCACCACCCACCTTCTACCGGACTCATTGTCCAAAAACGAGCATCGAAAGGTTCGCCTCCATAGCCGCCACTTTACCATAGTAGGGGGCAAACTGTACCGTCGAGGGGTGGACGGCTTGCTACGTCGATGTGTGACGTCCGTGGAAATTCCCACGATCCTCTCAGCCTGCCATGACAGTGCGTGTGGAGGACACTTCTCTGGGACCTTGATGGCCCAAAAAGTCCTTCGTGCGGGTTATTATTGGCCCACGTTATTTCAAGACGCCCATGAGTACACCAAGCGATGCGACGCTTGTCAACGGTATGCCCGAAATGACCTTCGAATGAGCATGCCACTACGAGTATCCTTGCCTTTGGTCCCATTCGAGAAGTGGGGTATTGATTATGTGGGGGAAGTGCACCCGAGCTCTTCTAGTGGGATGAAGCACATTGTGGTGGCAACCGAGTATCTCACCAAGTGGGCAGAGGCTCGAGCCCTGAAAACGAATGATGCTAATCATGCGGCCAAATTCTTGTTCGAGCAAATCATTACCCGGTTCGGATGTCCCAAAATCCTCATTAGTGATAGGGGGAAGCATTTTTTGAACGAGGTGATCGAAGCCATGACCAACCGGTTCAAGATCAATCATCGTAAGACCACCCCTTATCACCCTCAAACCAATGGGCACACCGAACGGGTCAACCAAACCCTCGTGAACATCTTGAGGAAAACGGTCACCGATTCCAAGAGGGATTGGGACACGAAACTCCCCGCCGCGTTATGGGCTTACCGAACCACGTTCAAAGTGACCACCCATGCTACTCCCTTCTCATTGGTGTATGGCATTGAAGCCATTTTACCCATCGAGTTCAAGATCCCCTCTCTGCGAGTGGCCGTGACCGAACGATGGTCCATGGCCACGTCCCTAGCCGATCGGTTAGAACGATTGGAGGAGCTCGACGAGATGCGCCGGTGGAGCGCCCAAAACATGGAAGCCATCCAACGAAGGAGGAAGATTGCCTTCGACAAACGGAACAAGGTCCGGTCATTGAGACCGGGAATGCTAGTCCTCCTTCAAGACGCGAGGAGATTGGATTTTCCAGGGAAGTTCGATGCTTTGTGGTTGGAACCCTATCTCGTGAAGGAGGTCTTCCCCAACAACTCCGTTCAACTTCAAACCCTGAACGGCGAGGATTTCCCCACGAGAACATCGGGCAACCGATGCAAAGAGTACAAGGTGTGATTTGTTCACGACCTTCACAAGTGGACCTCCACATTTTGGTACTGCCATGGGTCATTCGAACACAAAAAAGGTAGATATTGACCGTGTGCCCATGAACAAGAGTGGGTTCTCTGCCTCTTCGAGTTGTCCCAGATGGCCGCCATGTATGAGCCGCAAAAACGGCTCACGGTGATGAATGGACCTCACGTCGGGTCCATTAAGGCTAATGAGTGGTGAAAATGAGTTATCCCATGGACTAGCTCGTGGTTTTTTGATTAAAATGGCCAAGTGGCCTTTCCCCTCACTAAAAGAGGAGCCATTTATGGGCAATCGCGGAATTTATGTAGTTAGCCAAAAAGGAAGGAAAAAAAAAAGGGAATAAACCAGAAAAGAAAAGCAAAGAGAGAAGGGAAAAAAGACAAAAGAAAATCAGAAAAGAATTAAAATGAGTAGTGGTGGAGAAGAATTTTCCTCCTATCGAGTTGTAGACCATATTCGGTCACGATGAAGAAATCACGAAACCAAAAAAATGGGAGAAGAAGGAGGATGGTAAGGAGAAAAGAAAAAAGAATGGGGCGTTAAAAGCCCTTAAAAAAATAGTCAAAAGGGTCCAAAAGAAGTGGAAAAGAATCCGCATCAATCACTAAGTAAATTAGGAATTACCCCAAGCAAGGGGAATTCAATTTAGGTAGGTTAAATTAGATTTTTGCACCTTTGAAAATTAGCTAATAGCTCACTTATTGAGATCATGCACACACATGTGGCATGGAGTCAAAGTTTAGATTTAGATATTCCTTGGTTAGTGGGACACCCACTTGTATTAAATGCAAGGGTGGCTAGTGAATTATTGCTTTTTAGTTACTAGTTGTTTAGTGTGACCATTAATGTGCCCACCCAAATTGGCGGCTGTGAACGACGAAGGGAACGACCTTGGGAACAAAGAAACGAGCAAGGGTCTTGGGGTTACCCCCTTGGAGGGCGCTCATTCGAAGGGTGGGAGGTAGGAGTGAGAGAGGTGTGTGGTAGGAGCTAAGAAACCGAGAGAGGTGTGTGGAAGGAGAGAGAGACGTAGGGTTCAAATTTCCCCCTCCTGTGGGCTGGAATGTGATTCAATCGTTGCGAAAATAGGAGAGTAGATAGATTAGAAAGTTGGCTTTCCAACAAGCTCAAGAACACGCGGATCGGAGCTGTGACGACGAAGATACGGGCGGCGGAGTGAGGACGACCAGCTGGAGGATCGGTGGCGGATCTCATACGGCCTCAGGTTTTCCCTTGTCAGTAGCGGAGTTCTTGTCCAATCAGGCTAAGATTTGAGGAGTAGATAGATTAGAACGTTGGCTTTCCAACAAGCTCAAACACGTGCGGATCGGAGCTGTGACGACGAAGATACGGGCGGCAGAGTGAGGACGACCAGCTGGAGGATCGGTGGCGGATCTCATACGGCCTCAGGTTTTCCCTTGTCAGTAGCGGAGTTCTTGTGCAATCGGGCTAAGATTTTAGGAGTAGATAGATTAGAACGTTGGCTTTTCAACAAGCTCAAGAACACACAGATTGGAGCTGTGACGACGAAGATACGGGCGGCGGAGTGAGGACGACCAGCTGGAGGATCGGTGGCGGATCTCATACGGCCTCAGGTTTTCCCTTGTCAGTAGCGGAGTTCTTGTCCAATCGGGCTAAGATTTTAGGACTAGATAGATTAGAACGTTGGCTTTTCAACAAGCTCAAGAACACACAGATTGGAGCTGTGACGACGAAGATACGGGCGGCGGAGTGAGGACGACCAGCTGGAGGATCGGTGGCGGATCTCATACGGCCTCAGGTTTTCCCTTGTCAGTAGCGGAGTTCTTGTCCAATCGGGCTAAGATTTTAGGAGTAGATAGATTAGAACGTTGGCTTTTCAACAAGCTCAAGAACACACAGATTGGAGCTGTGACGACGAAGATACGGGCGGCGGAGTGAGGACGACCAGCTGGAGGATCGGTGGCGGATCTCATACGGCCTCAGGTTTTCCCTTGTCAGTAGCGGAGTTCTTGTCCAATCGGGCTAAGATTTTAGGAGTAGATAGATTAGAACGTTGGCTTTTCAACAAGCTCAAGAACACACAGATTGAAGCTGTGACGACGAAGATACGGGCGGCGGAGTGAGGACGACCAGCTGGAGGATCGGTGGCGGATCTCATACGGCCTCAGGTTTTCCCTTGTCAGTAGCGGAGTTCTTGTCCAATCGGGCTAAGATTTTAGGAGTAGATAGATTAGAACATTGGCTTTCCAACAAGCTCAAGAACGCGCGGATCGGAGCTGTGACGACGAAGATACGGGCTGCGGAGTGAAGAGCACCAACAAGAGGAGCAAGATCACGAGCTGAACAAGAGGAGCAAGATCAGGAGCTGACCAAGCAAGTCGAAGGCTAAGGATGGAGGGTGAACCGAATTAACTCAGGGAGCCCCTTTTCTTTTCTCCCTCGATTCTCTTCAATTCCATGTGTATGACTTGAACCCTAATTTTCTAAATACAAAAACCACGCGGAAGCGCTGCCAATTTTTCGGTAGAATTAGGGTTTGCTATATATTCAACTAAATAACCGATTAGAGCGCCATTAGTAAGTGAACACAACTGGAGGCTCACTCTTAGTAAGGCTGGGGTGGATTCTTGTGTGAATGAATGTGATACATGCATAGGAATGTGGTGCATGATCTTGAATAAAGTCATATGTTGAAGGTGCACTGTTGGTCGCTGGCTGGGAGGTCCAGGGTCGAGTCAAATGATCAATTGAAGGCTGCCATCGTGTTAAGCAAGAAAAACTAATAAGAATACAAAAAACAAACGTAAAAAACGGAGTCATAATCACGAAGATAATGAAGAATTAAACTTTTAACATAAAAAGAGGAGCCTGTCTGCTGGTTGCTGCTGTTAGGGTCGCACTTGGGCCTGGAATTGGTGGTTAAGGTGTGTAAGCCCAAAAATAAACCCCCTAAGAGAATCCATTTTTAAACCTACGAGGTCCTATTGTTACACCACTTACCATTCCGTATGCTTAACTGTAAACCCTAATTTCTACTGGATTTGGATCTTGGCATATCCATTTATATATTTAGAAATCAATAGTACTATTATCTTAATCCAGTTAAGTGAACTCGATTAACCCTCCTTGGTATTTAAAGGCTTAACTCTGGATAAATTAGATAGGTATGAATAGTTAATTAATTAATCGTTATCTAATTATTATGGCTATTAGTTATTATGATTATTATTACTTATTCTTTATTTATTTATTTATTTTAATTTTTTGTTGTTTTATTATTATTATTATTTTTTTATTTTATTTTTATTTTTAGTTTAGGTCAGCTGATCAGGCCTGATCCAGACCCTGGTTGGAGCAGCAACTTCGGCAGCCTTTATCTATTGATTCGGGACTCCGAATACCAAAAAATTTCCTCTTAAAATGATCACCAGCTCAATTCCAACTTGGTTAAAACACTAAATACCTAATTTGAGATTGATACCGGCCTCCACCAGCAGTCGCAGCAGACAGTCCCTGTGAGTCCCAGGTTTTGTTTTTTTTTTTAAAAACATCTTAACTTCCTAGGATTAACTCCGAATTGAGCGTTTTCAACTTCTAATCTTATTAGTTTTTCGTGCTCTTGACGATGGACTCCTCAGAATGTCCAACCAGACCTTGAGGACTGCCACATACAGACGGACAGCGGCGACCCAACAACCACAACAAGTATTCACAGCTTCCTCATGAGCTCACACATCATTCAATTGGGAACACCATTCACCAAATTCTCAACGATTCCAGCAAGCACCAACTTACAAGCATCAGCATTCTTGCATCGGCCAGCGAGCAATCATCACCAAGTTTTGGAACCCTAATGTCAAAAAAAAAATCCTCCAGCGCTTCCGCACAAGTTTAGAGATCCCACAAATTCAATCAACACAAGAAGGAAACCGCAACGACCGCATGCAGGTAGGAATTAGGGAAGGTAGCTTCACCCAGGAAATACTCCCTGGTCCGAGCGCCGCAGCCTCTTCTCGCCTGGATCCTCCAGCTCGAGTCTTCTCAGCTCGCGGCACCTTCACACCACCGCGCGCACACACGGCTCCACGATCACCAACGCCGACCTTCAATAGCGCCTCCACACCGAAGCTCCCACCGCAGGAGCACTCCAGCACGCTCTCTCAAAACCACAAAAAAAAAAAAAAAAAAACACGGCTCTCTCTCCCGTGCTCAGAGCCAGACCTCGTGATCACAATCACGGACCCTTGCGCGCACAGGTGCGCCCCTCGCCGAGCAGCCTTCCGGAACAGAGCCCAGCTCGTGCAAGCCCCAGCTCCGATCCCCGCGCACACACACAAAAACAGAAGAGTCCAGCTCTTCTCTCGCGCCGGAGCTCACCCTCCAGCTCCCCGAACACGAGACATCCTCGCGCAGGCAGGCGCAGACCCTCCTCGCGCGCAGCCGGTGCGCTCACCACAAAGACGAGAGACTCTCCTCGCACAGGAGCCTCGCACAGGAAAAACGAAGAAGAAAAAAAACAGAAGAGTCCAGCTCTTCTCTCGCGCCGGAGCTCCTCCTCCAGCTCCCCGAACACGAGACCTCCTTCACGCGCTCAGAGCGCGCCTCTCCCCACAGAGCTCTTCCAAGAAAGAAAAAAAAACAGAGAGGCCAGCTCTCCCTCGCGCCCAGGGCGCACACACCACCAACCACCAAACAAAACAAACCCAACCCCAAGAAAAAACGAGAGCTCCAGCCCTCTCTCCTGCTCGCAGGAGCTCCTCCTCGCTCCAAAAACGGCCCCCCGAAAATCCCGTGACCCCAGCTCTCTCGCCAGCGACTCAGCCTGGCTGGTTGTCCTTTTTTTCTTTTTTTTTCTTTTTCTTTTGGTCTTTCTCGTTTTTCTTCCCCGACAAGACTGGCTTAGTTTAAATGAGGCAGCCCATGACCTCTCACAGAAGTGCAGGATTGGCCACTTACAGCCGTTTTTGCATGTTTTTAGTTTATTACTAGCATTAACTCGCCGCTTTGCTCCTGACAAGCCTCCCTAAAATTAATTCCATGGTGGCAAGAATTGTCATGTGGCATGTGCATGGGGAAGCACACCCAACCACCTTCTTTTCTTTTCTTCCCCTTTTTTTCTTTTCCTTTTGATCTTTTAACGACCATTACCCTAGATCTACTACTATCTACTGATGATTTGCAATTTACTTATAACTTCAAAAACTAACCACATAGCTGGACTCCTAGCACCCTAATTAGTCTACACAAATTTTCCTAGCATTTTTGGAGTTCATTAAGTATTTTTTCCGAGTGGTCAACCCGTCGACTAACTAGTCAACCCCTAGAATTAAATAGTAATTCAACTCGGAAATTTCTAGAAATTTTACCACTACTTCTACCTGCTAGGAGACACTCTCTCAATTTTTTCCATAATTTTTGTCCCATTTCTCAATTTTTAGTCATTTTCCAAGGACCTTTTTTTTCCCTTTTTTATCTTTCTCTTCATTCCCACTCCACTTCCACTACACTTTCAAGCATATTAGTAGGGAAGAGGAAAAATACGAACCGTAGTGTGACATCATGGCACTAAGTTTATTACTCTAGGAATTTGACTCTAGTAGATGGATTGACTACTACTTTAACTAAAATTGGGTCAATACTATCAAAAACTCGAAAAAAACAAAGAAAAAAGAGTGAGGGCCTACTTTGGCCACTCACACATGGCGACCATCTGGGCCGACTCGTGAGAGGAGAGTGGACCTAGACCTCTTGCTCACTACGGCACACGGTAATGAGAAAAAATAAAGAGATGTAGAAAGACAATTATGGAATTTGGAAGAAAACTAGGAAGTTAGACAAAAGTGATGGGATTGAAGAAAAGCTAGGAAATTTCAATAGAGAAGGGGGAAAGAATGAGAGAAAAATAGGGAAAATAGAGACGGCATTCGACTAGAAAGAATTGAAAGATTAGCAGAATGGATGCACGTCCCAATTTTTGAGTTAAACCCATTCGCCCTGGACGGACCCAGGTTGAATCTACAGCCAAAAAAGATTTCAAAACCGCCTTCCGCCTTCATCGGAGTGAACTTGGACTACAGAGAGATAGAAGTTCCAATCTCTTTGGAAGGTAAGGAAAACAAGGAGAGAAAACTATATTTTTGATAAGAATTTGGGAGAAAGGAAAACACTTGTCTCTAGTGTAGTGATGAAACTAGTATGGTTGACCCATGGAGAAGAGATGACCGGCTGCAACTAGTGGTCAAAAGGCACTTAGTTGAATCGGAAGAGTCATGTCCTCCCCGTTGTGAGGCCAATTGTCACGAAGTGAGGTGGGCTAGTGATAGTGAATCCACTCTATCATGTCCGGTATTCCTTGCAACGACTCCCAGCCGTGCGCGTTGGAAATGATTCACCATTCAGGGTTTCGAGTTGGACCGAGTTGTTGGGAAACACCTTGGTAACGAGATAGGGGCCCAACCACAACGCATCAAACTTCCCAGGGAATTCTAGCCTTCTCGCATCTTGAAGCAAAACCAACATCCCTGGCGACAATGTCCGCTTCTTGTGGCGTTTATCAAACGCAATTTTCCGGCGCCTCTGGACAACCTCAATGTGTTGTGCGCTCAGTCTACGATCCTCATCCAATTTCTCCAACCGTTCCAATCGATGGATCAGGGACTGCTTGGTGGTCAATCGAGTGTCTATCGCTATTCGAAGTGATGGCACTTCAAACTCTATGGGGAGTACAGCCTCTACACCATAGACTAATGAAAACGGAGTGGCTTGGGTGGTCACCTTGTACGTTGTTCGGTAAGCCCACAACGCAGCGGGGAGTTTAACATCCCAATCTCTCTTCGAGTCTACGACCGTTTTCCTCAGGATCGTGGCCAAGGTTTGATTGACCCTCTCAGTGTGCCCGTTTGTCTGAGGGTGATAGGGTGTAGTTTTACGGTGGTCAATTTGAAACCGATTGGTTAAGTCCTCAACCACCTCATTGAGGAAATGTTTGCCTCGATCACTAATGAGGATTTTAGGGCATCCAAACCGGGTTATCACTTGCTCAAACAAAAACGTAGCACCACTCTTGGCATCATTTGATTTTACCGCTTTGGCTTCTGCCCATTTGGTGAGATACTCTGTCGCCACCACTATGTGCTTCATCCCTCTACTCGAATGGGGATGAATCTCTCCGATGTAATCCACTCCCCACTTCTCGAAGGGGACGAGGGGAAGAGAGACATGAAGTGGCAGCTCTATGCGTAGATCATTTCTAGCATAACGTTGACAAGCATCACAACGTCGAGTGTAACCATGGGCATCCCGAAACATGGAAGGCCAATAGTAACCAGCGCGTAAGGCCTTCTGGCCTGTTAAGGTACCAGAAAAATGCCCCCCGCATGCACTATCATGACAAGAAGCCAAGATAGCTGGAATCTCCATGGCCTCTACACACCTACGCAAAACGCCATCAATGCCTCGGCGATAGAGACGGCCACCTACAAGGGCGAAGTGGCGGCTATTAATGCGCACCTTCCGTCGATCGTTTTTCCCCAAGTTGTCCGGCATTTGTTGGGTTTTGAGGAACTCCGCAATGTTTTGGTACCAAATAGGAGAAGAAGAGACCAGGAAGAGGTTCTCATCTACCAAGCTATCATCGATGGGCGTGGTAATTGGATCTCCAGATAGTCTAGATAGGTGATCCGCTTGCAAGTGTTTCCTACCCGGTTTGTATTGCACGGTATAATCAAACTCCTCCAAGAGGAGTACCCATCGAGCAATCCTACCGCTAAGGTCGGCTTTGTTCACCAAGTATTTGATGGCCATGTGGTCTACGAAGAAGACCACCCGATTTAGCAATAGATAGTGGCGAAATTTCTTCAAAGAGAACACCATGGCTAGACATTCTCGTTCCGTGGTGGTGTAATTTTTTTCTGCCGGGTTTAACTGGCGACTAGCAAAGGCCACGGGGTAGTCCTTCTCCTTCTCTCCAGTTGGTTGGCATAATGCACTCCCTACCGCCATAGAGGAGGCATCGCAATAAACATGGAAGGGCAGGTTCCAGTTTGGAGGTTTTAACACTGGAAAGGTGCTAAGCTTGGTCTTAAGGATATCAAATGCCCCTTGGCACTCTGGAGTCCATTCAAACTTTACCGCCTTTTGTTGCAACCGATTAATGGGTAATGAAATTGTCGCATAGTCAGGAATTAATTCCCGATACCATCCCATGTGACCAAGAGTCCTTTGGACTCCTTTAACATCTGTGGGTGGAGGCAGTTCAACTATCACCTTGACCTTCTCCGGATCTGGTTCCCAACCATGTTTGGAGACCACATAACCCAACAAGACACCCCTCTCAACGGCTAAAAAGATCTTGTCTGGATTAAGGGCGATGCCCGTCCTCCTACACCGCTCGAAGCTTCCTCGAACACATGCCAAATGTTCCTCAATTGATGATTGGGTACTAAAATCATCTATAAACACTGTCATAGATGTGTGTAGGAGATCAGAGAAGGCATGGGTCATAGCCCGCTGGAAGGCGGATGGTGCATTACACAATCCAAATGGCATGACTACATAGATAAAGGTGCCCCAAGGAGTGGTAAAGGCTGTTTTGTGGTAGTCATCGGGGTGTATGGATATTTGGTTATAGCCAGAATAACCATCCATGAAGGTGTAAAGTGCATGACCAGCCACTTCTTCCAAAATGGTGTTAATGAAAGGAAGAGGGAAGTGGTCATTTTGCGTGGCTTGGTTAAGTTTGCGATAGTCTATGCAAACTCTCAACTTTCCGTTTTTCTTCTTGACTATCACCATGGGGGAAACCCAGTCGGTAATCTCTACTGGGCGGATAAATCCAGCCTGAAGGAGTTTCTCCAATTCCGCCTTAACTATAAGTTGGAGTTGTGGATTCATTCGGCGCTCTTTCTGGCGAACGGCCACTGAGCCTGGAATTAAGGGAATTCGATGTTGCACCACTTCTGGAGGGATGCCTCTGAGTTCTCTATAAGACCATGCGAACACATCGCGATACTCCATGACTAGGGCTCTAAAGGGCTCTAATCCTTCCCTTGTGAGTTGGCTCCCAACCTTTATCATTCGCGGCCCTTCTCCCTCAAACGATACATCTATCTCTTGCCAATCTTTTGGACTCGCATGAGGTTGTTCCGTTGGTCCCTTGTACCAGTCATGGGGGATTGGTGGATAGATGGGTAGATCACTTCCCACTTGTATTCCTGATGAAGTGGATTTGAAGTGCAACGGAGAAATGAGGGCTTCTTCATCCAAGATAGGATCTACATTGGACAATTGTGTGCCATCTAAGGTGACACCACAAACATCCTCGTAACGTAGGTCATCTACGAGAATGGCTAAGTCAATGTCCTTGAGAGGATCACCACTAAGTTCTTCCATGAAAAACGTATCCATGGATCGGTCAGACTCAGTGTGCGGGTGCTCAGCCAACCAAGTAGAGAATTCTCCATCATCCTCCCATTCGTATAGACTAGGCCCCAAGCAACTCAATGAGGGAGGAGTGGTGGTTTTTGTTACTTTTGGAAGCGCGAACTTGACCCCCTTGATTGTCTTCCTAGCACCGCGGGGCACGTGGTCTTCATCCTCCGATGATGAGCTAGAAGATCCTAAGGTCTTAGGGAAGCTAGGTTGAATATAAACCTTGGTTAGATTCGACCCCACACCATAGGTGATGTGAGGTTTTTCGCCACTCCAATCTACCTTAGCATTGGCTGCCCTCAACCACGGTCTCCCTAGAAGCAAGGGAAAGGAATTTTTGTTCGAGTGCATTCAAAGCACTTGGAAGGTGATCGTGTAGTCCTCCCCTCCTGTGTTCATCTTACACCCAGAAATTTGGCCTATTGGTGCTTCTGGAATCTGGTTGGCCATGTTGATCACATAAGGTGAGGGCTCTGTGATCTCTAGCCCTAATTGTTCCATGGTGTGAAGAGGCATGATGTTCACACCACTACCACCATCCACCAATACTTTAGGCAACACCTTATCCACTATAGTGGCCTCAATTTCTACCGCACGAACCTCAAATGCTTTTTTAGAAGGCTTCCTAGAAGAGCTCATTCTAGCAGCTAAATTGGCCTTGACCTTTACCCTTTTGGCTAGGGGAATCTTCTTCTTCAATTCCTTTCGTACCAAGGGAGCCAAGTGGATGAGTTGGGCAATGGTAATGTTGGCATTCAACCTATTCAAGTCCTCCCAAAGATCATACGGTCTAAACGTGGGGGTGGATGAAGGGTTTTTAATCCCCATTTCTTGAATGGGAATTGTTGGACCCTCCCAGGTTGGCTCGGGTGTGTGGGGATTCTGGGGTTTTTCACCTCCTTCAGAAGGGGTGGAATCTAACATCAATGGATTTACCGGAGGCACCTTCTGGTTGGCCTCCTTTGTGGACTTCAAGGCTTCATGAACTACATCATTAAGTTCTGATAAGTGTGGTGAATCCTCGAAGCTAGCATCTGATTCCTGAGCTACGAAGGGTTGGTTGGCCTTTTGGGCTCGTGTCAATACCGCATTTACGGGAAGTGAAAGGTGAGCCACTTGATGTGGAATGACAGGTTCATGCGATACAAAATGGGATTGAGAAGAGGTAGAACTCTGAGGAGCTCCTTGAGACCCGAGTTCTGTCAATGTGACGGTGGTAGAGGAAGATGAAGAAGAAGGAGATGCAAATCGGGCATCTTGGTTAGGTGCCTGGTTTTGGCCAAAAGGCACAAAACCGTGTTGGGTTTGTAAGCCTTGGGGAGGTTGGTGGTTTTGACGATGATTATTATAATCATAGTACATGTTGGGAGGATGGAGACTATTGTCATTCGAAGAGTTTCGAGCCCCTCTCTGGTTATCCATGGCTTGTTGGGCAAAATTCCCTCTCATTGGCCTCATAGGAATGACTTTGTCCTTCTCCCTACATCTAATTGTGGGATGATTACCACCGCAATTCCCACACACTACCCCATTTTCTAACCAACAACTCCCAGGTGGATGTCTTCTTCCACAGGATTGGCAGATCTCCCAACGAGGCTGGGACCTCAGACCTTGACCACGGTTAGGTGGTTGATTCCGGTGTGGGGGTTGATAGACGTTTGAATGGTGTGGGAAGGTGGTACAAAACTGCATGGTGTGACCATTCTCGCCGCATGAAGTGCACCACATACCAGAAGAATGCCTACCTGACTCTATCTGAGGAGGTGGGGCATTAGGGTTCTGGTTCCTGAGTAGAAGAGCCATCTGATCTGTCATTGCCCTCAATTGTTGTTGGAGTTGGTCTTGGAACCCTTGCTGAGCGTCGTGGATCTCCTTCTTCATCTCGTGACGCCAAGTGGGTCCATATGTAAGAGCGGGTAGAGGAACGGGGGGCCTGACATTAAGAGGAATAGTATTCACCACAGGTGGAGAATACACTGTTGGGCCAGGTGGAGGTTCAACTGAGTCTGACTTCTCCCGGGCATGGATGGGAATAAAGCTAGGAATGCTCTCATTCTCCTTCCTCCATAGTTTCTCGTGTTCTGTTGCCACCGCTGCCACGGTCCTAGCTGCCTCCTTAGCTTCCTCTAAGGTGGTGGGCCTTGTCTGGAGGATTTCCCGTATCGTTTTCTCTAGATAAAACCCCTGAAGGAAAAAGTGTCTCAAGGTATCATCCGTGAGCAAATCACCCACGAACCGGGTGACAACTTGTTCAAACCTACGGATGTAGGATGAAATATCCTCATCCTTCCCTTGTCTAAAGCTTGCCAAGGCTGTCAAGGCTGCACTCTGGCCTACTTCGGGTCTGTATTGTTCCAAGAATGACCTCATGAGGCCATCCCAATCACGGAAGGTGGATGCCGCATGATTGCGGTACCATTCGTAAGCCGATTCCTTGAGTGTGGTTGGAAACCACACCAAGTAGTAACGGTTGTCGGTTATCAAACACGTAGTCAATAACTCTATAAACCGCTCCACATGCATCGAGGGATCCTCATCCCTAGTTCCCTTGAAACTAGGAAGATTTGGGGGCATAGGGGCAGCTTGAAGCCCTTCAGGAACTACAATAGGCAAACCCCTTGGTTGAACCAAGGGGTTTAGGGGTGGGTTGACAATTGGATCTTCCATGTCACCAGGACTAGGAAGAGGGGAAGAGTGAGGAGAGGAGGAAGACCTAAAGCTTGATTCCTCAACGGTTGTACGGTCTTTTGGGCCTCCCGAGTTGGTTCTTGTACTAGGACCTCCTTCTAATGTCTCAGGATTGGGAAATGAAGTTGGAGTAGTAGAAATTAGGGGAAGGGGAAGCGGTCTATAACATCTTCCAGATCGAGTCACAGGGCTCATCTAACGATTAAGTTGCCGTTCTTAGTTTTCTAGACCTATGTGAAGACATTTCGTAAACACCAATAATTGACTTACAATGATTCCAAGTTTCTCCCAAACTCCCCCGTGCTGGGAAGTAAACAAAACAGAAGGTTACATGTGGGGCTAACCTCCGGACGAGGTACACCCACTATGCCCCATACGATACAGACTCTTAGTTGGGCTGACCACCTACTTGGAGGTTTCTCCTCGGTATCAAGGTATCCCCAAATTCTCTCCAAGGGATGGCATCACCAACTTAAGAGAAACGACACCAACATGTACGAAAAATCCTTCATTGGTTCATCACAATTTGTTCATTAAGAAGGGGAGAACGTACCTGGCTGCAATTTCACCATCCCTGTTCGATCCCTAAGCGAATCTAAGTGCCTAGTGTAGGGTTTGGTGTAGTGAGGAAGGTTCGTGTACTCACCTTATGCCGTGCTCCTTCCTCACGACCCCTTCAACATGCATATCATTCCATGTATGCAACATTCATCCCATTCAACAACCAAGGCTATTGATAGCACGCAAGTTGCTCTTACCTTGGTGGTAGATCAAGTTCGGGGGGGAAGGGAAGGGCGCCCTTGTCCCATGCCCGGGCACATGCACCTTCCCTCTTTGGCTTAGAAGCTCACTGATTACTTTCAAGCAATCGTGGGAGGGCCTCAACCTTTCACCCCTAAGCCCCCTAACTCAACCAAAGCACAAGAGTTAGAAGGTGGTCCGCCTAACACAATGTGCTTGTGTTAGGAGGTCGGGAATTCCACACACCCTTCTAACTCCCCACCTCCATTACAACTTGGACAAAACACTTCATACAAGGATATATGCACAAAAGTAGTTCAGCAACTTACCTCAAGCAATAGCGCACTCCACTCCCCATATGTGGCAAAAACCACTCCATTCACGGTTTAGGTCAGAAATAGACCATTCAGAACCCTAGAAACCCTAAATTTAGCAATCCAGCAGTAAGACAAACACCTTCCAAGCAATGAACCAAACAAAAGCTCCTCCCGGCGGACGCACCAAATGTAAGCCCAAAAATAAACCCCCTAAGAGAATCCATTTTTAAACCTACGAGGTCCTATTGTTACACCACTTACCATTCCTTATGCTTAACTGTAAACCCTAATTTCTACTGGATTTGGATCTTGGCATATCCATTTATATATTTAGAAATCAATAGTACTATTATCTTAATCCAGTTAAGTGAACTCGATTAACCCTCCTTGGTATTTAAAGGCTTAACTCTGGATAAATTAGATAGGTATGAATAGTTAATTAATTAATCGTTATCTAATTATTATGGCTATTAGTTATTATGATTATTATTACTTATTCTTTATTTATTTATTTATTTTAATTTTTTGTTGTTTTATTATTATTATTATTTTTTTATTTTTTTTTTATTTTTAGTTTAGGTCAGCTGATCAGGCCTGATCCAGACCCTGGTTGGAGCAGCAACTTCGGCAGCCTTTATCTATTGATTCGGGACTCCGAATACCAAAAAATTTCCTCTTAAAATGATCACCAGCTCAATTCCAACTTGGTTAAAACACTAAATACCTAATTTGAGATTGATACCGGCCTCCACCAGCAGTCGCAGCAGACAGTCCCTGTGAGTCCCAGGTTTTGTTTTTTTTTTTAAAAACATCTTAACTTCCTAGGATTAACTCCGAATTGAGCGTTTTCAACTTCTAATCTTATTAGTTTTTCGTGCTCTTGACGATGGACTCCTCAGAATGTCCAACCAGACCTTGAGGACTGCCACATACAGACGGACAGCGGCGACCCAACAACCACAACAAGTATTCACAGCTTCCTCATGAGCTCACACATCATTCAATTGGGAACACCATTCACCAAATTCTCAACGATTCCAGCAAGCACCAACTTACAAGCATCAGCATTCTTGCATCGGCCAGCGAGCAATCATCACCAAGTTTTGGAACCCTAATGTCAAAAAAAAAATCCTCCAGCGCTTCCGCACAAGTTTAGAGATCCCACAAATTCAATCAACACAAGAAGGAAACCGCAACGACCGCATGCAGGTAGGAATTAGGGAAGGTAGCTTCACCCAGGAAATACTCCCTGGTCCGAGCGCCGCAGCCTCTTCTCGCCTGGATCCTCCAGCTCGAGTCTTCTCAGCTCGCGGCACCTTCACACCACCGCGCGCACACACGGCTCCACGATCACCAACGCCGACCTTCAATAGCGCCTCCACACCGAAGCTCCCACCGCAGGAGCACTCCAGCACGCTCTCTCAAAACCACAAAAAAAAAAAAAAAAAAACACGGCTCTCTCTCCCGTGCTCAGAGCCAGACCTCGTGATCACAATCACGGACCCTTGCGCGCACAGGTGCGCCCCTCGCCGAGCAGCCTTCCGGAACAGAGCCCAGCTCGTGCAAGCCCCAGCTCCGATCCCCGCGCACACACACAAAAACAGAAGAGTCCAGCTCTTCTCTCGCGCCGGAGCTCACCCTCCAGCTCCCCGAACACGAGACATCCTCGCGCAGGCAGGCGCAGACCCTCCTCGCGCGCAGCCGGTGCGCTCACCACAAAGACGAGAGACTCTCCTCGCACAGGAGCCTCGCACAGGAAAAACGAAGAAGAAAAAAAACAGAAGAGTCCAGCTCTTCTCTCGCGCCGGAGCTCCTCCTCCAGCTCCCCGAACACGAGACCTCCTTCACGCGCTCAGAGCGCGCCTCTCCCCACAGAGCTCTTCCAAGAAAGAAAAAAAAACAGAGAGGCCAGCTCTCCCTCGCGCCCAGGGCGCACACACCACCAACCACCAAACAAAACAAACCCAACCCCAAGAAAAAACGAGAGCTCCAGCCCTCTCTCCTGCTCGCAGGAGCTCCTCCTCGCTCCAAAAACGGCCCCCCGAAAATCCCGTGACCCCAGCTCTCTCGCCAGCGACTCAGCCTGGCTGGTTGTCCTTTTTTTCTTTTTTTTTCTTTTTCTTTTGGTCTTTCTCGTTTTTCTTCCCCGACAAGACTGGCTTAGTTTAAATGAGGCAGCCCATGACCTCTCACAGAAGTGCAGGATTGGCCACTTACAGCCGTTTTTGCATGTTTTTAGTTTATTACTAGCATTAACTCGCCGCTTTGCTCCTGACAAGCCTCCCTAAAATTAATTCCATGGTGGCAAGAATTGTCATGTGGCATGTGCATGGGGAAGCACACCCAACCACCTTCTTTTCTTTTCTTCCCCTTTTTTTCTTTTCCTTTTGATCTTTTAACGACCATTACCCTAGATCTACTACTATCTACTGATGATTTGCAATTTACTTATAACTTCAAAAACTAACCACATAGCTGGACTCCTAGCACCCTAATTAGTCTACACAAATTTTCCTAGCATTTTTGGAGTTCATTAAGTATTTTTTCCGAGTGGTCAACCCGTCGACTAACTAGTCAACCCCTAGAATTAAATAGTAATTCAACTCGGAAATTTCTAGAAATTTTACCACTACTTCTACCTGCTAGGAGACACTCTCTCAATTTTTTCCATAATTTTTGTCCCATTTCTCAATTTTTAGTCATTTTCCAAGGACCTTTTTTTTCCCTTTTTTATCTTTCTCTTCATTCCCACTCCACTTCCACTACACTTTCAAGCATATTAGTAGGGAAGAGGAAAAATACGAACCGTAGTGTGACATCATGGCACTAAGTTTATTACTCTAGGAATTTGACTCTAGTAGATGGATTGACTACTACTTTAACTAAAATTGGGTCAATACTATCAAAAACTCGAAAAAAACAAAGAAAAAAGAGTGAGGGCCCACTTTGGCCACTCACAAGGTGCTAATCAAGTTCACAAGGCAAAATTGAACCTAATGGAGCTTTAAAACATTGGAAACAAAGCTTTGAGGCGGAATTTACGCTTGTCTAAAGGTTGGATTCAACCTAAGGCTCAATTCAGCCATCACATCACTAATTATTAACGAACCCTCTTAAGTGACCACGCCTTGGGTCATCATGCTTGTATGAATGGTTAAAGTATGTTTGCACAAGGGGCTGCATCCCATATGTAGGATCTTGTGTTCAAGATAAGCCACCCCATTAGGGGGCGGTTTATTTGGCTCACATGGAGGCTTAAGAGCTGAAACTCCTTAAGACTTAAGTTAACTTGTGTATCTGATTTTTGAGACTAACCCTCGTTTCAAGAACGTGATTACGTGGATTTAGTGGACGGACGTGAAACTGGAGCAATTTTGCATGAGGTAAGAATTTGAATTCTTAAAGACTGTAATTAAAGAACCAATGCAATGAGACTTAATGGAAACTTCCATTAGCCCAGTGTGGCAAGTGTTTAAGAATTAGTGGCATAAGCACAATCTTAAAAGGACTAATGTACCTTCTTAAGGCACGAGAGATCCTTGGGGTTTAGATTTTGTTTGTGGATCCCTTAAGAGTGATGCTAACAACCCTAATTTCCTAAAGATAGATAGATAACTTTAAGAATTAACCAAAAATATAGCTTTAATGACACAATTAATCTCCAATTACTTAAAACTAGGCATATGATCATTCCCGTAACGAATCCTATGAGGTATGGATACACTTGGATGTTTTATTAGAGTGGTGAAAAACCACTCTACAAGCTGCGTCAACGTCCAGGTTGTAAGAATCCCTTGAAACTTCTAGATTACGATAGAATGCGCCATGTATAAGTGGACTATCTTCCTCACCAATTGAATGGCAATGTCATTTTTGAGCTTCCTCCTGCACAACCGTCGGCGTCATCTACTCAAGCAAAGCTCATGCATGGCATAGACAAGAGATACGATGGACACGTGTGGACGAAGACTATCACAACGAATATCATCAATGACGACGGACTACATTTTCGGACTTCCAAGTGTGTCGGGCACCTACGATGCGACAATCTTGATTGTTAATTCCTTCGAAGAGACCATCGAACCGCACCGTTTAATGTTACAGAATTCGAAGGAGTTAGGCCGCATCCATTCACTCCAGGTCAGGTACCTCCCCTGGGCTCGACATTGGTCTACAAAATATGTCACATGCCTCCCTCATGTCTTGCATCATGCCTTGCTATAGTTTATTATGTTTCGAGCAAGCACAATATTACACGTACTTGTATTCATCCAGGGTCACACGACCATCCCGTAAGAGTAGGGGATTATCGAGACGTCAAGGAGCGTATCAACTCCTTAATTAGTGATCAAATTCAAAGAACCCCTCTTGCCACTAAAAGTTCAATAGTTTTAGAGGCGAGTAGGGACCTTGTGGGAGAGTTCTTGCTGCGCGAAGAGGACGATCCAGAGAGACAACTTAGTTTTGAAGAGTTAGTTCCAATGTTAGATAAGTGCAAGGACATGGGATCTCCAAGTATTCGTAACAAAGTGGTCTCATTCCGATACCTTAAGAAGTATGGCGTATTAGACAAGATCACGAGGTTACGGGGACTTAGCAATTCGGCATTTGTTCATAAGAACATGTTTCCAGGACAAGGTGATGATTCAGAAAAGGTATTTGTCTTCAAGATGTCCGAAGTTGGACCGAGTTCTGACGTGGATTTGGTTAAGTGTATGCAAAAAGGCGGTGACCTGGAACACGCATGGTTGATGTTTGATCATGTTAAACATGTGAAGCAGTGGACAACTATGGCATGCCATGTGTATAACGCCACCTACCGTCGTGTCATGAGCATTGCATGCTGTGATATGGAGTCGGAGGATGCGACAGCGCAGATGTTATTCTGGAAAAATCTCAACGCTATAATGGCTCGACATGGACTTCGTCACCACAATTCAAAGGTTTCATGGCAGACAGTGTCCAAGCTAATTGGATTGTTGTTCGGATTATTTATGGTAGCGGCAACAAGGACGAAGTGATGGTCGATAAAGAACGCACGTGCCAATTCCACTGGGCACAATCAATGGTGAAGCATTCTGACAAGTTCATCACGGAAGGACCTTTACGAGAGCAACACAAGGCACTGTGCCACCAGTACAGGAAGGCAAGCACAATGGAGGAGGCTGATAGATTATACCAATCTATTCGTGCATGGTGGGCTTCGTCGGGAGCAGTCTCGGAAAACGAGTTTCAACACCTTGATCTATGGTTGGCATTCTCGCACTTCCGTTATCGACAGTGGGATGGATTGATGCACTAGTACAAAAGTGGGAAAAAAAAACCGCACTGGATTCACCACTTCGGTTCTTTTGACCACGTTTTTGGTAGGTGGAAATCGAGTGCCAAAATTTAGGATTTCTTGTGACAATGGATTGGATATTTCCATTGTCGCATAATTTATTGCGCATTCTTGACTTATAATTTTATTTTTGTTGGAGGTAATAATTGATAAATATGAAACAAGTATCTAGCAATTGGTTCTGAATATGTTGTAAAGCGTGTTACATTGTCATATTGGAGGCATATTATTGCATGTGAGCATATTCTAACAACATGCATATGAATGACATATTGTACATGCATCTATTTAATAACTTCAATGGCTGTACGTTGTCATTAAAAATTCATTGCAGTGAGACAACTTTATAAGATTTAAGCTATATCACATGAAATCCATATGAAACAATCATCTCAAATTGCATTTTAATCTCAAATTGATTGTCATGTAAGAACCATATATATTGCTACTTAATTGGATTCATTGTCAAAGAGAACTTCAGTGCCACTCGTTTTCTAGTGCCACTTGTTTTCCAGCACCTCTCGTTTTCTAGTATCACTCACAGGGTCATAGTCCAGTGTTGCTTGTTTTTTAGTGCCTCTCAAAATCCAAGGTCGCTTGTTTTCTAGTGCCACTTAAGATCTAGTGCCACTCAAGATCTAGTGCCACTCAAGATCTAGTGCCACTCAAGATCTAGTGCCACTCAAAATCTAGTGCCACTCACAATCCAATGCCACTCTTTTTTTAGCGGCACCCAAAATCTAGTACTCCTCGTTTTCTAGTGCCACTTAAAATCCAGTGTACAAGACATTTGCAATATTCAACATTTATTTTTCAACAAATTGATCATCATCCACATTCAACTTTTCAAAATGTTAGGACGTCCAATATGAGTCATCATACCATCAATCAATCAACCTTACACAAAGTCATTAACGATAGCATATTAAATGGCTTACGTTGTACAACATGTTACGTTGTTGTATTGGAGGCATATAGTATTATTGCATGTGAGCACCTAATTAACAACATGCATATGAGTGACTTGCGCATGCATCTAATAATTAATAATTGATATCGTAACTTCAATGCATGTTGTCATTCAAAATTCACTGCAGTCGGACAACTAAGATTCAAGTGTCACATGGAATCCATATGAAATCATCCTCTCAAATTGCATTTTCATCCCAAATCATTGACTGTAATGTGGGAATCATTGCTACTTGGATCCATTGTCAAGCAAAACTTCAATGCCACTTGTTTTATATTGTCACACGTATTCTAGTGCCTCTCGCTTTCCTGTATCGCTAAACGTCCAATGTTGATTGTTTTCCAATGCCGCTCAAAATCCAAGGTTGCTCATATTCTATTGCCACTAAAAATCTAGTGCCACTCATAATCCAATGCCACTCAAAATTCAATGGCAATGGAATTCCACTGCTACTCATTTATGAGCGGCATCCAAAATCCAGTATTGCTCGTTCTCTAGTACCCCCCTTCTTGTTTGTATAGAGTTGCGGTTGTTTTGTCCACGCTGTCGGAACAGTGCTGAACTGTTTCTAAACGGGTTGTCCCAGATTTTAGGCCATAACTCCCCCATTGTTGGGATTGTTTGGACTTGTAAGATACCGTTGGAAGCGTCTTAAAAACGCGCTTTCAACCGTATATTACACGTCCAAAAAATTCCCAAAATGAGGGACTTATGGCCAATAAACCGGGACAACTCATTTTAGGAACAATTCAGCACTTTTTCGATAGCGTGGTCAAAAGAACCGCAACTCGAATTCTAGTGCGGTTTTTTTTGCCACTTCTGTGTTAGTGATAGGGCTTCATAGATTCACATTCTAGATAAGATAGGAAAGACGCGTGACAAGTTCTTACACTTGAGATACACAAGAACGGCCCTAATTTGGATAGAAGAGTACCTCTCTACCAACCAAATGAACTCATTGCGCATTGTCTTGGAGCAACTTATTAACAACTTGCAATAGGCAACCTCCAAGATGACTCCCTTGGGTTGGATTGGAAACTGTGACCAAAGCAGCAAGGTGAACTCAGAAGTAGATCCAATAAATTATACGTTTTGTTGAATGGCACCTGTCTATGATAACCATTCAAGTACTTGAAAATTTCTGCAAAGTCTATCCCGAGATTATGAGGATCGCAGTTGAGAAGTCCAAAGTCTATGTAGATGGACGTTGTCCGAGGATTGTAATTCCTAGTCCCTAAATGATAGATCAATAGTCGGTAGTCGAGTAGAACAAGAGACAAACAAAATTATTCACAGGAAGTGAAGAGCTGTAGTACTACCTTCCGTAATACCATGATGCATTTACAGTGTGTCTTGAGCCCCACCAACCCATAAGCAACGTTGCACCTAACATCCTACATGACCCAACAGTTAGCAAACTGTTCAATAATAAGATATCAATGCGAGTCACCAAGATCGATCTAAGCAACTCAATTACTTCCAAATTTTGTGCAAATCCCATATTTTAAACCTCATCAACTCAAACCTTCAACTCCACCAAAACATCCACTTGAAACCAAGAGTATGCAATTGTTAGATAATGAGAACTCAAAAATCTCTAAATTTCTATATATAATATCTTACACTTGAACTAACCTGCTTTCCAACTTCAGCGGCGTTCGCCAAAGCAGAGATGATTGGGCTATCGATGTTGGTACCATACAGAATGGCCTTCATTGTTGCCACATGTCATTCCAAGAAAACTTTCAGGAATTCAACACCAGATTGAAACCCAACCCCTTCTTTAATTAGCTCACGAAAGCAACGGATGAATTGGTACCTTTGGGTCATTGGCCGTTGCTTCTACAAAGTGCTCGATATTTCTCACAAAATTGTGGTAAGCATGATGAAGAAGAATATCCCTTTCTTTATGACTTCGAAAACATTAGCCTCCGAACAAGGGTAAAATAGATGATGAAACCAAGAAATTAAGATTTGACAACAATAAAGAAGAATTTTTGAAGTAGACTTAACCCTTGTAATCGAGGATGGATCTTTGCCGTCTATGGCATGTAAACAAGCAACGAGTTCACCTCAAGCTTGAATGGTAATGAATCCAGCTCTGTTCATAGAAACAAGTCAAGGTATCATTATCAACGAGTTTATGTCAAGAC
The DNA here is from genome assembly GCA_963971425.1 of Bryoerythrophyllum caledonicum. NCBI lineage: Eukaryota > Viridiplantae > Streptophyta > Bryopsida > Pottiales > Pottiaceae > Bryoerythrophyllum > Bryoerythrophyllum caledonicum. The sequence continues at coordinate 29,574,864 of OZ020517.1, read as the reverse complement.
ACTTGTAAAGTCACCCAAAGTATCAATAAGATATCCCTCATTTGATTTCTAATACTACTCTTAAAAGCAATTAGATTGATGAAAAACCTTGGTGTGGAATCCTTATTAAGTGTGGAAGAATTAGGTGGTGTCTAAACTTTAGTTAGAACTACTTTTAGCCTCTTGTGAGAAGGAACAAGGAGAGGTCATGAATCTTAGCGGCCTTTTTCCCTCTTTGAGTTGATTAAAGATTAACTCAGACCTATTTGAATGGTTAAAAATGAGAAAAGAGGTTCAAAATCATGGTGTCAGCTTTGTCTTACATTACATATATATAACTCTAATGCCTTGGTAAAGATCTATTGAATTATGATTAATCAGAGCTAAGTATTACCCATCAATCTAGCATTGTGGACGTAAGTGCTCAAGGATAGCATTCTCACCTCCCAAGGCCATGGGCCCATAGATAGTGTAGACGTCATCTTGATAACTAAGGCCCAACTCCAATGTCAACCGCTGAACCACTTCAAGAGGCATGTCGTAGTCCACTTCCAGCCGCACAAAAGGAGCCAACCAAAGCTCCCTCATCTGGTTCAAATGTGTTCAATATTTATGGAATCATGTGCAAAAGTGCAATTGTAATGAAAAAAAAACCTGATACATTTGTTCAAATCCTCTTCTGTGATCATTTCCAAGAGGTCTTCCACTTCCTCCTTGTTCCGAGCAACATCTACATTTCAAGTGGTTAGGAACATGTGTACTGCAGACTTAATTTCCATCCCATCAAAAAGGAGATCAAAATTGTTGGTAATGATTGCTTCCACCGACACAAATGTATTCCTGTTGTACTTGGAAAACACAACATGCAATGCGCACAATCTATGCACGTCCCTATATGAAAGAATAAAACTCTTGTAGGAATATAACTGAAAATAAGAAACATAATTATACGTCTTAGTGAGAGCCAAGCTCTTCCATATATAGCTCCAATCCGGGCATGTATCAACTGGAGGTATTGGTTTCAAGTGCCCCTCATCAACGTCATCATTGTGACGTGTGAAAATCTCATGATCGTATGATTTTGTGCAAATTAAATTATTTTATGTAATTTGAATTCTTTTTTTCCTGAATATTTTAAAAGTTTGCCGTGGTTTAAGACAATTTGGATCACTTCTGAACTGCGGAATGAGCTGTCTCCGCCCAGCATCTATATTCACAACTTTTGTACGTAGAAACAAAAGTGTATTTATTTTGTTGTGGGATCAAATTTGGGAAAGGTCAAGCGCATAAACTTAGTAGTTAACAGCGTAGAATGAATCCAAACATTATCCATTTGTCAATGCGGTGAACATCCATGCGACAACGATATTGGTGCAATAGAACCGACAAATCCTATCAACTCCAACCATGAATCGTGATAACGCACAACACATGCCTTAAAAGAAGGAGTGTTACTTACAAGTAAATGAAGCGCCTCCATCTCAGAAACGTTGATGTTGTACTCCTGAAAACATCCAAGAAATTGGTTAATTCTCTACCTTAAACTTAGTCCATCAAACCTCTTCAATGCAATGACAACGTTCTAAAGAAAAGCAAGGGTATTGAGCACCATATCAAATCCAAGAATGATGAGCATCAAATTCAACGACGTCACCACAAGTAACACAATCTCTCTGCATGAGAAATAAAACCCTCCAAAGTTAAGATCACGCACCTGGCAAAGTGATGCAAAGATTCCAAATATTTTTTACCTCTTTTCTCATAACTAAAACCAGCCCTAAATACGATAGCTCTCACTTACAAACTAATGTTGCCTTTTCTAGCACAAGAAAGAAAACCAATCTCTCAAAAAGTCTTCCACGAGGAGTGAGGAAAGAGGAGTTTCATAAATAATGAAGAGGTATGGGATTTAAACCTTGGGTGACTTAGAAAAAAGATGCATTGGATGACTCACATACTTCTGAAGACTTTTTGATAGGTCTTCCTGTTAATGAACACTTCGTCATTCACAACCCCAGCGAGCCCGTTGAGCATTGTCTTCATCGAGTTCAACCTTTGGTACAATCCTTCATTGTAAGGCCTAAGTGCCTCCAACAATAGCAGGGCCTATCACGACCTACAATTGAAACAGCCTCTCGATCCTCTACCTTGCACTGGACGATCATACTATAAACACTCACCTCGTTATAACATGAGATGTCTTATAATCAACCACTTAAGGAAAAGCTAGCGTTGACTCTTCACATTTGCCTACAGATGAAATTCATATTTTTGTAGAAAATTAAGGTTATGACATATAATTTGCAAACATTTGGGAGTTTTATCCTTATGCAATTTAATTTTTATATATTGAAAACCTCCATTCTACCCTGAAACCTACAACCAATCAATAGACCTTTCTAGGAACAGCCAAGGTAGTGCTCATATTGCAAAGAATACATACATGAAAATTGGAAAGTCTTCCACAGATCCAATATTGAACCAAAACTGGTCCTCATAGCATGGACTTTGTACTTTCTAGTTGTGAAACGGGTACTTTTTCAAAGGCCTATTCAGTGGCTCAGCATAGGTCTAGTAGATGGGAGTTGAGTGGTGGGTGACAATAGAACTTCTAATATTGTTAGCTAATTCCCTTATTAAAATTATTCTTTGAATGGTTTTCCTATGATACTATAGTACATTGGTTTGAGATAGAAATGCAAATTGAATCATTATAAGCACAAAGATCAACTTTTTAATATTCACTTTCGGGCAAGTAATTTACCAACAATAATTGTTGGCGTCTTGGGCAAACTCATGAAAGATGTTGTTTGATGGTTTGATCAACTTCAAACTCCGCGGCGTTGCCGACGCCCTCGACGACCCCGCCCCCTGCCCACACCATTGGCCGAAGGTCTCCTCCCATCAACAAGTGCATTTAGTTGTTGAATCTCTACTGTAGGTACTGCCAAGCCAATGTCGACGAGGGGGGGTTGGAACTCCACTCCATTCAGGTCTCCAGGCAAGTGCATTCCAGCAAGATCGCCACAAATTCCAAGTATTTGCTTGTCTGTTCCATCAACAATGCGTCTGGATCGCGGCTCCTTTTGTAGGACAATTCTCCATTGAGGGTGTAGCCAGTCCTTGACAAAGAACACCTAGCAAGAATTTTTGAAGATCACCATTGTTATTAGAGAGGGTATTATGTCACCAATTTGTCTTAAACTTGATTACAATACAACATATTATATATGTGCCATACAAATGGTAACAATGGGTGCTAGATGTGGTCAAGTTGCTTACTTGACGGACCGTGGCAGGCAGTACGTATGGTTCTCTAGTAGAAGCAATCCTGTCATGGTACCTCACAAGTGTGAATCCATAGTCGTCAACTGTGGTAGATGGACGATAGTTGTGGTCATTTCGGATCCATGACCCTCTAAAAACGATCCTCCTTCTTGCCGAGTAACGCACAACTATGATCTCTTTCAGCACGCCCACCATGCTGATGCCAGCTGACCGACCTTCTTCTGCTCCAAAAATGCTAGCAATTCCATAGTCTTGTGTGAGAAATCCATTATCAAATTCATCGTCCTGCACCCGGAAGTGGTTTCCGTACGCCCAAATCTGTTTATAGCAATGCGCATCTCTTGATGGGAGACTTGATAGCCGCCTTAGCTCCATGTCTACGTTCTGAGCACCCCGAGCCCGGACCAGGTTGGTTGTGTAGGCATGCAACCATTCTATGAAGTCGGGCAATTCTTCATGCATGTTTTCTGGATAGCAAATTTGCTCCCTCCGTGGCAATCCCCGTGCCGCGGCGGCTGCCCGAAAATTCAAGCGTGACGTGTCGAGCTCGAATTGAAGTCTTTGATATTGCCTGCGGGACAAATGATGCATACATTAGTGATTCTCATGTCTTGTCCGTGGCATATTGTAGCATTCTAGCTAGGTCATGTACAACAAGGTCCAATCAAAACTATGGCCATTGGCGACAGAAGACAGGTTTTTACGCTACTTGAAAATTAGCAACCTCGGCTATTAATGCAAAATGTGAATGTTACCTCCATGGATCCGTTGTGGCTGCTGAGTTTTGAATTATCCATGAGTGGATGCCCCTCTGCTCTTCAACTGTAAGTTCACGCGGTGTTGACGCTCCTTCCAAGACCTCCGAAGCATTTGCAAGTTCTTCGTCGTCATCCCACACGCGCCGCCTTGTGTGGGGATAGAGCTTGAAGTACTCCGTGCAAAATCCTAGCGATTCTTCATACAAGTATGCATTGGCTATGGTCGCTTCTGGATTTGCACGTTTTCTAAGATAAGCTTTGTATATGCTCATGTGTCTTTCCACCGGGTAGCACCATGCATTCGCAATAGGGCCACATTTCTTGATTTGTCTAACTAGGTGTATTGGTAGATGAAACATGATGTCAAATATTGATGGTGGAAACCAAATTTCCATTAAGCAAAGTGTCTCTGATGCATATGCATGGAGTAGATCAAGGTCAACAGGGTCAATAACTGATTTGCACAACATTGTGAAGAACCTTCCCAAGCGGATGATGGCTTGGCGTGGTCCAGGGTGCATGAGATGTCTCAGGCATACAGGTAAGATGAATTGCAAAAAAATATGGAAGTCATGAGATTTCATGTTACCAATTTTTTTTGTTCAGAAGGTGCTTCTTCATTTCTCTGCAATAGCCGGTTGGTACCTTCATATTTTGCACTTGTTCAAGGAAAATTCTTTGTTCTTCCACTGTCAAGACGTAAGGCGCTGGAGGCTTCATGTAATTGTTGCCGCCGACATGTTGGCCTCGACGATGAATCCACAGGTGCTCTCTAATACCCTCTTCCTCCATGTCCCTCCTAGATGCCGCAGTGTCTTTTCTTCCAAATAGAAGCTTAAGAAGACTTTCGCAAATGTTCCTCTCGATGTGCATAACATCCAAAAGATTCCTGATTGGCAATCGTTGTTCTTCAACAAGTATATACGTCAATGTGTTAGGAACAATATTATAAGTGATTACAGCAACATCTAGCGCTACAAACAATGTCATGAAACCACATTATACTGAGGCTTGGTGTATTGAAACAACATGTTATTGATTTGGTACTTCTCACCCGCCAGTAAGGTAGCTGAAAAAGAGCCGACACACGCTTCACACCATGGCGCTTTGCCGGATTGTTGGGATCTCTCCATGTCCCACCAGCATCCATGTGAGCCTCCGTCTCCCGACCTCCTCGAATGGTCTGGTTTCCAGTAAGTGGTTGTGGCTCGCCCTCGTGGTCTGATTCATTGTTGAAGGCTGCATGGGCATTCTTAAAATAATGGTTTTGTTGAAGATACCTTCTATGGCAATTGCAATATATAGTTTTCCTTAGCACCGTTGACCATCTTGATATAGTATGAGGCCCACAAATTGGACAGGCCTTTGATCCTTTGGTCATAAGGCCAGCAACCAACCCGTATCCGGAAAAGTCATGCAATGTCCACATAAGAACTACACGGAGATTGAAGTTTCGGATTCCTCGAAAAGCCCTAGCATCCCTGGTTGGAACTCCTCCTCTTTGCCACAATATCTGCAGCTCGTCAACCAGTGGTTGGAGGAACACGTCAAAATTTTCTCCCGTGACGCTCACTTTTGTAGAATTAGCAGCGACAACATCACAAAATATCTCTTTGTTACAAGCCACGGAGGTAAGTTGTAATTGAATAGCATAATCGGCCAGAGAGAGTCAATGCTCCGTTTTACTGACCAAGGGTTCATGCCATCCGCTGCAAGACCCAAGTGTATGTGTCGGGGATCTGACGAACCGAACATTTCTTCACCAGCCTCTGGTTCCAATTGCGTGTCGACAAATTTCCATTGAGGAGAGTCTGCAGTGTGTCTCATCTTTCCATCGTTGCTCCTATGGAAGTAGTGCCATAAGTTCAATCGAGATAGCTTCCTTGAGCTAAACATTCTTTGAAGTCTTGGGATCAAGGGAAAATGACGAAGCACTAGAGTTGGGACCCTTGACCGACCCACCTGGCGCCATCTGCTTCTATTGCATATCGGACACTCATCTACATCTTGAAGGTCACCCCTAAAGAGGATGCATCCCCGCGGGCAAGCATGAATTAGATTGTAAGACAACCCCAATCTCCTCAATATCTTACTTGCCTCATATTCAGATCCTGGTAAAATGTTTCCCTGTGGTAGAACACTCTTTTTTAGAAGCATGAGAATCTCCGTGATGAATGCATTTGATACTCCATGCGTACGGCAACAATTTAATATAAGTAAGGTTGCACAAAGCATTGACAATTCAGAATTCTCGTATACCGGGAATGTTGATGCCAAATGAATTGCTGGATTTTGCTCTGTGCGGTCGTTTGGGATTTCACCAAGCATCTCTTCGAGGTCTTCATCCTCGCCCTCATCCTCAAACGAGTCATCGTCATCTGAGGAAGAATCATCAAACGAATCGATGCCGTCACTTGGATCGCCGTTTTCTCTAGAATCAAAAAATTGCTCTTCACCGTCAACTTCTCGAGTACCGCCCCTGCCCAGGTGCATTTCATCAACGCCATTGTCGGCACCCATTTCATTGTCGCTTTGATCAGCATCTGCATCGTTGTTATCCATCTCCATGTCACTTTCGCGCTCTGGGTCATGGTCCGTATCATCGCTATTTCTGGATGCCTCAGCCGTTGCTCTAAATGCGGCGCAATGTATGATGTCAGCTTCGGCTAATGCAGTCCTTACCATCCTTGCAATGCCAACTCCACAATCTAAAGGGATCTCTTGAATGGGCTCCTGTAGTCCAAGGAAAGATCGTGCATTTGGACCAACGTGTGCCTCCCACTCCTCGTCCGACGAGTCAAAATCATTGCCCTGTAAAGCTAGAGTTAGAGGAACTATACGCTTCGAATATAATAATTTTCATGTAAAGATGGAAAAGTTGGAATACTGTGAGAAATTACACGAGGGTGTTGAAATTTGACAATTACCTCTGTCCAACCGCGAAGTGCTCCATGCCTGCCTTGGTGTGTATAATGCTTGAATATTGTATTTCTTTTATATGGTCTCCTTCTGCCACCACAGAGATTACATGGACATCGGTACTTTTGGAGTTCAGCCCTATCTGCCCTAGCTTCATCTCTCATGAATAGTTTTAAGTCACGGGCTTTGATGCGGTCGGGGTGATTGAGTGGGAAGCGAGCTTGCCGACCATGCTCCATGTTGGTCAAATATGGTTTCCTTCTATGCAAGAATTGGTAGATGCTCACGCGCCTTAAAAAGGCATTGCACCAAGTGGGAGTGCCTGACACAAGGCACAAAACAGAAGTATTGATGGAATTGAGGACACTTTACGCAACATAGTCTAGTGATTGACATACAAACTTTGCAAGGTTTTCTACAATGTGACTAGATAAGCGTGTGTCTATCCATGTACCTTCAATCCTTTTTGAATTGTCGTTTGCTTCTCCACACATGCATGTTGTTGCATTGCAGCTATTAAAACCTCCTGCGTACATCCAAGAGTCAACAATATGCAATCCATTCAACAAAAGTTAAAACACGCAACAATCATTCTGGCATCGTTAGACATGAAAGATATATGACTCATATTTCTATTGCAAGTTCTATATATTTACGTCCACTGAAGGAAAAAAAGGGTGGAAAGCAAATAATGTTGCACATGGTTTGAGTCGGCCAAAAGTTCTACTACCTCTTGGAAGGCTCAAAAGCCATACATGATTACGCGTTTTGTCGGTTTCCAAACTTGACACTCATTGTGTGAACTACTGCACTCCACTTTGCGTGAAATCCTACTATTCCTCTCCAATCACAAAAGACTTGGGTCATGCAAACTCTTCTAGAATCGCCAATGACTTGTACCACACTGGGATTATTGTTAAGATGAAGTGCTTAGTGTGCATACAAAAGCAGGAGATGTCCTCAAAAGGTAGGACCACTTCAGTTGGTAGCAAGAGTTTAACTTTGAGTTGCAAGAACAATGAGGATGTTCAGTCATGAAAATTAAGTATTGACTAAAGTCTTACAGTGACTGTCTTTTGTGATAATTCATGGTCATGGTCAGGGTCAGCAAACACCATTAATGCCTAACCACGCTCAATAGACAGGATGCAATTATACGGCGTGGTGTCCTAAGTTATTTACTATGCTTTCTTGAAGACTGTCACCCGCCAATATTGGCCTGAAATTGCCATTAGTATGGCGGTCGAAGCTTTAATGATATAGAGGCGACTAACCCTTTTATTAGGTGGCAGTGCAATCCATGCCATGTTCTTGAGCCGCACTCTACACTTCTAGGGCAATGCTATGCATTTATTGTAACTCCGTCATGCCCATTAGATTTTAGTTGCCATACATGCCATTGAGGATTTCATACATACATTCATATGGAGCAGTTTTCTTCGCCAATGAGACTATAAATTTACAAGCCACAGAAGGCCACTCTCACTACACAGTTCAATCCACTTCTATATTTGGATATTTCAAGATGGACGCGAATGTTGAAGCTGTGAATCTTGCAGATCCGGATGTAGTGAAAAGCACACAGTTTAGTCATGAGCGTATCAATCCTCCAATTCACCCCGAGGTATATAATTGTCTACAACTTAGTTTATCTTGTTCAATGGACCAAAATTGTCATTTCATGCAGGAAGTGTTTAAATCTTGTACTGACTTTATGTGTGCCTTTTTGTGCGTCCCTCGTAGGGATTCCCAATTGGATTGTCACTACATTCTCAACATGAGCAGTCTCAGGTGTGTTGACCACCATCTCTTCTAAAAATGTTGTGCATGTATGATAGTGCTCTTATGTAATGTTCTCTTCTGCAGTTTGTCGGAGCTCATCAAGTGCACGGGGGTTTGCCTTCCTTGCATTATGGACCACGTCAACAACAATGGCCCAACTATGCGACAGGTTTTGAGCATGCATATGGCATGCTCGGGGTGGGATATTCAGCACCTTACGCCCGCGGCAACTATGTCCCCATGCATCTTCAACAACAAGGTGCAATGCTGGAACAGTATCCTCCGCACCAGCTCCCATTGCATGGGGGCACAGGGGCGTGGAATTCATCCAATGTCCAGCCCAATTGTCAAGCCCAATTGCACCCAAGCTTGTAGGGGACATGTTTAGCCAAATGCCACTTCTGTCCCAGAAGATGTTTCCGACATACATGATCATACACCAAACATCAATGCGCCATTGTCAAGTCTTCCTTTGTCCTCTACTCCGGCTGGATCACCAAACAGTCGTGGTGGAAGCCATATGAGCAAGGGGCTCACAGGTGATGGCGATAGTGCTAGCACGGAGGAAGAGAGGGGACCATGTAAGGACAAGAACGCTCGATCAATACATGGTAAGCTTACTGCCAGTAAGTTAAACACTCTATATGGTACATCCCGTAGAAAGGCTATGAGGATGGATGGAAAGTTGTATTTGCGTGAAGTTAAAATGGCATTGTCGGAGAATAGGGTCCCCCAGGTCGCACTTTTACAAGATGAGAATGGACGTATTTTGCGATACTCTTCGCAGTTCAAAAATGCTCTCAAATTGGCTGCGTTATCATTGGTCCAAAGTGCTTATATAGACGTAAAGGATGTGGAAGTAATGACGGACATAATGGATGAGGTCAAAAGGCAATTTACTATAAGCACACCTCTACCAGAAAAAATGGTTTCAACATATTTATTGGGTTTATTTAAACGAAACCGGTCAAAATATCATGAGCACTGGATTATGCACAAGGGCCGAAAGAAACCTGATGATTGTCCTACCGCGACTTGGTTGAAATTGATAGAATATTGGAACTCCGAGGTAGGTGACAAGGAATGCAAGCAGAATCAGAAGAATGCATCTGGCCGTGCAAAACGTGAGGTATGTCAAGTGAGATGATTATGGCTCATGCATGATTGTATTTATTGTCTGTGTGTATTATTGCCACATTTCATGTTGTTCTGCAAACGGGGATATCACTAAGCTTGACTTGTGCAGGATAGGGGCATGTCCAGTGAGTGCATTTCTGCAAGGAAGAAGGTGAAGACGAATGTTGCGCCTTTTGGACGACATGGATCAACTATTTGCTAACTTCCCAACAAAGAGTACTCTGTATGCCCAACCTACATCCACTACTCGGGGCTCAATTGCCAACAAGGCACGAGCCGACGTTAACATCTCTAGCCAGCTTCAAGCTATGGTTTCTTTATATGTGAAGAAGGCAATGGACGAGTACACATTGGACAATGTTGGAGCTCAATTACATGATGATCGTACGAAACGCAAGACAGAAACCCCAATGGCGGATGCGTGGCTGAAAAGGGGCCCGTTGCGGACTCCACAACAAGTGATGAAGCGATCATGCAAGCCTTTTCTGGGTGATCCAAACCCTTCCACATTTCCCGGATCTTCAACACCAGTTCATAAAGTAAATCAGCGACATGCCCAAGTCGGACTAGATACAACTGTCATTACGCTTTTGTCGTCTGGAAAATCCGCAAGTGGTGAAGACGGATCACTTTCAGGGGATGGTAGAAAGATTGTTGGTGAATCAAATTGCCAAATTCTTGATGGACCGGAAGAAATATCAAGCTTCATGGATGTAGAGCACTTACGCGCCACTTCCTCCATGAAGCCAACCCTTGATTTGCGTACGCCTCTGACACCGTGGAGTAAAGCCACACAAAATGCATCTTGTCTAAGCAAAAAAACTAGCCTTGATGCATCAACTTTAGTGGAGCATAGGCCTGCAGGTGATGAATACGACTCGCATGGCAATGGTGGCGATAGCAACGACAACAAGGGTGGTGTGGCTGATAAAGGATCTAGTGAAGAAGACAACCTTCGCAAGGGGCATGATGATCTTAAAGGTGTGGAAGATAGTGATGGCTCTAGAAACAATAGAGGATGTAGCAAAGACGATGAACCTCCAGTGTTTCCAAGGCAACCAAAGAAACTAGTCAAGGGCAAGGAGAAAGTGATTCCATCCACAAGGGCACTTGCAAGGTCGAAAGGAAAGAAGAATTTGTCCAAAAAGGTAGATAAGAAGCATCGGGCGCCAACCATCGATGCTTCAATTATTGCAAGACTAAAAGTTATACCAAGGCCCATGAATTCGGTAAGTGTTTACTGCTTTGCTTTTAATGATCCAAGCTCCTATCTTTGAGCTACCATATTCTTAGATCTTGTAGTGTTGTTTGCATGATTTGATTTGGACTTAAGGTTGTGTATTACATTTCTTCTAGGAACCCATCAAGGCAAGGACCAAAGTATGGCTGCTACACAAGTGTGTGCCAGGTAGCGTGGTTGCTGAGGGATACGCTGGAGTCAACCGAAATTCTAGAAGCCAAAGCGACCTCCACATGCAATGTAAATCGGGTACTCAGATGGTAAGCATTGTTCGTGTCTTCTTTGATGGCATACCGGTGATGTTGGACAAAGAAAAAAGATTTCCCCCCGACGTAGATTTGGTGGATACGGTTGTTGGTATGCCCAACAATCCAATCTTGTGGGAAATCCCATATCTATGTCCAGTTCCCAACTTGCAAAGCCTGAGTGTCCTCACGGAGGATTGGGTACGTCCAAAGTTCAACATCAATGCTAGCAATTCACAACCACCTCAAAGTGGGACTCGGAGTGGAAACAAGCGTTTTTCAGCGCCTGCATTGAAGGATCCAAAGGGGAAGGAGGCTCGACCTAATCATAGTTCTCAAGCATCAAAGGCTCAAGAAATAGGAGGCACTGGAAAGCCTGGAAGGGCGGCCTCAAGGCCAAAGTGACAACGTGGAATATAGTGACCATTTTGCTATTTTAAATCTCTATGTATGTTCCGAGGTGGTTTTTTCCTCTTCTATATAATATTTTAATTCTTACTTTGGTTCAAATTTCATGGTTGTTGGTGCATCAACTTAGTTAAGCTCGTAAATGCCCTTGTCCTAAATTCAATGCATTCCACGTGCCTAAGTAGGATTGGATCTTCAGGACGGCACAAATTCATCACATCTTCCACGTAATAGTTCTTTTATACCATGCATGCAACCAAGTGCACGACCTTGCCTAGAAGATACTTCTCATGCATAGAATATATATATTCAATAAAGATGGCATGTACAACTTTTGATACTTAAACCATGAACATCGCCGTCTTTCTACTTAATGCCCCAACTGCTGCACCACGCCGATAACGCCTTGCATGGTAAGAACCCAGGTGTGCAGACCGTGCGGTCTACTTTAGCTCTTCGAGTTTAGTGCAGCATGACAGCCGTTTTGAGCCCTTGTTTTAAAGAAGACACTGCAGTCGAGCAACAGGGATCATGGTGGCAGCCTTTAGTCTTCCTTTTTAGACTAAATCGTAGAAAACTTCAACCACTACAATAGTTTTTGCTACTAATCCGTGTGAGACTAATTTGAAAGTTCACAAATTTACAACCAATCATTAATTTACACTAGGGACTGAATCCATCACAGACTAACACATAATTTAAGGACAAAGAATTCACTTTTCAATAATGGATGTGCACTATTGTCCCTCCGAGCATGTAAATAGCTTAAAATTGATCCAACATCTAGATGCATGGATCATATTTGTTTGTATACACGATGGGAAAGACAATAGAGTTTTCCTGAAAGTCGAAATTTTCCAAGGTGGCTGCCCTGTGTCAGGCAAAAAGAGAGGGTGCAGCACAATGTGCGGGCCTTGTGTCTTTTTCTAAACACAAACTCGGTATGCCATCTATAAGTGGAAATTTTTGCAAGGTGAAAATTCTCACCTTGCATATTTCCCGGACCATTGGCTGGCATTCCTTGAATAGCTCTACAGTCTCCTCAAGCTCCACCTTGCTCCTTCAATAGTACTACACCTATCCTCAAGCCTAGGCCCCACATGCACATGTGCATGATTTTCTATTCACTATTCACCATTCACTATTGCACTCTAAATTCAACCGGACATCCCCTGATCCACTCAATCTTTTTGGTTCCTCAATTTTGGCACTCCACATTCATGGCAACTAGTAAAATTCAGGATACAGGATCTAATTGTGGATCTCCATGCCTAGTACTTTCAGGAAAACTCTAATGGGACACGCCCATTTCTCAACAATGGACCCTTTGTCCCAATGTTGGTTCGAGCTCATGTGGAAACAAGCCTTGGCTACTAAGAGCCCAATGTGTTTTGATTCTTTGGAGTAGAATTTTTGTTCAAGCGGGCCTTTCCCCTAAGGGCATCCTTGGCACTTGCGCGGCGCATTTAACCCCTAAGGTACCAAGATAGTTTTACACCAAAAACACTTCAAACTAAATGGATTCTAATGCAACGAATAAAAAAGGTAACAAAAAATTTTATTTTTAGTTCTGACCGTAGGATCTCAATAAAGGCTTATTGACTAATACATGTTCAAAATTTCATAAACTTTACCGCACGGATTAAAAGATTATAGTGTTTGAAGTCAAGCAAATGGTTCATTTTCTTCCTTGCGTGAAGTGGATCAGCAGACTTTGACTTCAGTTGGTGTCCAAAAATTTCACTACAAAAGGTCTAAATCTATTACCATCTTGTTAAGCATGATGTTAGCTCCTTACACACCAATTTTCAAAGGTAGAGACCGGGTGTAGCATATTCAAAACAAGTGTGCAAGGAGTGGAGGCTCGAAATTTGTTAATTCACACTTCTTTTTTTTTGAACTTAATATGTTTTTGATTGATAATCCGAATGGTTAATAAGAAGGTTTACATTACATATTGATGTGGAAAAAATAAAAAGTGAAAAATATGAAGATCTCTAGGTTTTATGTGGAAAAGAAGAAGTTTTTTTGGTACCTTGCCCGACAATGAGTGACAATGTGTGAAAATGTTTGACTTGGGTTGGTATGCTATTTTTCACTAAAGACAAGAACTTTTTTTTGACAATATGTAGGAAAATAATATTACTTGCAAGTACCGAAAATCTCACTTTCAATAGAGTGTCCTATCAAAAGTTTTAGGAGCTGCCCGAGGTGCCCGCCCTCCCCATTTAAAACTCAAAACCCTATAACTTTTTCATCAAATGTCCAATTTAGGAAAAATTTATTTTTCCACTAAGGTCTTGGTAATGTCTTTCTATAGTAAAGATTTCAAAGAATAATGTTGGAAATTGACACCATAGGAACCTGGCCGATTTTTCAAAAAGCCAATTTTGGACACTTGGTCCTTTAGGGGTTAAGGCAACAAGGCCAAAAAATGGGCGGCATGATCTAAAGTCAATGACCAAGTGCGGATCCCAAGCCGGCAAAATTTTCAGCAGGCTTTGGAAAATATAGGTCGGCCTTGAGGAAATGGGCATCGTTTGGCGGGCTCAGCAAAGCATCTTTTCTCATTTATTTTTGGCTTCTTTGGCATTGACCGGTAGTTCCATTGATGACCAGTGAATGGCATCGCAACATGTGGCTTCCTCGATTTCTGGATATCATGACTAGACCTCTTTGGCATGGCATGCGGTTTAGGCAAACTTTCACAATGACTTAAGAAAAAAACTTGCCCGCACCCGCAAGCGCCTTTAGAGCATGCCTTTTGAGGTTGCTTGGACAGTGTGCATTGGAATATTCTAATCCTCAATTATGTGGATGATGAGCCCCACTGAAGATGGATGGTAGGAGAGCAGCTCGAGTTGATCAACAGTGGGGTTTGTGCCTAGCCAATTTTTAATAGGCATCATGGTTGGTCTATCCAAATAAATATGGATAGGCCCACCAAGTTTGGCAATGCCATATGGACCATGGTTGTTATGTTCTATAGATATTGTACCGGGTTATCCTTAGGTTGCTCATAATTCATATGGTATTGTTCTAAGTTTTTTCATATGCTTCGTGTAATTTTGTAGAATTGCCTTCGATTTACACATAAGTGCTATTGAGGTCTCAACTTGTATTCCGTGTGCTATATTGGTGTGCCTTCAAGTTAGTGCTCTCGTGTGCAATGACTGACAGACGAGGCGATAGCGAAGTAGAGGCCACGGTCGCTCAATTCTTAGAAGACGATGGGGTGGTTTCTCCTCTTACCAACCAAGCGGATACTAGTTGCCCAAAGAAATGGAGATAGATTGAAGAGAAGAGTTGGACTCACAAGTCCTCGTCCTCTCCGTGCAGCTCATGTCTTGTTTGGAGGAGATTTGCATCGATATCGGGAGCAGATGAAGGTGTCCAAGCAACGCCGCCAAGAACACGGGAGCCAGATCCACACCAAGACTGCCACAATTGGTCACCAAGGTTATGAATTTGATGATGAATTCGTTGAGATGTTTTTGTCACTTTCTAGACCAAACGCCACCTCCTCTCATGCAAGGGCATAATCTCTTTTTGAGGTCATACTAAACACCTTCAACAAACTTTGACCACCTTCTGGGGCAACTTTTTGCAGTACGGGCCGTGAATTTATTATGTTAGCTTAAAAAAGATCATGTTAGGCACATGTGCACCAAATTTTAGAAGTAGAAGAGGTGTAGAAGATGTCCTAAAAAATCATGCAATGCAACTACGTGCTGAGAATCAATAATACACTTTACATTTTGCATATATCATATCCTTCTAAGTTTTTTGAAACTCACAAATCCATATGGTAGATGCAAAGATCTCAATTTCCTTTCGAACAGGACATTTTTTTTCTTTTGAATGGACAAAAACTCGAATTAAGAAGTTATTAAAGTTTAGTGACAGTATTTGTGATATGTCACAATAAAGTGCTGCACTATTTGTATATGTAAGTGAAAATAAATTGTAACTTTTGAACCGTAAGTCGGAATTCTACGAAATTTGTGTCTACGCAAAGCTAATTAAAAGTTGTCCATTCAAGAAAAAATCTCAGAAAATAATGCCTAGAATTGAGAACGTGGTATCTTACCCAAACTCAAAATGTCCCCCGAGGGGACTTTGGTCCTTTAGGGGTTAAATGAGGATCATTCCATCCACTTGCATATCATCCAATTAGTATATCCACTTACTTATGTGTCCACTTTTATGCTAGTACACACAAGTGAGCTACGGGATACTTTGTCTTATATTGAGTTTTTTTTTTCAAGATTAGAGTCTTCTTATGCTTGTTATGTCTTCAAATTGGCTTACATTTATAAATAGACTTCTAGTTTAGGTCACTTATACTTTCATTATTGTAGTGAAGGTTTAATTCTTTTGAATATATGACCAATGTTCATATCTTTTTTATTGATATAAAGTAGATTTGATAAATAGGTCTTTTTAAATGATATTGCCAAATCTGATATCTGATATCTTGTTATATTATATCAAGACTATGTTTAGCACCAAGAATTTAGCATTTTTTATTAATTAAAAAAATTCTTTGGAGCTTCCCTACAATTAAGAAGTAAGCATAAGTCTTTAGGATAGGGCTCAACAAACATCATGAATAGATAATGAAACTCGTCGCATGAGGAAAATGAAGAAATGTCCTTTTCTACATCTATTTGATACTAGAATAACACTAAACCTCTACAATATTAATCCATCAATTAATTGAAGATAAGATGGTGTGAAAATTACATTGAGATAACAGTTGTAAAAAAGGCATGCAAGTAACCTCATCAAATTAGATATAAAGATGTCTACATGAAATTGGTATATATTAGAATGGCAAAAAATGACAATAAACTTTATTTATGATGGCAATGGTGAAATTAACATTTGATTAACATTAACATTACATTATAATGAAATGTTACTTCGCATGCTATTGAATAGATATCAATGTAGCATGTATAAGAATAACATTATGCAAATGTTATATAAGTATCCAACGATTGGATGGATTACAGAAATAACAAGGGTCAGTGTAGTGATAAGACCATACACTAAATACAAAGTAGTAGACTATTTGTCAATTGTTATAAAGATCGCATCTTTATTTTTTTTTTGACTTGTGGACGTTTAGTGTATAAAAAATAGAAGATTGTCAAGGATGAAAAGTCGTTGATTGTAACCAAAATTTGGTTGGAATGAGGATGAGAAGTTAATGGGGGAGAATAAAGGCATGGCGGCCGGTAGGCGGTTGATTGAGGGTCACATTAATGACACTGGCGGAATCTTTAGTGTAGTTTTAACAAGGAAACTTTATTGTTCATGGTGTTGGCATAGTTGATGGTATTGGGGCAATTGACGCTAATTAATTGTCATGGGCGGGTAGCTCGGACATTATTGAGGGTGACAGTGCATGGCAGAGTGTCACTTGTTGCAAAATCTTCACTGAGAAGCAACTACCCATGAAATGGTATGCATCTGATATATTCTTCTACCTTCATCCACTTCATCATTTATTATTTTGTTCTCTCACTTTTGCATAACTTTTATTGAGGTGTTAAATTTGAAAGTATGCTTGCCATATCGGAAAATATGTGAGATTATACATACACTTACTTTCCAACATAGCATTCTAGTAATGACACGCATTTGAAATTAGTCCAACCATGCCTAAGAGCATGCATTTTTGCACTTACAATGTCAACTCGTAATGCACTTTAAGCACCTTCATGGTAATAAAATTATATTTTCAAGTAAAAATGTAAGCACTCTAGGGGCATATAAAGAGTCTTGGCTTAATCAAACATAGGATAACAATATATTATAATGATGCCTCACTCTATAATTTTCAATGCTACTATTGTTGTCTACACAAATGACATGTAAAAACTTGTTGGGAAAAATGATACAAATGTAGTAATCATTGTTCATGTCAGGAATATATAAAATCTTATGGTTGATAAAAAAAGAATAAGATACATGGTTTATCATACTTCTGTATGTAGCTACCATAATACTTCAGGCCTGAACATATACAAATCCCACACTATATTTAGCTTATCATCCTATGGTTTCAGTAAATATTGTTATAACTTATTGGAATTACATATTATGAATTATTTCAATACATATATATATCCTATTAATAGAACCTAGTAGATGTAGTATTCACCATGTTTGTATTCATACATACTCAATAAATCCAACCCAACTTAAACTATTATAGCATTCCTCAATCTTCATGCTCTTATTCCACTACAAAATTTCAGTGTATTAACTCATAGTTGCAAAATAAATAAATAAATTGGGTCTAGTACCTCTCAAACTCCTTGGTAAATTTCCACTCATAAATTTGGTAGCCATACATTCCAAGGAATACCACTTTCCACAACATATTCTTCGAACCTTCATCCTTCTTTCAATATTCAAAGTACTATAAATTGTACTAAGATTGTTGGTGGACATAGCAATCTAGAACTTAATATTAACCCCTAAGGTTCCTTGATGATTTCTCAAAAAATCAAACACTTCAAAACTACTTATTCTAGTGCAAAGAGAAGGAACAAAAAATAAAAGTTTTTTTTTTAAACTTTCAGCCGCACGATCCTTATCTAGACTATTAGAAATACATGTTCTCCAAATTTCATGGAATTTGATTTTATAGATTGGGAGGTTACAGTGTTTGAAGAGAAAAACAAGGTCTTTTTCTTCCCTTTGTTCACATGAGCAGCAGAGTTTGACTTCTCTTAATGTCAAATTTTTGCATTGCACAAGGCCTAAATTTTATACCATCACGTAGTAAATGATGCAAATTCTTTGTTCACCATTTTATACAGGTAAAAAAGCAGTGTAACATATTCAAGGAAATTGTAGAAGGGATAGAAATATAGTATTTGTGAAAATGTCACATGTGCATGTGACATTTTTTTTGGCAAGGCAACTTGATTTCTCAAAAATTGCAACAAATGAGATGTACTTATATATATCCTGATTTCATGATTAAAAATAAGTGATTTTGAAAGAAAAAATGAAAAAGAATCATGAAAGAAATTTGATGAAATAGAAGTCACAAGTTTTTATATTTAGCGATAGATGATTATATGCTAAGATTTCATAAACAAGTACATGCGTTTCAAAAGGATTGCAACACTCCCTATACATATTCAATCAAACTTGTATGTACTGTACATCCTTTACAGTATTTACATACACCAACTAAATTGTAGACCAAACAAAAACGTGAGTGATATTTAACTATATAACAAGCTTTACATTAATTCCTAAATTCAAGCATAAGCAAACTTCAATGACCACATTGATATAAATATGATCACATAACTATCATCATGTAATGCTATGTCTATAGGCTTATATTGAAATTATGGGCATTTTTTATTTTTCTCCGTTTTTTTTCAAAAAACACATCTTCTCTATTAATACACTTCTATATAGAAAAGTATGTATTTCTTCAACATGTATATATTAAAAAATCGTGCATTTATTTGAAATGTACACCCTATTAATACACTTCCATATAGAAAAGTATGTATTTCTTCAACATGTATATATTAAAAAATCGTGCATTTATTTGAAATGTACATATTTACATGAATGCATCAAGCTTCCCATAATATGAAACTATTGGATGAACCAATACACCATCACAATGACATTTAATTACTTATATCAAACATCATCTATACTAAAAGTATTTCAGTCCTTGTCTATTGGAACTAGTCATTTTGAACATGTGACATTTCTACTAGCTACAATAATTGTACATACTAATTTAATCTACATGGCCTACATTAGATCTTGTATGATGTAAAAGTAATGGATGGCTCTAAAACTAAGCGCTATTCTTTTGAAAGAACAATCTTCTTTTCTTGAAAAACAATCCTCTCTTCTTTGAAAAACAATCTTCTCCATGGAATGCCCTTTCAATTCTTGAGAAAATGCTTTGCTCCAAAAACCAATTTGGTGCAAAATGGTGAAGGACTCATGGAATTCATATAGCGCCAAATGTGCAATGTTGGAGGGGATGAATGGTGCCACAACTAGTCAGTGAAAATAGTGTGCATTATTCACAATGATCATTGAGGGCAACTTAACCCCTAAGAGCCCAACTGTACGTGGGGTGTACGTTTTGGATTTTGGGTAGGTTCTCCAAATTTAAAAAAAAAACTTATATTAAAATCTTATACTAGATTGTCCCTGATAAGAGCTTCATGGGGATATTTGTATAATTATTTTTGGATTCATGGTTTGAAAATTAGGACCACTCAAAATTTGAATTGGGGACTCCGGGCAACTCCAAAATTTTGCTAGAAGTCTCTATTAACATTGAGATTTTCCATACATGTAGATAATATTACCTTGTTTGAAGATTTCAAAAATATAAATTCTTGTCTTTACTGTAAAAAAACATTTTAACTCAAATCAAACATTTTTACACATTTTGGGCAAGTGGGGAAAAAACTTCATCTTTTCTACATAAAACCTAGAGATCTTCATATTTTTCAATTTTCATTTTTTCTCATCCCATTGGTCCCTCACGCATCAATTGCAACTGATGCCAAACCTGCGTCAAACCCTAGCGCAATACACTACAAGAATCGGGACAAGGCACTAAATCGCATGAGTCAAGTCACATCAAAACCAACATTGGAAGTAGAGCCAATGCTATGCTGATCTTCACGATGACAACACAAAAACAAAATTCTTTAAAATCGACAAACATCCTTCGTGTGTTCAAATTTCCCTTGATCTCTTCCTGGCATGCCAGAATCTGCTGAATTTGTAGATCTAGAGACAATGAAAAGGAGTTTAGACAATAAACGACCACTCTCATCCGTTTACTAAGGGATGAAATGGACGGTCCTTGTAGATTTACATGTAGAGAAAAAAAATTAAAGCAGTGTTATTGACAAAATTTTAATACAATTTAGTAGTAGATGGTTTCGGATGTAACATTTTAGTCGTCCATGACGAGATGTTTGAGGCAGCTTATAAGAAGGGCATCCACATGATGAGATCCGTATTGTAAAGACTAGGGTCGATTGTTGCTAACAGGCACCTACAACAGAAAAGATACATCCAAAAAACACTTGATAAATGCTTGGAAACATTCTAATATATTAATGACAGCAAAACATTAACCCCTAAAGGACCACGACCACTTTCGCTCTAAAACGAGTCCAAAACTGCCACTTCCAAAAAGAGACATGAAAATCACATTTTAAAGTGAATTTTGGATTTTCAACCGTAAGATCTTAAAATAGACTTCTATATAAACATGCCATAAAATTTTGGTTGCAATCCACTCCACGGATTGATAGATTTTAGTGTTTAAAGTCAAAAAAATGGTTCATTTTCGTCCCTGCGTTGAGTAGATCAGTAGACTTTGACTTCACTTTGTATCAAATTTTTGCATTGTACAAGGTCTAAATCTTTTACCATTGTCTTGAGCATGATGTTATTTCCCAACACACCAATTTTTAGAGGTAAAAAAGGAGTGTAGCATATTCAAAACAAGTGTGCAAGGAGTGGAGGTTCAAAAATAGCCATTCAACGTATTATTTTTTTGTGAACTACGTATGTATTCAAATGATAATCCAAACGGTCAATAAGAAGGTTTTCACCACGTATTGCTGTTGAAAAAATAAAAAGTGAAAAATATGAAGATCTCTAGGTTTTATGTAGAAAAGATGAAGTTTTTTTCCCCCGTTGCCCGACAATGTGTGAAATTGTTTGACTTGGAATAAAATGCCTTTTTACACTAAAGGCAAGATTTTTTTTTGAAAATTTCCCTAAAAAAGAAATATTCTTTATATGTGTGAAAAATCTCAATGTCAATAGAAAATTTTGTCAAAAATGTTGGAGGTGCCCGGAGTCCCCACTTTTGGCTTTAAGTGGTACTAACTTTCAACCCACACCAAAAAAAAAAAAATGTCCACAAAGCTCTTATCAAAGGCAATCTAGAATAAAAATTTCAAAGAAAAAGGATTTTTTTCCGAATTTTAGGAACCTGTCCAAAATCATAAATCCCCCTGAAGGAGACTATGGTCCTTTAGGGGTTAAGAAGACTATATACCTCGTCCACGATGCGGTGACGTACAATTCAACCTCCAGAAACCCTTCCACCACCTACGAGAACGGAAAAGATATTTTGATAAGAAATTAGATCATCTCTTATGTTCAAAATAAGTGTTTGCGGCGTTATATTTGTGGTCAAGATTAGTGTCTTGTAGATTGAGGCTTGCACTTGTTTTGTCTTTGTTGAAGTGCATCAAAATTAAACAAAGAAAGAGTTAAGTATGGTTCTATGTGTTTGCTGAAAATAAAAACAAAGAAAAAAGAAAAAAAAACCGGCTAGGCCAAATCTCTGGCGAGACTGAGCTGGAGACTTTGTTTTTAGAGAAGGGGGGTGGCAATCGGTTCTCTCTGGATCCGTTTGCGGAGCATCTTCTCGGGCAGGCCCACAGTTTTTGAGCTGCCCTCAGGCTGGGCCCCGCGCAACACCGGCGCCTTGGCGGCTCCCCGGCCCGCAGTCTGCGCCAGACCTGGCCCACCACTGCTCGCCCACACCCGGAGTTGCTCTCATCCTCAGGCATCATGATTTCTCCCATATCATGGGTTATTTCTCAGTTCTGTAGCTGATAGCAACTTTCCATGATGGAGTTGCCTGATCGGCTCAAGTTCCTAATCACCAATGACTACCAAACGCTGGCCCACTGCAAATTGTGTTTGGATTAACCCCTACATGCACATGCCATTTTAGAGGATTTTTCTAGTTTGTTGATTAACCCCTAAAGGACCAGAGTCTCCTTCGGGGGATTTCTTATTTTGGGCAGGTTCCTAAAATTCGAAAAATAATTCCTTTTCTCTGAAATTTTTATTCTAGATTGCCTCTGATAAGAGCTTCGTGGACATATTTTTATTTTATTTTTTGGATTTGTGGTTTGAAAGTTAGTACCACTTAAAGCCAAAAGTGGGGAGACCGGGCACCTCCAAAAATTTTGACAAAAGTTTCTATTGACAATGAGATTTTTCACACATATAAAGAATATCTCCTTTTTTGGAAATTTTCAAAAAAAAATCTTGTCTTTAGTGTAAAAAGGCATTATATTCCAAGTCAAACATTTTCACACATTGTCGGGCAACGGGGAAAAAAACTTCATCTTTTCTACATAAAACCTAGAGATCTTCTCATTTTTCACTTTTTATTTTTTCAAAAACAATATATGGTGCAAACCTTCTTATTGACCGTTTGGATTATCATTTGAATACATACGTAGTTCACAAAAAAATGAAACGTGAAATGACAATGTTTGAACCTCCACTCCTCCTTGCACACTTGTTTTGAATATGCTACACCCCTTTTTTACCTCTAAAAATTGGTGTGTAGGGAAATAACATCATGCTTAAGACAATGGTATAGGATTTAGACCTTGTACAATGCAAAAATTTGATACAAAGTGAAGTCAAAGTCTGCTGATCTACTCAACGCAGGGAAGAACTTGAACCATTGTTTTGACTTCAAACACTAAAATCTATCAATCCGTGCGGTGGATTGCAACCAAAATTATATGGCATGTTTATATAGATGTCTATTTTAAGATCTTACAATTGAAAATCCAAAATTCACTTTAAGATGTGATTTTCATGTCTCTTTTTGGCAGTGGCAGTTTTGGACTGGTTTTAGAGCGAGAGTGGTCGTGGTCCTTTAGGGGTTAAAAACTGCCAAGATGAACTTATTGAAAATGTAACCATAAGATCTTCTTCTAAACTAATATGAGATGATGTGGTCAAAATTTCGTGAATTTTGACTACATGCATTGAAAGTTTATTGCAATCAAAGTGTACACTTTTGTACTCGGTAGGTACACTGGGGCCTTTAGGGGTTAAACACTAAAGGCCCAAATGTACCTACTAGGTACAAAAATGTACGCTTTGACCATAATTATCTTTCTAACCGTACAATCAAAATTTAAGAAATTTTGACCACATCATGTCACAAAATTTTAGAAGAAGATTCTACAGTTAGATTTTCAATAAGTTCATCTTGACTTTTTTTTTATCAACTAAGTATAGATTTCTCTAATATGGCTTGGGCTTTTAGGGGTTAATTTCTTGAAGAATCACTGTTGATTCCATAACTTTCAATTTTTTTTGTGAAGATGAAACATTTGAATACTATTCAGGTGGATTTTATTTTCTTAAGTATGTTTATTTGAAACCCTTAATCTCAAAATTAGTATTAAAATTAAAAATGATATATAAACATCTTTTAACCCTTACATTTTTGTAGTTCATCTAGTGCTGAATATTATTATTTGTTCCCTTCAGTAATAATAGCAAATTGTTACAAGATCTAAGTTAAATCCCCCTATAATCAACCAAAATCTATAGTCAATGCCTATTAAATTGGGTTATTTCCAACTCACTTCCATCCCAACACTACTATTTCAGCTCAAAATGGAGATTTGCTATTAGTCAAGACCTTTGTTTTTCGTTGGTGGTTATGGAGTACTATTGGTGGCCACCCTCTGAACATCACAACACACTTTGAAAATTCGTGACTGATTCAATTTTCATCAAAAAAATATGAAATCCTTTGGGTTATCATTGGAATTCTATTGGCTATCGATGAAAAATCAATGAAATATTATATGCTCTCTCCATATATGCACATTGCTTATGGGGGACTTACCTTAAACCGTATCATTTTCTAATGGTGGACACCCTGTCATATATGACCAATCCACATATTTCCAATGTCTCCTCATTCCTATATTGCACCTACCTATAAACAAGACGGATTCAAACTTGGAAATCACAGATTCTGGAGAAGAGAGCATTATAGGTCATAACTACAACATAAGGAGAACATTACAGTTCATAATCTCTCCCCGGATGTGCATGGTGCAGCTGTCCGGTGATCCACAAAACACCTCCACTCATAATCCATCGAAACCTCTCACCACCTCTGCAATAAGTGTACAGATTGTGTAGCTACTACTCAAAACTCATTATGAGGCAGCCAATGATGAATTTCAAGAACAAAATTACCTAGACTAGTGCTCTCATCTCAATCAACGTGATGTCGATGTGCAATGTAATTATCAAGCTTCAGATTTTCTGCAGTTGGCCATGCAGAGCTGCCAATGAGTACTGGTGACATTCAGCCAATGATGAATTTCAGTGCATAGTACACGAGCATGAGTTTAACATAAAGGCATGAGTTTCAACACAAGGGAATACTACTGGTGACATTTTCAATGAATACTGTTCGGCTGGTTAGGCTGGATTGCTGCCCAAAGTGTTCACTGCCCCATGTGACACATTAGTAATCCGTTTCCTGGAAAAAAAACACTACCTCGTTTTATGCTGATTTGTGTGATGATTGTGTGATGATATGAGTTGAGCGAGATTTTATTAGTGAGCCTTTACTGCAGGGTTATGGTATTGATTCTCCATATGCTGTCTACATACGTTTCTGACAGCATACCGAACCATGATATAATCCTAGTGTAGAATGCGTTTCTGTAAACTGATCTTCAAGGTAAACCGTGACCATACCTGATTCTGTCCGTGTCGAAGTCCTTCTAACTGCTAGAGGTCAGCTTGTATTCATGCAACAAAAACGATTCCCACAGATACAAAGCAAATAAAAAGTCGATGGTTATCCTGAGAAGTCGGATCCAGATGACGAGTCAAGGAGTCGATCATTGTTGTCAAAGCTGGTGTAGGTAGGCTGCTATGCATCACCATCGCCTGCAATCACTGCGAGAATATATAGCCAAGAGCATCACAACCAACCCTAAACCGCATACGACAACTCATGCTCAATTCTCAAACGATAAATCTGAATAAGCCACTAATGCCGCAACGAGTTTCTACTTGTACATTTCATGTTCATAAATTTAAACACACACGTAAGGAGAGGGAGAGAGAGTTGGAAGGAGGCGGAGCTGAGCTAAAAGTCTTGCGGGGTTGAGAGAGAAAGCTGGAAGAAGGCCGAGCTGAAAGGAGGCGGCGCCGAAAGGAGTCCCGAACAGCGTCCTACTAGGGTTTGCATGCGTTCCGAAACGCGGGGAATTTGAAATTGAAGTTGGCGCAGTCGATGCCTGAGGATGAGAGCAACTCCGGGTATGGGCCAGCAGCAGTGGGCCGGGTCTGGCGCAGACTGCAGGCCAGGGAGCCGCCAAGGCGCCGGTGTTGAGAGCGGCCCAGCTTGCCCGAGAAGATGCTCCGCAAACGGTTCCAGAGAGTAGTATAATGAGAACCGTGGCAATCCGGTGCGGCGGCAGGCTCGTGGGAGACTCTATTTTTGGAGAAGGGGGGTGGCGATCCGGTGCGGCGGCAGGCTCGTGGGAGACTCTGTTTTTGGAGAAGGGGGGTGGCAATCCGGTGCGGCGGCAGGCTCGTGGGAGACTCTATTTTTGGAGAAGGGGGGTGGCAATCCGGTGCGGCGGTAGGCTCGTGGGAGACTCTGTTTTTGGAGAAGGGGGGTGGCGATCCGGTGCGGAGGCAGGCTCGTGCGATCTGGGAGAGTCTTGCATGGCTGCAGGGAAGTACGAGGGCGTTGGGCAGAGGTTTGGGCTGGGGGAGACGTTGTTTTTTTTTTTTGGGAAGAATATTTGGAGGCAGCTGGCCTGCTGAACTTGCGTGAACGGCATCGCGCGTTCGTGTGTGTTGTGTAG
This sequence comes from Bryoerythrophyllum caledonicum, assembly GCA_963971425.1. NCBI lineage: Eukaryota > Viridiplantae > Streptophyta > Bryopsida > Pottiales > Pottiaceae > Bryoerythrophyllum > Bryoerythrophyllum caledonicum. The sequence goes on along the minus strand of OZ020517.1, from coordinate 29,548,403 downwards.
GTGAATTGCTCACGTGAAGGGGGGCGTGTCTGTAGACACGCGCAGTGGTGCAAGTGATAGGTCGTGGCGGGTCTGTGGACACGAGCCGTGATCCGGTACTGGGTTCGGAGTGAGCTGCGAAGGATCGTCGTCTTTTGGCGTTTAGGTGAGGGAGCTGGTGTGCGACGTCGGTTGGAGTTCGGACGATAGGAGCTTGGGGTGCGGAGAGCGCCTGTGTGTGATTGAAGTCTGGGGTTTTTGTGTGAGTTTGGTGCGAGGGTGTGTTCAGAGACGTGAGTGAGTTGCGGAGTTACGCCGGAGGCCAAGAGGCGATGCGATCCGATGCTGTTGGAGGCTCGGCGGCTGGTTGTGTCGGCTACAACAAGTTGGGTTGGTGAGAGAAGTTCTGCGGCTGTAGTTCTACGTGGCTGCATCTGCGTCCACGGGTGAAGTGCCGACCTGGCGGAGGCCGGAGTCTGTGTGGAGACGGTGGAAGTGCCGAGTCTGTCGGTACGCGAATGGAGGCGCTGCTGGGACTCCGCGAGTACATTGGCGGAGGAGGAGTGTTGGTGAGAGAGAGCTGCGGGATGAGCGGCCGCGGGGTTGGCCAACTTCCAATCAGGGAGCCTCTTCTTCCCAACTTCGTGATTTGATGGAAGCTGAATTGTGCATTGTGGATTCCAGCTCGTAATTGTTGTGAAAAATTCTTGTGTGAAAAATCCGCGCGGAAGCGCTACCAAAATTTCGGCTGTTTTGGAGAGAAGGGTCTGGAGAGTTACGGCGGTGGCAGTTTCAAGTGCGGTCTATTCAAACCTTCACTATTTCCTTGTTCTACTTCTTCATTTTATGAAATTTGGAGGTTAGTTAGCTCTACAAGTCAGATTTCAATGGATTTATTGCACTTGCAAGTTAAGTCTATGAGTAAGATGATACAATGGTTTTAGTGAAGGGGGGTTGCAGCTGTGAAGGCAGTGAAAAAGGAGTTATACTTTTCGAATAAACTTGAAGAAGAAGAAGCCTGAAGAAGAAGACCTGCTATGGAAACTTGAAGAAGAAGAAGCGGTGGCGATGGCGATGGAGAGGCGTTGCAGGATATGAGACGAGGCGTTGGCGATGGAGAGGCGTTGCAGGATATGAGACGAGGCGCTGGCGATGGACAGGCGTTGCAGGATATGAGACGAGGCGCTGGTGTGTGTTGAGGCAGACTGAGGACAACAAGAGAAAAAAAAATTTGGAGAAAAGGAAGCCGCAACTTGAGTGGTCAGTATTTATTCCGAGGTTCTGTTGGTGGTGGGTGTGTAAGCTGGGAGCTAGGTGCTGGAGTCGATCAAGGATCTGGTGACGGACGTGAACTTCAACTGCTCGTCAACGGAGCTCTTGTTGGTGGCAGCGGACTCGAATTATGTGGCGGTGATGGTACTGCTGCTGTGAACGGACGGGTTCGAGCACTACCGTGCGACCAGAATGTCTCGATGGGTATGAACTTGACAGGCATGGCGAAGATGTTGAAGTATGAGGGCCATGAGTGAGGAGCGCTCTGTCTTCACGAGGTTATTATCTGTCTGTTTCAATGTATACACATTCTTTCCATTGTGGATTCATGTGAGTGGTTATGTGATTTTTTCTACAGTAAATTGCAGAAGCTTGATCTTCGGCATATCAGTTGTGCACTATTCGTTTGTTTTCAGTAATAGCATTGCCTTAAAAATACTTGCACTTGAATCTGATGTGTTGATTAAAATAATTTAGTGGGAGTTTTTTCGTGTTGCAGGATGGATAAGACTTGAGCTGAAGGAATGCATCTCTCCAACGTAATCTTTAGTTTTCTATTCAAGCTTATAACGTGAACCAATTTTTAGGAAATTACCCTCGACAATGTGATATTGAACTGGCTCAGTTAACCGCAATGTGATATATTTAAGCTTGCAGACTACTCACTTTGATATGCAACAAGGTGGGCAAGTGATTGCAATAGGATTTGATTAGATACTTTGTAAAAGCCATATGTGAGGATTAGATTTGAGTAGAGGATTTGAGTAGAAGATTTCACTAGAAGATCTGTCTAAATGATATGTCAAGAATATATGGAGAACTTAAAAAGATAGATTTGGAGACGAGGTTATTTGGAGGGAACTCTCAATCTATGAAGATTTGCTGGATGAAATGACAGCAATTAAATGGTATGACATCTTTTGGCCATGTTTTTTCTTTGTCATGATTTTGTTTGGATTACTACCTTCCTATATTTTACATACTTTGCTTCATAGGGAGTTGTTTTCCTTGTCGTGATTTTGCTTGAATTATTAACGTCGTGTGCTTTGCACATGGCCTTGATATGAAGAGTAATTTTGCTTCAGAGGGGGGGAGGGAGTTGTTGTTTTCCTTTTTGTGATTTTGCTTGGATTATTAACGTCGTGTGCTTTGCACATGGCCTTGATATGAAGAGTAATTTTGCTTCAAAGGGAGGGAGGGAGTTGTTGTTTTCCTTGTTGTGATTTTGCTTGGATTATTAACGTCGTGTGCTTTGCACATGGCCTTGATATGAAGAGTAATTTTGCTTCAGAGGGAGGGAGGGAGTTGTTGTTTTCCTTGTTGTGATTTTGCTTGGATTATTAACGTCGTGTGCTTTGCACATGGCCTTGATATGAAGAGTAATTTTGCTTCAAAGGGAGGGAGGGAGTTGTTGTTTTCCTTGTTGTGATTTTGCTTGGATTATTAACGTCGTGTGCTTTGTACATGGCCTTGATATGAAGAGTAATTTTGCTTCAAAGGGAGGGAGGGAGTTGTTGTTTTCCTTGTTGTGATTTTGCTTGGATTATTAACGTCGTGTGCTTTGCACATGGCCTTGATATGAAGAGTAATTTTGCTTCAGAGGGAATTGTTTTCCTTGTTGTGATTTTGCTTGAATTATTAACGTCGTGTGCTTTGCACATGGCCTTGATATGAAGAGTAATTTTGCTTCAGGAAAATGATTTTGTTTTATTACATAGATTTCTTTTTATTGATAATTTTATTTCAGTGATTGATTATGTTTTGTGTTTCATTGTACAACAGGTGATTATGGAATAGCGAAATATTCAAATGGACAATTCTATGTATGAGTGTCAGATTTGTAAGTGCGGAACAATGCCAAATAACGAGGCTCAAATCATTCGTCACAACAACGGACGTCGGCATCGCAGACTTGCAGAACTTGTCTTCAACCAGTCGTTTTTGGAGTCATGTGGTGTGTCGCATGATGCTGTAAGTAATACGTACTCATGTACCATTTGTGATCTTGTACTTGAACGTAGTGTGGACAAGATTAAACATCATTTCAAATACCAGCACGAAAGGCGTGATGATGCGTCAACGGATGTTCCTACTGTGGAGGTGACAAAGGTTTTTAAACCTAAATCTTTCTACTCGACTTCATACGATTTGTCCAAAGACGTCAAGAATTTTAGATTGATTCAGACGCCGACAGCAATGATTGAGGACATGGGAAATTGTGTGGGTGTCTTGCGATTCAACGTTATACCTCAAGACGAGAGTCCACGACTTTATTGTATGGCGTCCATTTTGGAGAAGTATGGAAAGTCTACAGTACGAGGATCGAAAGTAGGAGGTAGCCGCATGGTAATGTATGGCCTTTTCGAGCATGGCCAGATTGGATCGTAGGTACTTGTTTAAGCTTATTTTTTTATATTGTTGTGTTGTATATTTTATATTAATTGATGTCTAATAAAATGTTTTGCTCAAACAGGTTCACCCACTCTCACTTTTGTTTGTATGATTTGTCGGAGAGGTTTGAGGCTGAAATATCCAATTATTTCAAGCAAACGTTTCCAACGACGATGGAGCGATTGGAGAAAGTTCTTATCAATGAAGGATTACCAGCAGGGGAGTGCAGATTTGCAAGTACGCTGTTCACGTGTTTCTCGGTGACTTGAGATTATAGTTGTAGTCCACACATCGATCCTACCGATTATGGATTTGGGATGATTGTATGGCTTTATCCAAGTAAGTTTTAAACAAAACTTGTTAGAATATATTGATGTTTCTTTTCTTATTACCTCTATTGACAAAAGTTATCGTTTGTATATTTTGTAGATGGTGGAGTGGAAGTCACACAGTTTCCATCGATTTGGTTACCGCAGTATCATATTCAGTTCAAATCACCAAATGGTGCAGCGCTATTGACGAATTGTAATTCTACAGTCCATTGCACCACAAGAACTTCACGTGTAAATGCATTGGGCATGGCGTTCGTCCAAAAGAGAAACGTGATAACGAAGTTGAAGACGGCTTTGGATCATCTCGATAGTGAGATTGCTATCAGTTACAAAAAAGCTAAGGAGAAATATGAATCAAATCGGGTAAATGCCTCTCTTTCCATCATGTTTTTTTTGTTTTTGTTTTTGGCGATATGAAATATAATTGATATTTGTCAAGCTGTAATTGTCTAATAATGCCTTTTCAAATATTTTGTTCTATAATGGTTGTTGATGAATTTATTGTGGGTGCAGGTTGATTGTCGTGGCCGCCACGTTGCTGCTTCATTCTATTCGCAAGAAAACACATGGCCATGTGATACAGCAGAGCCATCAAGTTCTTCAAATGTTTTGAAGAAGAGGGCTCGATCTTGATTATGAGTAGTTGTGATATGATGTTAGTAATGTTTGGGAAATGGTTCTGCTACCTCACGTTTTATGTATCTATAAGGTTTTTTTGAGAAGCCCATGATAGGGCTTTAACATATTTGTCTTTACATCCTATCATAATAGCATTCCATTGTTACATTCTTGTGGTGCACATAAATTTTCCAGTATTGTTTTATGGATTCATGTGTGACGTCAAAGCTATTACACCAACTCTCATTATAACTTTGAAGTTCAGCACGTTTCGGCCAAAATAGATCTATAATGGATAACCTCCGCAATGTCTTGGGAGTGCATCATTTTTGCTCATTTTTTAATAAAAAATTCTATTTTCCAAGTTACGTTTATCCAACTCCCAAAAACTTTACATTCAAAAAATATTCAAGTTCTAAAATTTGTCTCGATTCTAGCTGACTCAACAAGACATAAATATAACAATGGAAGAAGAATCATTTGAAACAAATTTTCTTTTATTTCTTTCTTAGGCAATATTAAATGATTAAAGGGAAAAGAATATTCAAACCTACAAGTTGTATGCCACGCAGGATAGGTGCCATCTCCATTTTATTTTCATATATTTTTTATAAATAAATCTTGCTTTCAATAAGGGTCATACAAATCACTAGAAGAGGAACACAAGTGATAAAACTCGATATGGAATTAAAAGAAGAATCCAAGATAAAAAAATTTAGTTTAAAAAGTCAAAATAATAGGGGTAGAGTGAGAGAGGAACATTCAAAAACAAAAATATTCAATCAAGATAAAGGAAGAGGAAAGAGATGGAAAGGAAGAATCAAAAAATTAAAATAAAAAAACGTCATCCCAATCAATGGAAGAGGACTGAAGTCATAAAACTAAATACAGAATGTGAGGGTTTAGTGGAATTTAAGAAGAACTACTTTTGTTTAAAATAAATTAAAAATAATAGTGGCAAATGCAAGAAAGGGACTTCCAAAAATAAAAAATTCAATCAAGATAACGGAAGAGGAAAGAGAAGGAGATGGAGAGGGACAATTAAAAAATTAAAATTTACTAAGTATCAAATCTATCAATGGAGGAGGAGCGCAAGTCATATAACTGAATATAAAATCCAAAGAAGAATCCAAAAAAAAATCTTCTGTTTATAAAAATCATAACAAGAGGGGCTAAATAGAGAGAGGGAGAACTCTCTAGATTTCTCAAAAAAATTCATTTATGTACTTTATAGAGAAATGGTATATTAACCCGAGTCAAACATGTACCTATTGTCTTCTTGCATCATTGTAGAAAATTCCAAGAATTGTAAATATATATCACAACCATGATGGAAACATGCCGGAGATTTGCAAAAGGGATTATTTAGGGATTAAGTACAAGATTATATTTGACAACACAAAAATCCCTTGGTCATGTAGGAATAACTTTAACATTAAATTAACGTAGTGGATGTAAATTTTATAAGAATATAAGGAGGACGATAAATTTCCACAAAAATGACTATAAGCGTGAAGAACTATGTAGGGCTATGGTAAGGGTTTTATGTCGACTGAAGATATTAGTCAAGGCAGTAGGGGTCCGGCACAAGCACCTAGACATAGGCCGCCACGTCAACCCCCCTCCACCATGATCAATGTGTAATGGGTAATTTCGAAATTGTGGAGTGTTGTCTTCTTCTTTATACCCTACTCCGATCTATTCTACAATCGATATGGGACTAAGACACCATTTGTCTCGGGTGGGATTGATTAAGTTGATTGATCGTATGCTTGTGCTCATGGTCTAGTTCGTATGGGCGGGCAGCTTTATGGTCTCATCGGTTTGCCAGGGCTTCTTGGAAACTGGTGTAGGTGGATGCACTGTGTTTTGATGTAAAATTGGAGTCATATTTGCAAATCGGAGTCAGATTCTGTAGGAGAGGGTTTTGGTTTGGAATTGTGGTTGTAGATACGGTGCATTTCTCTGTCTGCTGTCACCCGGGATTGCGAGCCGGTGTTCGTGGAGTGGAGTGGATGCCGCTGTGTTCAGTGATGGTTTAGTTTAGATTTTGGACTTTTGGTGAGGAGTGTGTAGTTAGGGGTTTGGTTTAAGAATGAGAGACAGAGGAGGTTCATTATGCGGCACTGGAGCGATGGGACAACATTTAGGTCATTCAGTGGCAGGATGGGAATGGGATAGTGCGCTGCTTCTGGTGAACCCTGCGTTTGACGCGACACCATTGGAATTGAGATCATTGAGGATTAATGCAGTGATTGTTGATGTGTACAGCTTGTCGATATACCAGATCAACCTCATAATACCGGATTTTTTTATACCAGGTTGAGAACGAAGGGAGACCTAGCAACACAATGGTTGTGTTAGTCGGGAATGGAGAATTCTGCAACGAGGTGGAGAGCCTGGAGTTATACACGAGTAGCTGTGAAGCACAAGACTTGCTCTACAATCAGGGCTGGATGTTGAAAGAAACCACTTTCGATTTGCATATTTTAACTCAACGTCTTCAATCGCTGCTTTCTTACGCAAACGCGAAAGGGTGGGAATGAGTCGCCGAACGCATCTCGGAAGCAGCCGACAGAAAAGGTGTTTCGCAGAAACTTGTGGGAGCTGCTGACATTTACTCTTTCGACTGGAGCAACATCGAAGTTGGAAGCATTGGATATGAACACCAATCCTACAAACCTCTATCATTCGCAGCTCGAGAGTGGAGCCGAAGTCATCTTATTTCATCTTCAGCTCAAAGAGAGGTTTGTCACTTGCCAATCTCGTCGAGTTCATTTTGGTCTGAGAAAAAATGGGCTTCTCGTAGTTCTTGTTGACTAATGATTCATATCAATGCCTCGGTTTCCAACTTCCCGTTCCTCGTAATTGAGTGACCAGTTGCAAAACCTTTCATTTCTGAGCTTGTGTTCTCTGTGGGTGCTTTTTTGGACCAGACAAATGAGGACAAGCATACACATATAATAACTTGCAGCAGCGGCCAGGATTTAATGACAGCTTCTCTGTTGCCGCAATAAGGCATGAGAACGGGCCGTCGCTCTCCATGGGTCGGGCAATGAATTCAAAGAAGTTAATAATGCTGCCCTCGTCTTGGAAACAACTTCCTAAGTTTACTTTATGGACTGAAGGTGGACTTCAGCGTCAATATCCCATGGCAACGTTCACAATTGATCCATGTGAGGTACATTTATCCACATTTTCTGTGTAGCTGTGTTCTCTTTCTTTGATTTTTTATCGTTTATAAATTATTGATATGTCATTTCGTTGCATCTCTCGATGTGTTCAGGTTTTGGGAGCAGTTGACACCTTTGGGAGTTCTGTGACCTCGACCTTCACGGCCCAAGAACTCGTTCTTGTGAGATCGGCATTCTGTTCTTCGAGGTGGCCAACATCATATGTCCGGGGGTGTAACTGCACAGACTTGCTCAAGGAAGAGGAGATGAAGGTGCTGGTAGAGAAGTCGACGGTGTGCAGCTCCTTATTTCTTGATTTCCATTGATTATGGACATGCGCATGCATGTGATAAGCCATGTGAGCTCAAAGGGCTTAAGGGACTAGGTCTGTCAAGTTCTTTACTTGACATGATTTGTGTGGGCCGTGTGGGACGACCATGTGCATGTTGAGGACCTCAGTGTCAGTAGAGAAGTTAGATGGTAGAGCTCAGTGTAGGTTGAGAAGGTAGATGGCGATACGACATTGTGTTGTGCAGAAACAATGAACCACTGTATATTGTTCCCAAGAATGGGAAGAATGCGCCACCTGAATGGTAGAGTATTTCATTGAAAAAGAGCTTACTTCATGGTTTGAAAATACCAGTTTTTCAAGAGAACTACGGAAGTTCATACACCAGAAAAATCAAATTTTTCACCTGTGAAAATTTACAACTTTCAAGCCTTGCAGAGTGGTTGTCTACACTTGAAATCTGACGGATTTCTACACTAGAATTTTGGTGGTTTTCTATGAATAGGCCCATTTTTGGTGGCCATTTTTCAAGACTTGAAAGTGTTGAACTTTGAACTGTTGGACCCTTGAAATTCGAGCGTTTTCCAGGGTCGATTTTTAGTTGTGGAGATGGTGGACCTGAAGTCGTTGGTGACGAAGACGGTAGAGAAGAGGGGCGTGCTCGCTAGGATTCGAGTATGTTTCTTTCCTTGACTTTCTGTGCTAGTTCAGGGAAACTGGTTTTACGAGCGGAGATGCAATGCGGCATAGGTTCGGCAGTGGTGCAGGGAGGCTAGATTGTAAGGAGGTTTTTGGTGTGACGTTGTCGTGTAAAGAAACGGTTTAATATGTAAACACAGTGTGAAATGGATTGAGAGTAGTGTTCAGAGCAAATAAAAATAAAACTAAGGAAAATAAAAGTATAGACAAAAGGGAGGGGGGGAGATCAGAGGAATGAAGGGGGAAGAGAAAGGACCGTGGTTTTAACCACGAAACTTAGAGTCTCTGCATCTTCTCACATGCTCAGGGGGGGTAGATGGCGCCAACTGGTAGTTTCCTGCCTAGTTTTCACTAGCAGTGCCAAGCCACGTGGCCATTCGCATGCTCATACGGGTCCAAAGGGTTTCGAACCCGGACCAGTGCTATGGCGCTTGAAGCACTTTACCAGTTGGACTTCCGCGGCTTGGCGATTATCAGAGCATGCTGAAGGGATTTATATCCCTATCCATTGTTTTATATTTTTATTTTATATTTTATTTGAGTGGATTTGATTGGAGAAAAATTATCACATCTTTGGGAAAGCTTCAAGGTGACGCCTTCTACAAAGTATTTGTGTTATAAGAAGAAGGTTCATTTAGAGCTTCATCAGTTTTATGTAGTTGTTTTGAATTTTTTTTTGGACATGTCGAATTGGAGAGTTTTTTCTGAGTCTCAGGATGAAGAGCTTCAACCAGAGCTTGAGCTAGATTTATCTTTATCTCAACTGCCGGTTTGTACTCTTCTGCCGCTTAGTCCTGCACCACTGCTTGAGCGTCCACAAGAAGAAGCTGGGCCTTCTCGGCCGCCAAAGCAACCTCGTGTGGAGCAGCGGTGGCACGGCAATCTTCAACAAGATGCTCGTGCCCTGGTGATTCTATTGCAGGTTGGGTGTGTTGAACCTGGTACTCGAGATGTGACGTTTGGAGGGATTTTTGAAGGCCTAAATGACAATCAATACTCTTGTTGTCTTAGGCCTATCAAAGGGAGTCGCGGTCATCAACGTTGGCTTGAAGGTCCAATTAATCCATTGACCAAGGCTGCTCGTGCTGACTTTGTTGCTCTTATCCTTCAACGCATCCTCAAGTTCTTGCAGATGGAGTGAAGTTCCTCTTGAAATTCTTTTCAAGCTCTTTTAGACATATATTTGATTTTATTTGTTTAGTTTTTAATGTTTCCAAACTTCACCTTGAATGTTAGAAGTTTGGTAGATGAAAGGTAGAAATAGTTTTCCATTTGGTAGACTTTTGATGCCTTATGGCTAAGATAAGGGATAGATAAGACTGAAGTAAGCTTAAGGGAGTTAGCCAATGACTAGTTGAGGCCCATGAGGCGTAGGTATGGGCTGGTGTTGACTTTGGGAGGGGGCAAAGGGGTCGGGTTCCCCTCTCTCTTCCACGAGAGTTGAGTTTTTTTCGGTGTGCAGTTTTTGGAGAGCAAGAGCTCAGTGTGTACTACGAGTTTTACTATGAGATTTTAAGAGCTTGTACATCTTGTCGTTGTGGTTTCATAATGATATAGCACGCTCTATTTGAGATTTGTGTGTAATTTCTATGAGTGTTTGAGTTGGACAGTGTCTGCTGTAAAGAAATTTAGAAGACCGAGACTTCAAAAGCTTGTAGAAACTTGTTTATAGTGTTTTTGTTTATGAAATTTGAGCAAGTCAAGTGTTTTTGTGTTAGTTTTCTATGGAGCTTTGTAACTTTTTATTTAGATTGTTTGAGACAAAGTTATGGCTTTGAAAGTGAGAGGGTGTTGAGCTGCCGACTAAATTCAAGAGTGGAAGTAAGCACCAACTTCAACTGAGCATAGAAAACGTTTGGTATAGATTCTCAAGACGAATTTTGTAGAGAGCTTAGGTGGTGTTATTAGCTTTCTAGGAAGCTATCACTTGGCTTTGGAAAAGCTTGTATGAAGTCAGAGTGCTCTGTGAAGCAAAGGGAGGTGCAGCTGATGCTGAATTTGGGAGTACGACCTTTGACGAGCTATGGACTCTTGACAGTACCTTGTAGAGTTTTAATCTTTCTTTCCCTCTGTTAAACACTTTGATAGCTTTCCAAAAAGCTAATGCACTCTTGATTTGAAGTGTTTATGCTAATTTGGTGGTTATTTGAAGTTTGGCTATTATTTTTGAGGGAGATTCGGGATTTTGAAGGTATGTACAAAACTTATACGGTTTTGTATACGGTAGATCGTATTTATACTTTGTACATGTATGTATAAAAGTATTATACTTGTACGTATAAATCATGTATTCGTATAGTATGTTCTACTGTATTTATACATGACAAATACAAGTATTAAAGTACTCTACATGTACGTATAAAAATACTCTACGTATACGGATAGGAATACTCTACGTATACGTACAAAAGGGTATAGATACAAGTATGTATACATGATGTGTTCAAGGATTAATACTTCTTATATTATCCTTGTCTTTCATGTCTTAAGCCAAAACTAACTGCAGCAAGAAATCCAGTATTTTCCCAAGGCAAAGACTTCTCTACCCGACAACGTAGCATACGGGAGTGTGTGAACACGAGCATACTGTTCCACATCAAGTCAATTCTTTGCTGGATTGATGGTGTGTTGGTCTACTGAGGCCCTCTCGTTGTAGGGAAAGTTTTCATCGTGTCACTACGGATGGCGGAAGTGTATGTGGTTGTAGAGCAATTTGGATTGTGTTCCATGTTCAGAATGAGGTGGATATGAGGCCGTGCATGTTGAGGTTTGTCGGGGGAGAGTATTCTCTTATGTTGGCAGTGTTGGGTGGGGCTTGTGTGATTGAGGTGTTGATGATGTGCAGGCAAGTTGCTGATGGCATAGGTGTGCGAGTATCTGGAGTGGTGCGAGTTGGAGCACACATTGAAGATTTATGTGCCGGAGCTGAACCATGTATAGTTGTTGAGTAGGGGAATAGGGTTGCGAGGAACATGCTGCTCTAGTGGCGCGATTGGACTTTGTGCATTTGCTGCCGAGTGAGAGTTTTGGTGCACAAGCCAGGGCGTACAACAGAACCAAACTGGTGGACATTTTGGGACTGGTGGATGAAGCGAAGGCAGAGAGTCAGGAATCTCAGCCTCTACTGCTGAGCATCGTGGAATCTTTTGTGAATGAGGTAGGTAAAGCAATTGGAGGTAGCGATTGTCTGTACGGTGTTGGTCAATCACGGACGGGAAGGGTGGTGTTGAGGGAGGGAGCATGCTTGATTTGCTAGAAGGTGAACAGAGAAGCCGCCCCCACAGACTTGCCCTGAATCGCTTGGAATACAAGAATTAGAAGAGGCTCCCCATATCTTTGAATGGAGACCATAGAGAAGTGAAGGAAGATAACATTGACATTGACTGCTGAGTAGAAATCTTGTTCAAGTTAAATCATTCTAATATGACCTCGCGATATGATGTAATTGTCCAATGTTGTTTGAGACTAACTAGCTTGTTAACGCCAAGAACATCAACTCACAGTAGCCATCTCGGTATATTGTCTAGAACACGCGTTTTGTGGCTTCAGTACATAAATTGCCCCACTTTCCATTGTCAGTCACTTAAATTCCACAATTTTGGTCATCTTGGACACTCGATTTCCACCTAGCAAAAACGTGGTCAAAAGAACCGCAATGGTGAATCCAGTGCGGTTTTTTTTTCCCACTTTTGTACTAGTGATGACTCACGTATTTATTCATCGTTTATGTACAATTTCGGTCTTTCATTTATAATCTTCCTAGTAAACGTGCTTGTTTGTATACAGAGCATGTGTGAAGATGAACTCGCGGAAATGCCCTCTTATACTCTCGCTGAATCCATCCACAACAAGTGGAAGCAAGCTTCGGGCAATAACGGTGGAGATTTGTATGTCGCAATCGTTGACGATTATGTTCGAGCCTTTCTTCAGGTAGTTAATTATTATCAATTTTTGAAAAGTAGTGCTGGAGGGACAGGTCCGAGCAAAGAAGAGTTGAAGCTTCGTGCTGCCGAACGAAAAGCCCAAAAGATGGGCGATCCACGCGTACTAGGGGATTCTATGATGGATATGCCGGGGGCAGATGAATTCTGCACGCGTGATTTTTATGTGCAAGACGCGGAGGTGTTTGGCACACACAAGCGCAAAATGAATTTATCTCTTGGAGCCGATGACGAATCACATCGTCCCGATAGGGTAAACTATTCCCATCCCCGGTACTCCTCTAGATGACTTCGGTCATCGTCAATTCCATTGCCCATTATTGACGAAGATGATGGTGTTTCTCATAACGAGGTTTCACCATCACAACCGCCGCATCCAATCCCGACTGCGTCTCTAGTATGTAGGGCAGGAATTTGCCCTGTAACGGCAGTTCAAGAGACCCATGCCAATCTAACCCAGTGGCATATTGCTTGTCTGCCGGCGAACTCGGCTAAGAAGTGTTGGGCGCAACGTAGGGGAATTAGAAAGAAATGCACGGAGAGGATTAACAGACGAGGAAAGCCAACTCCTACTCCTACCTACACTGGCAAATTTGAATGTAGAGCAAAGAGCACCTATGAAGACACTGACTTCTACTTCTGCAACGATGACATCGATCGTTGTGTGAATGGTCTAAGACGTCCATGGGTCTGCGGGGAAAAGCCTCTTATCCCAGAAGTTTGGCCTGTTATGATTGGCACGAATCAAACTCGCAGTGAGATTGTGGACTTACAACTAGCCGGATTTCAACTCCCTCAGAAGGAACAAATATCCCCGAGGCGCCTCTTCTCAACAGGTAGTCTACTATTGGACCTCAACTTCGTTTCCGTCCCTGACCATCCTGACAAGTATCCTGCGAAAAGGAGTGGGAAGAATTTGAAGCACTCTTCCGCCAAGCCCAATACGAATCAAAGACGGTCAATGGGATCAGCCGAACTCCTCAGTGCATCAATTACTTCGGTGCGCATGATTCCTCAGCCTGGCTTTGGGTGCATCATCACATTAAACTCATATAGCCCCCCTCATGAGACAACATATACGATTATGGTGAGCGCGTTTCCCCACTGTACATGTCCAGCCTTTACAAAGACCATGAACGAATTTCGTGGACGGAGTCCGTTCACATATTGCAAGCATCTGTACTTCATATTCTTGAAGATTTGTAAACTTCAACCCGACGTCCACTTCATCATTCATGCACCCTCTTTCAGCTTCAACGAGGTGAAACTAGTCCTTGAAAGTGGCATTCTGGCACATTCTGGAGTTTAGAATAGAATACCTACTTCTACTTTTTTTGTAATGCGTACCCTCTTGTTTCCGAGAAGGTACATGATTGTCATTTTCAGTCACTATACTGAAAAATATTTTAAATGAGGAATATCTATAATCGTTACCTTTATATTGTCTCCCGACATTGCATAATACCTATTATTAGAAATATACCCTTACGGTGTTCGAGATTATAGTTGCTCATTTTTACCCTTTGCGTTCTACGAAATACTAGTTTTTATGGAATTGATGTGATGTACCCTCTCGGAAACGAGAAGGTACATCACTGACGCGGTTATCTAAAACCAAAACCACTATTTTGAGAGACTGAGAAAATCATTATGAGTTTTCAAATTTTAAAAAAGTAGTCACATATGCCTTCCAAAATTTGCATTTAAGACATAAAGGGGAACAAGTACTGGAAACTTTATAAATTTAGGAAAAATAGTTCCACGGTCTTAGGTCCCAAAATTACATTCGGACGAAAAATGAAATCCCACCTAAAATAACTTCGTCATATTCACAGAATATTCCACTATTATTAGATTATTCAGAGAATATTCGAATATTTTCTACTCTCTACGACACAATTTTCTGCTCACCGCTCTCCGCTCACCGCTCACCGCTCACATACAAGACACCTCCGTTCAAGACTTGGGCTCTAATACCACGTAACTTTATTTCCTGAAAACACACTACTTTGACCTTTTCTAACGGCTGACGATAATAGTCCTGAACTACGCCTGATTTAGTAGGATCGTTCATACCTTGAACATTCTAGCTTATTATTGTAATCTGCATGCAGGTTGTAGGTGTGGCGGCCGTAATTGCTCTCCTCGCTCCGCGAGGTCTCTTCCCTCAATTGAGAGAGAACTTCCAGGCTTGTGCTTTGGCGACGGGCGCGTCCCGCCTAGTCCAGGGGAGTGATCCCGGTGGCAATGAACTCGTCTCTGTTCGGCAATATGGGATGACGACCTTGTTCTCACTGGAGAGAGCTGGCAGTAGTCGATCCTTTAATCTATTAGCCAATCTTTAATCACAGGCACTAGGTGCGCCGGTATGTGATTCACCCGAGTGTGTTGTTTGTCTCCCACCTCCTTTCCTTTAATGGACCGTGTTTCATCAGGTTCGAAGCTTAACTCGTCGGACCCCATAGTGCGGCCTGTGAGGGGGGAGGCCCCTCCAAGTTGGAGAGCCAATGGGTCGTCCCTGGAATACATGCTCGGAGGTTCGGAATCTAGCATTTCTGAGTCTACAGGCCTTACTTCGACATTGTCGGGAGAGGCTCTAGTAAGAAACGTGTCTAGTCTGATGATTGTATGGGCGGCAACCTCAACGTGTAGTGAGGTGGAGCGCTCGCCAGACGTAGGGGTACCGTAATCTCCGTTCAGTGCCCCTCTGCCAATTTCCGATCGGGTACTTGGTTCGTTGTCCTCCTTATCTATTGTGTGCTGCCCAGAGCTGTGGCGCAGCTCCTTAGCTTGCGCGCTCCCACTCATGTTCGGTCTGTCATGTTTCGGTGTGAAGGGTTGTTCCTCCTGTTCTTGGTTAGATTCGCTTGCCTCACACCTTTCGGGGGCGTTGAGGTCGTATCCCAACTCTCTCCCTTTCAGTTTCTGATCGCGTCGCTTAACCTCGCTTCTCCCTTCATTCTGTGCGCGCCTTAAGGTTCCTGGCACGAGGTCCTAAGGTGAATTCGCTGTCAACGGGTCCTTTTCTGAGGGTGAATTCACTGGCAACGTCCGTGTTCCGGTCACTGGTTTGCTTGTTTTCGGAACCTGACGTCACTGCGTTGGAAGACTTGGCAGTCTTTGATCAAGTGCGAGGTAGATAAGCAGAACCTGCATCTAATCGGGAGGTTGTTGTAGTCAACAACTACTGTCGTCGTCTCGCCTGAAACGGGGTTGACAACATCTATGTTGACGACAAAAGGATCCTCCAAAGCAACGGTAATGCAAAACTTTTGGTCTACAGAGTATTTGTTCCCTTTGTGCCTTCCTACGACCTTACCAAGGCTCTGTGCTATGTCTTGTCCGCTGCTTCGTAGTTCGTCAGGTAGGGCTTTGAGTGTGATCCACACATGGATTGTGGTGTTCGTGGGGCTACAATAAACCTACAAAAATGTAGGTTCCCTACTTCGATAAATGCGGGGTAAGCATCAATAGATTCTGCGTGGTTGCTTCTTCCTTGGCCACCACCTGGAAGAAGCCATTTCCGAGATCCCTCCCAATTGTGCATTCTGCTTGAACCTGTTTGGATAGTGCCGTGTCGTAGTACGTGTTGGCAACTATTCACATCTTAACACAAAGATACCCTTAAGGTAATCATTCCCACAGAGAATCACCGAGAACTACAACGACTAACAACTCATCTAGATGTACACCATGTTACTATATCACAATAATTACATCAAAGGAAAGGAAGGAAAAGGGTTAGATTACACCGCCTGAGCGTTTATCTACATCCACCCTCCCGTTCTCCGTACAAGGGCTTTCCCCAGGTAGGGACCTACCTCGTCCGAAGGTAGGGACCTTCAGGTAAGGACCTACCTCGTCGAAAGGTAGGGACCTTCGGATAAGGACCTACCTCGTCGGAAGGTAGGGACCTTCGGATAAGGACCTACCTCGTCCAAAGGTAGGGACCTTCGGGTAAGGACCTACCTCGTCCAAAGGTAGGGACCTTCGGGTAAGGACCTACCTCAATTTAGTCTCGGTTAAGGAAGGGGGAGGTCATCTTTACAGCTATACACACTATGGACATCCGGGGGACCCAAGTACCCGGGTACAGATTATATCACCACAGATGGAAGTCCGTGGACTCGTAGAGATTTTAGTGGTTGACACAAGTAACAGCTACTCTACCTCCCATTCCCTCCTTCTAACTCTACTCACTCCTTGGATGGTTATGGTGTCACTGAGATCTCCCCGAAGGGGTGTTAGACCCGTGTTTCCAAGGCTGGGAGCGGCGTAATGTAAGTGAGCAAGGGGCCTACCCGCCCACCATTCGTCCTCCTCCCAGTCTCCCTCCACCTCCGATGCAGCTGGAGGTGGGATGTTTCAGGGAGTGACATGAGTCTTCACAACCGACACCAATCGGTACGCCGGAAGGTCACTCAAGACTCACTTATGACCCTCATACATCCGTCACTCCCCCCTCGTCCTTCCCTAGACATGTACAATCTCACCTGTTATTCCCATCCACCCAACTAATCTACTTGATGGAACAAGGAAACGATTGTAACAGTTAGAGATGGAGTCACGCCCCTACGAACTATCCTCTCATCTCACCTGTTATTCCCACCCACCCGGACTAATCTACTTTGATGGAACAAGGAAACAATGATTAGATAGTTAGAATGGACTCGAGGAGTGGACTACTTGAAATGGCACTCACAATCATGTATGAAATCCGAGCTCTCCAACCATCGAAGGTCTTCTCAAAGCGTAGGTTTAGAATTAAACTGAAAGCAAATACACACATCAAGCAGTGAAGAGAGGGGCCACGGGACTCCTCTCTTATACCGCGAAGGACTCACACAAGAGTCCAAACTCAAAGATACCTTCTAACGGTGACATTAACTACTCTTGGCGGCGGTGGCTACCACTCCACACGACGTGCACCGTTAGAGGTCACTTATTACACAAAACCCAAGGCAAAACCAAGTCAAAACCCAAAGTCAACGCGGGGCCTAGTCCGCGAATGAACAGTGACCTATCCACTAAGATTCTGACCCTACTTCCGGGTCAACTCCTCAAGTCTTCTCTTCTCTTCCCTCCTCTTCCGCTTCTTCGAACTCTTGCTGGAAGTCGGGTGCGCCGCAGCCTTCGCGAGTGTTCCAAGTGGTGATAACAGATCCGCAGATGAAGAGGGTGCCGATCCGGCCATGGATGCCCGAGGCAAGGCCTCCATCGAAGTCACGGAGGCATCCGGACCACCCGGAGTGAGTGGCACAGAAGGTGTGCTTCGGCGGGGCTCGGTTCGGGGCGGAAGGATCGGTGTGAGACTCGGAGTCCCAGTGAAGACCTCCGGCTGTACTGGAAGGTGTTAGTAGGCCGAACTCTCACTCGTGGTCTTCCCAAAAGGAGACATGCCCGGTAGAGGCGTAACCGTTGGTGTAGCGCGGACGGGGTCTCCAAGGGAAAACTGTCGAAGGAGGGTCGTGCGCGGAGGCTCCATCATGGCAACCAAGCTATCCTTCCTTCCACTCTGTACTTGCGTGGTGAGATCTGAAGGGGAAGGACGAGCGGGAACTCCCAAAGGGGGAATTCGAGAAGGCGGGACAGGACTATCGAGATCAATCACTCCTTTCCCTTTCGGGGTTCCTTGGTCACCCGAATCTTGCTTCTCTGAGTCCTTTTCAGAACCCGAGTCTCCATCCTTGTCCGAATCTTCCACAAACTTGGGTAGGATATGGGTGAGGTTGCTTACCAACAACCTCATGTTGGCATAAGCCTCCTCGATCTTCACAGTTTGCTCCATCATGAAGGCAATCACCTTCTTGCTGGAAATGTGGCCGTCCCTCTCCAATCTCGCATCAAACATCTTTGCCTTCATCACCGCCTCAGCCGGGACGTGTAACGCCTCCTCCACTTGTCGTAACGCCGAGGTCGAGGCATTGGCTTGGAGGAGAGCCTCCTTGCAACTCCTTTCGGCCTCCAACGCTCGGCTCTTCATCTTGGTCACCTCCAAAGTGAGTCGGTTCACCTTCTGTTCCATAAGGCGGAGGTCACCGAGACCTCCCATCTTCTCTTTGGCTACTGCAACCAGTCCTTGGTGAGGGGTATTGCCGAGAAGACTACCCAACTGACCCAAGGTCTTGTCTACATCATCCACATACACTCGAAGAGCCTCCACCAACTCGGAGGCACGGTAAGACTTCCCTCCGAGTTGAGCTAACCCTGTAGCGGTTGCCCGGGCAGCAGCTCGAGTTCGGGTGGAAGGTGCTCCTCCATGATTCGGTTGTTGGCGCTTGGGGGGTGGGGGTGCTTCGCCCTCTGACTACGACGAGCTACTCCCTCCCTCTGATCCGGGTTCGGACTCCGACTCCGTTCCGTCGAACTTCTTCATCATCAGTTGTGTGCCATACGCCATGGCCTCCTCTGGAGTGGTCTCCTTGAAGTGGTGATAGAGGTGGATGAGGTAGGGGCAAATGGGGGAACGCCTTGTGCTATTGACGCTCTTCGTCAACCTCATGACTACCTCCTTCATAATAAGAGCCCAATTCACCATTCGCTCTTCCAAATAAGCACCATACAAGGTGTTAGCCATAGTGATCGTGACTCGGGTGGGCTTCTCTGGGTGCAAGATGGGTACGAGGAACGCGAATACTCTCTTCGCCCGAGGGTCTTGGCAATCTTGCACTGCATAGCCATTCTTGGCATCCTTGGTACCAAAGAGTCCCTTTGCGTACTCCTCCTTCTTCAAACTCGTGAAACCCGCCCCCTGTCGTGGAAAACCGTACACCTCTTGCCATCTTCCCATGGTCCAACGGTCCGGGCAAGCTCGTATGCTACTCTCCTCGGGCTCTGGTAGCGGGTCTTGTCGTAGCTCCTGTACCGTGGAATCCACACAAAAACTCCAACAGAAGTCGAGGAGCGAGAGACAACCCATCCGAAGAAGATCCTCCTTTAACTCCGTGAGTTTAAGTGGATCTCTTGGAAGGACGGGTGAGATGTCTCTTGTGGTGGAGGCCATGGTGAATATAGCATAGACCTCCTCCCTCGGCTGTGTGTACTCGGACCTACCCGAGGGTGTGAATGTGCTCGGACCTACCCGTGGGTGTGAGTGTGCTTACACTGCTGGCCTTGGTCCTCGTCTTGTTAATCGTGATGCTTCCCCCACGGCTGGTCTTGCTCCTCTTCTTGTTAATCGTGATGCTCCCCCCTGGGATCCTCCAATGCTGGTGTTGATCGTCTCCTCCTCCTACTCGGAGCTACCTCCCACTGCTGGTCTTGCTCCTCGTGAGATACTCCAATGCTGGTGTTGGTCGTGGTGCTCCTCTTGGGATCCTCCAATGCTGGTGTTGATCGTGGTGCTCCTCCCCGACTGCTGGCCTTGCCCCTCGTGGGATACTGCTGGTGTTGATCGTCGCCTCCTCCTGCTCGGAGCTACCTCCCCTGTCCAGCTCGGAGCTACCTGTGAGGTGTGAGTGTGCTCGGACCTACCCGGGGGTATGAGTGTGCTCGGACCTACTCGTGGGGGGTGAGTGTGCTCGGACCTACTCGTGGGGGGTGAGTGTGCTCGGACCTACCCGTGGGTGTGAGTGTGCTTACACTGCTGGCCTTGGTCCTCGTCTTGTTAATCGTGATGCTTCCCCCACGGCTGGTCTTGCTCCTCTTCTTGTTAATCGTGATGCTCCCCCCTGGGATCCTCCAATGCTGGTGTTGATCGTGGTGCTCCTCCCCGACTGCTGGCCTTGCCCCTCGTGGGATACTGCTGGTGTTGATCGTCTCCTGCTCCTGCTCGGAGCTACCTCCCCTGCTGGTCTTGCTCCTCGTGAAATACTCCAATTCTGGTGTTGATCGTGGTGCTCCTCTTGGGATCCTCCAATGCTGGTGTTGATCGTGGTGCTCTTCCCCGCTGCTGGCCTTGCCCCTCGTGGGATACTGCTGGTGTTGATCGTCGCCTCCTCCTGCTCGGAGCTACCTCCCCTGTCCAGCTCGGAGCTACTTGTGAGGTGTGAGTGTGCTCGGACCTACCCGGGGGTGTGAGTGTGCTCGGACCTACTCGTGGGGGGTGAGTGTGCTCGGACCTACCCGTGGGTGTGAGTGTGCTTACACTGCTGGCCTTGGTCCTCGTCTTGTTAATCGTGATGCTTCCCCCACGGCTGGTCTTGCTCCTCTTCTTGTTAATCGTGATGCTCCCCCCTGGGATCCTCCAATGCTGGTGTTGATCGTGGTGCTCCTCCCCGACTGCTGGCCTTGCCCCTCGTGGGATACTGCTGGTGTTGATCGTCTCCTGCTCCTGCTCGGAGCTACCTCCCCTGTCCAGCTCGGGGCTACCTCTCTAGTCCAGCTCGGGGCTACCTCTCTAGTCCAGCTCGGAGCTACCTCTCTAGTCCAGCTCGGAGCTACCTCTCTAGTCCAACTCGGAGCTACCTAAGCCGCTTGCTTTGTATGGTATAGAGCTCTCCCATGACCGGTTCCTTATACTAGGGCCGTGGGGGGTTTCCTTGCCGTTGCCGGTGGGGCTTCCTTGCCGGTGCCGGTTGAGCTTCCTTGTCGGTGCCGTTGGATCTTTCTTGGGGTAAGCCCCCCCCTTTTTCCCCCCGAGCTCTCGTCCACCCGTTTGACAAGGGTGTTAGGATCCGGTGTTAATCCACAACTTGTCCCTTTTTGTACTTCCCTAGGATCCTATTCCTTTCCTATCTTAATTCTCCCTAAGAGCCACTACTAGGTGGCTACTAACTTCTAAACTCAATAGGGTGGTACGGTGATACCCTTCCTAAGCAACTAATTAAAAAAAAATTTAAAGTTGGGGTACGACATGCCGCTACCCATGTTTGTAACTCACTCCACTTCTGCCTCCTTCCTAGGAAGTAGGCAATTGTGACGTTCTTTTGAAAGTATTCCATTTCTTTCTTCACCTTCTTCTTGTCCACTGTGATTGTGGCCGCTTGTTTCCTGATGAGGAACCCTATACTAGTTCGAAAAAGGGATTCCGGGAGTTTTTCCCCAGGGGACGCTCTGGTGGGGTGGAAGGGCGCGTGCTGCCCTAAATGAGCCGTGGCTACCACCAATTCCGGTTCAATCCGTTCTTTGCTCTTCAGTTCGCATGCGCGGTGTTGCTCTTCCTCTTGTGTAGGGAACACCGGGGCATGCGCAAGCAGCGCTTCCGCATAGCTAACCTTTGGAGATGACGTCGAGGTTGAGGGTACCGAATGCTCCATGGCTGACTCGACATCCGTGTCTCCACAAGACGACCGCCACTCCGCGATGATGCGCGTAAGCGTTCGCAACACCTACCTTGGGGATGAAGTGGACGAGGATGAATCCCTCTCACCGTCGCCCCGTAGATCCCGAACCTAGGTTTTCCCGAACCTATGGATAGGGTATTGACAGGGCCTGAACCCAAACCCTCCCTCTTCGTTCACCCTCCCTCATTCTCTCGCGATCGCCCTCTCGCTGCTACTACTCGGTGAGGGTGGCTATTGCTTGATGTTGGTAGAAGGAATGTGGGTGTTGGGTGCGAGTTGTTTACGTGTATGGGTGGGTGTTGGGTGCGAGTTGTTTACATGTATGGGTGGGTGTTGGGTGCGAGTTGTTTACGTGTATGGGTGGGTGTTGGGTGCGAGTTGTTTACGTGTATGGGTGGGTGTTGGGTGCGAAAGTTAGGTGATCTGGAGATGTAGGTGATCTAATCGTTGTTTTTTGCAATGCTGTAGAGCTCTATACGTGGTGTTCGTGGGCGTGGGCGTGGTGTTCGGTGTGGTAGTGTCAGATCGGGCGCACTGCCCGAGATCGTGAACTATACAAGGTGATGATTCAAACCTAGATCTCTAAATCCTAACTTCGAGTTTGTAGCGACTTTGCGACTTGGTGACTTTGTGTCGGACTGCACACGACGAGCGCGGGCGTGACGGGCTTCTCCGCCTGCACCTTCTTGCCAGATTGCTCCTCTTCTGATCACTTCATACGATTGTGATGAGTACGCGGAGATTATCATAAATAACTCATTGCCACCTCAGAACCTAGAGCTTCCATATGTTAGACGTGGGGCAGATCGCAATGAAAGTGTGCTCATGCCGAGAAGTCCTGTCTCTCGTCGTTGTGTCATATCTTAGTAGGGCTTTCTTGTCTTGCAGCATTGTACTTTTGGGGTTTCAGATACCGTTTACTGGGATAGGGTATTGACAGCGAAAGTTTCTCGGTTTTTGTTTTGAATACAGGTGGAGTGGTTGTTTGCTTAGAGCGTGAATATGGACAACACGGACGTTCTTTCTGCTTCAGCACTCATTGGTACGTCTCATTCCCACTCTTGTGCTGTGATGCCGCATTTGTGGCATCACAACTTTTTTTTTGGCTTCATTTTTCTTGATCAATACCCTATCCGTCAATTAATCAGACTTGTGCGTTTGTTCTTTGCCTACAGTACTTACAAGAGAAGGGGGACTTTGGAGGATCTTGTTTGGCCCATAATTGTTCCATATTGAAATCCTGAAACACCTCGACAGAAAATATGCACGACATGGAAGAGCGCGATTTTACATATTCTTCTGTTAGTACCCTATCTCAGTATAATGGTCGCAGTCTACGACCATTGGCTGAAGCAGGCATAAATGGATTCTCACAATGCAAAGACAGTACCCTATCCACACTTATTGAAGATTTAGGACGATGAATCCGTTGAGAACAATAGACCATGAAACATAGTTCAAACCATGAAGTTTGTACTACTCCTAGTAAGGAAAGATTCAAAAAATTGTTCAAAGTCGAACCCTAAAACCTGATAATACCCTATCATATAGACCCGCAGAAAATTTGATATATTTGTGGAGAATGAAGCTACTTAAGCAATAAACAAAGCAAAGTTAGAGAAAACATACATTACCTTGGAGTGCTCTTCAAGAAAGCATGGATGATTGAAAGAATAATGGACTCTCACAATGGTATTGAGGTGCACCACATTCCTCCAAAAAGAAAGATGTAGAAGAGAACTTGGGGATGTTGTTCAAAAATTGAGATCTCCTTTTTTAGGGAACTCATTCCTTGAAGGAGAACACCATGGAGATGTAGTAAGCAAATTAGGTATTAAAATGTTGCATTTGTTTGAAGTTTTGAATAACACTGAAGTGCATTGAAGGGAATTGAACGAGTATATTTCTCTACTTAAAAAATTTGCTTAGAATTTTTTTAAAACCTATAACTATGATGTTTTATTCTAATACACCCAATTAGTCCAGGATGGTACAACAATTTCCAACAGTTTAACAAAATGAATGCAAAAGAATATTGAACGAAATACGTGTAGGAGTATAAATAGCTTGCTTAAAACTTATAAGCAAAGCTAATGGAGGGAAAAAAGAAAAATAAAAGGAAAAAAATAAAATAAATGTAGATTGAACGAAATACGTGTAGGAGTATAAATAGTTTGCTTAAAATTTATAAGCAAAGTGAATGGAGGGAAAAAAGAAAAAGAAAACAAAAAAGAAAAAATGAAAAAAAAGATTAAACGAAATACGTGTAGGAGTATAAATAGTTTGCTTTAAATTTTAAAACAAAGTGAATGGAGGGAAAAAAGAAAAATAAAAGGAAAAAGAGTAAAAGAAAAAAAGATTGAACGACATACGTGTCAAAGTATAAATAGTTATATTTTAATTTTATAGCAAAGTGAATGGAGGGAAAAAAGAAAAATAAAAGGACAAAGGGAAAAAGAAATAAAGATTGAACGAAAATCGTGTAAGAGTATAAATAGTTCTATTTAAATTTTGGTATATGAGAATGTGTCCAAAAAATTGAAGTGAAATAAATTAATTATAAGAACATGGATTTTATTATTCAAACTTAAAAACCTACTGAATGAAAAATCTGTATTCAAAATAAAATGGAATACTTTATATATAGATTATTAATTTATCTTTTATTAAAAAGTAGGTTTAAATATTTTGAACGAGTTTGAAGTACTTTGCATTTACTAAAATTTAACATGAAGGTAGTGAGCATTGTAATGAAAACCCCAAATTATAAACCGTACAGCGTCAATTTAGAATCCTAAAGTTGTAGTGTGTGAACAAGGAACCCTAATATGTGATATTCTACAATCCTAAGCTTTAAACTGAATGTGGATGAAGATTGTACGGGATAGGGTATTGACAATCCATCACAACTCCCCTGTCAATACCCTATCCAATTTTTATAGCACGGATTTGACCCCACACTAGCGGTTTTTTTTAATGTGGTGATGGCTAAATTAGAGTTAATTTTAAAAAATCAAAAAAATTCATCCTTATTTGGGATTTTCAGTATATAATTCATTATTTGGAGAATTTCGGAAGAATGTGGCATCTCCCATATATGCACATGCCACCTCAACTAGTAGATTTAAAAATATAAACCATATTTAGTGGACACAAGGGACACATGGGACACATGGGCGCCACCTACCTATCATACATAATTGGAAAGGGGGGAGACAAGCACTTTCCCCCCATTTCCGCCCACAACCTACCTCCTTCATTTTTTCTAAACGTAGGTTTGGAGATGGCTCCACCCCCTTCTCATCCTTTAAAAAATTACTGCCACCTAGTTACTTAGGTGCTACGAACCGTTGCCCCGATGATGCAGGCACAGAATTTGGATCACGGTAAGGAACTTTCGTGACTTTTCGCTTAACGGTCCAGGAGGCGGCAAGGTTACGTCGCGCTATGTCCAGATGCAGCTTCGCCTTTTCGCAGTATCCTTGCTTTCTTCGCTTGCAACTCCCCTTTTCGCAATATCTCTCCTGTAAAAAGTTTCACTGAGTTGTAAGTTTCGTCTTAGCAGTCACGTCTTAGCATAGCAGTCACGTCTTAGGGGTAGCGATCTATGTAACCCTAATGTACCGCTTAAGGAACCGGTGTCACCCTAGTGTAGCAATGGTGTAACACTGAAGAACATAGGTTTCAGAGAAACCCTAATACTGCTCCACTCTCAACGATTCGATCGCATCACGGTAGGTGTTGCATGATCGTAATGGTGTCGAATTGAGCAACGTTTAAACTTTGGTGACGATGTGCATCTCACGTCAATCGTCAACTTCCGGCAGCACCGCATCAACTCACGCGACTTCATCGTCCCGGCGCCATGCCTGTCCCATATCAGCCATTTTCTGATCCAACGCTTTCCAAACAAACTTCAAACACAACCCCCTAGCAAGGTTTTGTTTGGTATCACAAACTCGGAGGGGAGTCAGGGGACCGAGGCGGAGACTGGTGGACTAAACGTGGCGGAAGCAAGTTTGATTGGCTCAGACCAAGCAGGTGGTCCCAGTTCAACAAAATACTATGGACAACTGTAGTGTTATTGAAGCCGCCGCCATCAGTTCACCTGCTTTGTGTAGCGATGGACGAGAGCCTGATTTCGTCGGCGACTGAAAGCGGATGCGCGTTGCGCGGACCATAATATTCTTCTGGTTGTCGCGATTCGCGGGAGTCAGCTAAAATAGAAGCGTAGCCTAGTGGAAGCGCTGGATGGAAAGTCCATAATATTCTATTTCTGAGCTTGCGGTCAACAGCTTCCGAGGTCCCGAATTAGTCCGCTGAAATAGTCGTCGAGTCGTTCTAGAGCGTCCGATCGCAACAAGGCGGGCATCGGAAGTCCTCTCAGCCTCGCAGCTAATTCTAGAAGTGCTTCTCGCTCCATGATGAAGAGCTGTGGTGCTCATGACCTAGTACTCGTATAAATCAGAACGGTACTGGTATAAAGAGATCGACTCATCAGTGGACCTCAATTGTTCGCTCACAAGTTCAACCTGCAAGGACGCAGTAGATACTAGCTGCATGGTGAAGAAGAAACTGTCAGGCGACTCCGCTTCTCGTCGACAGTTTGCACGGAGCTTGTTTAGGGTTTAGTCTTGGATTGGGAGTGTCGTCGTACTCTAGTACTTGGTTGGGGTTGGGAAGGTACAGGGATTGCAATTGATATCTCGCACGTTGTTCTCGTACTGGTAGTTGTTATTTAGTTCGATGGCGTATGCCGACGAGAGGACGCTGGAGTACACGCCGGCGTGGGCTCTAGCAACCGTGAGCGCCGTCTTCATCGTGATCTCCCTCATCGTCGAGCGCAGCCTGCACGCCCTCGGCCATGTACGTCGACCCAGCTCTTCAGAACTCAGATCATCAAATCTAGACTAACTTCATCTCTTCAAAAGCCTCACATGGTTGATCACTAAGTATATTGAAGAGGTAGCTGTAGGAGACCGCCCGAGTGGAACTATGCACGTGATATTAACTGGAAGTGGAACTTGAACTACTATTGATGTGCAGTATCTGCATCGGACCAAACGGAAATCCCTCAATTTAGCCCTCCAGAAGCTGAAAGATGGTGAGTTTCTCAGCACACACTGGGATATTTACGCTTGAGTATCAGACTTGATTGTGGACGAGAGGTGATATATGCTCCTGAAGGTAACCTGCACTTGTTGTTTTGTGTGGCAGAGCTGATGTTGATGGGGTTCATCTCCTTGACAATCGCCATATTTACGACCCCCATGTCGAATTTGTGCGTCAAGTCGAGCCTGTACAACAAATGGACGCCTTGTGACGTATCATCAAGGCCAGATAGTGGCCCCTCCAAAACTTGCAAAGAGGTAAGAGAGGCAAAAATTCCACCTCTTTATTTTTCCATCATTGAAATCAGCCCTAACCAGCTCTAAAGCCTCACAAGAGGGAAAAGGTAGCTAAGGTTCATGGTACGACACGACCTCTCTTCTTCGTTCTCAAAAGTGGTTGGACCTACTTTTAACTTTGATTTAACCCTTAAACGTGAGAGGGTGCCGCTGGTGGCCACATGGATGATGTCATATTTGAACATGATAAGGTTCAGATCTTGAAGTTACCTCCATATGAGAGACGTTAGTGGGAAAATTTTCAATTCAAAGGTGTAAGCCTTGCTTAATTTCAATACAATTTTTGTAATGTAAAGGGTAGAATATGTGCCTGAATGTACGGTTCCCAATTGACATTTAAGCCTTAAAGACTCCAAAGCTCTTCTTTTGAATGAATTGAAGGATTCTGGTTGAGACGCCACCAAACTCTTCCATTGATGTGATAGCTATAAAAAGCGAGGAAAAGGTAGTTTGATAATCTCAAAAAAAAGGGGGTATTTTATTCAAGGTTTGGGTGACCTTTAAAGCATCTTCAAATTAATGTCGGTCAATGTCCTGGCGCACATTTTTCATATCATCTTTTTGTGACATGACTACTGAGTCTCACTTTGAGCTGGTA
Source organism: Bryoerythrophyllum caledonicum (assembly GCA_963971425.1). NCBI lineage: Eukaryota > Viridiplantae > Streptophyta > Bryopsida > Pottiales > Pottiaceae > Bryoerythrophyllum > Bryoerythrophyllum caledonicum. Next base: position 29,520,479 of record OZ020517.1, on the reverse strand, counting down.
GGGACTAATGATTTTATCTGCAATGTTATCATTTATGTGGCAGGGATATGAGCCTTTTGTGACGTACAAAACGCTCTCTCAGCTTCACATATTCATTTTTATCCTGGCTGGGGTCCATGTGGTTTACATTTGCTTGACCACTTTGCTTGCACTTGTTAAGGTAATCTACTCTTCACATCTGTTGTATGTAATCTAACACTTCAGCAAGAGGTAAAGACGGAGACAATAAAGTGTTTGTTTGTTCCCCACTACCTCTTTGAACTACCTTAATAGTACAATCCTAATGTGATCTTTACCCCCAATGGACCATCAAAACCATGATAAGGTCTTGAGCTTGGTTACATGTGGTTCTCTAGACACCACTGTTTTGCTAGTGATTCATAAGTAGTATTTAATATGTTTTAATAAAACTTTTACACTATTGTTGAATTTAGATTATATTAAAGATTATGCAACATAATTTGTGTGATGAAAATATATGGTTCAGGTGTTCACATGGAAGAAATGGGAAAATGAGACTCGTGAAGGAGTACTTCCGAATAGCTCAGAAGGTAACCCTGCTCTGAACACAATCAATTAAGAAGACTAAACTCATTGAATGTCTGCACGTTTTCTGAAATTGAAACATTGACATGCAACAATTCCAATGTTTTAAAGGCTTTTCAAGGCATTTGTTTATCAGAAATAGGCTCTATTGTGTACATGTTTTGGTTATCACACAAATATTGAAAAAAGAATCATTCAAAAAGAGAGCACAATTGGCAACATGTATTGACTGATATTGCACCCTAAATTCCAAAAGAAGAGCACTTTCGATGTTGAAGTGCCAAGGCATCAATTTTAGTGCCAAATTGCAACTCTAAATTGGAATTTATGCAGGGTTCACAGACGATGTTAACTTCTCACGGCAATCAACATTTGTGCGGTATCATGCATCGAAGCCTCTGGGCATGAAGTTCCTTGTGTGGGTGGTGAGTTAATTATTTTATCTTATCAATGTGGTAGCACTATCAATTATGTACGTTACAGCTTTTACATTAGTGATAGAAATATAATTAAAATAAATACTAGGAGTAAACCCATAATTGCACAAACATTGGATTATGAACAAAATAGTCATTATTTTCATTCATCCATCCATTCTTTGATTATATCTCTAATTGTAGCTTACATGTGGAAGTCATTCACGATATTTTCAGTAATCTTCTTTAAGTATGTATCAGATTTTGAGTCTTGAAGTGGAGATTCTCATTTGATTATGGGGGAATGATGCACAGCTTGCAAAGATCAAAGGGCAGTAATACTAACAAGATCTTTGGCATTGCAACAGGTTTGTTTTTTCAAGCAGTTTCATGTGCCTCGAGCGGACTACCTTACTTTGCGCTTGAGTTTTGTCACAGTAAGTGCTGAAGCTGCAAATCATCTTACGCTACATTGATCCTGGATCCATGTAGTATAATTTTGTGAATCAAACCATATAATACTCATTTCAGCAAGACTTGTGAATGTATTGCAGACTCATAATTTGCAGGAAAATTACAACTTCCACTCCTACATGATTCGGTGCATGGAGGATGAATTCGAGACAATTGTGGGAATAAGGTACAGTTTTCCACAGACAAGTTAGAAAGTGTACATAAGATTTGACCCTTGCCATTGAACAAATTATGCTATCTTGTAGTATCCAATTACAGTAATTTCACATTAGAAAAACACATCACGAAGACCACTCACAAAAAACCTTCGGTTATCGAAAGACCTTCTCACAGCCTGTGCAACTTTCAAATGGTTAATATGTGAAAGAACCACATTGTCATTAGTATAATTGATTTATTTTGTGATTTTTTGGTGCAGCATTTGGCAGTGGGGATTCGTCATCATCTATCTCTTATTCAGTGTCTTGGGTAAGCAATTATCTCACAAATCATTCCACTCCAAACTTTCTCTTGTCATCCAAATCATCAATTGTATGCACGAATTTGGCCACAGTATTCTACATGTATGGTGTTGTATTTGAACATGATAAGGTTGAGATATTGAAATGACCTCCAAATGAAAGATGTTAGTTGAACAATCTTCAATCCAAGGGTGTAAGTCTTGCTAAACTTGAACACATTTTTTGTATTCTACAGAGTGAGATACATGCTTGAGGTTTAATTTTTTAATTTTTTTTGTGTGTGTTGTGGTGATTGTGCAGAGCCATACGCTCACTTGTGGGTAGCACTCGTGCCTCTGGTGGCGGTGTTGATCATAGGGATGAAGCTGGAGCATGTGATAGCAACACTTGCGCTGGAGCATACTGGGGTGAGCGGCCCCTTTGTGGGTGTGCTCCTAAAGCCTCGTGATCAGTTGTTCTGGTTCAATCGACCCAAATTCCTCCTCCATGCCATCCACTTCATCCTCTTCGAGGTACGAGCTCTATAACTTCAACACAAAACAATTTAGTACGGGAAAGGTGGTCTCTGTAGTGTACAATTGCTGTTCACACCTAGCTGGGTATAAACTGCAACTATTCTCGGTGGTATACAGAATCCACCTTACGACTCATGTTTCAACTTTTTGTAATATTATTTCAGCTCTCATTCAAGCACTAAGAATATTTTGTTGCCTTCTCTTGCAGTCAGCTTTTGAGATGGCATTGTTCATTTGGCATGTGGTACGTATCCATATCCTCCCTGATCCAAAGACATGTTCGAGAAGCAGAGATTGTTTTGAAATGTATTCAAATAGGTTTTTCTTTACGAAAAGAGATAGCTTGGTTTAAAACATTGAATGAAGATGGCCTCATGCCGTGTGGATAGGGTGACTGAATGTTGCTGTGAATATTGATTGCAGTGGCAATTCAACTACAAGACGTGTTTGCTGGACGATGACAAGGTATCCTTGTACTTGCGCTTATCCATGGGGTAAACTACTCAACTCTGAGAGCAACCATTAAGCCTCGCTTTTTGTAACCATCATTTATGCATAATATGTTTGAACATGCATGAATTTTTTGATGGGAAATTCGGATCTGATTAAAGTGTGGATTATCTGCTTCTGCAGAATTGCTACACAGATGCTGTGTTCCTTCGTCACATTTCCCCTCTACACGCTGGTCTCTCAGGTAAAACCCATCTTAATTTCCTCCAAGAAGGCATTACGTCGGTCTAGTATATTTTAGCTGATTGTATATGGAGGAGTCGATGGTTTATGGAGTCCGGTCCTACAATCTAACACGACCATCTAATGGTTTTAGATGAGTACCATGCCCAAGAAGGCATTTGTACCCAAGAATGTGGAGCGAGGCCTGCGAAGATGGCACGAGGATACCCAACACAGGATTAAGACCAAAGTGCAAGAGAACTACCACATGGAGCGCTTGGCCAAGAGACGTGAAGGCACCATTACGCCTCTCGACGAACGCTATTTCCTTCAAACTGAGAACAATGACATCGTGTTAGCCATTACTGATGGTCGTCACGGGGAGCGCTCCACACCCATGACTCTCATCATGGAAGAAGGAACCTCCCTCCCTGATCCAAGGTATGTGTAAACCACAACTCCATCAAGTTTTACATCCCATGCACTTGTTGAAACCGCAGACCCACAAACTTGCAAATTATGTCATGTCTGTTTGACCAATTTGATTTCCTTCTTCTTTTTTCTACTCACTTGATAAATCTAGCATGTAGTAAGATAACAGAGCCTACATAGAAAACAAAAATGGCTAAAAAGAGAAGTGGTCACTTAGAATTCCCACCTAGAAAAGTTTAGCACAAGAATGACATAGCATTGAAAACCACCAACATCATAAACCAGAAAATCATCAAATGATGAAATGAAAATGCTAACTTCTAGGTGAATTGCAGGTTGCCTGGTACAAATAACAGGAATAACATGGCAGCGACGGATGGGGGTGGTCCGCAAAACCAAAACCAAGCAGCAACGTTTGTGAGAGGGGGTGAACGTGGACAACAAAGCCATGGCCCTGATGCGGTATGGAGACGAACCTCTCCCAGAGTGGAAATGAGTCTTCAGATTCCAGCCTTCCAATCGGATGGAGCGGCAAGTACTCCTAAACTACTACCCATGAAACGGAGTGCGAGTACAACACATTGAACAAGCTTAAAAGTTGTACAGTCCCCGGCAATATGTCTTGTAACCTGACATGCATTCTCACAGTCCACACCTTGTGACGTTTGGGTTTGTAAATTACATCACACAAATGATGTCAGCAGGATATTGCAAGATCTGGGTAGATAAGACCTATCTAGATAAGTGATGATTCACGAACTTCCAAAAATAGAAACGTCATGAATGAACACGTTCAGTTCGTGGAGTTGCTTGGTTACTTAAGAGAATACATGTTAGTGATAGAATCACTAGAGAGGACAGATTTGAGTGTTTTCTATGTTGCATTTGTGGTTGTGAGGATTGGCTTGAGTGAACCCAATGTTCTGGTGGTTGATTTGAGTACTCATTACCTAGACGTTTTGGTAGTAAAGCTTTCAGTTTTGCTGTAGTCCAGTGTATGCAACACTGTTAGTCACTCTTGCTTCAAGAACTGTGTCCAATTTAGTGTGTGACTCTTCATTGACACTATGACTGGGAAGTACTTGACTGAAGTTATGATAGTTGGGATGAGTAAAGGTGGCATGTCTATGACTCAAATTTCAGCCGAAGTTGGGAGACCAAAAGCTACAGTTTCAAGAGTTCTAAAGAGGTATCGTGAACGTGGCACATTGGGACCTGTAGACAAGTGCGGAAGACCACGGAAATTGACGGATGCTGACGTGCAAATTCTCAAACGGGAGCTTGTGAAGAATCGTCGTGTACCTCTTGCCGAACTTGCAGGTAATATGTCTACACAAGTTGGTGTCAGGACCTTGCGGAAAGAGTTGCATGAACTTGGCATTAACAATCGTATAGCAGTTAAGAAACCGTTTCTTAATGTTAAACATAGGGCAGAGAGGTTGGCCTTTGCAAGAGAATACTTGGATTGGACAGTTGAAGATTGGAATAACGTCATTTGGACTGATGAGGCATCTTTTGAAGTTGGCAAGCATTCACGTACAATTCGTGTATGGCGAACTGCTTATGAAAAGTATCAATGGGACTGCTTAGCGCCCACTTTTAAATCTAGAAGGACTTCAATTATGGTATGGGGTACTATTACTGGCTCTAGCAAGTGTTATTTGGTGTTAATTCCTTCAGAAAAACGCATTGCTGAAGATTTTGTAGAGGTAGTGTATGAGTCTGCACTACAACATTATTACTACCACCATGACAACTATGAGTGCCTCATTTTGATGGAAGATGGTGCACCAGTACATCGCAGTACTCTTTCAAAACTTTGGAGGGAAGAAGTTGGAATACGGAAACTTAAGTGGCCAGCAAACTCACCTAATCTCAATCCTTTAGAGAATTTATGGAAGCAATGCAAAGATCAAGTGCAACTTAAAAATCGGCCAAGGAACAAAGACGAAATGTGGGCTTCAGTGAATAGGGCATGGGAAAATATATCTCAAGAGGCTATTAGCAAGCTTATTTCCACAATGCCAGATCGAATGCGAGCTGTTGTGCAAGCCCGTAGTGGTAGTACTCGATGGTAGGGGGTACATGACTTTGGTGCAGTTTAGTGGATAATTTGTAGCAAGAGAGCTGAAATTGTTGTTGCAGTAGGCTTCTACAAGCTAGTAGCTTTCCAATGATATGTTGAATGCTTGTTGTTACTCTAAAATTTTGAAGTTATATATATTTATTTTTTCTCCTGTGAGTGTGTGTCGGAAACCAAAAGTCCAAAGGTTACAAGACATATTGTCGGGGACTGTACATTAAGGTTAGGGGTAAGGTTTGATATCTTAGAAACATTATAGCTGCTTCAAATGTGAAGAAGCAATATTCCTTAGAATGTTTTGTAAGGGGCCTCATTCATTTATAACTTCATTGTATAGGTATAGAACCAACTGAAATGGGAATATATGATGTCTGGGCTGGGTGCCAATTTCTTCTACATTTATTCAATCTATGGCAAAGATTGGAGAGATATTTACTTTGGTACTGTTATGTCACCTATTTCATTTAGATACAAATTGCAAATCCAAACACTCAAACATATGTTCATGCTTCCTCTAGAAGTACCTTGCCTGAGAAGGTGAGAAAACGTTGACTCATCTGCCAAAATTTTATAATTTTATTTTATGGGGAAACTTCACATTCTCATACATAGAATTTTAGAGAGGTGTGCTTGTAGTCCAAAAACAAGCACAACAGAACATAGCATCTCCATTGAGGACCGTACTTAGTGGACCATAAAATACATTTTTGAGCAACCACTGGAAATTACATCCTCACTACAAGGAACTTTGACACTCCTGAGGGCTAAAAAAATTGTAAATTTACCATGAGATTTTTGGCCCAAGATCATTCATATGTTGACGATATGTGTGCCAAATTTCAAGCCAAAACATGGATAGAAAATAAGATATTCAAAATCTACCAAGATGTGTAGTTGAGAGCCATTCACAGCTCCTAACTTTGACACCCTCTCTAGGGCTAAGTTTTTTTTAATTTACCGTGAAATCTTTGGTAGAAGATCATCTCTATATTTGTAGCAAGTGTGCCAAATTCCAAGGCCACATGATGAATACAAAAAAGGATATTCAAGATTGTTTCTCATAGCTACATATGTTGGTAGATTTTGAAGATAGTTATTTGTGTTCATCTTTTGGCCTTGAAATTTAAAAACCAACATCCTCCATATGATACAAGTTAAGTACAATTGAGGAATCACTATATAAGGAGTTCACCCTAAACTACAAGAGCCTTTTGACCCAAAGTGTATGTCAATTATCAGCGTGGTTGACTTGGTGTATTTCCTTTTCTTCTGAATTTCAGATTCTGGCGGAAGCCTTTGTTTCTCCTAATCCTTTAAACACACATGTATTTCAGATTTCAATCAAACTTCCTATTTTCTGTGAAATGATTCCAAAGTCAACCAGACTTTCAATACTATTCTTTCTTCGCTGATTACCTGGGCCTGTGTTTGAGCGTCATCACTGTAAGCGATTCTGTCGGACTCGTCATGAGGTTCCAGGCTGGTACAAATCTGTTGTTAATGTTGCTCTGACTTGCAGACGCATAATCTGAAGGACTTGTATGATTTCCATGCTTACATGGTTCGTACAATGGAGGACGAATTCGAAACCATTGTCGGCATGACGTAAATTCATCCCATCTCTAGTGAGTTGTGAATCTCATGAAACTGAACCGGTTTCCTTCCTGCAGCTCCTGCTTTGGAGATTTGTCGTCGTTTTGTGGATGCTCAACATTGATGGTAAGGACTCCTGCACCTGAACGTCTGCTAAACGATTCCATTTGAAAACTACGTACAGATCTACGTGACGACCAGGTGCGGCGTCGCTGGTTCCTGTTGCGGTATGAGTCCACCAATTCGACTTGTGATTAAAGATGGTTGATTTTAAAGACAATTGGTTGACGATAACAGGGAGTGTTCACGATAGGTACCAAGCTGGAGCACGTGGTGGCGACTCTGGCGCTAGAGAACAGCGGCGTTCCTGGTCCCTTGGTGGCCATCCTGCTCAATGCCGCGCGACCAGCTCTTGAACTGGTTCAACCGCCCCAAGCTGCACCTCTCTGTCATCCACTTGGTCCTGTTCGAGACGGCAATCGAGTTTGCGACTTTCGTCTGGCGCGTGGTAATTAATCATCATCGTATCCCTACAAAGAAGCGCTCTTCTGCAACTCATACAGCACAATCAAATGATCAATGCTCTCAATCTATTTTGTCTTGCTGGTGCAGTGGCAATTCGGGTATCATGCCTGTCTTCTGGAGACGAACAAGGCTTACGTCTTCGCAATTGGGTATTTCTCGGCATCTCTGCATGTCATTTTGACTTCAGATGTGGATTTCATCACGAGAAAATTAACTGACTCGTTGGCTAATCCCGGTTAGAAAATAAATCACACTAACTGGATGCACACGTCAGAAAGTAGTCACAAGTCTGAAGCCTATCTCTAATGGATTGGCCAAAACAACAGGGGTTGGCCACTGTAACATTCAAGTGAATCTATCACGTTTAACCTCAACTCTGCAGATTGTTTGTGCAGGTTGGCTGTACTGCTATTTTCTAGCTTCTGCACACTACACTAAAATTGAGAATTAGTGTTCGCAACACTAATTACGAACTCTAACACTAAATGTCAACTTGAGATATAGTGTTACAACACTAAATGCCAACATGAACACTAAATACAGAGAATTGTAACTTTGGGATTTAACTAGCTTTACATAGAGTGTAATGGCAAAATAATGTTTAGAAAATTAAGAATTAGAAAATATTACAAAGTTGACAAAAATTGGCAAACATTGACAAAGATCATGTGATTCAAGAAATTACTAAAAATTGAATAGTAATTTAAATAAATCAATCAATAATAATATAAATAATATTATTATTTATATTATTATTATTATTATTATTTATATTATTATTATTATTATTTATATTATAATAATATTAATAATAATAATATATATTATTATAATCTAATTAATAATATATTATTATTGTTTATATTATTATAATATAAATAAAATAAATAATAATAATAATAATAATAAATAAAAAGTCAAACATGCGGCTCATCAACAGGTGGCTCATTAATGAGCGTTACACTAAATTCCAACAAATACACAATTAGAGTAGTAAGGTCAATAGAGGTTATTACATTAAATGTAGTGTAACACTAATTCTCAATTTTAGTGTACTGGGGGTTGTGGGGCCGTTACTCGTCTCATCTGCGCTTACTTTCAGCCTTTGTTTGGCGTCCTTGTGCCCCACTGACGTAGGACTCGCTCGACATGCTTTGACAGAACCGCTTTCTTCTAGCTGTTGCCCATCGGAAGGCCACACCGCTTCCGTTAGTAAGGATGTGGCCATCACTTCAGGTATCAAATTCTGCATCTCGTACAACCCACATGTGTAACAAGGGCGTAGAGAGGTACACTAAAATTGAGAATTAGTGTTACACTACATTTAATGTAATAACCTCTATTGACCTTACTACTCTAATTGTGTATTTGTTGGAATTTAGTGTAACGCTCATTAATGAGCGACCTGTTGATGAGCCGCATGTTTGACTTTTTATTTATTATTGTTATTATTGTTATTATTATTATTTATTTTATTTATATTATAATAATATAAATAATAATAATATTTATATTATTATTGATTTATTTATTTAAATTACTATTGTTATTTATTTAAATTACGCCTCGCTCCAATCGTCGAAGGAAACGATTCATCCTTCACCGCTGATGCACACCGAGTCCGATCAGACAAAACAAAAAAAAGCTCAATACAGACAGGAGCACGAATTCGAGGTTGGACATCTCCACCATGAGTCTGCTTTCCTGGATCTGGCACCCTCCCCAACTCCGCCAGTGGTGTTGATGGGCTCATGACAGCATCCTCGACCCTGGGCCATTTGAACATACTCTGAACTGATGGATACAAGGTTATACGTTACACGATGACTCTTGTGATTCGTTGATGCCAAAAGAAAAGTGCAATCACATAACTCTCTCTGCGTAATGCTCACTTGTTTCTAACCCTTTATCGGAAGGCACAACAAAACTCTCTACAAAAGGACCAACTGACACCTCCATTGACGAGGAGAATCTAACAGAGCCAAGTTTATTTACAGTTATATTGGGCAACAAAGAAACCTCTGAGGAGCGCAGGACGGTTATAGACCGTCTGGACCAATTACAAGTGGATGAAGGCACACTTCAACAACATCCCAACTAAATCCTAGACCTATCTCAAATTTACCAGAACAACCTGGGAACCTCGCAGACTGCAGGCCAGCCTGAATGATTCTAAATGAATAGAAGGGATCACAAGTGTACAAAATTAACACTACACAAATAGGAAACCCATAAATATCAGCAAAAAAAAGAACGCCGTGGCTCACTGTTTTCCAGCACCAATATCCGAATTAGGATGGGTGCCAGAAAGTCGAACCACTGCTGACCGGGAAGAAGGTGACGGAAGGGCATATTTTACAGCTCCGGACTTGTCCTCAAGGAGGCCAGCTATACCTGCTGCAGCAGTTTGAGCATTCGACGGCAGGAAAAGATCGTGCCTTTGATCCTTGTAAGCATTCCACACCTGAAAAATTGGACATTATTCACATGTCAGCAGTTGCAAATACTAGAATGAACCCAAAGAAAGAAGCACAAAAAATGGTTCCGTTCAAGTCTGAGTAGCCTATGAGCTCTCGATATGTCATGTAATATTTGAATGACCAAGGTCGACTGAAATTGAATAAAGTAGAGAAATCGTACATCTGACGACGACAAAACGCTTTGAACTCTCGCAGAGTGTGCACCCTCGCCAGCAAATGCTTGCAAAACCTGTAGCCCAATCACAACCAATCCAAAGGAACTCTAAAAACATGTAGAGAATAGACTTACGAAAGGAAACTCAGAAGTTCACCATCTACGACGATGAATAATAACCAAGAGCAAGATCATACATTCACCAGCAACATTACTACAAGGCCCTCAGTAGGACTTCGGAAACAATGTAAAAGGAAATCAGCCTTGGGCTCGAAAACCATCAGGATGATGGCCACACACAAAGCTTTTAAAGAAAGCCACTATTCGATTGAACAAGATCAACTATATATCGGGAAACACAGATTATGAAGGTACCTCAACAGCCAAGACACGGCCTACAGAGGCTTCGTTTTCATTCCATTTCATTTGAGAACACAAACCATTTCTTCCTCCAGCACGCCAGTCCAAAATACCCAGCAGAATCTCCACCAATCCAACCCTACACAAGACAAATAACACGAAGTTTAGCCCACCAGTCAGAAATAAAAGCTAAATTGAAACAGCCAGCCTCAAGATGAGGTTGAACAGCGTTCATTAGTCACTTTGCAATAGGATTCTTCGCACTTGGATACAGGATGTAAACAAGAAGCTACGCAATTCAATCTGCTACACATAATGCAAGAAAATACTTACTTCAACCCTTGAGCAACAAGAGCATCACGAGCACGATTGCCTGCAGCGACTACTCTCTTGAGTGTTTCCAGTGCTAATACACTGCCTCCGGGCCATCCAATGCCCTTCATTAAGAGTGGTACAATCTGAGGTTCATGCAAGACAGAGTTTAGAGTCAACGACCATGGACAAGGTCCATCAAAAAAGAGCAACCACCACTTTTGACCCCGGCATCACCAACACACAGACAAACGCTTACTTGGGGCGAACCCATTCCTGGTGTAGCCATAGCTTCTGCACATGCAGTAGAGGCAGCCAACTGGTGCAACACTCGAAGGCAGCTCAACCGAACCATTTCTTGAGGGGTCTGACCCCCCAAGCCTTCCCCATCTTCAGCTTCCCAGACAACTTCCCCCTCCCGACTCCCACTTTTCACCAAAACTTGCTGAGAAGAGGCCGTGGAGACGATACGGCCTTCATTAGCCATGGCTGAAACCAGCTTTGGAACATAGCCCAAATAAGCAACATGGTCAGCAAGCAGGGGCTGGACACGGAGCAGTGACACAAGAGCTGCAGAGAGGAGTAGGGGAAGCTGTGGGTCCACTTGAGACCCTCCTCTTGCATGCGTAGCTGCCGCTGCTGAGACGTATTGGTCAAGCAAGCCTTCTAAGAATCGCTTTGGGTTCCGCAGAGGGAACTTTGGATCTTTCAAAAACAAGCGAACATACACACCACCAACCTGCGGCCAAAACAACCAAACCAAAGCAGTTTGTGAGAACCAAGAACAAGGAAAATTGATAAACTGATTCTTAAGAGTACAACATGGAGTTATTTGTAAAGTGAGACAGGCACTAAGAATTTCACCTCTTTTCCCATCGTAAAAGATTAAAATCAGCCCTGAAAGCTCTGAATATCTATATCAGCTCAAGGAGGGAAAAGGAGGCTAAGGTTCAAGGTACAACATGACCTCCCATTCATTCTCAAAGGCGTCTAAAACTAGTTCTAACTTGAGTTCAGAGACCACCAAGCTCTTCCATACTTGATAAGGATTCTCATTGAGACATCACCATGCTCTTTTATATCTAATCACTATTTTAAGAGTAAACAAATAGTAGTATTGGAAATCAAAAGAGGAGTATCTTACTGAAACTTTGGATCACTTTAAAAATAACTCAAATATCAAGGAAAAACTCACCTGAGGTTCTTCATTGACGTCTTGCTGACCAGATGAAGTCTCTGGAAGATCCCACTCAACCACCTTCCCCTTGGTTTGTTCTCTGTACAGGTCAGCCGCCATGGTTGCCAGCTGCGCACCAAGAGATGCAGCCATTGCAGGACTCCACACAAGTTCTGGTGTCTCGCTACTTTGTTCCAAGGCTGCCACTACTGCATCCCCTGGTCCATCACGTATGGCGGAAACCAACCCATCCGGGAGGAACCGCGCCAAAGTTATGCCTACTCGAGGCCCATGCATAGGCTGTCCAATAAGCTTCCCTAATAAGGATGCTGCTGATATCCTTGTCTGAATAGAAACTTCCTCTGAAGCATAAAAGTCGCAAATGCGTTAGTAATGATGTCATGGAATATGCCAGAAGACTAACTCTTGATATCCATACTGATCAAGAGTCTAATGAACTAAACCTGATAGATTTTTACAGATAGCCGAAACTTGTCTAAGCGTACACATTTAGGATTGCGGACAACTTTCAGGTGGATCAATAACAAACCTTGTCCAGGCAAAACAAGCTGAAGAATGTACACCACTCCTCCATGCTTGGCAGCCGCCCAAGCAAGTTCAGAAGTGCTTGCAAGGGAATACAGAACTCTTAATGCGTCCGACCTGCAAGCTGGAGCACAGTGCAACAACTGGAGCAGCAGAAGCAATGCTGAACGGTCAGCTGCCAAAGCTTGCACACACGATGCTTGCATGGTGAGCCTTGCAAGGACATCGAGGCAGATTTGCGGCACTTGATCACTGGAGGATCCAGTATCCAGTAAGCAACTCAGCAAAGGTGCCAGTCGTTCTTTACAGGAGAAAACTGATGTCAGTTCTGAGTTCACGTTCAAAATATTCTGCAACAAGCAAATGAACATCATGAGCCTTCCCATCTTTGTTCAAGAGCTGGAAATATGAAAGGAGTTGGCTTCATGAAATTTGCGGAACAACCTTCCTTCTTAGTCTCCAAAGGGCATCAAGTGAGAATAAATAAAAATACACAGTACGGGCACAAATGGCTCTTAAAGGGTTCGGTTTCGGATTCAGACCTGCAATGCTTTCAACGCCATGGTGAGTTTCTTGACAAGGATCTTCCCGGGTGATTCGTAGGAGCTTGAACTAACATCGCTTGTGACTTCTGAAGAAGCATTGTCCCCTTTCTCTTCTCCATCCTCTGTGGGTGCTTTAACATCGGATTCATCTTCGACAGGAACTGGAGGCAGCGGGTTTTCACTTGGCCGTGCCTCCGTGTGTGCTTGAGAGGTAGGCTCAGGCTCGGGAACCACTTCAACCTCTGATAATCTCTGTCTTTCCTCATTGATGTTGCTGATAAAATCTACCAAGGACTCACAAAGATATTTCTCATTCATGATTTCCGAATCTGGCTGCTCGTTGAAGACTCGCAAGTATACATCTCCAACATGTAACTCGTTCAAAAGGGCCTTATATTTGAAATTCTGTGCTGCTTGCATGTCATATGTGCCATCCGCAAGCTGAGACATCCGTTGATTCTCAACAAAATTTAACAACTCAGCCCTCATTGCTGAGTTCCAGATTACCTGCACAAACAAAACTTGTAATGATGAGAAAAGCCATGGCTTATAAATATAATGGTTGAGTAAGGTAGCTGACTGGTTAAACATGCATTCAAAAAAACAATTCACTCTAGTGTCTTCTTCTCCTATCCGAAACTTATGACGTATATATTCCTTGAAGTCAAAAAAATAAGAAGCAAGAAAAACGTAAGGAAAAATAGAACTCGGCAGACCTGTGGAGACTCAACGTTAGAGTTGAGGTTTCGAAGCAAGTCTCTAGGAGACTCATTACTCAGCATGGCAGCAAGTTTTGGAGTTAACATCTCCCGCAAAGCTTTAGCAGCAACATCATTAGAAGGGGTATAAAGGTCGTCGTCAAGGAGACCAGCTAATCTTGCTAATGCGCGAACTGCAAGCATCGCATGCATATTCTTAGATGCTTGAATACTGTTCCCAATTTGAGGTCCACTTGCAGAGCTGTTCTCAGCTGTAGAGTCGTACTGCAGAAGCAGAGGCATCAAGTACCTGAAATATACGACCACCAAAATCAAAATATGGCACACATCAACTTCATAAAAGACGAGATACGACTGCATCAGAAAAGCCAATCAAATCGCCAGAGCACAATCGGAAGAAATTTAAGATCAGATCGATTCCCAAACTCCACATAATGAAGATTATACGTAAGAGCATCCAGTCCAAAGACGAAGACTGCAGGTTACGTAGTGCAATTGATTCCAATTAATATGGTGCAACAAACTAACCATATCACACCAGCCTTCAGAAGTGCATCTTGGAGCTTCGATGAAGCTGCCAGATGAGCAACAGTTTGTAATGCAGCCTCCACTGCTGCAGTTGCCAACTCTAACTCACAGCAGTGTACAACATCCACCGTGAATCCTGCATAATGCAACATCTCTTGACGTGCACTTTCAAATGTGCTCAATCCTGGCAAGCAACCCACATAAATTAGAAATGATATCATGAAAATATAAAGCTGGGTGAGAGCAGAAAGCAAAGCAGCGGTGGACAATCAAAGCGAACTGAAAAGTATTCAACAAAAGTCTAACACATGATATCACTAAGAACGTGCCAAAAGCTTTGAAGACGTAGATAAGCATTAAAAATGGGGGCATGTGTAACCTGCAAAAGTGCGCATAATGTTGCTGACAATAACAGCAGCTGGATCAGTTGAGGGCGTCGTCTTCTGTACGACACTCATACACCGAGCCAGCAAAGTGGCCAGAAGCGATATACCTCCGTCGCGTACCAGCTCCTCACCATTCAGAGCAGACGAACAACACCTACAGACACAAATTCGTTGGATGTTCATTAAGAAAGAACCTCGGTATCAACAATAAGACAAGCCAATTTCAAGGGATCATTGTCCTAACACGCATTGATTAAAGACCGCGCATGTTAAATAAAAAAAGAAGGAACCAGTCACAAAGAAAATTGAAGTAATGGCACTTACGTAAGCCACACTAATTCAGTGGCTGCTTCAAGCAGTGGCGCTCGCTCTGGAGTAAGGAAAGTGTTGTCCTCACGGTCTATTGTGATCACGTTCAGCAACATGGGATACCCAGCATATTTGAAGGGCTCCAAGACATTACCATATCGACTGAAAAGAATGCATTGGGCCTTCAACAGAAGCTGTAGACGCCAAGGCTGAGGACCTTGCAGACCTTGTAGTGTTGCCTGATTCACGTCCACAACAAAACATTAAGCTTAATCCTTGATAAACGTGAATAGACAACAGGTCGCTGGAATAAACAACTTCACAGGAGTTTAGTGACTTTTGCACAAAGATTAAAAAGGAGAACACAGCCCTATATTCACCTGTAATCGTTCATAAGCCTTCTGGACAGCCACAAACTTCTCTCTCCCTTGCGGATTCTTGTCTGGGTGATATCTCATGGCCAATCTCCGGTACTGTCTCTTGAGAATCTCCTCATCAACACGGCCAAATATCTTACCGGTACTAAACTTACCCTCCACTTCACCCTCACCATTCTCACCACCGGTGTCAGTTTCATCCGAAGAAATCTCCAGAATAGCACAAGCCTCTTCTTCGGAAAGGTCCAGGGGCCGCCTGGTTAGCTCTTCCCTCCACATCGATAGCAGAGACTGAAGAAACTCAACGTGTTCCACAATTGGCCATTCTGGAAATCGGATCTGATCGCATAGGTTGCGGAGGTAATAGCGGTGGCACCACATCTCATCTTGAAGCTCAGGATAGGTCACAGGAGGCATAGGTGCATACTCATACAGAGCATGACAGTGCTGTGGGAGCTTTTGAGGAAAGTCTCCAAGATGTTTTAGGACCTAGAGTTCAATGCAAACCATGTCAGATAGGTAAGTCATATACCGTTAGTCTAACGAGGCACAAGTTACTTCCATTACACAAAATGCAGTTTCTTGCTTCTCTAGACTCCAAATAAGATGAATCACCACTACCAGGTTCTTCAACTCATGCAAATTCGTGCGCAGCTGGCAAAATGAAAAGTTGGAAATAAGATTTAAAAAATTCAAACACAAAATCCAATCATTCCTACAAATTCACTTTATCATAAATCTTGAAGAAATAGAAGAGATTTGAAAAAAAACCTGATCGATGAGACGTTCTCCCCGCATCTTGTGAGTCCAAATGATTTCTGGTGTATCTGAATCAGCAACAAGACCAGCCGCAAATGCAGATGGGCCACTCCTCTCCAAGACGTACAACAAACTCTCTGGTAAGAGACCTCCCAATACACTCCTCTTAGCCAATGGAAGAGAGGATGATACAGCCGCATCAGCACCCCCGTGAAAGGCCTGATAGGCATGAGTAGAAACAAAAAGCTGGGCAACAGAATCCAGGTTTGAGCCACCATATGCCAGAGCAAAATAGAATGCCCCAGTGTTGTAAAGGCGAGCCATTGATTTGGGGTTTCTCGTTAGTATTGCCTTCAACAATGATGCTGCGTTTTCTACGAGTGCAGGCTCTCCAGTCAACATTGCCTGCAAAAAAATAAGGAGCGTGAGAACATCAATGGTACTTGTACTTTCAACAATCCAACATCGCATTTAAAAGCTGTGTCAGCTGGCTCTCAATACATCCCATCGCATAATGCATAAACAGAACAGACACCAGGTAAAGACACCCTACCTGAGCAATATGATTCAAGCATCGAGGACTAGTGAGGATGCGTTTCACACGAGGAGTCGGTGTAACAAGTTCTCCAGCATCATCTAAGTCTGAATGAACCCCAACCATGCTGTGCAAAATAGACAGCGCCACTTCTCCCACCTGCAAACCAGCAGGTGTTACTTCCAGAGGTCGTACAGGTGAGCATGTTCTACTCCTTATCGTTCTTCTGTCGATACTTCAAATAAGCCCTCAAAGCAGTGACATTCTTAAAAGCGGTACTTCACAGAGCTCCTACCGACAATTCTACGACCTCCACCACTCAGAAGTAAATAGATGCACGTACTCGACAGTCACCATACCTGCACAGGTGTTAACACTGCCACTCCATTTCCAAGCGCCCACCGCAACTCCCGAATATCCCGTAGACGCTTCCACTCAGTCATGCACTGAGCCCAACACTTGGAGTTCCAATCAATGTCTTGCTTAGACCATGCACGCCTAATTGCATCTTTCTCCACGGGACCTACTTGACCTCCGGCCTTGGTAACATAATGCCACTCTTTTTGCGGCTCGACAAAGGCATTGGCAGCAATCAAGTTGGACTGAAGAGGTATAACGGTTCTTTCAGACGCTTCATGTGCAGTCGTGAGGAGGTCGACAGCAAGAACACAACCTCCAACAGCAATGGACAGCTTCGCGTTTGCTGGTTCTTTCATAAGAGCCTGTGCATCCCCAAAAGTAGCTAGTAAGACTCTCAAAAGCTCACGCATTTCTAGCAATAAGTTGATCAAAGAATCATCCATCTATAAAAAGCAAAAAAACCAAAGGACTTTTCAATTTCCATCGCAAAGGACGTACGAGGGAATAAGGTACAATCTATGCGAGACACTAGAAGTATTCCTCACCTTTAACAGGAGCAAACACCGATGTCGTAGAGTCCTGTCACTAGTGCGATCAACCAACACAGTAATATGAGGAGTCCCATCGAAGGGCCCAATGGTTTGATGGTGCTGCTCATAAACTATAGCCATAGCTCTTGCACACAAGTCCCGAACTGAAGTCCCTCCGCCTCCGCCAAACCCATCCAAACCAGCCATGTCACACCAGTCAACCCCAAGATCTTCTGGGGCGGAGCCCTCGACTGTAAGCCCAATGTCAGCATCACAAAGGAATCGATGATACAACGCCCGGAAAAACACCACCGGATCACGAAGAGGAAAACTTTCAGCTCCACTCCCACTTTCAAGAAGCAGCCGAAGATAATATTGTCCAACACAGACTTCTTTTGAAAGGCTGGGATAACGAACTGCAAATTCAGCGAAGTTCCAGGATAGCTGGCTCATGGACTCCTCCACAAGGCTATTGTCACCTGCCACCACCACTCTTCCAAGCACGCTTACATCCACAGTTCGTTCTTTCTCCACATCTAAGAGATGAACTTCAGTTTGTAGCGCTTCCCGAAGCTCTTGCCGAGTGCGCTCATTCCAGATCAGGTCAGCACGAGAATGATCCAACCCAAATTTACGCCAGAATTCTGGCCAGTTGGAAAGCAGGCCACCGGAACCAGTCGCCACATTTTCAGTGATTATCTGGGCAGGTGCTGGGACTGGCGGCTGAGAGTCAATAGCGCTTGGTACATGGTTAACATGTATCGCGCTCCCTAAATACTGGTCACCACTTGTATACGGGTTCGTAGTAGCGGCTTGTGCCAAGGCAGGTAAGGCTTGTGAAGGACCAGGTGCAGTAGGAGAAGAAAGAGAGCTTCTAGTGCTGGTCTCTTCTTGTGACGAGGGAGTTGATACTTGAGTGCTTGGAGAATTCTGATTGACGTTTTGTTGTAGGAGTGGTACATTCCCAACATCAAGAGGGGGAGCTGAGAACGGGTTGGGTAAATTCGATGAAGTACTTGTGTTGCTTTTCCGAGGTACTTTCCCCTTCCGCCGCTGCAAAATCCTCTGCTGTTTTCTCTGGGCTGAAGAAGTGCTCGATGCCAAGCTTTGAGCATCAAACTCCTCTTCCTCCGAAGGGCGAGTCTGAAGGTAGGCTACAAGCCCAGGAGGAACTACTCGCGAGAGAAGATCAAGCGCTGGTTGATGTGCATCTGCCCACAAGGCCACCAGCTGCCGACTGACTTCCCTCCGTTCCGAAGCGGCCAGGAAAAACGCATGTACAAGGTGTCGTAGTAACGCCCCATCCCGCAGCGCAGCATCCCTCATCGACTCAGCAGCAACAGCATCTTCCTCCGCAATTGCTCTCATAATCACAGCAATAGTTTCACGGACTCCTTCCGCAGGGTGCCCAAAAAGAGCAAACAGCCGACGCTTCAAGCCAGCCACTTGACGCAACATCTCAACGAAGGTGGAGTGGTCTGTGGTCTCGCTGTGCGGTTCACAAAGCATTGCCTCAAGAACCTCAACTATTGCCATGGAGAGCAACGGAGATACAGTCGATGGTTTCAAGCGGTAGACAAGAATCATGATATGGAGCTGGCTTCCCAGCATTGCAGACTTCGCAAGGATGATACCTGCATGCTTCTCGCCTCTTGTCATCGTCATCCCATTGTTCTCCCCAGGGCCACCTCCAATGAGCATCGCAACGGTTCCTGCAGCTTCCATGGCCACGGCCTCTGACCCTGACTGAAGGAGCCCCATCAACCGGCTTGCAGCAACGGGCAACGAAGCCACGAACGACGCTGCAGATGTAGATCCCATCAAGCGACGTAAGCACGCCACTAACCCCACCAACGTACCAGCTGCTTTCGGAGATGGCGGCGGAGGCGGAGGACTATCAGGAGGTAGGTTCAGTGGGCCAGGTAACATAGACAACAGCGTCATGAGAGTAACATCGGTCACTTCCATGTGCGGCTGCAGACCTTCATAAGGTACACAAGCATTAAATTCCTGAACACGCCTCCAAAGTCGAGCTTTGGTTCCTGGAATAGAACCATTCTCCGCAACTGCATCTTTAGCAGCTGCTGTGAGATGCTTGATATGAAGAGCCTCTCCTTCCACATCAGCAAACAAGCGATGGTGACCGCTCGGAGTAACTGGTGAGGGAGGGGGCATCACACGCCCACAGGGTGGATCAAGTCGGTGGCCTGGCATGATCACTCTCGCCAACATGGGGATAGGGCGTTGACCCTGCTACACCAAGATTGTTAGCATAAACCCAGGCACGAGATAAATGAATTTTGGAAGGCAAAAGAAACAGCTACGCACCGAACTCACACGAATGGATAGCACATCCACATTTATAAGACGAGAAAGCAAGTCGTATGCACAACTGAAAGTAGTGTAGTTGAAAATAGTTATCATTAGACCCACCTCAGTCTGTATGGTATCCCGCACAGCTGCCAAGAGATTATCACGAGATGTGCTTGAATAGACCTACGCAGATGAAAAGTGAAGTGTTTATTGACTTACATAATGATGGTTGCCTAATATGCCAAAACTTTGTAACCTTAAGTTAAAGAGAAAAAAAAAAGGACCTTGTTGGACTCCCTCTAATGTTCCTGGAGTCCGAACGATGGTACAGTCTTCAATGATGGTAGAATTCCGTTAAATGAAACATTTGTAAACAATGAAGTGGTAGCAGAAATGACCATACATGCATAGGGCAGCCATCATTGAAGTCGATTGCGAACATTTGGGGCTCCTCAGCAAACCGGACAAGGGCAGACACCGCAGATAATGGTCGGACAATCACGGCCTGAAATACAACCGCTTTTTAGTTTCTCTAGACTCTCTTGAACTAAGAATACTGGGGACAAATCAACTGATGCTGCATCCACTTCAAAGCAACTATCTAGTATAGGAAGAGACCATCCGCTTAGGGCATGTATAGTACTCACTTCGTAGTTGTTCGTCCGTCTCTCAACCAATGAGCTCTTTGTGAGGACCAGCTGCCTTGACACAGATTCACTTGGTCCACCAAAACCTGTGATCCCATATAGGCTAAGCAGCGTACCAGAGCACGCAGTGCCATGAGCAGGTGTACGTATCCTGGTTACTGACCACTCTCCAATAGGTGTTTCTTCGGCGCCTACAGCAGTCTTCGCTGTAATAGATTCATGGTCAGATCATCTCAGAGAACAAGCGACTAGTGACTGTAATGTACAGAAACAAGCAGCTCACTCTCTTGCCTAAAAGTTGGAACATTCCCTTCCTAAACTATCAAAGTACAAAACACCGATTCAATCAATTAGTCAAAAAAAGAACGCTTCGAGAATGCGATAGGAAAATAGAAGCTCACCTCTTTGCTTCAAAAACTCTGGAGCACCCATTGATTGCGTTGAATCAACATTGAGTGAGATTCCAACAGAAGATTTCGCCATCCTTGTCTGCCAGGGATCACAAAAAGTCAGACACCAGAAACCTCAAATTATCTACAACAAAGTATAAATAGGACGTGTCCAATATTAGGTTAGCAAGCCTAATCAGCGAAAGATCGTATCTCACAGAGGGTACATGTCATTCCAAGCATAGCATCGTAGAACCGCTCACAATTGAGGCTATGAAAGGTTACCAGGGTGGTCAGAATCGAGGAATTGGAACCCCCCACAGCTGCAGTGAACGCTTTACACTTGCGACCAAACAGTGGGCATAATACAAACCCTCCACTTTCCTGGCCGCGCCTGCCATATGCATCTGACAGCAGAATGAGGGCTGGAGAGTCCATGTCGCGAAAATCTAGACACCAATGAAGATTGCCATTCGAGGTCCGCACTTCAATGCCGATCGCTGTAATTCGCATGACCTAAGAAAATCATCCAGAACTTGATCAGCACACAAGAACCATAACCACAGAAACATATTTTTTCAAAATTCCATCAAACTTCTCCAAATCGTCAGAAAGGCAATGCCAATGACGATCGGCTAACATCGAAAAAACGCAACAAGTAGAGCAAATCGAACTAACAAAGGAACTCCAGTCCGATGCACGCCGTCTCAGATGAAGCACAGGAAAGTCATGACCCTCTGAAGCAGAAAGAGGTGCTCCAGGACTTCTCCGGTACTTTAGCTTGTGCAACTCCGTCAAGATTGCGGCTCGATACCTACATCCAATGTGGTCGAATGTCAGGACACACCAATCATCAAACCAACAGCAACCTCAACCCAGAAAGACGGCTACTGTGCCATGGTTGAGAAAAGAGAGAGGCAAAGATAGATACCTGGAAGAGAATCGCATGGGCTTGAATTTTCCATGCCCCGCGTTCCTGACACTGATGGTGAACTCGAGCGCGTGCTGCTGGAGCGGATCCTCGCGGCCGCCCGCAACGGGAGCCGCGCCCTCGAAGTCCGTGGCGATGTCGTACTCATTCGTGGTGGTGAGCGCGGTGGGATCAAGAGTGAGGATCTGCGTAGGGGAGATGCAGAGCACGCGCTTGTATTTGCCGCGCCACGAGTGCTTCGTGACGGTGTACCTGCAAATGTATTCCGGTTCCTCCAGCGCGTTGGGCGTCGCATGGTTGGACGGATGCGTCGACGGGCCTCCCGCGCCTGAGGGGGGAGCTGTGCGCCCGCCCTGGAGCAGGAGCTGCGGCGCCTCCATCCCAAGCACTCGCGGGTAATCGTCCGCCCGCTGCAAAAGCCACAAACTCCAGGGCTTCTGCAGCTGCGCCGCGGGGCGGCTACCCGACTGATTCGCACCCAGCGCTTCCCCCCTCTCCTCTCCCGCCCGGATGGCTGCTCCCCCAATCCAGCACCAAGCTCCAAACCCTCACACACATCCAGCTTCCCCCGCCTCCTCCCCCTCCTCTAATCCAATCCCAACAATAATCACCGCAACCAGCTCCCGAATGCCAATTCCCCCCTCCTCCTCCTCCTCCTCCCAATGTCGACCTAACTTCCACACAAATTCCTAACAACCACATCAAAATTCCAAACAATCAATCCATCAATGCCCTAACCTAATTGATTTCCACACCCCTCCACTAAAACCTAAAATCTCAAAAACCCGAGGAAACCAAAACTCGAAACCCTAATCCTCCAAAGACAACTCGCTCACCTACAATTCTGGCGCACAAAATTCAATCGCGCCACCCGACCGCCCCTTCCGAGGCGGACTCCATGGATCCACCGGACTCCGCATCATCGACGCGCTCCGAACCGCTCGCAAACCCTGGTCTCCGCCTCCACCTCTACCTCGCTCTCCCCCTCCACCTCCACCTTCCTCACATGCAATCCAGCCAATTCCTCTTTCCTTCGCCTCGACAAGTGTGATCAGAAGACGGTGTGATAATCTGGCGGAGGTTTGTCGAGCGCTCCGAGAGTTGAAAAGAGGACGTAGTGATGCTACCTGATGCGTTATTGAGGAGGAGTTCCGGAGCTGCGAGAGAGACCAGAGAGACGAGAGAAAGAGAGTACTTCCTTCACCTTCAGTTGCAAGCACGAGGGGACGGGTCGGTCTCGGCGGGGACGGGCCGGGTTTGCGGGGGTAGCGGGTTGGCGTCTGCGATTACTTAACGTCATTGTTAATTAAGGAGGGAGTGATTAAGTTAAGGTAGGACGACCCACTACCGCTCTTTTCTATTCCCTTCCAAGACTTTAGGGAGGAATTAGAGTTTTCCTAAAAAGTAAAAGATCTTTCACCACAAATCTTAGGGTCTTATGTTTGTAATTGGGACCACATGCACATGGTGACTTGGCTTGGGAAAGGCGTGGGGGAACCATCACTCAATCTTTTGGGAACTTGGGGTATCACGGGGAGCTTTAGCTTGCATGGGTAGGACCCAAGAGTATGAAAGGGAGTATGAAATTCTTGGACGTCTATTCTCGTGCGTAAAAAAGTTTCATCCTCTATGGCACCATATTCCTATTGGCTTTCCTCTTTAGGGTGCACTTTTAGGAAAACTCAAATATAACATCACTTTGGTCATGTATGGACAGGCTACATTTCCTCCCTGAAATCTACGAAGGGGTATAGAAAAAAATGGTATTGGGTTGCGGGTTGGTTTTTGGGGTGTTCTACCATAGAATTGACCGCCTCATGGACTATTTGGAATATGAAGCCGCTTCACCCCTAAATTACCAAGCCATTTTCAAAGAGAGAGGACTTAAAAACAGCTTGTTTTAGTGCAATGAGTAAGGAAGAAAACCAAAACTTTTTTTTCTAGTTTTAATCGTAGGATCTCAATAAAGACTTTCTAAGTAAAGTATTCACAAGTTTTCATAAACTTTGACGACACGGATTGAAAGATTATAGTGTTTAAAGTAAAGAAAAGGGTTTGATTTCTTCCCTGCGTTTAATGGATTAGCAGGCTTTGACTTTGCTTGGTGTTCAATTTTTGCACTACACAAGGTCAAAATTCATTACCATGATGTTAAGCATGATATTAGTTCCTTGTACACCAACTTTTAGATGTAAAGAAAGGGTGTAGTATATTCAAAAGAATTGTGCTAGAGTGGAGGTTCAAAAATTGTCAATTTACGTTCTATTTTTTTGCAAACATACCGTAATATGTTTTAGAATGAAAATCCGAATGATCAGTAAAAAGTAATGCCATTTTAAAGTAAAAAGTAAAAAACATGAAGATCTCAAAGTTTTATGTGGAAAGGAAGAAGATTTTTTGGTACCCTGCCCAACAATGTGCGACATTGTGTGAGTATGTTTGACTTGGATTAATATGCTATTTTTCACTAAAGACAAGAGATTTTTTTTCAAAATATGAAAGAAAATAGTATTATCTGCTTTAAATGAAAATCTCACATTCAATGAAGTGTCCTAGCAAAAGTTTTTGGAGTTGCCTAATGTGCCCAATCTCCCTATTGAACTTCAAAACCCTATAACATTTTCATTAAATGCTGGATTGAAGAAAAAATTGGACTCTTACAAAACCTTTTGTAATGTCCATCTACAAAAAAAATTTAAAAAGAATGTAATAAATTGACTTAGAGAGAACCTACTTGAACCTTCAAGAGTCCCTAGGGAACTCTTGGTAGTCTAGGGATTAAACCTTTCACAATGAGGGGTACCATATTGGACGCGACAAGGTATTTTAAATTGTTTGCGACTCAACCATCGAGGCTTGCAACTCAACGATCAAGACTTGTCCGCATTTGCTTGGAAATCATGCGCCAACTGCGCTTTTCTAATTAAGTTTTGGTCGGTTGGATTGTACATTCAGCAAATTTAAAACTTGCCGTAGAAACCAGCTTTGTTGTTAAAGGATCAAAGGCTCTTCTAAATACATTTTTGGATATGAAAGTAGACAATGTTGGGACCTTATTGTTGGATCATTTTCATATGATAAGTGAATATTGGATATGATAATTGCCTAAAAAGAGTTACAAAGGATTATGTTCCTTTTTGGTGTTTTTTGGAAACTTTGTATTGAAGCTTCTCTTGTTGAGTTAGAATGATTAAGCAATGAAAGGCCTCACATTTACTATTTTCATGTTAAATTTCTAATAAAGAGGAGCCCTTAGGTGACTTCATTTCTAGTGTTAACACCCCTATTTATCCATGAAATTGTTAGATTTCAACCCCTACAATTCTCAACTATTTCTAAGCAAAAACAAGTCTTCAAAACCACTCATTCTAGTGCAAAGAGTGGAAAAGAAATAGAGAAGAAGTAAAGCACTTTCAAAACAATTAAGCAAAAAAAATACTTTAAAAAGATAGGTTCAAAAAACACATTTTGGTTTTACAAAATCCATTTTTGTCTACGTTAAGAATCCAAACGGTCAAAACTAAGGTCCATGCCTCTTCTTGAATAAAACCAAATTAAATTGAATGTGCTTGAGATTTGT
Source organism: Bryoerythrophyllum caledonicum (assembly GCA_963971425.1). Lineage (NCBI taxonomy): Eukaryota > Viridiplantae > Streptophyta > Bryopsida > Pottiales > Pottiaceae > Bryoerythrophyllum > Bryoerythrophyllum caledonicum. The sequence continues at coordinate 29,494,825 of OZ020517.1, read as the reverse complement.
GAATTAAGCCAACTTCCACTTTAGGACTTTTGGTCGTTAGAGCTTAAGCATGGGTATTTATTGATTTTCTTTCATGGACTAACATCATTGATGAATACTTATCTACAATGGTGTTATATTTTACAAAAGGGTACACCAATATATCAATAGGCCATCCCAAATAGAGTGTATGTTTGTTCCACCACTAAATCAACCCCCACAAGATATAGATTTGATAGAATGGAACTACTTCTCTCTCTTGAGGGGAAGCACTATAAGTTCACCACTACAGAAGCGAGATGTTTGAGAGTAGCTGAGAGCTCCGTTTTTTCTGGTGAGGTGCACAAAGAAGTTAGTCTCTGGGAAGAGGTGTGAGCGCAACAAAGGTGGCTGGATTTGTTGCATACCCCGCTCATAGCTTAGATCGGAGGCAACAGTGGGCTTTGAGAGTGGCGTTTGTGTTGGGTAGGGGTAGTAAAGGTTAGATCTAACTCTGGCATACGAACTTTGAACGATCTGAAGGTAGATCGGAGTGTGGGCTGACCTGAAAGCGTTGGGACCCTGTGTTGGAATTCGATCTAACCTCTTAGAACTCAAATTCGTTATACAGGGGCAGATCTAGCTTTGTGTTGGTTGTAACGCCCTAAGCCCACTTAGACTTCTTGTAACTGCTGTCCCGATCCAGAAACCACTACACATACGATCTGAAGTCCACACACAGACCCGCGATAGCAGTAGTTCACACAGAAGACCGTTTACTAGGTCAAACGCGAGATCAACAGAGCGCACACAGCCAGGAGCAAACACCAGATCTGGAGAGGGTAGCCAACCAGCAACGAGAACAAGATCTCAAGTCAACACAAGCGCAAGAGAGTGCCACCAAGTCACAAAAGAGACAAGAGGAAAACGGCGATTAGGGACGATCACATGACCAGAAGTGCATCCAAGCTCTGCAGCAAACACCAGCCATAAAGGAGCACGACAACCTCACGAAACCAAGCAGCCAGCACTCCACCCCTGGAGTGCCCAGGTTCGATCTAACCCTACTTCAGCTCATTTTATTTTTTGCTTGTTTATTAGTGTTTGATCTGTTTGCAAATTACAATACATCTGTGATACAAAGAGATCTGCACAGCACTCACACACCAGTAGCTTCCTTGGACAGATTACATACGAGTACACTCACACACAGTAGATGTAGAGCACCGCACACGCGGCAGCACTGGCAAAATTATTGCAGATCTAATCAACAAACCATAGGAGGAAACCTAGTCGCCAACTCGGAGCCACCCCGCGCGCATCCACAGAGGACCTGCGACAACATTGCAACCCCACACAACAGCACCATCAGAAACAAGCGATCTGGAAGAGGCTCCTGGAACGCGGTCAGCAGACTAGTATCAACAATACATCAAACATCGCAGGAGCACGAAGAAACAAGAAAACAGCTCAAAAAAAAAGGTAAGTACACCCGAAAAACTCTTCACTCCTCTCAATCTACTCAACCCTCCTCTCCCTGCAACAGGATCCTCTCAACCCCACCACCCCCCTACTCCTCCTTCCCCCCTCTCTCCCTCTCTGCAACAGGTTCCCCTCTCTTTCAACCATTCCCCTCAACCCCCCGCACCCAAACCTCCCGACGTAGAGACTCTACAGATACACGAACAGTGACCCCCCGCCCACAAACCCACAAACGCAGAACCGTAACAAGAACAGGAACAGGGTCAAGATCCAAAGGAGGCGCAGGGACAAGCACGCCGCAAGCTACACATAGATACACTAACCACTCACGCAAGCAGGATACACACAGGAGCACGCAGACAAGCATCACACACAAGCAGCATACACATGAGCACACAGGAGCGCACGGGCAGGCTACATATAGGAGCACAGAGGCAGACAATATACACAAGCAACATACACAGGAGCACACAGGAGCATACAGGCAGACTGCGCACAGGAGCAGACATCGTACACAAGGAGCATACACAAACTCACGCAAGCAGCATACACAAGCAGGAGGAACACAAACAGAGTATGCCATAGGAGGAGTACGAGCAGCAAACAACGTTCACTCAACAACCAAAAGTGCCGTAGGAGCAGTAGACGACATTATCACAACACCCGAGAGTACCGCAAGAATAGCAGAAAGAGCGAACTCAACGACCTGCACAGGCGAAGTAAGGCACAGAACACTCACAGACGATGAGGAATTAGTGACCCTAGTAGACTCTTCGTGGAAAAACACAGGACCCCTCCCTTCCCGTGATCATTGGCAGCCAACAATCAACCCAAACCAGGATCGCTCGCAGCCAGTAGCCAACCCCCCCCCCCCGAGATCACCCACACTTGACAAGGGTCACCTACCAACGCCCTTCACCAACCTCCCCATCAAGATACGAAGGAGATCAGCGACCCCCCATCGACCCTCCTCCAACGACCTCCCAGCACAATCGCCAGCGACCTGCTCAAAACCAGCGACCTCCCAGTAGCAACCCCCCGACAGCGACCTGCCAACTTAGACCCCCTTCCCACAGCGACCTTCCACCAACTAACAACCCCCTCTCTGCGACTTTCCTCCCCTCACAACCCTCTCCTCTAACTTTCTGCTACCTCTCTCTTACGACCTCCCTCCATCTAAAATCCCCCTCGCTATCCCCCTGCGACCCTCTCCCTTCTCTTAAGTCCTACCACTATCACCTCTCCCCCTCCCTAAGACCTCCTCTCTACCATAATTCCAACCTCCCTCTCCCCCCACAATCCCCTAGGACAAGACTAGAGAGGAAAAAGCTTAGTACGGACCCTATTTTTTCCTCAAAAATGGCAAATCAGACCCCGGCCACACTAGACATGATAGCAATGGACGTCGAAAACCCTACATTTTACACCAAAAAGCCCTCAATAGAGAACACCTCCACCTCCTCCAATATAGACACCCTACACCTTGCCAAGAAACCTAGAAGTAGTTCCCATGGTATATCCCATGTGTCAGTCCCTGACTTCACCACCTTCAAGTTTTGGCTAGGCTTCCCCACCATGGAGAAACTAGCTCAAGATGTTGGCCAAGAGGTCCTCCATAGTGGGGAAACGGTGAGAGATATGATCACTAGAGGTGTCCCCAAAGGAGAAGCGGAAGAAGCATTAGAGGCTACCATAGCTTATCCCAGGATCCCACAGATACTCTACCCCAAGACAAGATATGATGATGTTGAAGGACAACACTTCAACATCACTCAAGTCCCCTTTGACATCCCTACAAACCCAGAGACCGGTTTAGCATATGACTTTCATGTGGCCATATATTTTGAACTACCTAACCACCCCCTATACCATGACGACATTAAAAAACTAGCCAAAGCCAGACTAGCACATATGAACATACCGTTGGGTACTAATCTTATTGACCCTCTTGCAATCCTTTGCAAAGGGGTTAAGAAGGAGGGACTAAAGGGGGTCTTCTCAGGGATCATCAAAATCCACTTCCTCCACCCAGAGGTGGATGCCTTAGCACTCCTCCGCGGCACCCGGTACTTCGTTTTGCCACTTGACCCCATGGGTCCACTATCCCTAGGGAAAGTGTGCAAATCTTGGCATGCGGTGGCTCGGCAAGGCCTCTCGGTCCGCATCAAGAGCGACAACTTGAAAGGAGTCACCGCACGAGCACTTTTCCAAGACGTGGTACACAACGGTTTCACTAGAAACCTCGAATTTGAAGTGACGGACGTACAGAAGGAGGTAGCGGAGTTCCATGCCTGGATTGTCGCACCCACACCCAAACAAGCCAAGAAACTGGAGAGACACCAAGTCACCACCTTTCAAGAGATCCTCTCTGTCAAAGCTAGCAGTTCTCGTGACTTTCCCACCTCCGATAGGGCCAAGAAAGATGCTTTGACTCTAACCATGTCACAACTCCCCATTCTCATGAGCGTGGATGACACCACGGCAGCCATCACCCATGCCCTCCAAGCTAAGAACGTTGTGACTATATGGTTCCATAGACAGATAGAAGGGAAGCACAATGGTTCCGCCAACGTCCAGGTCACCAACCCCATTGTGTATCGACAACACCTCAACAAAACCTTCAACATCGGACTCCATCAAGTTGAAGTCCGCCCGCATCGTAGGAGCCTAGATGGCATTGACCCCCCATCCACCACCATGGCGGAGAAATGGGGTTTCAATGACATCAACACGGCCTTGGTTAACACGGTGGCATCCATGAAGTCCACCCCCACATCTACCAACACCCTTCGGGAGGAGATGACCGCGATTGTGGAAGAAGGCCGCAAACAAATTCGATTGGAACTCTCCTCTTTCAAGGAAGACATCATTCGTGAAACACGAGAATACACCGACGCGCGCACGGAGGAGGTAAAATCTAAACTCATCAATGTTGAGAAACTAATGTTGAATGCCCTTTCGGTGATGCAAGGTATCAATGGAAGCGGATCGGTGCCCTCTCTCCCACCACCAAATGGCCCGTCAAACGTGGATTGACCACGGACCACCCACGAATGACTCACCAACCAGGATGGCACTGGTTCTTCCTTTCACTAGCCCTATTTTCTCCCCTTTCATCTTTTATGAATACCCTCTATGCCATCACTCTACTTCATCCCCTAGTTTTCTACATAGCTTATCTCCTAGATATAGATTTGCTTGAAAGATCATTATCAATACACTCATACTTTCGTTCTCCCTCCACCCTCATAGTACACAATAGCTCTACTACACACCCCATCTCTCTCCCAGTTACTATCTCCTTGTTTAAATATTCCCTCACTCACACCTATCACATGTTTGTAACTAGCCTTGTGGTAATATCACCACACTCCACATGTCTTACAAAAAAAATTATAGCAATAAATGGTAAACTACACCACTACCTCAAAACACCCCCCACTTATCAATGCCAATGGCATTGGAATATCCACACTCATTGGAGTTATCTCCTCACCAAACACATACCACACACCAAAAAACGCACAAAAACACACCAACTTGACCAAAGGTACTTACACACAACCACCCCAAAAAAACATTCTCACCACATTCTACCAACACATACAAAACCCCAACCAACAAATAGCACACATACAAAAGACAATTACACCACACACACAAATACACACCCAAACAAAGGCCGACAATACTTTACCAACTACCATGTATACAATACATACATAGGTACAAATACATTCATATATATACGGGACAAAAATACTGACCTCTTTACAAATATGAATACGAGTATAAACATCAGTATAGATACCGAAATACACACTAATACAAACATCAAAACAAATACTAGTGTAAATCCCAAGACATATACTAACGCAACTACATATACAAACGACATAAATACCCCCCCAAATACATACTGTATTAAAACAAAAAATAAATACATATACTACACTGAATACATACCGTGCAATACAAGCAAACACACTTGTATATATGCTGATATAAATACCAGTATAGCTACGAGTATGACTACAGATTCAAAAACTAAGACAAATACTAGTACGGACTGTAGTATATACACATATGTATATACTAAAAAATCCAACATAAATAGTTTTACCAATACACATGATAACACACATAATCATACTAGCATTGATACAGGAGTGTATAATTCTCAGACAAACACCATTATAAATAGATCAAACACTACAATCAATACACTTACACACAAAGGCAAAATACAAAACAAAGAATACAACTCTTTCCACACACTTGATAAAATGAAAACCACAAACATCAACAAAATCTCATACAATATTTCAACCCACAATATAAACCTACTAAACATTATTTTTATACGATTACGTAAACATTTTTTACTTAAAACTATAAACACAAAACCACTCTCATTTCAAAAAATAAGAATTAAAAAATTAACAGTAGAAAATATTAATGAAACGTCCCTCTTAATATTAAGTAATGACATCGATACATCCAAAAGGTATATCATCAAAAACAAATATACTGAAAATCAAAAATCAAGCAACAAACTCCAAAATCACAAAATAAGAGAAAGGACAAACACAAAAAGTAAGAAAAATCTTAAACCTAGTAAAGTAGTAAAAAATACAAAGAAAAATAAAAAATTTAGAACTTACATGAAATACATATGGAAAACAAAGATTAGAAATGATTCAAAACAAATGAATACTAAGAAAAATATTAAAAAACAACAAAGAAAAACTACAAGAGAAGATATAACTAACAAAGGAAATAAAATAAAAGTAAAGAAAGGAAATAAAACAAAGAGAGTAAATAAAACAAAAATAAGAAAAGATAATCAAATAGAAACAAACAAAAAAATAAATGAAAAAGATAAAACTAATCAAAAGAATAGATTAAATACAGAAACTAAAAACAAAAGTATCAAAACCAAAATAAAAAATAAGAGGAAAGATAGATTTAGAATGAATAATAGAAAGAAGAAGAGAATAAGTATCATAACTACATATAACAAAAAAGGACACAATAATAATGAAAAGAAGAATGGAAATTTAGTAAGAAAGATACATAAGGGTAGAAGGGAATCTAAACCCAAAAACCATCAAAAGACAAGGAATATCAAAATGTCAAAAAATTGGAAAATCAAGGAGAGTAAAAAGAGATATTATAAATTAAATAGGAAGAAGATAGATATTTATAAAATTTCAAAGGTTTCAAATAATAAGAACATAGGAACAAACAACAGCACTAAAAGTAGTATATACTTTTTAAGGAAATCCAAAATAAGGGATGGAAAATTAACAAAATTAATAATGGGAATTAATTATAATAAGAATACAAAGATGAAGAACATAACTATAAATAGCAGTACTAAAAATAGAATACAATTCCTAAGAAAATCAAAAATAGGGAATGGAAAATTAACCAAAGTAGTAATGAGAATTAATTATAATAAAAATTCAAATGTTAAGAAAATAGCTATAAACAGCTGTACTAAAAATAAATTATGCTTCCTAATGAAATCCAAAAAAAGGGATGAAATTTTTACCAAAGTAGTAATGAGAATTAATTATAATAAGAATACAAATATTAAGAACATAACTATAAAGAGCAGTACTAAAAATAAAATATGCTTACTAAGAAAATCAAAAATGAGGGATGGAAAATTAACCAAAGTTGTAAAGAGAAAAAATAATTTTGGAGTAAAAATAAACAGAGAAGATAGTAATAATAAATTAGTAAAGACTAAAAATAGAATTTGGAATATAAATTGTAGGGATAAGAGGAAAGTTAATTATAATATTAAAATTGATATATATAAAGATGAGAAGAGTTTGCGATCAAAGAGTAAAATTTTTTTGAGAGTATGTAGAATAATTAAAATAGGAGGTGGGATGAATGTCTCGCCGGCTGGCCGTGCGCCGAAGGCCCCAAAAATAGAATTACTAAAAATAGAAATTCTAATGACAGTAAGAATAAATACGAATCTGATTGAAATAAATACCAATCTGTTTTTAGAAATTATAGCTTTAGACAAAATATGTTTAGAAAGAAATCTTTTAGAAAACTCACTATTTCAATATACGGATACATATACTGATACATATACTGATATTTATACTGATACATACTCCGATGAGTATACTTATAAATATACTGATACAAATACTGGTACGTATACTGATACACATAGTGGTATGTATATTAATACAAAAACTTATACTTATACAAATGCAAATACCAATACAAATATTGGTACGTGTACTCACACAAATACTAACACAAATACTAACAAAGATACTGATACAAATACCAAGACAAAAACCGTGACATACACTAATACAAACATACAAAAGAATACTAATATAATACCACATAAAACTACATACACACACACAAAGACAACCACACACCATCAACGAAACACATACATATACATACACACATACAAAGACAAACACATACAATCAAAAAAACACAAATACCAAAGCCACATTCAAAAACAAAAAATTCTAAAACAAAACAAAAAACCCATCTACTACAAACTAATAATATTAATTGGAGGAGACATGGAGACTAACCCAAGACCCATGCCGAACATATTAAAAAGACACCCCGCTTCGCACAAAAAGAATGCCAATACATATTTCATACCAAATACTAATACAAACACCAAAACAAACAATTGTACAAACCACAAAGTATATAATAACACCGCATATGAAAAAAAGGACTTAAAAGCCACTTTAAAAACCAACATAAACCCACATACAAATAGTCTTAAACATAATAGTTACATATGCACACGGACAAAAACAACCAAGATAAAATACAACCAATCATACATACATCCATACACTACTAAAACAAAAACAACCACAAAAAACACATGGACAAAAAATAAACTAAAGACGAAAACAACTACACCTACTATAAAAATAAATAAACCCACAACTCACACACAAAATACAAACATCCACCTACCCCCAAACCAACAAGTCATTAATAACACAACAAAGCCTTTAAAATACACCACTAAACATATATACCACAAACTTCTACTACTTCTAGGAGGAGACATTGAAACCAACCCGGGACCCATGCCCAATATACTAAAAAGACATCCTACATTACATAAGAAAAATGCCAAAATCTACTTTATACCTAATACCATAAAACTCCAACCAGAATATGAACACATTGCAAAACCCTTCGCACCATTTCTAAAAAACACACATACATTACACCACATACACAACACTTCCCACCCAAACATTGCCCAATACATACAACCAAAAAATACGCATCCACCACCCCACATCTTACATGCACTAATAATCACTACTCATCCAAACATAGATGAATGTAACCAACTTCTAAATCCACAAAATTTGAACACAATTACATCGACTAATACACTCCTACAAACCTTACTAACCTTACAAAACCCACCAGAACGACATATTTACACTCCGCACCCCTATACTGAATTCCTAGTAGACAACCAAAATATTATAAACCATGAGAACTCAATACATAAAAGACTATACGACTTCTTACATAGTCAAGACATACCACCCTCAAATGATATAATAAAACTAAAATTCCCTTACCTCCCTAACAACCTCATAAGTGAATCACTAAAATGTCTAGACCCTATACCAGAATATACCCACCCACCCCCACCTCTTCCCTACATCCCTCCTCAAAATCAAAATCAAAACATTAGACCAAACCAAGAAAATACATACATAATCACATGGAATGCCTCCTCACTAAACACTGCCCTTTCTAGCTTACAAACTCTAGTCGCAAACACAGATACACCACCGGCTCTTATAGTTATACAAGAAACAAAACTAACCGCCACAAAATCTACAAAATACATACAAAATATATTTCAAGATTATAAACTCATCTTTAACAATACACATGCACTTACAAGATGCATGCAACAAAGGAGACCATACACACCGGGCCGCGGTGGCCTCCTTACATTAATACACAAAAAATATACATTCCCCGGCAACATCAACAAAATCCCTACCCCAAAGCACATATCACCATACATTCAAATAATTAAAATCACTAATCACCCACTACAACCGTGGTTAATCTTTCACATGTATATGCCATCCCATCCCGAAGATACTAGATTTCTCTTAGATATACAAAACACTATTACAACCCATATTAATAATCATCCCAATCATACATACCTATTATGTGGAGACTTCAATAGAGACATAGCGCTAATTGGCCGCCAAAATGGAAACCATCACACCCCCCCTCAAAACATTAATTACCAATGGCGCCGCTTCACAGAAAACTTAAACTTCACTTACATCAATACCGATACACAATTCTCTAGACAAGGTGGCTACAATTATAGTGATTGGAGTCTAATAGATGGTTTCTATATAAATACAAACAACAACACACAATACACCTCCACAACAAACAAAGACATTATTCTCAATTCGGACCACTCACCCGTACAACTGCACATCCCAAATAACACACTAATTAGTAAAACTCCTACAATCCCAAGCAAAGACACTATACGCATACTCAACCCCATCCCAAAAACCAACATAGAAAAATTCAACACAAAATTCTTCGAAGAAAACGCCGTACAAATAGACTCCCTCATAAACACTCTTGAAAACAATAGTCAATTAACACAAGTACAATGGCAAGAAGCATGCCACTCTCTAGACAAACTCATCAATAAAATCTCTGATACACTAGAACAAACTTGCAGAGCACACCCAATATCCCAATTGACAAACAGAACCTCTCAGCAAGGCGGGTATCTACCCCGCAAACTTTCTAAAACTTGGAAACAACACTTAACCACATACCATACCATACGTAAAACCATTAGAATTGTAAAAACAAACCCTCAATGGCGTAACCATCCCATACACAACGAACTACTAACTATACAACACATCCAAATCCCTACCCCGCGGCCTCTGGACCTTCCCCACGATACATGGATAAAAGACATCGCGCTAATTGCAAAAAATGCCAACATACAAGCCAGAAAAGTAATCACAAAATTCAATAAAGAAAACATTAAAAAACCATCTCAAAATATAGACAACTATACGAAATCAACCCAAAAAAATTAACAAAAAAGTCTTTAAAAACCTTGAATCCCCACCAATGGATTGTATCAAAGATCAATATAATAATATTCTAACTAGCCCCGAAGACATTGCGAATGAAATATTTAACCAACAAACAAAAATCAATAGACCAACAGTACCAACATGTAATTACCAGCCACAACATACAATAGAATGCACATGTGCAATACGCCAATACCCTTGGCACGACCTGGACGGATATACCCTTGACAAACGGGGCGAACCAGAAATTCCACTACATAAATACCTCAACAGAGCCACATACGACGCATGCCTTCAAAATCTTCGAAATAACAAAGCCCCAGGCCCAGACCGCATACCAAACTCAATACTAAAAAACATGCCTCCAAGATTTCACAAGCTATTATTTCTATTCTTCACCCACTGCTATAAACAAAAACAGATACCAAACTCATGGAAATTAAGTACAACAATTCTACTATACAAAAAAGGCGACCCGTCCATACTACCCAACCATAGACCAATTGCACTAGCTAACACAATATACAAACTCTTTACCAGTACACTCACCTCCATACTATCTTCATACGGCGAAAAATTCAAAATCCTATATGATAGTCAAGAGGGATTTAGAGCAGAGAGAAGTACCGCACGACAAATACAAACTATAATAGCCGCACTAGAAGACGCAAAGTTTACTAACCAAGATATATACATACTATACGTGGACTTCAAAAATGCCTTTGGCTCAATTGACCATGCCCGACTTCTAGCAATAATGATGGATCTTGGTTACCCAAAAGATGCAACTACACTTGTTGGAAACATCTATTCTAAATCATCTACATGTTATACCGGTGAACACTTTGGGAAAACAAAACCTATACCCATCCAAAGAGGAACTATACAAGGGGATACCCTCAGCCCATACCTATTCATTATATTTCTAGAACCACTACTCAGATGGCTAGAAAGAGGAAATTACGGATACACTTTTGGCACATCACAGGTCATAATAAACTCTGCCGCATACGCGGATGACCTAGCCACCATAACTAACAAAATCAAATCAATCCAAATACAACTAAACAAAATTGATAGATATTGTAAATGGGCCAGTATGGACGTAGGTGTCCCAAAATGTGCCGCTACCGGATGCCCAAACAAATCCAAATTGAATCCTACCACTTTCAAAGCCCTAATGCAAGCCTCGAACATCAATTACCGCAATCAACCGATCCCCATACTACACCAAAATGAACCATACATATACTTAGGCATAAACCTTGTTCCCTCACTAAAATGGAAAATCCAAATCCACACCACAACCACAAAACTCATCAAACAATGCAAAGAACTAATAACATGCCAAGCCACCATGAAACAAAAAATAAAAATGGTTGATACCGCACTACGCCCAGGTGTTGCATACAGTTTCTACGGTGTACCATACTCTATGCCAGCTATCAAAAAACTTGATAAAAAAATAGTAGCCATACAAAAAACCATATGTGGATTACCAAAATGTATGTCAAATGCAATAACCCAACTACCACATAACCTATTTGGACTTGAAGCTTTCTCCCTCAAAAACGCATACCTCCGATGTATAGGCGAACAACTGCAAAATGCTTTAAACGATAAAGGAAGACTTGGGAAAATATATAATGGATTAACTCACTATGTCCTTGCCCAATATGGTGGCGCTGAAAACATACCGAGAATTAAAAAAAGTGACTGTATAAGATCACCAATAACACGAACATTCTTCTTATTAAAACATATAGCTAAAGCCCACCTTAAAAGTACGCTCCCGAACTTCCTCACTAATCCTACAACACTAGAAATACTATGGCGCCAAGAAACATTAAATCATAACACACTCGATGCCCAACTCTCCCAAAAGCTTCTACAAAAACTCCTCTCAAAAAATATTTTTGAACTAAACCGAATTACTTTACCTAACGGTACACACATCATGAACAATGAGGACTTCAAAACCTACCACTTCACCCCATCTAAACTAATAAAGAGTGCCCTAAGTGTTGCTAAACAACTATTTTGCCACCTAACATGCCCTACTATATGTCATACCCCTTGCAACATACATCCATACTCTCATACACTTAAAGATCCATTCATCACCCTCAACAATAACATCATCCCAAGAAATATTCCCACACCAACCAATCCCCCTAACCCTCCACATACATACCACCCCCGCCCCTCAACATACATCCCCAAAAATCCTACGACATACCCCATTAATAATATCATAAATCATAAACATATCCAACACACAGACACAAATAACATACAAAATACCTACACAAAATATCTATGCCAATGGCGACACAATGATAATACATACAATAAATGGCTCCCTCAAAGAGACCTCTTTCCACGGCATGACACCAATACCTCCACATATAACACAGAAAAATTAAAACAATACTACCAAAAGATCCAAAACAAAATATACTCAGATATCATCCTTGCCCACCACCCCCAAGAGCAATTCTCAGACTCGAGGTCCATAACACCACCCATAATTATCCCACTCTTAAACATCTATACAACACAATGCAACCCCGAAAATGATATCCTTACATCCTCAAACACAATTCAAATAGATAACAATCAAGCACATCTATACGAAGAAAACGGCCGACATTTACACACCATCCCCGTTACCCGACTCCAATGGCTATGGAATCAATATAATACAAAACTACAAACTCCTACAAACATTGAACCAACGACCCAACCCTTTGAAACCGAAATAATATGGCTCTACTAAAGGTATAAATACCGAATACCAAAAACTGACCCCCTCAAAAATGCCCAATACACAATATCCACTCTCATTTTAGACTCACTGATCTCATCCTTTAATATCGAGCAATCATACTTCTCCTCCCCGGTCACATGTTCTACCAAACTAAAAAAATTCTACTCACCCTATGGAAGAGACAAAATATTTGGATCCCTAGGAAAGGCCTTTGACTACAAATGGACCGGTAATGGCATAGCCCACCCCCACAACGAGAAGGACATGGAACAAGCCATACATTGGGCTAGACTTGCCGCCAAACATGATCCAAATAACACAAAAACAATCATCATCACACCGAACAGCAATTGGTACCAAAACAACAACCACATCCAAACCCATTCCCAGATTCCCATATCGTCGCAATATTTGAAGCAGACACAATACCATACGAAGAACCTACTATTCCACCCAAGCTAAAAAAAACCCCGAATAGAGCCATCAACATTACAAATACTATGCGTCCATCATCAAAATCAAACCCTTGGTTCCCTAGAACAACTTGCCGAACTTACCTCCATAACAAACAATCTAGGCATACACCGACTATACACAAAACTGGCCCCACCAACACCCATACAAACCCCCGTAAACAAAAGTAAAAACTGGTCAAAACTAAACTATGTCAACAACACATTAAACTATTCCGTCATACCTCCCCCTCTTCCAGACTACCCAACCCATACCACACCAAAATTTAACCCCACATACAGTTATTACACCGACGGCTCCTTTAAACCACCAGAACAAATTAGCCCAGGATCTTGGCGCAGAGAAAAAGCTGGCTATGGCATATATAATTCTACCAAAGAAATTAAACTAGCCAAAAGACTTCATGGACTACAAAATATCCTTAGAGCAGAACTCATGGCCATCCACAAAACACTACAAATCATCACAACAAAATACAATGATGAACCCGCACATATATTCACAGATTGTATAAATGCACTCTACCTACTTAACACTCAAATAACACATCCTACCCTTCACAATAGCCACCCCGACCAAACCATATTAACATCAATGGTCCAAATGTTACAAAACCGTACACAAATCACAACCCTCCACAAAGTGAGAGCCCATGCTAACATTGATGGCAACGAACAAGCAGACAAACTAGCAAAAGAAGGGCGTGAAAAAACACACAAAAATGCCAAAGACCTACACGAACATGCCCATGCTACCCCATACTACTTTCAAAAAGAAGATTGGCCTTCCAAAGAAGATACCCCCGACAGAGGCCCAATTAGATTTTTAGACAAATATCTCAAAAAACAAGACCTCTACAACAACCTTGACACAATCTCAGAAAATATTCCTAACATAGAAAAATGGACTAACAATAACGACATAGACAATGAACTCTCTACAAGTTTTTGGAAAAACCCCATCATCTCAGACTCGCAAATAACATGCCTCATCAAATTCCGTACGGGTCAATATATGGAAAACGCTCGCAAACAACTCTTCTTTGGAATAGAAAGATTTCCATCCATAACATGTCCCATATGCCCCTCAACGGACCCCGACACATGGCTCCATGTCCTACTCAAATGCCAAAACCACCACATACACTCTCTAATTGTTAAAAGACATAATAAAGCTGTATGGGAAATCCGAAAACTAATCACCTCCTACAATAAATCGAGATGTTTTATACTAATGAACGCCGGTACTTATAATAACAATCCACAAGAGAATACGGTCCCCCCTTGGCTACTCCCATGCTCGTGTATGACCCAAAGATGTCATTGCAACGCTAGGCTCAAACCAGACATCCTTTGTGTTAAAGGCTTACCATACAATGACCCACCACCCGATAACATCAACCAAGACTATACCATTCAATTCATTGAATTTACATATTGCAACGATAGATTTTCCCCGGAAACAATCCAAAATAAAATAGATAAATACCAACCCCTTATTGACGACATCATTGCCCTCGGATGGAATGTAGACCCCCTTGTTGTAATCACATCCGGCGCTCGTGCCACCACCTTTATCCCATCTATAAAGACTCTAGAAGATACCTTCAAAATACCCATTGATACAATTAGAAACACCTTTAAAAACATTAACACCACCGCTACTCAATATGCCATGTCTATTTTACTTCACAAACGCAAAATTGAAAACAACCAAGCCCTTCCCGACACACAAGACCCCCCTTGATTTTCCCCGCTTCGATTTTCCTGACTGATTAGTCTTGTGGCTCATGGCTTCCTGCTTGTTTGTTTGTGTTTTTGGCTACTTGTTTGGTAAGATGGATGTTTAGTTGGTTGGGTGTCTTGCTTGGCGGGTCTCTGGCTACCCGTTAGATAGTGTCTACCCTCGAGAGGGGGAAGTAGTTCCTTCTTACTAATTCCTTGTCCGGTGGGCATGGTCTTAGTAGTGGAACGAACAGACACTTTATTCACGCCGATCTCCTTCGGAGACCGGCGTTCTTCTTCTTCTTCACCACTACATATCTTGACCACACCCAAGTTGTAGAAAAGTGGGCAAATGAAAAGTAGGGGGAAAAGTATTTAACTCACTCTTGAATTTGAAGAATAGAAAGACAATTTTTGTTTTTTTGGGTCGTGCCATTGCTACTTTGATTAAAGTAAGCCCCTCCATAACCAACACCTACAAAATTGGGATACATCCAACCCACTTGCATCTCATTACCACCCATTCACCTCCAAATGGAGGTTTGCTATTAGCCAGGACCCCTTGCTTTTGGTCGTTGCTTATTGGGGGTGCCTAGAGGTGGGCCACCCACTGAACATGACAACACACTCTGAAAATCCATAAGTAATTCAATCTTCTTCAAAAAAATATGAAATCACTTGGGTTGAAATTGAAATCCTATTGTCTATCAGTGGAAAAATAGATTCATTTTTATTTGCTCTCTCCATATATGCACACTGCTTAACTTTTCGGTTGAGGGGGGTTTACCTTAGCATAAAAGTTTTGCCTTTGGCAGGTAGTGACGGTTTTCGAGGTTTCGTTGACGAGGAACGGATTACGGTGGTCGTGGCTGACGTGGACTTTACAACTGTCAGGAGGAGCTGCCCGTACGGGAATGTTTGCCGTACGCGCGTGTGCTGTCAAGGAAGGCTGCCCGTAGGTGGAAGTTTTCCTTTGATTGTGCCCGTGCATGGTCGGTTATCTGGTAGACTGGTACCGTATTCTGTTCCTCTCCCTCCCTCTCTCTCTCTCCTCTCATTCCATGTTAGAAATTGTAAGGGAGTTTTAACTCACAAAGCAGACTTTTGTGGGAGGTGTTTCTTCGTTGCGAGTAGGTTGCTGTAATTTAGCTGCATAATTCAGGACAAGTTAGGAATGGGTCAGAGGAACACCTGCATGATTGACTGTAATTATTAATTCTCTGCACCTGTGAAGCTTACTCTCCTAAATGTGGCATGTGCTGGACCAACACGACCAGGACAGTCATAACATAATGAAAGCTTGTTAGTTTTTGCAAGCACATACACAACACGCACTTTGACATGTTCGGTGTTTATTTTACAATTTGCATGGAGTCAGCAAAGGAGACGTCGTAGAGATTCTTTGATGAGAAGTTTTGCTTGGAGATTAATAGAGTGAGGATACATACTTAGTACGATGGGCAGCTACAATTATGAAGCACTCCACAAACACACTCCTGGCATCAAGAGAACATGGTCAGGGGACCCAGTAGCACCAAACCGCGGTGGCTACAACAACGGAAACACCATCCGGGCTGTTGATCAGCCATACGTGAACGGTTACGGAAACCCATTGCAAGACCGTCTCCTCCTGGCCCAAGCCCAAGCGCAGACTCAAGCACAGCTACAAGCCCAAGCGCAGACTCAAGCACAACTACAAGCCCAAGCGCAGGCTCAAGCACAACTACAAGCCCAGGCGCAAGCGCAGGCCCAGCTACAAGCCCAAACACAAGTCCGGACCCAACCATACGGCACCTTGAATGAGGTCACCCATTATGGCCTCACAAAATACAACGTCGCTGCCCCTGTTGGAATCGCACCCTCGGATTACCTGATGGATGTTGATGAGCGAGACCGCTATGGTGATGTCTATGTTAATGGGCTTCCCATTAGACGACCCATTAGGGACCCACTCAGGGAGCCTCTCAGAGAACCGATCAGAGATCCGATTAGGGAGCTGATCAGAGAGCCAATTAGGGAGCCTATCAGAGAGTTTATCAGAGAGCCTCCATCAATCAGAGAGCTACCAATAATCAGGGAGCCTACTAGACAGCAGGCAGTGAGAGAGCGCAGAGTGAGAGAACCTGTGATTAGAGAGCCGGTCCGAGACGCCATCCGAGACTTGGAGAGGTCGTTGAGCTCTCTGTCGCCATCGCCGCCTCCACGAGCTGCAGATGCTGCAGATACCCCTCCACTGCCCGGGATGATATTTGGGTGCACCAGTGACACCTACATAGAGTGCATGCAACTGAAGTTGTTTGCGCTACCAGCAGCGAACAAAAGCGAGGTATATGACACCTTTGCTATCATTTCATAGAATAAGAATTGGTTCAACTACATGAAGACTAATCAAACGTGAGGCGTTTTATCAGGTGATGCGAGTGACTCCAGGGACAAAGCTGTTTTTGTACAACTACCGTGAAAGGGAGTTGTCAGGAATTTTTGAAGCAACCTCGTATGGGGACATGAACATCATGCCAGATGCATTTCGTGGCTTTTTCCCTGCGCAGGTCTCTTTTCACATAATTTGAAAATTCACATACATATCTTAATGTACAAGAGAGAGGTGAGACATTGCTTGCCACATCATTAAGTAGTTCTCTGAAAAAGCTCTGCAGGTCCGGATCCAGTGCGTAGAGAAATGTCCAAATCTGCCCCTGAAAGCGTTCAAAGAGGCTATGAGTGAAAACTTTGAGAAAAAGAAGAATAAGTTCAAGTACTCACTGGATGAAGTACAGGTATAGTGCCCTTCACAGCTAAACTGTCAGTTACCAAAGAGATACAGAAAGCATTCTAATGCAGTCCCAATGTGAACAGGTGCGGAAACTGGTAACACTATTCCGACAAGAGGCAAAATATTGGCAGAAAGAGAGGGAAAAACAACAGTACAAAATCCTGTCCTCAGGGCTACAGCCAGGGCTGCGGCCAGGTTATCCCAGCCGCAATGAGGTGCGTTATCTTGAAAATAGATGGAAAAAAAATGAGATCGAAGTTTCTTGCTAATATGGTGTTGGTTTCTTCTCGAGTGTGTGCTAGGGACGGTCTAGTTTCATTTTTTCTTAAAAAGACAACTGATGTGCGCTTCTAGAGAATTTTATTCAGGGTGCATAATTGAGAAAGGAGTTTTTAGACCATGATCGAGGCGTTGGTAAAGAACTATGATACTTCACAGTTGATGTAGAATCGCTCAGAAATAGTACATGACCCAATGATACCAGAACGCCACCAGTTACCAGCATTGAATCTTTGACTGGTATATACTCTCGTTGGTGAACCTACACCTTTTTCTCCAGATTCCACTTTGACCCATCTCAGCCCTACGCACATGGCTTCTTCGAAATCCAGCCCGTTAGTTTAGCCAAAATCAAATTCTATACAAAACAAGCTATGAAATGTACACCTAGTGTACGCCTAGTAACGGTTCTAGGATCGTTGATTCTCTCATAACCAATTAGTAGAATGTGTTTTCTTCAGAATCAGGTTCCTCCCTAGATTGAAGACACTAATACAATGCAAAATCCATTTTAGGAATGGAAACTTTACCTGATGTGGACCAGTGACTGACTTATCAAAATCGACATGTACCTGTGTCTAACATGACGCTTGTTGTCTGGCAGGTCAACCTTGCACGCCTGCTTCCAAATGAGCCAGCACCGTTTATTCCTACCCCCAAGTGGGCACGCATGTTTTAATGTCTCCCGCTCCGGACAGCTCTGTGGTTATAATCATCAGCTTCTACTATTTCAAGCAAGAAACAGGGGATGATAAGGAGACCGAAGTCCAATTAAAAGGTTACTTTGCAACTTTCCAAAGCTAGATTATGGAGCGAGAGCGAGATCATAGTTATATGATCCGGATAGTTATACCAGTACATAGTTTAATCGAGCTGATTGCCTCAAGGCAGGGGCTACGAATCACGAAGCAACATCAGATACATTGTGAAGTGGCATAAATATCAAATGTCATAGTCAAAGCGTTCTAATTGCGCTAATTTTTTTAAGCTAGTGTCAAGTTCGGGCAACCAGAACATACCTGGAATAGGAACAATGGGCTTCCATCTGTCAGCTGCTGCAGCCTCCAGGTTCCGCTCCAAGAATCGAGAGGAGAAAAGGCCCATGTGCATGAAATCGAGAAGTCATCTTTATGTAATCAATTGAAAAGTTCTAACCACTTGATACATATGTTGAGGAAGAATGTTGGCTCACTCTTCTCTTCCTGATCTCACTAACTGCTGAGATATCCTAGCCAGCTCTAGGCTGAAATATAGAGGATCAATTTCTAAAATAAAAAAAAACTATGACAAAACCTAAGAAAAAAACTACCTCAAGAAGGAAAACACCGTGGGCCAAGAACGTTCCAAGAAACTACAAGCAAGAACCTGCCTAGTCGATCTTCACAGACGAAAAGAGAAAATGCACGAAGTAGAAGGACGTGAGGAACCCAACAGTACCCGTCGCAAACAAGATGGCGATTGCCATGAGGAGGGAGTATCCAACGTACAGAGCGGCGGATACAGGTCCGCTCAAGCTGTGCAGGTCGAAGACGAGGTAGTTGATAGAGTAGAGGAACACGTAGAGCGCCACGGAGCCTGACGCGAAGAAGGACTTCCACCACCACCGATGATCCTCCACGCACAGGTGCATGTAGGTGAGCACCACGGAGACCTCAGCACAGACGATGATCAGGAGGATGAACACCACGAACAGGAAGCCGAACACGTAATACACGCGACCCATCCAGATGCTGGACATGATGAAGAAGAGCTCAATGAAGAGAGTTCCAAAGGGGAGAGTGCCGGCGCCCAGAACCAACAGCCATGAGGGGTACCTCTGGGGCGGAATCTCGCGGGGGATCTGGTTGGTTCGCACGGGGAAGGTAATTGGCTCCGCCTTGGAGCCCAGATACGCTCCCAGAAGTGTCAAGGGCACTGAAATGGTGAACCACATGGTGAGGAGGATGAAGTAAAGCGACAGAGGGATCGCACCAGTGCTCTCCCGAGACCACAACAAGAAGTTCAACACAGTGAGAATGGTGAACGCAATCCCCGGGAAGAAGCACGCTGTCTTCCAGGCAATAGGTCTCCACCCTGTCTGCGTGCCATTGAGCGTGCACCACAACCTTGACGACACATAACCAGCCAGGATACCGAGGAACAGATACAACAACACCATCCCCGTCAACAGCATGCCCCGGGAGGCAGGCGACATGAATCCCAGAGCCGCGAACAAAATCGTCACACACGCCATTCCCAGGATCTGCACTCCATCTCCAACCACAACGCACAGCAGCTGAGGATTCTCCGGCGCGCGGAACACGTCCCCAACCACGAGCTTCCACCCGGAAAGCTCCTCGTTCATCTGCGCCTGCGCCTCCTTGTCCAGCTCCTCATACTTCGTCAAATCCCGCCGCACCGTGCGCAGGAAAATCACAAACACAATCCCCGCCAGGAACGAAATCACCATGAGCGAGTTCAGAATCGAAAACCAGTGCACGCGCGCGCCTTCCATCTTCAGATACGCGTCCCAGCGACTCGGCCACCGGACGGGGCTCTCTTCGAAATGCACACTGTAGGAATACACGATCTCCTCGCCCTTCCGGATCGCCTGGTGCGGCTTCTTCGGGTCACAATCCGAGATCGGCAACGCGCCGCCGTCCTCCAGCTCCTTCGCTGCCTTGGCGTCGCGCACCACGCTGCACGGCACGACCTCAAATCCTACCACCATGAACGTGCCGGTCAGGTTCTGCAACGTCGAGGCCGGCATCACGTCCAGCCCCTCCCCGGTGCCGAGCACCGCCCCTGATCCCGCGTCCTTCTCATACGGATGCACCAGCACCTTAAACTTCAAGTGATTGTACACGTAATGTTGCTTGTCGCTCTCCCACCTGAACCCGATCGGGTAGCCATTCCACCGCAGCAGGTTCTCGGAGTCCTTCTGGATCGTGTACCGCGACACAGGCAGGTTATCCAGCATCAAGTTCACCTGGTAGTAATCATCAATGCGCTTGTTGAAGTGCATCATGTCGCCGTCCGACAGCGGAGGCGCCACGCACACCTTCACGTCCTCCTGATCCTCCTTCATAGAGAACTTGTACGGCGAATTTTCGATCTGGTCTCCCATCAGCAACTCCCCAATGTTCTCTCCCATCTTCTGAATGCCATCCTTCGGCTTGCACAACGGGAGGCTGTAATACGAGTACGGGAGCTCCGTCTCGATCGACGTAATCGAGTTCACCTTCACCTCCAGCTTCGCGCCCTTTTCGTAGGGATGCAGGTACGTTCCCGGGAGATAGAAACCCGCCACCGAGGAGCCATACAGAAGCACGAGACACATCGTCAAACAAACACGCCACGAGTTAGGGTTTGAGTGCGCCATGGCCGCTCCTGGCCGATAAAGGGTCATTTTGGGCGCCGTTTTGATCAGCAGAACCGCACGGAGGTGGATGAGAGGATGGTGAAGGAATGCGGGGAGATGTGGCGATGGAGATTTGCGACGGAGGGGGAGAGACGGAGCGGTGTGGGGGAGTGATGAGGGAGGGAGACGCCGATGCTGCTGGTGAGGCTCCTCCGTCGAGGTCTTGTTTCAAGTGTGGATCGAGGGGTGGTGTATTTGGGACCTGGAAGTAGGAGTCGCGTTCTCGGACGGGATCGGGGGGTCCACAAAACCGTGTCGCAACCGCAGATCTAGGGATAGTGTATATTTGAAATGGAATGTGCGGCACGCGTACATCTAGCTATTTCTGATCATGTCTGAAATCTTTTAGACCAACGAGCTCACAAGAGTAATAGTATCATCATGTGCACGACCCCATCTCATGGAAATCACTATAGTTTGCCAATGCTTACATCAATTTTGGTGGTATAAGTTGCGGCAAATACTCATCTTGCTCCACCTCAAAATTTTCCATGGAAGTGGTATATAGCACTTACTACAAAGGTTAACATGATGAAACGACCAAAAAATTAATGTTAGGTCTTAGAGGGCTAGGTTATTTTGTGAAGGCCATCCAAGCTTGGAAAAACTTATCATGAATGTTAATTAGAGATAGTCTAATTTTCTTCTTGTAAAAAGCTAGAATATATACAAGGTATGTCACCTCATTCCCGTATTCTCTTTCAAACACTATGTAAATCATTTAATCTAAATTTTTATAGATTTTTTAAGATATATGAATGTCATTTAGGGGCAGTTTACACTATGGACCACGGCGATTGACCACGACCCTCTAAAATCTGTAATTGGCCGGGGGAGTTGTCCCGGTCCGAGTTCGCTTTACACTGCCTTAAAAAAAGGAGATTGACCGCAAAGTTCAAGGTTACCTAAGTATGCTATTTTGTGCCAAGTGGATAATGTTTTTTGGTCCAACGGGTTTTCACCATGGTTTTAGGAAAAATTTGGATACAATGAAAAATGGATGAAAAACCATCTTAGAGCTACCATTTGTTTTTATTAAGAAGCTTAGAAGTGTAAGACTTCCAACTTGAGTATCGGCAAGGGGTTCAACTTAGAGGGGGATCTATAATTCATGTCTGTAAATTTTTCCTTTTTCGGACCATGCTTTATGTTTATTCTCTCTATTTCTTTATGAATCTTCTAGCGATGTAAAAGACCAGATTTAACTAAGAGTCAATATTCACGAAGTATTGATTTCAAGTGCGTCCAATTAAAAAAACCTATGCTAATAATGATATTTAGTGTTTGCAACACTAATTACAAACTCAAACACTAAATGGCAAAATCTTTATAAATGTAACAACATTAAATGTCAATACAAACACTTGATTTTTTTATAATTTATGTTTTCGACCATTGCCATATATTGACATGTTCACATTTGGAATTGTTAAGTAATGGTTCATTCAATACAATTAAATGTAATTGTAAAATGTAACAAGCATTGTATAATAATTTGATATACAAGTAAAAAATTACATAGAACATCTCAGAATATAATTGAATTTCTTTACAACTTAAAATTATTCAATCTATTTTTTAATGAAATATTTTACATGCTAAAAGAAATTCAATATTATTAAACAAATCATACAAATAATAAAAATAATAAAAAATAAATTCTTATAATTTACATCTAATAAATATTTAAATTTATTATATTATATATATATATATATATTTAATATACTTCTATATTTTTAATCTAAAAAACTATATATATATATTGCAAATATTTGTAGTTAGTTAATATTTGATATTGATATTTACATTTGTAATATTTATTTGGTATTTGAACTTCAATTTTTTTTATTTATATTTCATTTATACTTTCAACTCTTCGTATGTTTTGTAAATCATGTTGTTTAATATTCTGCTTTATTCTAACTCTTTTTGATTTGTTGTAGGTACAAATCAACTTTGTCCAAGAACCACAAGTTTACCATTGATAATCGTGTGGTCTATTCTCCTTGGCGTTATGTGGATTGCTTTGATCCAAATGTTTTTATGGTTTTGGAAGGCTTTGATGGAATACAAACCTCTATAAAAAATATAAAAATTCCCTCCATCAAGTTTTCTTTTGCCCAAGAAAAAATTTAAACTTGAAGACAAGGTTTGGTTCTAGCCTCAAGTTATTAAAAAGTACCTTGTGTCACATGGTACACAATCTAATTGAGGTTTCTGAGATTAACATGGAGGACCAAAAGTTTACTAACAAGACACCACGGCAATGGGCATAACTTGCATGGAGGAAACTCATAATTCATGCGAGAAAGACATAGCTATTATCGGTCACCAACATGTTAAATGTTACAATCAGTATAATGCTCTGACCAAAAAACTACTATGTCAGTGTGCTAATGGATTTTTAATGGTATCATTGCCGTATTTGATTATAGAAGAGCGCTCAATCTAGAGGAGGTGTTGGCATGGAAAAACTGGTAATCTCCTTTATATTCTTGGTTTTTCTAAGTTGCTACTAATGTGTTTTTCACTCATTAATTGTGCTTGCAAGAAGAGGACTCTAAAACAACAATCATTTGATTTTAAAAAAATGAATCGTAAAAAGAGAATGATGAAACAAGTATTGTATTTTCAGTAAAAGATTCTAAGTATTTTTACCGTTTTGATATGAAATATTTAAACTGCATACTTGAAAAAAATTCAGCAAATATCTAAATGAAGTGTTTAGTATGTTAAAAAATTAATTATTTAAAAATGTGAAATAAAAATAAATAATTATTATAAATATCTAAATTTTAGATTCAATATTTAATAAGATAATCTACCTATATAATAAGCGACAATCTATCCGTCCGCCGCTCCCGGTCACGTGACCTTTGGAATTGCCTTTTGAATCAAATATGCCTTTTGAATTGAATGTGAACTTTGAAAGAATCCTCCATATGTATTGATTCGATTTAGATTCGATTTGAGCGTATAGGTTTTAAAATACAAAACATACAAACGTAAATTTAACACACCACCCTCTACTCTTCCCATCGAGACGACAGGTGCCAACCCTAGTTCATTTAATAAAAGCCAACATGGACATGGATAAGCGGTTGCAGGGGCCCGAGAAAGGTCGGAAACGACAGCGTCTCCGCAAAATGATATAGTCTTGAGTATCTTTACCATCCAACAATAGGTATGCTCTTACTATTGGCGGACATGTCAACTATAAATGCATCCCAAAGTTACAATGTTTGCTCCAAGCAATGTGGCAAAAGGTCAAAGGTCTCCATTTAAATTACATAATCTCTACCCTTGAGAGTAGAGAGTAGTTCTATGCTACTAGCCTATGTCCAATGGACATAGACTTAGTGGTGAAATGAACGGACACTTTATTCATGTTAAACATGAAACTTTGCCTCCTTTAGAGACCAAAGTTCATCTTCTATTCTAAGTAACTTTTATGTCCATGCAGTCCATTGGAATTGTAGGATCAAATTTCATCAAGTCTTAGAAAATTTATGTGTAAAACTTGTTACCATAAAGTACCGTTGGAAAAAGTAGTGTAATTTAGTATGCCATAGTGACCTCATTCTGCAATTTTATCTAAAGCATGTTATTCAATCCCATACAAACATATTGCTCATAGCTAACACTACACCAAACATTGCACATAGTGTGGACTAGAATAATTCAATTTTCTACACTAATTCAAAATTTATATCTAATCGGCAACTAGCACACATTTGTTTGAAAATGAATAGCTAATCATATTTTGACATGCAAATTAGTGTGGGTGATCCACATCAATTATGAATCCACACTATATTCAGCGTTTGGTGTAGCGGAAAAGAAACCTATTTTCACTATTGTGAAGGGGGCTTTCACACTAGGAGCCAAGGTTGAGAGGTAGAGTCATTGTAGCAATTTGACTATCCTAGAACACGATGTTGGAAAAGCTAACGCTTGAGTAAGGGGCTCCAAGAATAGAGAGGAAAGACTTAGTTCTTGGAGATAGGCTGCAAGCATCGAGAAGTGGGTGGACTCGTTGGGACTCCTTGTATCTTCTAGATCTAGAAGGGAGGTTTTTTAGAAAGCAGTGTGTTGTTGGAGTTGGCTCAAACGTTAAGATTTGGATTATGTAAGCTGTTGAATGTGAACGTGAGCAAGATTTATGTAAAAGTGTTATTTGTAAGTGAAGTACTTTGTATTGGCATATAGATCTTGCTCACCATACCGTTCACTACTCAATCTGACTAGATTTAGACTTAGAAACTTGGATTTGCAAACACCTCCACTAGTCTTCCTCTCGCCCGACCCACACGGTCAACAAGCAAAGATTGCTGCCAAAGACACCCAAATAGTGCTGCCCGGCAATAACCATTCATCCTTACAGACTACCTCTTAATCCCTCTCTCTTTGTATCCACTCTTATGTTTTAGGGTTTGTATGTTATTTTATTCTAACGCTTGAATGCAAGACTTGTTCAGACAAGAATGACAAAGCTATACGCAATAAGAGAAGTGCCAAATCACAACACGCAAGGAAGACCAAGCAAACCAAGCTCGTGACACCACAAGGCAGATATTACCCACAAACCCATGTCATCTCTCAACTACTCATTTATTGCGTAGTGCTCTTGAATTTATTTTACATTAACGTTGTATTGCCTAAAAGATAAACTCAATACGAAGACTCTAATCCTTAGAGATAAGACTGCAACGCAACAACATGATAGAGGACGCAACACAATACCAATAGGCGATCCAAGACCCACCCAAGACTACACCAACTCCAGGTTGTACTTTCTCACCCACTCTCACTCTCCTATAGCATACTATCTCCATTGCATGGAGTAGCTCACACTCACTGTGCAATAAAGACTACTCCAGAATCGACAACAACATATCAGCGAAGCAGCAGGCCCGATCTAGATTCACCTAGGAGGTTAATCTTTAAAGGTCAGTGGAGAACCATATATAGGATCACTTATTTTTCTCACAATATACAAAAACGTATTAATATTTAGCTAACATACACCTTTGGATTCAAGATTCTTCAACTAACATCTTTAATTTTGAGGCCATTTCGATATCTCAACCTTATCATGCTCAAATACGACACCATGCATGTAGAATACATGACCATTTTGCAACTTCTCTAGCATGTAGTAGGTGCCGTAGAATTGTCATGTGTCATTGGATCGGGCTCAACACAAATACAAACTCTTCTAACTACTGTATACATTAGTTCTTACACCTTGTAAGCCAAATGTGGCTTCTCATAACTATAAGGGTTAAATCAGACAAGAAAGAAGCCGGAGAATGACACAAATGTCCAATAATCTGTTCAACTCGATGATGAAAGTTGCAGCTCCAAGAAGGTGAGTGATACCCAAAGTCTTGTATCTCTAAATGGAGTGGTTGCGGTTTCAATCCGTGGCTAGAAAATCTTCACTCCTGACGGGTTTGCCACAAGTTGCCGATATAGCAACTTGTGTGTGCCAAAAGAAAAGGGATTTATTTTTAAAAAAATGAGGAAAGGAAAGAAAAGGAAAGGTAATTAAAGAAAAGAAAAGAGAGAGAAAAAGTTGCGGCTCCAAACTACACTAAAATTGAGAATTAGTGTTAAGCACAGTAAATCATCTAAAATGTTAATAAGTTTATACTTGTGATGAATTTTTTTGCCAACGATGTTTACAATGATTCCCCTCGTTGAATAGTATCAATAGTTGTGCTCATAGTAAAAACCTTCATCAAAAGTAAAAACTTATAGCGTTTACAAATTAATTAGTGTGGTTACACTAATTCTCAATTTTAGTGTACTGACCGGTTCTCACTTATTCCGGTGAAAGCACAACCGAATCAAGCATCTCTCCATTCATCTCCTTTTAAGAATGATTGTGCATGACAACTCAATATTCACGTATTATATACTTCTTCTCCGTCAACCAGCAATGAACACACTCCAAGATCACGGGCCGAAAAGTACCAAATCTACCGTTTCCATACTTGGCGAAAAAGTTCCCTCCCACCTTTTCTACATTTTTCGTAGATTACCGCTCACGGTGAAAAGCTTCCACCCCAAGACCGCGGCCGGGGCCCTACAACCGCGCCGCGGCGCTCATTATTGGTGCGACTGTGAATGAGTTCAGATCTCGCAATCGTGGTCTCAGACAAGTTGACGACGACTCGTAGGTGGGCTTTCAGACTGCTTTCTTTTTTATTTTGGTTCGTTTTCGTGTCTGTGTTGTTTTTTGGAGGTTGCATTGTTTGTTTCTGCTCTTGGTTTGCAGGTCGATGTAGCTTGCGGAGTTGAGGGAGAGGAGCGAGTGCAGTCGCGATGGCCAGGGGTTGGGGAGTGGTGTGGTGTTTGGTGGTGGTGTTCCTGGGGAGCGTGGAGGGGTTTTACCTCCCGGGGAGCTACTTGCATCCGTATCAGGATGGCACTGAGCTAGGAGTGAAGGTGAACTCGATCACGTCGATCGAGACGGAGCTGCCGTACTCGTATTACAGCCTGCCGTTCTGCCGGCCGGCGGAGGGGATCAAGAAGGTGGCGGAGAACATCGGGGAGTTGCTGATGGGAGACGAGATTGAGAATTCGCCGTACAAGTTCCGGATGCGCGAGGACAAGATGAATGTGAAGCTGTGCGTGACGGAGGCGTTGACGGAGAAGGACGTGAAGCATTTCGCGCAGAGGATCGACGATTTTTACCAGGTGAACCTCATGCTGGACAATCTTCCCGTGACGCGGTACACGAAGCAGCGCGACTCGCCGACGCCGCTGCGGTGGACGGGGTCGCCGATCGGGTTCAAGCTGGACGGGAGCGCTGAGCATTACATTTATAACCATTTGATTTTTAAGGTGCTGTATCACCCGTACGAGGGGGAGACGTCCATGGTGGCGATGCTGAGCACGGGGGATGGCCTGGACGCCATACCGTCGGGCAGGGAGAAGAACCTCACCGGGACGAACATGGTGGTAGGGTTTGAGGTCGTGCCGTGCAGCGTCGTGCGCGATGTTAAAGCTGCGGAGAAGGTGGAGGATTATGGTACTCTGGAGGCGGTGGCATGCAGCGCGGACGCCGCTCACCAGGCCATTAAGGCCGGGGAGCGGATTGTGTTCTCGTACAATGTGGTTTTCGAGAAGAGCGCCATCCGCTGGCCGAGCCGCTGGGACTCGTATCTCAAGATGGACGGCACTCGCGTGCACTGGTTCTCGATCTTGAATTCGCTCATGGTGATCACGTTTCTGGCCGGGATTGTGTTTGTGATTTTCCTGCGCACGGTGCGGCGGGATTTGACGAAGTATGAGGAGATGGACAAGGAGTCACAGTCGCAGATGACGGAGGAGCTTTCCGGGTGGAAGCTGGTGGTCGGGGATGTGTTCCGCACACCAGAGTGCCCGCAGATTCTCTGCATTACGATCGGGGATGGAGTCCAGATCTTGGCCATGGCTGTGGTGACCATCTTCTGCGCTGCCCTCGGGTTCATGTCTCCTGCTTCCCGGGGCATGCTGTTGACGGGGATGGTGTTGTTGTATCTGTTCCTCGGGTCGGTTGCAGGGTACGTTGCGTCCCGCCTGTGGTGCACAATTCGGGGCAATGCGTCCGGTTGGAAGAGCATCTCCTTGAAGACGGCCTGTTTCTTCCCCGGGATCGTCTTCGTCATCCTCTGCGTGCTGAACAGCATTCTGTGGTCAGTGGGCAGCACGGGCGCCATCCCAGCGTCCCTCTTCGTCGTGCTGCTCCTGCTCTGGTTCACCATTTCGGTGCCCCTGACTCTCTTCGGAGGCTACCTCGGCGCCAAGGCGGAGCCGATCGCCTACCCCGTGCGAACCAACCAGATTCCGCGTGAGATTCCCCCCCAGCGGTACCCCTCATGGTTGCTGGTTCTGGGAGCAGGGACTCTCCCCTTTGGAACGCTCTTCATTGAGCTCTTCTTCATCATGTCCAGCATCTGGATGGGTCGCGTCTATTACGTGTTCGGCTTCCTGTTCATCGTGCTGGTGCTGCTCGTCATCGTCTGCGCTGAGGTCGCCGTGGTGCTCACCTACATGCACCTGTGCGTGGAGGATCACCGCTGGTGGTGGAAGTCATTCTTCGCGTCCGGATCCGTGGCGCTCTACGTGTTTCTCTACTCCATCAACTACCTCATCTTTGATCTGCACAGCCTGAGCGGACCCGTATCCGCCGCTCTGTTCGTCGGTTACTCCCTCCTCATGGTGACCGCCATCATGTTCGCCACCGGGACCGTGGGGTTCCTCATCTCTTTCTACTTCGTCCACTACCTTTTCTCCTCGGTGAAGATCGACTAGACGGTTCCATCACCATTTTTTCACCATCATTTCGTGAGGAGGTCAAATTGTAGTATGATTGATTGAGTCCTGAATCATCGAGTAAGTAGAGTCTCAATATGAGGCGGGTCAGCTTAGCTGGTTTCCCCTTAGTTTTTTTTGCAGAGTACGTAGGTCCGAAGATAGATCAGAATATTCTGGACAGGTAGGCCTGCATCACAATGTGGAGAGTTCAAGAGATCAACATTCTTATTTATGACATGCCAATAAGCTGGTACACTAAAATTGAGAATTAGTGTTACACTACATTTAATGTAATAACCTCTATTGACCTTACTACTCTAATTGTGTATTTGTTGGAATTTAGTGTAACGCTCATTAATGAGCCACCTGTTGATGAGCCGCATGTTTGACTTTTTATTTATTATTATTATTTATTATTATTATTATTTATTAGTATTATTATTATTTATTAGTATTATTATTATTTATTAGTATTAGTATTATTTATTTTTATTATTATATAAATAATAATAATAATATATTATTATTTATATTATAACAATATATTATTATTTATATTATAATAATATATTATTATTTATATTATAATACTATATTATTATTTATATTATAATCATCTATTATTATTTGTATTATAATCATCTATTTTTTATTTATATTATAATCATATATTATTATTTATATTATAATCATCTATTATTATTTATATTATCCTTAATTATATTATAATAATATATATTATTATTATTTATATTATTATTTATTTATTTATTAAAATTACTATTCAATTTTTAGTAATTTCTTGAATCACATGATCTTTGTCAATGTTTGTCAATTTTTGTCAACTTTGTAATATTTTCTAATTCTTAATTTTCTAAACATTATTTTGCCATTACACTATATGTAAAGCTAGTTAAATCCCAAAGTTACAATTCTCTGTATTTAGTGTTCATGTTGGCATTTAGTGTTGTAACACTATATCTCAAGTTGACATTTAGTGTTAGAGTTCGTAATTAGTGTTGCGAACACTAATTCTCAATTTTAGTGTAGCTATCTTTGGTTGCCCCTAGCACCTCCTCAAACTCTTTCTTTTAACCCCTAAAGTTCCTTGACAATTTCCCTCAAAAACTATAAGTGGTACTAACTTTCAAACCACAAATCCAAAAAATAAAATAAAAATATGTCCACGAAGCTCTTATCAAAGGCAATCTAGAATAAAAATTTCAGAGAAAATTGATTTTTTTTCGAATTTTAGGAACCTGCCCAAAAATCAAGGAATCCCCCCCAAGAAGACTCAGGTCTTTAGGGGTTAAACATGTCCCACACGAACTGCTCGATTGAATTCATCCTTCACAAATCACGACGTGCATAATTCGACCCATGTCGATTTCAAAAACCTTAAGAATGTTCTCCAACTTTCAACGCGTCCGCCGCCCAAGTGACGAACGTGGCTGCTGTTCCGATACTAATCCGTCATTGACCGGGAAACGTAGATGTCTGACTCTCGGCTGTAGGATTTTCATAGATTAAGATGCAGTGACGGTTTTGGAAATGCACTTGTGTGTGAGAGAGAGAGAAGAGAGAGAGAGAGAGGTGTGATGTTGTGCACGATCGATTTTGTTGTGTGCAGATTGTGTGCATGCATGTAGATAGTGTACCCGGTTCCGAACAATTCAGGGCAACTCTTGGTAGAATTGGGGTACAGAGTTTGTTACTTGTTTGTAGACAGTGCCAATTTCTGTGCACAAGAGTAGTGCGGGAGTTAAAGAGGATTTGCCATTTGCGGCTGATTGTTGTATTTTTGATTGTTGGGTTGGGGATTTCGAGGATTGAGAGATGGGTGCGAGAATGCGAGCTGTGCAGGTGGCGCGGACGTTGAGAAACCTAGCTATGCCGGGCGCTGCGCCGGGCTCGCATGTGCTTAAGGGGCGTGTCCTGCCGGCGATGTGTCAGCAGACGAGCATGGGTCGCTGTCACCGGAGCGCTTCCACGGAGTCATTTGCGTGGAGCGTGGGGTCGGAGCCCGGAAGTTCCACCGGAGCTCCGACTGGGCCTGGCGCTGGCGCAGCTCCTGGTGGGAAACCTAACTTTTCTTTTGGAGAGTTTTGGAGTGAGCATGTTTGGGCCGAATTGCAGACGTGGGGCAGCACCAGGATTTCCCATAGCTAAGATTCTGAGCAGTTCGCATGTTGCATATGTCACGATATTATTTGGCGTTCCATCTGGTGATCGATGACCCCGTAGAACATAATGACATTGAATGGCGTGATAGAATGAAGAGTTGGAATAAAATATTCTGTTGAACATCATCTTAAAATGATCTCAGTGGTGGGGTTTAAAGTCCGTGAAGCAGGATTTTCCTTTCGCAGTCATGTCGAACACAACTTCAACATCAGAACTATGTTGGAGATGTGTCGCTAAGTTTGGATGATCATTATATGCTTTATGGCCGGCTTTGCAAGCTCAATCCCTGCTAATCTCGGTTGATATGAACAGGCGCATCCGCAGGAGCAAGTGGGAAACATGGCAGTGGGAAAGAATCAGCTTATGAAGAGGAGATCGCGGACGACAAGACTCAAGTTTTGCGCGTGGCTATGACCCACGTGGTATACAACCTGCCTCAGATTTAGAGATGACACTTGATTCATGGATATTGCGTTTCACTTCGTTTTTATTGCCGTTGGCGATCAACAGATTAGGGCTTGGGGTGGGAAGAGTGCGCGGTTTTGTAAGAACAATGTCAACTTTGTTGACTGGATTATGTTGTGATGGAATGTGATGCAGTCAAAGCTGGGGTGGACCGAGGCTGCCCTTGTGGAAGGTGCGAAGGACGCTCGGCTGTCTCCAGCAATTGTGGGAGCTTTTCCACGCAAGGAGGCCGCTCTTGTCGAGGTGGAAAATCGTAATACTCTGAGTCGTTTTCCTTTCAGTCATGTAGTTTAGAATCTGGAATTGAGTTACGTTTGGGTGAGGCGTTGGTTTCATACTCGGCATTGTATCATGCAGTTCTTCATGGACGAGTGCAATCGTCATCTGGAAGACGAGGTGGAGGCTCGTGAGAAGGAGCTCTCTGCCATGCTTCTTGCTGAGCGCATAGCACAGATTGTTCGCCTGCGTCTACAGATGCAGATTCCATTTCTCTCAAAGTGGCCCCAAGCTCTCAGCATTCAGGTGATAACATATGTCTACCTTTGATGGTAACTTTTCAAGTAGTTCATTTGCAGCATAGTACGAATTTGCATCATTTTTCCCCCCTCGTCCTTGCAGGCACATCCCATGAATGCCGCAACGGCACTGAAACAGAGAGCAGTTCTTATGGATGATATTTGGCATGCCGCCGGCGATCGGTCCACAGATATGGATTGGTACACGAAGCGTGCGTTGTTAGGAGGTGTTTATACCACCACTGAACTGTACATGCTGACCGACTATTCTCCAGGTACGTACGATCCGGTCTGGATTTTGAAGTCGTCTGCGTTGCCCGAGGGCTCATTTTCAGCTTGGAAGCTAGAAAGTGTTTCAGACGATTTTGGCGACAAGATGCTTATCATTACGGACGCCAATCTTTCCTTGGCAGGGCATCGCGATACATGGGCGTTTTTGGAACGCAGGGTGAAGGATGCCGTCAATTGCCGGAAGACTGCGCACGAGGTAAATGTGTCAAGTGACGTGCTCATTTCCACCTGAACTGTCGTAGGAAATTGCGACATCCATTTACGTATTTGTATTCGTGATTGCAAACTGCAAGCTCAATGTGCTTTCAGAAGATAATCCATGTCCTGCTCTGTCCACTACTCAAAACATATCCTCAACGCCTATCGTCCTGAGTATTTCCTTTGCGTGCAGGCTTCGCAACTGGCGCAGGCTGTGAGCATGGGTTTGAGCAACTCTGTCTCCTCTCTCTTCAGCAAGGGTTTAGGGTCTCAGAAATTCTGAGCACATTGTAATGAGTTGGACGGTTCTGCGACCCCCAAGTTGTAGAGGACGTGAACGACTGAAAGAGTAAAATCTTCCCCACCAACTGAGTTCCTCAGTTGATTTCTGTACATTCTGTGTCATGTTGCATTGAATAGTTTCACAAAAGCTGCCTAGTGGTGCTGTATCTCAAAAAATGCTGTTTGCACCAACTCATCTCAAGACTTGCACTATAGGTCGAACACATACCCTGCTCCATACTTGATCACGGAAAGCACCATGAACTCAGTATGGTGAACTTCGAAAGACCAGGGATCAGACGGCCACCTTCTGTCTTTGTGCTTCATCACATGCTAGCTTCAAATCTGGCAGGCGTTAGATATTGCTGATATATCCCATAAGGTTAGCCGCTGTTGAGTGGAATGACAACTATATTGTTCCGGAATGACGCCTCCAAATTCACTTACCTGGGCGGGGTCTATCCATGATCCGGCATGTGGATGGCCTAGGAGAGTCCGCCCCATTGCACTTCGGGCCGGGCAATTCTAGTATCTTCCTACGGGAGGCATACACGTCATAATTTGTGGCAGCGGGGGCTCGCGTTCGCGCGGCCCTCACCATTTTGAATTCCTAAAACGGAAAACTCATAGGAGACACCAAATATCTAGGCAAGCCTCCCTATAACCAACGCCTATAAAATTGGGGTATATCCAACCCTCTTTCATCCCATTACCACTAAATCAGCTCCAAATGGAGGTTTGCTATTGGTCAAGGCCCTTACTTTTGGTCGTTGGTTATGGGGGTACCTACTACACTAAAGATGATATTTAGTGTTCGCAACACTAATTACGAACTCAAACACTAAATGTCAATTACCCTAGAAATGTAACAACATTAAATGTCAATTCAAACACTAATTGTCAATAACTGTAATTTTGGCCATTATTGCATTTTAACATGATGACATTTAGTGTTGGTTATGTAACAATGTCACATGCCACAATTCATTGCAAGTCACCCAAATCTCGCCACATGTCAAAAGCAAACCTTCCATGTTGGGCTGATTTTTTTAAGGCTGGATTTTCAAATGATGATTTTGGGGGCAGTTTTTGTCCAATTTGAGAGTTTCTGGTGCCTATCTAAACTGATTTAAAAAGACTCTTCCAATGGCATCTTACCCATCTTCAAACTCGTCTTAAATAAAAAGTTATAGTGAATATTTTTGGGCAGATTTCTTGAGTTTTGGTTGAAAGTTTGAGGAGGCATATCTTTATCAATTTCGCACCAATTCTATCGAGTGAGGTGACTAGCTTATGTGTTTTTTCAAGGAGATTCCATCGGTATACGGTACATCTTCTAGTTCGTCGTGATGCAAACGTTATGAACAATTTTGTTAGGCTGATTTTTTGACATTAAACACTAAATGTAAATAGATTGACATTTAGTGAAAGTGAGGTCATAGGGGTAGTTACACTATTGGTCCCTAAACACTAAATATCATCTTTAGTGTACTGGCCACCCACTAAACATGGGTGCACACTTTGAAAATTCATAACTAATTCATTTTTTATCGAAATAATATGAAATCACTTTGGTTGGAATTGTAATTCTATTGGCTATTACTGAAAAATAATAGTATAATTATCTCCTCTCTCAATAAATGCACATTCCTTACCTTGTCGGTTTTAGGGGGGCTTATCTTATTCGTTGGTAATGTGGGTGAAACACTATGTTCGTTGGTAATGTGGGTGAAACACTATATTCATTGGTAACGTGGGTGAAACACTATGTTCGTTGGTAATGTGGATGAAACACAATATTTATTGGTAACGTGGATGAAACACTATATTCTTCGGTAATGTGGGTATAACACTATATTCATTGGTATTGTGGATGAAAAATGATGTGGTCCATATTAATTTTGGTTTTGGACAAAATTGATGTGGGCACATTTCAATATTTTCGTACTAAGGTAGAGGCACCTAATTCCGATCGGCCATCCAATTCCGATCGATAGAGTATGCATGGTATGGTGCATGATAATGGCAAATGCATGTAATGGTGCATAAAGTGACCCAAGACTGATAACTCAACATTTGAAAACACTAGTCATTATCGGCATTGGATCACAAAGTGTGCAATTTTGGGTTGCTCCACCTCAATTAAGCTCTCATTGGTGGCATTACCTTGAAAGTCAAACAAGGCCAATCGGCATTGGGTACCCTCCGTGAATTGATTATCTACAGCAAGTCTTCTCTCTTTTTACTCACTCTCACCTAATGACATTGGTCAAAGGAAGGCACCAAATCTCACCTACTCTATAGTTTGATTATGGGCTCCAGTGTTTTTTGGGCGTTTAAATCCAATATCAATTCCAAATCTTTGTGATTAAATTTTTAAAAATATTTGTTGAGTTTCATTCCAAATTCCGCATCTTTCTACATATACGTTTTTGACATACAATGTCATTTGAGTCCCAAACCGGCTTAAGTGATCGGAATTGGGTGCCTCTACCTTACCGCCGCACCAAATCTCTCTGAGGGCTAGCGTCGATCTTTGTTGGGTCGAGCCATTGACCTCAACACTCTAGTTTGGATTTGTGGCCTTTGTTTCTCTTTTCAGTGCCGTTTGCATGACCATCCATGGGTGCTGGGGCAGACATTGATGGTTAGAAGGCAGCGGTACTACATCTCACAAAGGTCAAAGAAATAGAGCTACTTTTTCGTTTGGAGAGGCGAGCAGTAGAAGAGCTTTGAGCTTAGCGTGTCTTTGCACGCTTTGCCAAGTACTTTGGTCGAGAGGATGCCAGGATATTCTTTTCCGGTTTTATTATCACGACACGTGATTTTCTTTGGATTGCGTGAGTTAGTAGTCTGAGGATGTAAATGCCTTCTCTGCTACCAAGTAGAAAATGACCGATTGTACTGGTATGCGGTAAATCATCTACGGTAGAGAGCGAGACTATCGAGTTTGATGATTGGCCTTTGGATTTGGGGCCACATCTTACCAATGCCGAGGCATGAACGGTACGATCGTTCATACGTTTGTATCGTAGTTGTTTTGCCTTCAGCTTCCATAATTTGGAGGGCTACAGAGGCAAAGCGATTCACATTCAGTTGGAAGACAAGCTCCCAATCTTCCGACGACCATATAAGCTCGGTCTTTCAGAGGAAATTGACGCTCAGACTCGTTGTTTGGAGTTGTTGGCCGACAGCTTCATTGAGCTCTCCAAGGGCTACTATGCTTATGCCACGGTTATGCCATCGAAAAAGGATATCTTTGGCAACTGGACAAAGAAGCGGATTTGTGGAGATAATAGGTCGGTCAATTGCAAGACCAAGTCAAACCGATAGCCCATGCCTACGTTGGAGGAGTTGTTTGATGCGGTGGGACAAGCTAGAATTTTTAGTACTTTTGATTTGAGGTCTGATTATCACTAATTACCATCAAATTTGAATGGTGGATGACCCGGAGAAGATTGCATTCTGAGGAGTTGATTAATATGGGAGAGATCAATTTTACCATTGGAGATTTCTCTCATTTGGCAGCAAGAACTCACTCCTGAGTTTCAAAGTGTGTTGGACCGTTTGTGGACCGGTTTGCCGTTTGCTCGATGCTACATTAATGGTGTTATCTTTTTTAGTAGCATTCCACAGAAGTATGTGGGGCATCTTTAGGCGGTGTTTGAGAGGTTACGGGAGTGGGGATTGCGCTTGCGCCATGGCAAGTGTAAGTCTGCCCATGGTCGGTTGCAATAATTGGGACATGTGATTGTTCAAGGGGGACTTGGCGTTTAACATGCCAAGGTGGATGTATTGTAGAAGATTCCTACCCAAACCAATGTGTCATGGATTTGAGCTTTTTTGTGCTTGGCAAATTACTATCGCCTGTTTTTCAAGAACTTTAGCTTGATTGCCAAGTCGTTGACTATTCTCACAAGAAAGTATTAGCCATGGACTTGGGGAGCGGAGCAACAATAGACGTTTGCTACTTTGGAGCTGAAGCTTCATTCGGTGCCTGTGCTGCGACGTCTAGATGCTATACGATCCTTTCAATTGCATAGAGAGTGGAGTGTTGTGGGACTAAGAGCTGTATTGATTCAGAAAGATGATGAGAGATGGGAGAATGACGTCTACGACGCGACAGACGTCTGGGGCCCCAAATTTTGGACGTATGTGATCTCCCTTCCCTTAGCTCTTTCTCCTATAGACGTAATCAAGTTGGACACCGAATAGCCAGGTTCCATTGGAAGAACGACTTCTAGTCTCGGTGATGCCGGATAGGACTAGGCGCATAGTTCCGAGGCCAAATCTGAGGGCTTTGTTGGTACAACAAGTACACGAAGACCTAGGGCATTTTAATTTGCAACGGACTCATTTGATGTTGCGTATCTTGTATTGGTAAATCGACATGTATCAGCAAGTTGCCACGTATGTTTCTTGGTGTGATTGTGTCATCGGGTTCAACCTAGTTTCAACACCTTGTCACCACAGCTACAACCTTTGTCCATTATGGAATTGAGCTACCATTGGTCCTTGGATTTTGCCGAACCGCTTATTGTCACCCCACGTGGTGCCAAATACTTATTGGTGATGGTGGAGCATTTTAGCAAGTAGATTGAGCTTGTGGCACTACTATTGCAACCTCACGCCCTCGTCCACTGTTCTGTAGCCTAGAATCTAGATGTCATCCAATAGCTTTTCATTCATCATTCATTCATCCATCACTCAAGTGTATATATGTCACTCTCTATCAGTAAAGGTTACGTCTTCACTGGTAGTGCTTCGTGAGTTCCTGCAGTTACAGTTTATCAACATGATATCAGAGCGACACTTAGAATAGAGTAGTGCTATGACTGCGATGAGAGATAGGTGAGAAGTTCTTCTTTGTGAAGTAGAGAGAGAGCTCAGTGGAAGCGTTGCTCCTGAAGGCTCGGAAGAAAGATCAGTGCAATTCCTAGTTGTGAAGTAGAGGGAGAGAGCTCAATAGAAGCGTTCCTCCTGAAAGGCTCGAAAGAAAGAGTAGAAAGATCAAGAGAGAGATTAGTGAAAGTCAAAGTTGATAGAGAAACTGATCCAGAAAGTGAGAAATCATGAGAGAGATAGGCATTGTAAGAGAGAACGATAAGCTCAAAGGTATAGAGAACTTCTATGTATGGAGTCTCAAGATGTGCGCCATCCTTCGTGTAGAAGGTCACAGGGGAGTTACAAAAATTGAACAGACGCCAATAGTTTTTCCAGCAACCGTTGACAATGAAGTTTTTTTTGAGTCTCAATTGAAGAAAAAGAAGGCTCTTGCATGTAGACTAATTTTATTGTCACTTGCAGATGATCTTGTTGACACTGTAGCAAATTTTACAGATCCTGCAAAGGCTTGGAAAGCTTTGAAGGACTAGTTCTCTTTTGGAGATTAATCGCAACTTCTTACCTTAATGGGACAGTTACAGACTATTAAGATGAGCGAAGGAGGATGTGTTGAAGGATACATCAAGAACGCACGAGAACTACGTAACAGACTCAACAGCATGGGAGAGCGAGTATCTGATCGAAATCTGAACTAGATTGTACTCAATGGTTTGCCTCGCTCCTATGAAGGTACGATTCAAACTCTCACTCATCTGGATCCAAACATGACTTTTGAGAAACTTTGCTCAATGTTGTTATCGGAGCATCATCGCCGACAACACCGCATACAATTACTTGGAGATGAAGAAGCTTTGGCTGCAAGCTTTAGACACAATCAACCATTTGGAGGGCACGACCGTGGCCGAGGCGGAAGATGGAGCCCAGGCGGTTCTGGACGAGGTGGACGCTTCTCCGGTGGTTGGTGGGCCTACAATCGCCCACCAAACCCTGCTACCACTGAGCCAAACGCCATGAATGCAGCAACTCATTACCAACCTTCAGGACCAATGCCGCAGCGACCTGGACAATGTCGACCATCAAGAATGTACATCGTCTGCTACGCCTATGGGAAACTCGGGCATATTGCGCGCGAATGCAACATCGTACCACCACCAAATGAAGGGACAACATATGCATATTCAACAGAGATGTTTGAGAATTATCATGATCATAGTTACGATCAATATTATCAACCGCAGTATTACGAGGGATATAATCCATGGTATGTAGACAATGGCGCCACAACACATATAGTGTCAGACATGAGCAAACTAGACGAACAACCAAATACTTCTAGCTTGCAGCACTGTGATATCAAAACACGCGGTGGCGAATCACACACTGTGAAAGGATCTGGAACTTCCACAATTCGAACGAACAATGGTGAAATAAAGCTTCAGAATGTTCGCTACATACCGTCTATGAAGAAGAATCTTGTCTCAGTAGGCTCCATTATGGATACAGACTACACAATATTATTTTCAGCTACACACTATTGGATACTTGATGGTGAAAATATCATGGCGGTAGGGTTTAGAAACAAGACCAATGGTTTATATTCATTTCAAGAACTTGGTTTGAACTCAATTCATGCACTGTCATCAGAAACCAAAGATGATACAAATACTTGGCACTACCGGTTAGGTCACCTCAGTTACTCAAGTTTGAGTCATTTATCAAAATCAAATCATGTTACAGGACTTCCCAACATCAATGTCAAGCAACATATATGCCAATGTTGTTTGGAAGGAAGACAACATCGTGAACGGTTTCCTCGTCATTCTGAGACAAGAGCTGCACAATCACGTGAATATATTTACACCGACGTGATCGGCCCATTGCAAAGACCGTCTTTGGATGGTTAAGAATACATATTAGTATTTACAAATGACTTCTCATGCAAGACTTGGGTTTATTTCATGAAACACAAAAGTGAGACATTTGATAAATTTCGTATTTTCAGAGCCAAACTTGCATCAGAGACAGGCAATACTTTGAAAACATTGCGCTCAGATAGAAGAGGGGAATACTTGTTAGACGAATTCAATTATTACTGCTCGAGGCTTGGCATTCATCATGATCTTACGCAAGCAAAGACGCCGCAACAAAATGGTTTAGCAGAACGTCGGAATTGCACACTATTGGAACGCGCAAGAAGTATTGCATCTGACAACAAACTGACTTATTTTATGTGGATTGAAGTAGTCAGCATGGCTAACTTTCTCATTAATCACAGTCCAACGCGCGCAAATTTAGAAGTTCCTCTCTTAGTTAAATACTCAGGTAATACGATTGACCTTGACAAATTAAAGATATTTGGATCCGCTTCGCATGTTCATATCCTAGATAGTGACAGAAAGAAGCTGGACAACAAATCCAAGGGATGCATGTTTACAAGGTATGACGAATCCACCAAGGCTTATAGATTTTATGATCCAAGCAGCCGAAAAATCATAATTAGCCGAGATGTGGTAATTAATGAGGTACTGGTTGGGTATGATTTTTTGTTCTCGGGGCAACTTGACCAAGACCTGGCCACTTCACACATGCCAGCCGCCTCTGTCTTAATAGCACCTGAACCTGACGAATGCACGTCAATAGTGCCCCACTTCCCAGAACCGGATGTGCATCACGAGGCACTTCGTTA
This sequence comes from Bryoerythrophyllum caledonicum, assembly GCA_963971425.1. Taxonomy (NCBI): domain Eukaryota; kingdom Viridiplantae; phylum Streptophyta; class Bryopsida; order Pottiales; family Pottiaceae; genus Bryoerythrophyllum; species Bryoerythrophyllum caledonicum. The sequence goes on along the minus strand of OZ020517.1, from coordinate 29,453,043 downwards.
GCTTGACCACGACTAGCTCGTCAGCTCTCCGCAGACTGCCAGCTACACGGGGACTCCCAGCTCACTTGCCAACGCGACACTCCCTGCCAACTCCTTGCAACTACAGCCCCATCACCTTGACATAACTCCTAGTGTTCCTTAAGACATCCAGTCTGCCGCTGACATCAATCGACGCCAACCGCCGCACATAGTTGACGCCGACCAACGCCTCTCATTGTCGACTACCGTCGTCCAGACCGACGTTGTCCCCGCTCGCCAAAACCCCTCTCGCCAACGCCAACCTTCAACAAGACTCTGAGATCATTCGACACTCATTGCACCTGAACCATCCTCCTATCAAGATGCAATCCAAGAGCAGGGCTAGAGGCAAGCGATTCAAAAAGAAGTGGATTCGATCATTTCAAATTAGACATGGGACGTCATTGACAGACCAACAGAAAAAAAATCCAATCACAGCCAAGTGGATTTTCAAAGTCAAGCAAAGTGGGGATATACCAAAACTAAAAGCACGAATTATAGCCCGTGGTTTTTAGCAACAAGCCGGTGTAGATTACCAAGACATTTTTGCGCCTATAGTAAGATGGTCTACTATTCGCACTGTCCTTGCCTTAGTGGCCAAGAATAATTGGCCACTTCACAAGCTTGATGTTATCACCGCTTTTCTCAATGGAAAATTGAACGAGATTGTTGTGATGGAAATCCCAGAAGGGTTTTCCAGCGCAAGTGATCCCTCAAAAGAATGTAGAATCAAAAGAGCTGCGTTGCCAAGTACATGGACTCCCATGAAGAAGTCCACTATCAAGCTGCAAAGAAAATACTTCGCCATCTAGCAGGTACCATGGATTACGGACTCTTTCTTTCTTCCGATGACTCCGATTTATTCCACACCTATGTAGATGCGGATTGGGGGAGCGATCTAGACACCCGCAGATCAACATCCGATATCCTTTATAAACTCGGCAACTCTAGCATCTTCTGGACCAGTAAACTGCAGCCCACCATTTTCTTATCTACAACAGAGGCTGAATATAGGGTGTTAACAGATGCAACTAAAGACATTCTATACTTTTGAAGACTTCTGCTTGAGCTCGGACTTAGCATACATGACGCAAGTCCACTCATGTCAGACAACCAATCATGTATAATACTTGTCCACAATCTTGTAATGCACTCCCGGACCAAACATATAGGAATACAGGAACACTTCATTAGAGAAACTCAACAAAATGGTGACATACAAGTGCTCTATATTCCTACAGAAACTCAACTGGCAGATTTCCTGACCAAACCCCTACCCTTCATGAAATTCTCAACCGAATGCGTCAATGCTGGAATTATTTCTGCTCGGACTCTAGCTTAGCCTTCACCCACGCTGGAGTTCGCCAACCATCGATCCACAACCCTCTTTGTGTAGACTTTTTCTTGAAATTAGGGGTCCTGGATTCAACTTCGTACTCCTATTATCCCACCATTCACCAGGGTTGTCAAAATACTCCAACCATGCTCTCTCCTCACTATCAATTGTGCTGCTTACGTACAAAACCCTAGAGGAGCTTCTTGCCGACTCCTCCATCATCTCTTCATGAGGTCGTCGAATTGCTGTACTCACCCAGAAGAAACATGTACTTAGGATTCCGTCACAGATTCGCCGCAAGATGACCGCAATTAGCCACAACACAATGAAGAGGAACTCCACCTGCATGCAACAACCAACACATCAGCAAACAAAAACAACCTGGAACATCTTCCCGACCACAAACACTCATCACTGACAACTTCTCAACGTGCTCCCTTAGCACCACCGCCGTCTCTTCCGACATCGCGCGAAATCTCGACATCCCCTCTCTCTTTCCTTCCAATGTTGATATTCACGTGACTGCTCTCGTCACAACCACTCAAGATGTGGCCGAGAGCCAGGGAGGATGTTGCAACCTGACGCCCTCGTCCACTGTTTTGTAGCCTAGAATCAAGATGTCATCCAATAGTTTTTCATTCATCATTCATTCATCCATCACTCAAGTGTATATATGTCACTCTCTATCAGTAAAGGTTACGTCTTCATTGGTAATGCTTTGTGAGTTCCTCCAGTTACAGTTTATCAACAACTACCGCAAAATTCTTTGAAGTTGGCGGCCATGGCATTCTTCGACCGCATGTTTGCTCGTTTTAGAGCCCTAGTTGAGGTGTTTACTTTATCAAGGACAAGACGTCCGTGACTGATTCTAGATGTCCGTACCTAGTTAGGACACGTTCTGGCTTGTTCCCTGACGTCCACACCCTGACAATGACGTCCTCACCCTGACAATGACGTCCTCGCCTACATAGTAGTGTTTCCGCCCAACCTCAAGGTCCGCGCCTTGGTTCCAGCGTGGACTAATACGCCATAGAGTGATGTGTCATTTATAGTCAAATTTTCTTACCTTGGAAAATTATAAGGCCTACAAAATAATAAGCTGTCTAGTCCGTCGAGCCATCCGGTCCATCCGCCCGTCCGGTCCGGTTTGTCCTTCCGCCCGTCTCGTTTGATGACTCTAACCTGCCTGTTACAAAAGCCCTCCTTCCTGAGCACGAAGTTTGCAAGAATGTGAAGCTAAAGTGAGGATGATACAGTCACTTACCTTGGCGAGGCCAATCTATGATTGGAAGGTGGATAGCATGGACTAGTCCGCTCCATTGCACTTTGAGGCAGGCGAGTCTAGCATCTCTCCACGAAAGGCATGCACGTCATAATTTGTTGCAGCAGGGGCTCGTGTGCGTGCGGCCTTTACTATCCCAAAATCCTAAACTTAAAATGAAGTTGTAATCTTTCAATAAAAGTAGCATCTTAGTTACTCCCTCTAAGGACGTTCCGAGTCGCAATTCCGCGTTCAACTGTTTCAACATTCCATGGCTTAAAGCCGTCGATTCACAATCAATACAGATCTCACTCACATCCATTTTATCGTACTCATGAAATTTGTTGCCTGTCTTCGATCAATTGTCGACAATGGCAGCACACTCGGCTTCCTATTACACATGTTCCTAGTCAAGCCCGCAACCCAAGCAGTCGGACCACCACCAGGCAACCCGCCAGGATGTTGAAAGGATACACCGGCTACCCATCCAAATACAACAGGCCCTAGTTCCGCTCCGTCGTAGGCCCAAGTTTTTTGTGTTCACATTATACAACGCAAATATGAACGTTGTGGGGATGAACACACCAGGTCTCGTAGAGGTTCCCTCTGTAGCATTACTCAAAATATGGTTCTGCAGGTAAAATTTGTGGCAGTGGGGGCTCGCATTCGTACGGCCCTCACCATTTCAAAACACTAAACTGGAAGAATTAACAGGACATAAGGCACATGTTCAGATCCTCTCAAAAATTTCCAATTGGTCCGTGGTTCTCATGGCTTACTCTTGTCATGGACTCGATTCTACTGTACTCAATTCTGGTGTAGTTACTAACAGTGCTTCTTTGCTCTGTTCTAGTACTACAGTGAGTTTCATTGCATCTTTTGTCATTTGCTAGATTCCCAAGGTGGCACATGGCAACTTCCCTCCAACATGTTATCGAATCCACATTTGAGTGTAGATTTTTGCCAAAAAAGAATGAACTGCTCTGTATCCTTCTTAACCCTTTGGTGAGCATGCAACCATATTTTCATCTCTGGATGTGTTAAATTTTAATTTGCATGAAATCCGTGAAAAACTAGATTGTAAACTTTGAAGTTCACATTTATCCGGACGTCGGTTACATGCATCTTTGTTATTGGCTATAAAACCTGTAAGCGATATGAGGGAGTGGAGCACACAAAGGCTCCCGCAAAATCAAATAAAGATTGAAAGTCATGGGTATGTGCGATCCTTTCAAAACTAAAGCCTTGACAATGAACTAAGTCTCAAATTTCAAGGAGGACTATGGTCCACATCTTTGCTACAACTTTCTCACATTCCACAGACATGAGCTCAAATCCTAGAAGGCCACAATCCTATGCGATTCAACTTCCCAATCCCGGGCAAAGAATGTCTCCCGATTCAAGCAACAAACTGGCTTGTCTCAAAATTCTCACATCACATCAAAATTCGTATACATGGTTTAAACTCCTCGTCTCGAACTTGACTTCAGGTGTCGCCTCTCTCCTGGTCTCACTCACTTGTGACACAAATTCACTCTCTCGATTTTAGATGTCGACTCTCTCCTCAACTCACTCACTCGTGATACAAAGTCACTCCTTCTCTCATTCCAGGCAATGCAAAGGAAACAAAAGAAACTACAAATCAACGCACCTCCAGCTACTCTCCGAAAGCAGTAAACATCAACAACTCTCCAATCCGCAAAACAACATCAACAACAATGCTCTCTCGTAACAACAATGCAACTCTCTAATCCGCAAAATAACAGCAACAACAACGCTCTTCTCCGGCTTTCAGCGCACCCATTGATCGGAACAATGGAATTAGGCTCTTGGGTGTTTCGCAGTTGGGCTTCAAAGATTCATTCGCTGCTGCTCCATCGCCACTCCAATGGCACCGACCTCTCCTCTCGCCTCGCAAAGATTTCATCTCATTGTATCACCTGCGCAGGGCTAGGATTTCGCTCTCCAGGTCTGAAAAGCAATCATCCATGCATCTCATTCAACTTGTATCGAGATTTTTGTCTCAAGGATTCCCTTTCTGCGGTTTCTTCCAGTTTAATTTGTTGTCTTCAGAGAGGGACGAGCTACAAAAGAATGCCGAGACGGTGTGCTTGAAACACGCGGGAGTTGCCCACGTGATGCCCCATGCGGACGGTCCGTATATCATCCAAGCCGGTACCATCGGATGAAATCTGTCCGTTACTGAACCGACAGATGTTCCGGACGGACACAAAGAAATCCTATTTTGTTATATATATAGAGATGTTTTGATTTGTATAAGTTTTGAAACATCTTTGTATACAATCAAGTAGGCAATATATGAATTTTTTTTGATGATCATGTATTAATGATTTCTTTCATATTATGTGTCAACGCAAAGCTTTCAATGTAGTGCACATATGAACCTTTATTGCTATAAGCACGGTGTTTCTACCTCGTCCATTTTCTTCACAATTTATTTATAAATTCTATTGATTGGTAAAGTAGTAGGCACTTTGTTCTCAACAATCTCCAATACCCATATTCATTGACTTCAAACACTACAATCTATTACACCAACCATTGGATGTTGTGCAAACTTTCTCCATATTTAAGATAAGGCTACAGCCAGACCTCGATAAGTGTTAGGGGTTGGGAGCATACTTTTAGTTAACACTTAGACACTAGTAACACATAACACTTATAGAGGGTGATGCCGATGATTTGTAACACTTGATAACACTTAGAAGAATTAAAAAGGTAAATACATAACATTTACAGAAAAAATGGATGAAATTACAAAATATTGATTAATTATTCATCTAAGTCCGTCGAAAGAATGAATCAATAGTACTTTGGTGAGTTTCTGCTACACGCCAAGATTCTACTTCCTTTTCTAGTGCTGTAATATTCCTAATAGATAATATGGTGTCATTAGGTCCTTGCTCCAGCAACTTCTTCAAAGTTTGAAAAGCACTATCTATATCTTTAATGCCTACAACTTCTTCTACTATATTGTGAGGATTAGCTTCATCATGAATCAACACCGGTTTCGTTAAAAACGTATGTGCCCCTATAAAAGCGTACTTACTAGAATTTTAAGAGTTCCATTATTATTTGGTAAATTCTTATCAAAATGTTGAATGTTTTGGCTAAAGAAAATTTGTGATAATAAGTAGTAATGTTTTAATTGATATTCCTCTAATAACAACAATATCAAAATAATATAATAATTTTATTTTTAACATTCAAAGAAATATCAGAAACAATATATCATACAATTTTATTACAGTAATTGTTTTTACAATTACTACAAATTTAAAGAAGCACGTCTTGGATTTCAAAAATGACTTGTGATAGAAATAGAAATCATCAAGTATAAACATCATTGTAGAAATATTGTCCAGACACACAAAGATTTTACATTAACACTAATATAAAATGGATATCATCCATTCTTTTAAACTCCATAATCATCATCACTTTTATTAAGAAGTACAAGATTGAAAATGGTTCTCTAATCCAAGTTAACATAAATCACACAATACTGATGTCTACCTATTCTACAGAATTCAAATGAAATTGAAAATGAAACTTCTTGTTGTTGGGAATTTTTAGCTCTTTTTCAGTTTTCATACCACGTATTCTAGTTAAAGTACGTGTTCCAACTGTGTTGTATCATCCAGTAAATACTGAATCAATAGGAATCCAAGTATTCTCCTTTCGAGAAGGTTCCCATCCTCGATGTATACAATTTGTGTACCGATTGTGGAAAAAACCTTCTTCATCATGTAATCCAATAGGCATTTTGGGCTGATACCACAGAACCTCTAGACTACCATCTTCTGAAGCTTGTTGGTTTAGTCATACGACTTTTGCAACAAAAAAAGGAATGTCTTTTTCTCGATCATCGTTCTCCGTCTCCATCCCAATAATCATCCCTATTTTCACATCTTGGTGTGGATTAAATGATGAAAAATGATCAACAACAATAGCATTGGCTATAGTTGAATTTCCTTGAGTAGATTGTCGCCGTCCACGTCCTTGCCCGCGCCCTCGTCTCCGCCCTCTTCCTTGTCCATCCATTTCTTGATCTCCACCTCCATGTTCACCACTTTGTTGTTCTTCCGTTGCATATTCATCACTTTCTTGACGTCCTCTTCCTCGGCCTCCAATATTAGTTCTATTACCACGAACACGATGTCCTCTTGGCATGTTTTTTGCTAACCTCACTTCCCTTCCATCTCCAATTATTTTTTATTTATTTATGAAAGATTGAGTGAGACATACGCCTCCCCTTTGCTATGGTCCATTTTTTTAATAAAAGTCCGGGAGTGAGACATATGCCTCCCTCATCGCCTAGCTTTGGTCCATCTGTTTAATGGAAGGGGAAGGAGTGAGACTTATGTAGTCCCCTCTCTCATTCAATGAACTTATTTAATGAAAGAGTGGTAGATAGAACCTATATTATTTTTTTTTGTAAGTTTGTTTATTTTAGTAAAAGGACAAGAAGTGAGACATATGCCTTTCCCTCTTTCGGTTCATTTCTATATTGAAAGGTAGGTAAGACATATGCTTTGCTCTACCGTCATTTATTTTATGATATGATTTATGATGTAAAGAAAATTAAATTTTTTACAAATTTTTAAGTGAACATGGAACATATGATATAGTCTTAAACATTTAGTGCAAAAAAAATGAAAACTTTTCATATTTCCATTAAGAGTTTTTTTTTTTCAAAATCTATCAAATTGTAGAATATACACAAAATCAATGACATCATCATTTTTTCAATCAGATTTTGTTCAATAACTCGTAAATAGTAGGAGCAATGAATTATTTTATATGAATAGAATATAGCCATTGACATGCTAATAATTTACATATTTTACAAAAAAATTCCGAGTTTGTATGCCAAAGTTATTGAATTTTGAAGTTATCCTAAAATCTACCAATTCCAAACTTAAAAAAAAAAAAAAAAAACTCATTTTATTTTTTGATGCAGACTGCTTGTTCTCTAACTCTTTCAGGGAGGACGCGCTTAGTCAACTTATAATTCGCACTAGGATTTCTTCGTCGTTGAACTCGTTAGGTTGCACTGCCGCAACATCCTTTTCCGCCGCCGCAACACTCTCTTTGGCCGCAATGCTCTTCTCCGTCGCGACACTCTTCTCCACCGCGACGCTCTTCTCCAGTGCAATCCTCACCTCTGCCGCAATAATTCCTCACACCACCACGTCCTCTACAGTAGTTTTCTACTGCACATCGCCGCTTGTAGAAGTTGTTTCCGCGGTTTGCAGAAGTTGCTCCTCCCGTGACTTGTAGAAGTTGTTGCCCCTGTTTGTAGAGATCCTCACACCTTCGCTACTATCGCTCTATCAACTTACTAGGGTTGCTCTTTGCAAATCTAGTACTACTGAATTCACATGCTCACATTATACTAGGCTGTGGCAATCAAGTTCTACACCAAAGGACTACTCCAACGCTCCAGTACTAGCATCATCTACAAATTCAGCATAAGACTTTCAAATTTTGTACCACAAGACTATTCAGCTTTACGACAGCCCTAGGTAAGTGATCTTCAAATCATTTGGGTTTCAATTTTTTCACCTCTTCTCTCTTCATTATAGCATCTATTTGCTGAATTTTTTTGTCTGTTTCTGATTATCGTGACTATTTGTTTTTTTCCCACTCATTTCAGAGATAATGCTTCACCTTAATATACAAACTAGGCTACTTTGTATTGATTTTGAGTGCTCTTATTTTTTTATTTCTCACATAGGACTGATTTGAAGTGAGGCAAATGTCATACCCTCCTACCTTCTAAGTTCTTTTGCACATGGTTGATCGAGGGGGTGAGGCATGTGCCACACCTATTTAACTTTTCAATTTCTACTATAGAGTTCATTTGGGAGGGGGGGATGAGGCATGTGCCACATCCCTCCAACTTTTTAGTTTCAAACATGTGTTTGATTGGAGGGATGAAGCATATGCCACACCCCTCCAACTCTTAAGTTTCTAGCATATGGTTGAATGAGGGAGTGTGACATAGGTCATACTTTCTTTTGTATTCTGTTTTTGATATGATTTCAATTGTTTGACTAATGATTTTTATTTTAAATTATGTTGAATATTTTCTAGGGTTTATGAAGCAAATTTACAATGCCACCGCCACGGGAGAGAGAATTTGCAAAAATGCCAAAGGCTCCAAATCCATATGTAGCTTTTCAAAATTATGGGTGGTTTCTTATACGGGATGACAAACGAGTTATTCTACAAATTAGTCATTATTCATGGGGAGAGGGGAAGATTTTATGTTCAAAAATATGGAAAAGAGAAGCATCTGTTCAAAAAATTGTAGCTTCAGCTTTCATCGGAGATGCAGGTTCTTGTGAGGATTTTGTTATATCAAATGCGGTAGCCGGTGTTACTTCTTTTGTTATGAAAACTTCCAATATTATTGGAAGTTTGGATGATTTGGTTGGTATGAAAATCACAGGCCTACCTAAAGCACGGAAATGGTGGGCAGAATTGGGTGAGGCAAAACAAAATCTTTGCACTTCTATGTTGAATGTGTTTAAGACTTTGACTGAATCTGAGCACTTGGAGTTCACTGAGTTCATGGATGCTCATGAATGTTTTGTCATGATTATAGGATGGTTTTGTTTTGAGATGTAACATATATTATCATATATAAATTATACATGTGATTTGCTATTTAATATTTATTAATTTTTTGTATATGTTGCATGTATGTAAATTTGAAAAATGATGTACTATTTGTACAATACTAGAACTAGATTTCTACACTTCAATTTTAACAAATAAAAAGACTTGAGTAATCAATTTCTACTTATATTGTATCACAAATTTCATATTTATATAATTTATTTTTGCAAGCTAGATTATAAAACCTAAAATAAATGATTCCTTACATCTTCTCAAATATAGAAGAATGATGTTCTATACAATTACATCAAGCTGCATGTTTTTGGTAATTTGTATTGATTTAAAATTATGTTGAATAATAGAATTATGTAACCAAATACACTTAATGTGCCATAATATTAACAATTAAATATTTTAAAAAATCCCTTTAAAAAAACGCACACGGCTACGTACACTTTTAACGAAACCCGTGTTAATCACTATCTTTGTATTCACTACCTTGTTGTTGAGATGGAAGCATTTCGATAATTTCTTCATCAGTGGACTAATAAGGGTTATTCAAATCAAACTCGAGCTCATAATTTAAATACTCTTGAGCATTCATGTTAGAGGTCTCAGTCTCAGAGGATATCAAAATTAGTTGTTCCAATACAACAGCAACCTCCTCACCTCTTTCCTTTTTTGCTCTTGAAGGACTTCATTTTCTACAAGAACTAAAAGAATTCCTGTGTGTCTCCAACAATTTTGAATTGTTGTTGGAGTCACTCCGTTATGCCAAGCCTTCTCAAGCATGGTCACAGCTTGGTAGACATCAATCGCAAAACTCTTGCCAGTTGAAATACAATCTATTTGATGTTGAATTAATAACTTCATGTATTGAGCTTTGAATGATGCAATGATCCCTGCATCCATAGGCTGGAAACGACTAATTGTATTTGGAGGCAAAAACTCTAATCGCGTCACCCTCAATCTTGAACCTACATTAGGCTTCAAAGATAAGTGTACTTTTAAGTTTATAAACCCTGTATTAATTTATGAACTTAAAAATACATCTACATGTGAGTTTGTTTCTAGAATAAACATCTAAAGTCACTTTGCAACTAGAAACTATTACTTTACCTCAAAATGATCTCCCCCCCAAGCGATGGCTCTTACGAAAAGCCTTTTTTTGGAAACTTATCACTTACCGAGGTAAAATTAACAAAGTCGGGAGCGTGACATTGTGTAACACTTAACACATAACACTTACTAGTCTTAATTTTAAGGGAGCGGAAATCTCCATAACACATAGAGTTTTAACACTTATTGAGGTAACACTTATCGAGGTCTGGCTGTACATACTTTTGTAAGACTAGATACAAGAATTGAAGTTGAATTTCTATAGTCCATCAAATAAAAGGATTTGCACAAATCTCGGGATTGCAAGAAAAGTCCCTCACTAAGAGCATCGCCAACAGATACAATCCGGCCTAGAGTGGGAAAAACAACTACCGCAAGCCAGGGAGACACTGGAAATATGGGATCACACGCAATAGGGAGACATTTTCATCGTGTGCACTGTGCACCCCAAAACCTCTTCCTCCATTGAATCCACTATTGATTCTAGTTCCAGGACTAGCAAAGAGGTAAACGATGACCACCGTAGTACGACACACTTTGAACAAAGTGGTACCTGAATTTCGACACTTTGGCGTCATTTCTCGTCGAGCTCGTCCTTCTTCCACTCCTGTTCACATCATGAAAGTTTAAAGCAGGATGCTGCAAATCAAATACAATATTTATGGTATTTTTCTTTTACAATTGGCTTCTTCCTTTCTTCTCCAGAGTCTCGTTCTTGAAACAGTTCCTTGTAAACAATCGATGCACGTTTCTTCTAGAATTCTGCTCCAGCTAGCGCCTTGAAGCAGTGACTGGAGCATAACACTCTGCCATGGATACAATCTCAAGGTCTGTCGCTTCTGTCTTTGACAGAGGAACCATGGCGTCCAAGGACATGTACTTTGGGGCTTTTTCTCTCTTCGTCGCAGTGGTTCTTAGTTTCTATGGGTTGATACGCAAGCAGAGAAAAGGGATGCCGCCAGGGCCAACGCCATTGCCAATCGTCGGCAACCTCTTGTCTCTCGGACTGCACCCGCACCAGGCCATGGCGTAGCTCGCAAAGCAGTACGGGAGCGTCATGCGCCTCTTCTATGGTAGCGTCCCAGTGGTGTTCATCTCCGACGCGGGCGCGGCGAAGGAGCTCTTCTCGGTGAGCGACGCAAGTTTCGCGTCTCGACCGATACAGAACCTCCTGTACACACCCGGGAAGTAGATGAACTACGGCGCGGAAGACTTGTCCCTGGTGGTGGGTTTGTTCACCCCGCGTGTGCGGGAGCTCCGGCAGCTCTGCATCCGCGAGCTCTTCACAGCACAGAAATTGGAGACGCGGGGGAACGTGCGCAGAGAGGAGATACACCGCACTGTGGCCGTGATCAAGGCGCTCGCTGGGGGCCCGGTCGCGTTCCGGCCAGCCGTGAGCGAGTTCGGATGTGGGAACTCGTGCCGGACGCTCTTCAACAAGGCGTTTGTTCACTCGGAGGAATTCGGCCTTACCCCGGCAGCCTTCCGGAAATGGGAGCTGGTCTACTTTAAGATCCTCGCGGGGAACAACCTTGCGGACATCATCCCCGCGTTACGCCTCTTTGAGAAACTCGACGTCCAGGGTGTCCATGCAAGCTGGCGTAACGTGAACGCACTCCGATCCAGTTGGACGACTGCCGTCCTGGAATGGTACCGCAAGCATGCTCAGAGCGATGAAACAGACAACGACTTCGTCGAGACATTGCTGATTCATGCAGAATCAGACGGCGAGAAATACACAGACATCGCCATCAAATCCTTGATTGCTATAAGCGCAGTGTTTCTACTTCGTCCCTAGCGTTTGAACGAAATCAAAGCAAAGTTTGTGCTCGTAAGCTCTCTTGAATCCTCATAAAGTTTCTCACTGATTTTCATGTCGACACCTCCTGGCGCAGGAGCTTCTGGGAGCCGGATCCGAAGCGACCGTGTCCACGATAGAATGGACTATTCTGGAGGTCGTGCGGCACCCTCACGTCTTAAAAAGGTTACAGGAGGAGATCGATGCGCAGTTTGGTATGCTGCGAGCGGTGGAAGATGTAGAAATACTAGACCTAGGCTAACAAGCGCAGCAGCGCAAGTGCGCTGTGTCGACAAGGTGCAGAATCAGGATATATACACAGGAGTCTGTCAACACAGACAGAGAGGATGAAAGGTCGGAGAGCGAGGATGAGAAACAAGGATGAATGACGAGGGTCGAGAGCAGAGAACTTTCAACACCCTCCCTTGCTCTCGACGTAGAGAGATCAGGAAGGGCGACACGGGGAGAGAGATTGGCGAGAAGGGGAGACGAGGGCATGAGTTTATGAGGGGACTTGGAGAACACCAACGCTCTGTCGGTTGATGTGAAACTTGTTAGAGCTTGGTGGCTTTGTTAAGAAGTCTGCCTGTTGTGATGTTGTAGGGGTGAATATGACCTGGACTTGCCCAGCATGTGATGTTTCACGGATAAAATGTTGTTGGATGGCGATATGTTTGGTTCGCGAATGCAAGACTGGGTTGTCAACTAGTTTGATAGAGGATTCATTGTCAGTTAGGATAGGAGTCGGAGACTGAATGTTGACTCCAATCTCATTGAGAAGCCTGCGAAAATAAAGGATATCTTTTGAAGCGTCTGTTAGGACGCGGTATTCAGCTTCAGTACTGGAAAGGGAGACTGTGGGCTGAAGTTTACTTGACCAAAAAATTGATGCATCACCTAACTTGTGCAGGATACCGGAAGTTGATCTACGTGAGTCAAGGTCACGGCCCCAATCTGCGTCTGTGTAGGTGTGGTATGTTTCGAGGTTGTGGGCCGGGAAGAAGAGTCCAAAGTCGGATGTGCCATGGAGGTAGCGAAGAATACGTTTTGCCGCTTGCAGGTGTGGAATTTGTGGCGTAGCCATATAGCGGGCAACAGTGCTAACTGCATAGCATATGTCCGGTCTTGTGTTTGTTAGATATATCAAGCTCCCAACAAAAGAACGGTACAGCTCTGGGTCTACAGGGTGCATGCCCATGTCTTTTTGGAGGATGGAGTTAGGATCCATTGGGAGCTGGGTTGGGTTGCACGCAATGAGGCCATATTTTTCCAAGAGTTTGTGTATATAGCTTGTTTGAGTGAGGAAGATACCACGGCGACACCGTCTGATTTCGGCTCCTAAATAAACATCCGCATCTCCAAGGTCAGTCATCTCGAATTTGCGTTTGAGTGCGATTTTCAGGCTTTCAATGCGATCAAAATCATCTCCTGTAATAAGTAGGTCGTCGACATATAAAAGCACAAACGTGCGCTTGCCGTCTTTCGTGGAAAAATACAGGTTTGGGTCATATTGGCTGCGTGTCAAGCCTTGGGAGATAAGCCAAGCATCTATGCGGGCGTACCAGGCTTTGGGTGCTTGCTTTAAACCATATAGTGCACGTTTGACATGACAGACTTTGAGGGGATTTCCTGCGCATGGGAAGCCTTGAGGTATTTCCATCACCACATCTTCGTTTAAGGTACCATTGAGAAAAGCAGTGCATACATCTAATTGGTGCAACGGCCAATTATTCTTTGCAGCCACTGCAATGATAGTTCTAATGGTTGACCAACGTACCACGGGTGCAAAGATATCTTCGTAGTCGACTCCCTCGCGTTGTTGAAATCCCCGTGCCACAATCCGTGCTTTCAACTTTGTTTGGTCGCCATGCTTCTTGATTTTGAAAAGCCACTTTGCAGTAATGGGTTTTCTATCATGTGGCTTGTCGACGACATCCCATGTCTTGTTTTTGATTATGGAGGTGATCTCGCTTTGAATGGCGGCCTGCCAGCCAGGGTGCAAGATGGCTTGCTCATAACTGGTTGGCTCGACCTCTATTGTTGTTGCAAGAGTCCAATAGTTCTGAAGCCTGGTCGATGGGGTTCTTGTACGTTTGGGGTATCGAGATGTGGATGCAGGTGCTGGGTCGGAGGCGGTCGTAGCCTGTGGGCAGTCTAGGAGGTGGACGAGGTCTTGATCGTAATGATCTGGGAGGAGGGCGGAGTCTGGGTCGTAGACGTCGGTTCCAACTGGCGGTCCAGGTCGTGGGTGTTCACTGCGGTCTGTCTGTACAGACAGATGGGGAAGACTCGGCCTGAGGCTAGTTGATGTCCGCCCGTGCTCTTCCGGGCCAGTTGATATCCAGAGCTGGGGTTCCGGGTATCCGTGGGTGGGGTCCGCTGGTTCCGCCGGTTGTGGTCCGCCTGTGTAGGTCCGCTAGTTGAGGTCCGCCGCTGGCTGGAAGTGTAAGATCGGCGTTGATTCCCGGGGATTGCTGGCCAAGTCCAGCTGTCGCTAATGTGGACGTGGGTAGTGATGCACTGCAGCTCGTCAATCTCCCGCAGTCAAAGTTGGTACCAGAAGTTGACGAGGTCGATGTTGGTTGATCGTGTTGCAGTTCGTCACCGTTATGTTGTGCATCCACACAATGACCACGTCCTTGGGCAGAGGAGTTTGAAAAAACCTGAGTGAGCTGTGTGGGAAATAATGTCGCCGCAGTGAGTGGATCACTGTTGCTCAGAGAGATGATAGTTCCAGGTAGATTGTTAGGCTGCGGCTGTGCCAGGTGATGAAATCCAACCTTGCTTTCATCAAAAACTATATCGCGTGAGATAATAATTTTTCTTCGCAGTGGTTCATATACACGATATGCTTTGGATTCCATGTCGTAACCCACAAAAAATTCCTCTGATGGTTTTGCTGTCTAGTTTCTTTCGGTCTGCATCAGGTACATGGATATATGCTACGCATCCAAAAATTTTGAGATCTTTAAGGTCGATGGTCTTACCAGTGAAACTTGCCTCTGGAGGAATGCCGAAGTTGCTCCTAGTTGGACTTCGGTTGATGACAAAAGTTGCCATTGATACTGCTTCTGTCCATAGATATACAGGTAACTTGCTCTCTGCAGCAATGCTTCTCGTTCGCTCCATAAGTGTTCGATTACGTCGTTCGGCCACTCCATTTTGTTGAGGCGTTTGAGCTTGAGTCAACTCTCGATGTATGCCGTTTCTAAGACAATATTGCTGGAACTGATGAGACATATACTCTCCACCACGGTCCGATCTCAGTACTCTCACTGGATTGCCTGTCTCAACTTCAAGTTTCTGTTTGAATGCACAGAATTTTTCGAAAGTTTCGCTTTTATGTTTAAGAAAGTACGTCCAGCTCTTGCGCGAGAAGTCGTCCGTGAAAACTAGTATGAAACGGGATCCGCTCAGTGATGGTTGTTGTAATGGTCCAATAACGTCCGTGTGGATACGCTCTCCAGGTCGTGAGGCCCGTGTTTCAGACTTCTTCGGAAACCTTTCTCTATGTTGTCTACCCGCAAGACAACATGCACATATTTGATAATTGACGTCTAAAGCAGGCATTCCTTCTATGTATTGAGATTTTGAGAGGAAGCTCAAACCTGAGTAACTTATGTGTCCAAGACGGCGATGCCATAAATCTGCAATGTTGGTGTCGTCTACAGCCAGGGCTTCTTCTGCAGCTTCTTGAAAATAATAGTCCATTTGAAGAATCTCTGTTGCCCGTGGAGATCACTTGGTGGTCTTTGAAGATCCAGCAGTGTGAGCTATCAAAAATAACAATGTGACCAGTATCGGCAATGGATCCTACAGATAGAAGATTCTTCTTCATACTCGGGACATAGCGCACATTATCTAACTTTATTTCTCCTGTATTGGTGTGAAGTGTGGAAGAGCCAGTTCCCTCAACAGTGTGAGTTTCACCTCCCCCAGTTTTGACAACATGGTGATAGCTAGATGAACTAGGTGGATAGTCAAGTTTGGAAACGTCAGATGCTATGTGTGCGGTAGCACCACTATCGACGTACCACGGGTTGTTCCCATGATAATATGGGTCATAATGATAATTATGATCGTAATGATACTCATCAATCATCTCTGCAGCATTTGCATATTGAGTACCTTCATGCTGGTTGTGTGGCATCTCCTTGCAGTTGCGTGCTATGTGGCCTGGTTTTCCACACCGGTAGCATATCGGTGGCGGCCTTTGGTTCATCACAGGTCCACTTGGTCTGCCGTATGTTGTCGTAGGTTGATATTGGGTTGGATGGTATTGATAACCGTGCCTGCCTGGGGCAGCATGTCGGTATCCGCCTGGCCAGATTGGAGGTCGCAGCCCGTATGATCCCCTCCCTCGCATCCAGGTGTTGCGGCCTCTTCCCCGCTGGTCTTGTGCGTAGGCCGCTCCTCTTCCGTAGGTTGTCACGAGCGCTTCATCTTCCCCTTGAAGCTGATCTCGTTGGCGACGTCGGTTATACTCAGACGTCAACTTCGAGCTCAATTTTGAGAAGGTCAGATCGCCTTCTAGGTTCGTCAAAAACTGCACAGTTCCATCATATGAGCGTGGTAAGCCGTTCAAAATGATCTGATTCAAATGCTGCTCGTCAAGTGGATGCCCCATACTGATCAACCGGTTTCGCAATTCTCTCGCCTTCTTCATGAAGTCGATGACAGATCCGCCTTCGATCATCTTCAGGGTTGAGATCTCTCCTACTAGTGATAGGATCGTGGCCTTGTCTCCTGACGAAAATTGCTCCTTCAGGGCCGCCCAAATCTTTGCAGGATCCGTATGTTCTGCAACAGTATCCACCAGATCATCAGCGACAGACAACAAGATCAATCTGCAAGCTAAGAATGTTCTTCTCAGAAATTGTGCTCTCGATAGCTCCTCGTGATCAAGAACAACTGGGAAGACTGTTGGGTTCTGCTCAGTTTCAATGAGGGGCCACATCCCTTCTCCTCTCAAAATGGCCTTCATCTTCAGGCTCCATATGTAGTAATTTTTGGTACCTATCTGTTTCTCTCCCTCCCTCACCATTGAGCTTTCTACCATCTTGCTTTCAGATCTAGCCATGTAGGGTACTATGTTTGGTTCAACTTCGCCTGATCTGCTCACTAACTCCTCGTTTCCTCTAGACAGATCTACTATCAACTTTGGTGGCATTGCCTACCGTTTCAACTTTGTCTCTACTGTGCAACTCAGATCCAGTAGATCACCACCTGTTTCTCTCTTCCTATTCTCTTGTGAGGATCTGATCTAATCTAACTAGTCTAAGCCGCTCGCTCTGATACCATGTAGAAATACTAGATCTAGGCTAACAAGCGCAGCAGCGCAAGTGCGCTGTGTCGACAAGGTGCAGAATCATGATATATACACAGGAGTCTGTCAACACAGACAGAGAGGATGAAAGGTCGGAGAGCGAGGATGAGAAACTGTTAAGAAGGATGAATGACGAGGGTCGAGAGCAGAGAACTTTCAACAGAAGAGGCTGAAGCGGCTCAGTTGCCATATCTCCAGGTCCTCTTCAAATCGGGTTCAGAGAAGACAGGATGTCTCTTTTTGAATTGAAATACATTGTACTTGATCGTTGCTGAGCTCACGAGTCTTGGTGCAGGCTGTTGTGAAGGAGGCTTTGCGTCTGCATGCACCGGCTGTTCTTGGTTTTCCGCATTGTAACGTGGAAGAGGCAACGCTGGCGGGATTCCACTTACCGGCAGAAACACCGGTGATTACGAACATCTGGGCGATCCATCGAGATGTGAAGGCCTGGGGAGACGACGCATTGGTTTTCAACCCGGACAGGTTCCTTGGCTCGGACGTGAGCGTGAATGGGACGCATTTCCAGTTCATTCCATTTGGAGCTGGAAGGAGGTAAAACATGTCCACTCCAACTCCTCTTTGATGAGTTTACTGAACTATGTAAGCAGGGATGTTATATTGAACTATGTAAGCTGTTTTGTGTGATAAATTCAGGATATGTCCAGGGCGGGCACTGGCCATGAGATCGTTGTCGACATTTGTGGGGTCCTTTGTTCATGCGTTTGAATTTTCAGCCGGTACTGCGCTGGGCGTCGAGGAAGGCAGGGATAGTATCAGTGTCCGACCCGAGACGCCATTGCTGCTTCAAATTGTCCTGCGCCCTTCCGCCTCACTGTACTCCGTCTCAAATGCTTCATGATTTCGTAGTTATGAGTGAGTTTCAGACCTGAGTAGCTTCTATCTCCAGGCGGCCACACTGTTACATTTTACATTGTATTGTACGGTATAGTATTTGCAGACTAGAAACCCTCTAAAATGATTTGATGCATGGTCACATCACTAATTTTTATTTTGTGCTTCATCAATGTAATTTTAGTTTCTAAATTATATGATGATGTGTGTTTTTAAGGATAATGTTTATTTGGTGAGATGTACAAATTTGATGTAATTTTGGAATTGAAGTATTCTTGGATCCTGTGAGATGCATCATATAGTGGCTGGCACAGACGTGCTGGGTTATTAAAACTAGTTATTTATATAAGCATAGATATTTGTCATCCCCAACAGGTCTAAGGCAGTCCTTGGTGACATAAAACTTGTAAAGTTTAAGTTATTGGAGAATCAAATCGACCAAAAAATGGGATTACCAGAATGATTTGTTGTAAACAACATTTTGCATTATCTTGTCATCTCTATGTGATTTTCCTTCCAAAAGCATCAAAACTTTTCGAGAATTGTTGTGTGGGAAATGCAACATACACTTGTCCGCTTAAGAAAACATCCTTGGTCAGGTGAAAACCAACTTGCAGAAAAGTACTTGATGTCCGCAATCACTGAATTAACTATCAACAACTTCTCAAATGTTGCAAATAGTTAAACAATCATGTTTAATGCAAGAGTGTAAATCTACTCCTCCGATGATGGCTCCACTCCATTGTGCTAGAATTAATATCCGTAGTCATTCAATAAACTGTCATGAAACTATCCCATAGTTGTTGTGGATCTACCGGTGGTCCATTCCTCAAGATAATTACAAAAGCTAAATGTAGTTAAGAGCCTCATTGCATCATTGAAGCTTCACATAGTCATTGTTCCTACTCTTCATTGCTCTTATAGATTCCACATGCAACACAGGCAACCTTGAAGTGACAAAGACAACACCTTAAAAAATATGCAAGTCTAGAAAAGATGTGGCACCATTCACCACCGTCAAAAGTGTCGGGAGGAAGTATCTCTTATCTGCCAATGGATTAACAATGTAGAGATGCTCTGTTGCAAGTACCTTCCTTTGTATTACCCATTTCTTCTCTGGTTGCCCTATAAAGCAAGAAGAATAATCCACATGCAACATCTCCCCCACAAACAGAATTGTCTCATTTGACTCAAAACACTCTATCAAAGTTGTCTTCCTAGCTCAATTTGTGTTAGGAATGTCCGCCAAATTTTTGTTTGCATGATATGTCACTTATGGTTGATCCCGTAGGTGAACTTGCAAATGTTGGATTGTTGAAAATCCATCGATTCGTGCATTGGCAACCTCAACAACCTTTACGTTGCCTAAGATGCAAAGACGTAGCGAATAAACACCATATTCGTTATATTGGGAGATTTAGCAACTCCCAAATTAACACATGTAGATCATAAGAGCTAAAGTGCACATCTAATTTCTACAATATGGAGGGATATGAGTTTCCATTAAATTGGGAGGTCATGTTTTCTACAAAAACCCCTAGTAAAATAAGTACTACGGATAACATTGCATTATGAATCTAACTATAATATTGAAAAGAAGAACACATTAGTCGACACTTCTTTTATACCACATGTGTTCATTGAATATGAATAGCTAAATATTCACACTCGATCCTATTAACCCGGATTAACACCATGCTCCAATTTAGCTAAAAGTGAGCTAAATGACGGACAAATATCCACTTGTAAGAGAATTAGCTAAACACATTTTGATGAGCCTTTTTTTATTTAAAAGAATTTCAATTCTCCTTGTGGAATACACATTGGCTAAAAATATATAACGAGTTTCAAATGATGGTGCTCAGAAGTGGGAAAAAAATTGCATACACACTACCTCTCTTCGAACTAAAGTGTCCCCATCACTTAGAGGTGCAATGAACTCAAAAAGGCAATTCCACACACTTTAGCTCCACTTGACCTAAAGTGCGAACCATTACTAAGTACAATGAACTAAATAAGAAGATTTGCTCACACTTTAGCTCCACTAGAGCTAAAGTGCGACTCAACATCTACTTTCTATCATTCACCATGAAGACAATTACTGGTATTATTGGTTTCAAGATTAGAAGCAATTTATCATATTGTTATTTTAAAAAGAAAATAAAACATACTGCAAAATATCACCGAAACGCAAAAATAATGGAGAGAATATTTCATAGCAATCATTGGCATCACATATAATAGTCATACAAATGTCTATAATCTCAGCACCAATGGATCTAACCATACTACATGAAGTATTACGCATCAGAATTCAAAATCTTGGAAAAGGAAAGTCCATTGATCTAAGTCCACTACGACTCGGACCTGGCAAGTGCTTCTAAAGAAGCCTTGATAATCGCTACTTGCCCCTTCGGAATTTTTGTAGTTGAATCTTGCACATGACCTCCATCCCTCTTTGAAGACCTAGGTTTCCATGCTGTCAAGATTGAATCGATACTCTCCCACGTTATGGCTATCCCCTTTTCAATTGTCCAACGAAGGTTGCTATCAGTATCCCAATCTTTGTAGAACTTCACAACATCCCGATCGCGCGATATAGGGCGGTAGAATTGGATACGCACGGTGTTTGGCATATCCGGATTAGAATTAGGATCTGAAATCGCTTGAGCAATCCAAAATGGGCGCTCGTCCCCATCACAAGGCCGCAATGCAACAAAATAGCCAGCAAAAAGATCACGCCCAACTCTAAAAGAAGGAGGTGGACGATCGCGTCTCTGGCCAACAAAATGCTCATCTTCACGGTACTCCTCACGAACCTCACCTTCCGCTGAGAACTCATCTTCAATGGCATGGGCAATTCGCGTCGTTGGCCAAAAGCCGTCTTCCAATGATATCGGTGTATCCATTGGAAGTATCAGAGCATCTCTAACATCGCGCCAATAATACGATAGCGGCTCAAAACGCGAACGGGCTTCAACAGACTCCCGCGATGATTGCTCCCAGTGATCGATGAATCCTGAAAGTCCCTTCACCACCTCATGGAGATGCCGCATCGTAGAAGGCTTCAATGCATCAGGTTCTCCGCGAGGCCATAAAGACCTCCCTTCACAATCCTCCTTCCACAATTTGATGCCACTACCTTCTCCTCCCTTAGGAAGCCAATCCTCATCATGGCAAAGGATTTTATACTTCATTACCGGACAACCACTTGAGTCCACATAAAACTTGAACTGATGAGCCTTCGTATGACCCTGCAAAGCTTCATCACCGTCCGCAATCATATCCCCAATGAACTTCTTAAAGTCAGGAACCTCTTGAATGAGATGCGGGATTGTGGGAACACTCTCATTTTTCATGAATGACTTCATGAGCAAAGGAATGGTTGGAAAACTCTCCTTCCTCAGTGTTATACTCCAACGTCCAAATAATGCATCTATATCATCATGTGTATGACCAACTAGCATAAAGTTAACATATACCTCGCGGAAGATGCGTTTTGCAACAAGAAGAGACCAAAAACAGAAAACAAATCTATTTTTGTTATCACCAACAGCATTGTCCATTTGCACGTTCAATATTGGTGGCAAAGGCCTCCCAGGAACTGGGATATCAGGAATCTGCCCTAATGGATCCAAACACATCTCTGCACCCCGTAACACGGCCGCATACAATGGATGAGAGCAAGATTCAGGAAAGAGTTGCCGGGACGATGACTTCGGAGGCGCCTCCAAGTCACGCAATAGTTTTGCGAACGACCCAACCGTGTAATTGGCATCATGGGAGTATAAATCAAGGCCGTAATGGGCGTAACGCTGGTCCACATGACCATGGGCAAGCATGCCTGTGATTGCAAGAGGCAACTTCATAAGCCCATCTAAGTGCTTTGTTTTATGTGAAAAAACCGGGGACGCGGTCTTTGAGTGATCCATCTTATCATGCATGATGGTAAGAACCTCCTGGGGCGACGACTTTGATCGAAATCGGTTCAGGTAGTACAAGTCCCGATGTGAGAAGGCAGAATCGATGTGAACCTGCATCTTCTTTTGCCATAGCAGCGATGCTTGTGTTCCAGGTTGAGTAAGCTTCTTCTGATCCTGGTATTTGTCACATGTAGAACAACGGGCGAAGTTGTCCCCACCTCTCTTGGCATAGTACTCAGGAAAGCTCACTCGCCGAATCTTACTCAAGCTTGAGGTTGAGATTGGCGGCAATCCACAATCAGCGAGATGATCATCAAGAAGCGGTATCTGATCCTTCCACTTAAAACTTGCAGGAAGGACCTTTGCCACAGCCTTCTCACCAGATGGGAGAACACGGGACTTGTGAGGCATGTGGTCCGCATGTCTATCGAGAATGGCTCCAAGAGCGGCAGTAGCCACAACCGTATGACCTCTAGGCTTACGCAAACCGGTATTCCCATGGTGTTGAGCCGCATGACAAGCGGCAGCGTCCTTCGCATTCCGATAGAAAGTACTCGAACTTACACCCATGATTTTCATCCAAGCATGGGCACAAACGTCGACACCCTCTAGGGTCACAACCTTCCTACCCGAAGAGTTTCTATGAAACTGTCTATGAACGTCGAGTTTGATATGATTTCTAAACTGCACAATGGTCTCACAGTACAAGCGCATCCGAAGGACTTTTATTTTATCTCTAGGATAGTGTTGTACCCAGTTCTCACTGCAACAACTATTGCTCGCAACTGCGTTAATGGAAAGAGGGGTCATGAGAAATTCAGCATTCCTGGACACTGTTGGACGAGTATTCCTTGAGGAATTGTCGTAAGAACGGGAGCTCCCACCTAGAGGTCTGTTACGCTCAACCAACCAGACATTGTAAACGTCCCTAAGGCAATGATGGAAGAGACTCACACCGTTTAAGAAAACTTGTTGAATAGGCCACGACTTAAACGAGTACCTCCACTCATCAGGAGCTTCCTCCAGAACAAAAGTACTGGACACCTATACTACAACATTCGAATCCCCAAGAGGACCAGAGGAACCTAGAATTGCACTGGACCGGACATTGCGAACCAACCCCTCCGCAACGCGAACACCCGAACCATTGTGAAGCGAAACAGTCATCCCGACCCAGAGACGGCGAGGAATAACATCAAACTCAGGAAGGTCAGGGTTCACGGGAGCGTCAACATGAACATCGTCGCCTTCCGAAGACGACATTCTGCATTCCAATGAGGTAAACATTAAATAACCCTGCCAAATAATAATAGGTGAATATCTTGTAGGAATAGACATCAATGAAGAAGCATATGAAGAGGTAAAGTCTGGCGCTTGAAAATACATTTGATACAAGTGAATTGACATTGAAGAACAGGCAAATTTAGCTCGACTCGAGGTAAACTGATGCGGTATTATATGACAAGTGGAAAATTTCATGCGATTAGTTTTTATCCGAATATGAAATAATCTCACCCTCGACAGTGACAATTTGGCCCGATCCGACCTGATTTAATGACTATAAGATGTAATCTAATTTTATCCCGAGTCGAGATAAAAAGGCATAGAAAATAGGGTAGATCAGTTTAGCTCGAGTCGAGATAAACTATCCTTCGAAAGAAGGTAAGACAATTTAGCTCGAGTCGAGCTAAACTGTCGAAACATTATAGTAGGACAGTTTAGCTACATACGAGCTGCACTGTCCTACAATATTGAATCGACAGTTTAGCTCGACTCGAGCTAAACTGTCTTACCTTCGATCGAAGGACAGTTTAGCTCGACTCGAGCTAAACTGACAATAATGATATTGACCGACAGTTTAGCTCGAGTCGAGCTAAACTGTCCTTCGAAAGAACGTAAGACAGATTAGCTCGAGTCGAGTTAAACTGTCCTTCCGTGATTCTCGGCGCCTTTGTCGGGATTCGTATGGGAAAACTCTTCCGCCTATGAATCTGACTCTCTGTATACTACAACCCAAATCTTTCCGTTAGTCGTCAAGAAACTCTCACTGATGCTTCAAAATCACAGTAGCAGCTGGAACCAGCGCAATAACCCTACACACTGTCACATCCTAATTGCTAGAGACTATGCACGGAGAATCCAAGAAGTACACATTGTGTACCTTATGAAGAAGACAACCGGTACGTTGTTGCCTTACCTGCTCAACCGTGCGCAACCTATAGGTATAGCCCTCTTCAAGCTCCGACAGTCGTACTACCTCCAAGCCTCTCCACAACAACCTTGCACAACAACCAAAGTGAGAAGGAAACAAATGAAGAAAGTTTTCGAGTATCGGCGAGGTCACTCACGGACACACGACCGTTTCAGAATTGGCGGGATGAAACTTCAGAATTGGCGGGGGGGGACTTTTTCACAGCCCCTAAAAAGTGCAAATTCGAAATCTTAGCGGGAAACTGAATCAACTATTTCCCGGTTGACTAAAATAAGGAAAGGTCAATACCTCGAATATACTCGCACATGCGAGTTATATACACGGTTTTAGGGTAACGCTCACGGTTTTGGATAGGTTTAGGTTTAGGGTTTAGGGTTAGGGTTTAGGGTTTGTAGTTTCGGGTTTAGGGTTTGGAGTTTCGGGTTTAGGGTTTGGAATTTAGGTTCAGGTTTAGGGTTCACGGTTTAGAATCCTTGATTTAGGTGATATCTTTTGATGTCAATTCATTTCAATATAATAATACTTTGAAGATTCATGATATTGACAATTCAACTAAGGTATAGGGAAATGTAGAGAAGATATTGAGATGATTAGAAATAGTTTTTATTACAATCCAAATAGGACTTATCTATTATGTTTAAATCAAAGACCTTAACAGACGAGTAGCATTTTAAAAAACAAAAAAACATATTATATGTGCACGTGTATTTTTAGCCAAAACAAATGTATTCAAACATGCTTTGGACATCATTTCTTTGGGGTTTTAAAAATGTTCGTCATGTAACTATTTCGTCATCAATTTAGAATGTGCATTCTTTGGCAAGAATCCCAATGTCCCCATGGACTGGATTTGCAATTGAAATTGGTTACTTTCCACTTAGAGGTACTCAAAGACTTGAAATATGCGCAAAGTAATATTAATTTTGGATTGAAATATCTTATATTTGAGTTCACATTGTATTTTCATGACTTTAGGGTGTGGCAATCTAAGCATGACATAAAAGATGGAAGAATTCTTGACCATATACAATTTATTTCATGTTTTGACGTGAAATTGAAGACTTTGTCATTTGTAAAACATAGAGAGTGGAACAATATTAAAAGATTTAAATAAGAAACGGAGAGACCTCCTCATGACAAAAAAAGGATAATCAAAATATAAAATATAACTAATACAAAGTGTATCACTTAGTGCATTAGGCATAATTTAATGTTCGTAATGTAAGTAATTTTGAATTTATTTATACATGCAAAAATGGAATAATTAGTTTTTGAGCACGTTCTAGTGGTCGCAAATTATATTTAAAATTCTCAAAATCTTGTAGAAGGATGATAAAAGTAATGAGGCATATTTATAAGTAATGTATTTTCTCAATGAGAGGCATATTTATAAGTAATTTATTTTCTCAATGAACGTCTTCATTAAAAGTTATGCGAGCCAAAAGAGAAACTTCTCAATTGCCGGCACATCGAGCAACCTAAAAAACCTTTTGCTATGACACAGTATGGAATGTGGTATTTTCAATACATAGAAGTAATATTAGAACAAATGATATTGTGAAAAAATATGTTATTTTTCTAGTGAAAAATAAGATTACATATTCATTCATCTATTTTTCACATTGTCACATATTATTGATTTAGGGTACCAAGAATACTTAGACTTCATATCCACTAAAAACTAGGGGATCGTCATATTTTTTTGTTTTTTAATATTACTATTGGAGATTTAGATCCACATATTATGAAAATCCTTTTAAAATTCAAAAGATAACTATTCCACTTGTGAAATACTTATCCATAAGGAGAAATACGGAGTTCAAAATGATTGTTTGTAGAAGTGGAAATACACATTGCACATACATCAGATCGGTTTTTAGCAGAGGTGTGCACCATCACTACATGCAGTGAACTAAAAGGAGTGTGCGCACACACTTTAGCTCCACTCGTGCTAACGTGTGCCTCATCACTAGGTGCAGTGAACTAAAAAGATAATATGCACAGATTAGCTCTCCTAGAGCTAAATTGTGCACCATCACTAAATGGAGTGGATTAGAAAGCAAAAATGCACTATGTAGCTCCAGTATACAGAAGATGGCTTCTAGAGAAGTGGAAACTAAATAGGAATGCACACGGTAATTGTAAAATTTACAATAAGTGTAGTGACAAAACTATATTACACTAAATGCCAACTACTACACTAAATGTCAATCCTAGTAAATAGTAGAACATAAAGTTTTTACTTGTCGACAATTACTGTAGGGAACCTTAATCATGATTTGATTACATCTTGAGCATCATAGTAAAGAAGGGTTGAGTGCATGTAGAAAAGGAAGAATTTGCAAGAAAGAGCTTGGAAATAAGCGGACGTAGGTATGGAGCAAAAGGAAAATATAAAAATTTGGACAAAGTAGAATGTAAAATATGGAAGGAAAATGAAACTACAAGTAGAAGACTGGAAATATAAGAACATTCTTCTGGAAACGAAAATGAGAAAAGAATGGAATATTGGAAAAGGAAAAAACTTAAACATACAATAAATATAGGAATACAAGTAAAATACTCATTAGATATCCATCACATAATACGCATTCAATGTGCATTACATATTCAGTAAATATTAATTAAATACTCATTAAATATTCAAATACACATTAATTTTACATTAGAAATTTATGCACTATTCATTAACTATTCATTAACAGTGCATTAAATACTCTTTAAATAATCATTAAATATATAAATATTAATAAACTATCATAAATATACTTTTAAAACTTCCAACATTCAATAAATAAAATTCCAATATTCTTTAATTGTGCATAAAAGTTACAGATATACCAATATACATGAATTATCCTCTAAAAAATCATTACAAAGTCATTAGTTATTGGCTAAATATTTGATTACACATTAAATATTCATTAGATAATATTAAATAATGTAAAGAAAATGCAAGAGATGGGAATGAGAATAGTTGTGGATAAGAGGATAAGAAATTGAGGTTGAAGATGAGACGAAGAATGAATGCATGGCGACCGGTAGGCTAAAGACTTTGAGCTTATACTATTTATCAAGTATCAAAATTGTGTGCTAGGGAAGAGTTTTGATAGAGGGCTATTACGAAATGAACTGTAGTAGGTGAACGAATGAGGGATAATATTCAGGACAATGGTGGCTAAAACTAGTTGCCAACTTGTTGACAAATAGTGTACTAGAAAAAGATAATCTCCACCGGGACCGAGTGACCGGAATGCAAGAATAAACACGGTAAAGCCGCTCCATGAGGCCTAGGCCGGTGTACCAGCCCACTGCAGTGGCGGCGCCGGTTCCTCTAAATAGTAAATTTACAAAAAGTACAGGGGACACCAAAATTCCCCGAGAGCATGTGTTCAAGCATGAAATTACACGAGGGAATTAAAAGAAATCAATAAAAACCTCCAAAAAAATTAGCCTACTATAGAGTTAGTGCTGGGCGTTGGCGTTCCCTCATAGTGGCCAATTCGGGGACGATGCGGGGGGAAAAGGGTGACCCCCCCACTTCATCTCAAACTTGGGCACCTTCCCGCTGGCGTGGAAAATTCTCCGTCAGTGGGGGAGATGCTCTAACAACTGTATTTGTACCGTTACAGTAAAAGCAAAATGAAGTGAAAAGTACAGAAAAAATTCACAATTTAGCTCTATTAGAGCTAAAGTGTACACCATCAGTAAATGTAGGGAACTATAAAGCTAATACGCACACTTTAGCTCCATTAGAGCTAAAGTGTCCACTGGCATTTATTTTATAATTATACAATTGCAAGATGTGGTCTTAACATACTTATTGTCTATTCGATTGTCATAGAAAATAATATCAAACTCATAAAAAAGCAAAACTTGAATTCAAAGTAATAGAATCTTAAAATCGTAGCTTTAAAACTCTCTTAAGTGTGCTTGACCTAATAATTGGTGTAGGAGGAACTTATATATATCGATGGTAATGAATTTACTCCTTGTGTAATGCAAAAATTGAAATCGAGTGAAGTGAAAGCCAGCTGATCCACTAAAACCATGAAAGAAAACTAAACACTAAATACTATAAACGTTCACTTTCGTCCAATTTAAATTTGTGTATTATTGAGAAAATGTCAATTTAGAAGTTTTAATTGAGATCATACGAAAGAGATTGGAAATAATAACTTTCTTTTTGCTACCTGTTTGTTGCCCCAAAATATCCAAAATTGTAGTGTTAGTGGCTCCGAAAAATTGTGTTGGAAATTTACGAGTACACAAATACTACAGGCGCATAATATCTTGAACTTATTCTGGTAAAATTAAATTGGCTTCTTAAAAGTCCGGGTATCAGTAACGAAGGTGAAAGATTTGTGGAGCATCCGGCATAATACCCGGGAGTTACACCCCAATATCGCAAAGGGTATCTCGAGGGTATCTCGGGACCACCAAACGGCCACAGGGTTTCGACCCTCACGGCTATAGGTGGCCCAGAAACTTCCCCACGAAGTCGTGGCGCGAGCCATTTTTCTATTCTTTTCGTTGCAGTCCAGGTTTTCCGTGTACTTCCAGGCGTTGTTGTTTTCTGAGTTTTGTGAGTTAATGCGTTGGTTTGTGTTAGTTTCGTTATCTACAAGGATTGTTATGTTTGTGTACACTGTAGCGCTGTGTATAGGCTTCCGTGTGCAATTTATTGGAGTCTAGGGTTTCATGCGCATAGGGTTTGTAGGACGTGCGATTTGTTGTTGTGTGACTTCGTGTACACTGCAGCGCCAGAGTTTAGGGCTGTTTGCGTGAGATTGTGTGAGTTTGTGAGAGTTTGTGTGAGTTTGTGAGAGTTTGTGTGAGTTTGTGTGAGTTTGTGAGAGTTTGTGGGAGTTTGTGTGAGTTTCTGCGAGTGTGTGAGTTTCTGTGAGCGTGTGTGAGTTTGTGTGAGTGTGTGTGAATTTCTGTGAGTGTGTGTGAGTTTCTATGAGCGTGTGTGAGTTTCTGTGAGTGTGTGTGAGTTTCTGTGAGTTTCTGTGAGCACGTAGAGTCTGAAACGGCCGTGCGTGGAGGATTGACGTGATCAAGTAACAAGACTTCCAGCTTTTCCAGTCGGATTTCTGAGTTCTAAAGGTAAGTGCACTCATTCAGTCTTGCATTTCTTTTGATATTTGTGTAGTTTTGCTTTTGATATGATGTGTTGAAACATAATATATGTGTAGCATTGCTTTTGATGTATGTGTCAGCACGTAGATGAGAGTGTATATTGGTTTCAATGTGCTGGTTTGAATGTGGTGATTTGAATGTGGAGATTTGAATGTGGTGGTTTTGTGGTGGTTTGTGGATATTTGTGGTGGTCTGTGCTAGTTTAAATGTGTTGGTTTGAACTGGTGTAAGTGTGCTACTTTCTGCTAGTTTGAATGTGCTGGTTTCAATGTCATTGTTTCAATGTGCTGAATTCAATGTGTTTATTTCAAAGTGCTGAATTTCAATTTGCCCATTTCAAAGTGTTGATTTCAATGTGAAAGATTTCAATGTTTTGGTTTCCATGTGCTACTTTGATTGATTTTGTGTGTGGGTTTGTAATTGTTGTTGCAGGAAGTCTAGTTCCAGCAGAATTTGTCTGGGATTAAGGTTCATAAGCAATGGCTGAAAGGTAAAATCCATACTCTCACCCAGGAGCCCTGAACTCTACGCCTTCAGTATCATATAACGAATGACGAATCTGTACAATCTGCGATAAATACGCTATTCATTGAACACAGTTTAGCTCGAGTCGAGCTAATGTGGGAAATCCATATTTGCACTATTGTCCACACTTTAGCTCGAGTCGAGCTAAAGTGTGCCTCCACTGTGCACTAATATCCACACATTTGCTCGACTCGAGCTAAAGTGGGCCTTTTCTGTGCACATAAGGCCACACTTTAGCTCGAGTCGAGCTAAAGTGGACCTTTTCTGTGCATCTTTGGCCACACTTTAGCTCGAGTCGAGCTAAAGTGGACCTTTTCTGTGCATCTTTGGCCATACTTTAGCTCAAGTCGAGCTAAAGTGGACCTTTTCTGTGAACATTTGGCCACACTTTAACTCGACTCGAGGTAAAGTTTGATCAATGAAGCAAACACAAAGTTGCACTTTGGCACAACAAGAGCGTAAGTGTGCCAAATGTGCACAGAAAAGTCCCAATTTAGCTCGACCCGAGCTAAATTGTGGACGATAATACACTATCGAGGTCATATAATATCTCGACTCGAGATAAAATGTACGACTTCGTACGTCTTCGGTTGCGCTAAAAGAGACTACTCGAAATAAAATCTTAATATCAACTCTTAAACACTGGGTTTAAAATAAAACATGGCCTCTCTGTAAAGCCTACACACTTTACCTCGAATCGAGCTAAAGTGTGAGAGAATGAACATAAACAACAACCCGAACACAACACTATTCGGACTTTAAACATTCCAAATGTATAGTAATCCAATGATACCGACGACCCAACTCATGTCCACTTCTCGTTAAATTCTCACATGCGTGCAAGAACTTCAGTCACGCTTCAACCACTTGAGAACCTCAAAGAGTGAGGTTCGTGAGTGATTTAAGGGTGAACTGAAGCTCTTTCACAGTTCTGAGAGTTAAACGAGAAGTAGCCATGATTTGAATTAAAATGTATAGGAAAGTCGTTTGAATGAATATTGTAAGTGTCAGAATTGTTCAGCTATGCATTCCATGCATGAGCACTTTAGCTCGAGTCGAGCTAAAGATGCAGCTAAAACTTGAATACAACATTGATACATTGGTGTAATTGCAGTCTCCTAACTCAACTCACGTCTACTTTTCGTTCACCTCTCATAAATCGTGCAAGAGCTTCAGTCCCGCTTCAACCACTTGAGAACCTCAAAGAGTGAGGTTCGTGAGTGATTTGAGTGTGACCTGAAGCTCTTTCACAGTTCTGAGAGTTGAACGAGAAGCAGGCATGAGTTGATTGTAAGCGTCTAAGCGAACGGTCAAATTGACTAGATTTTCTTGCAGAGTATTACTCACATACTTGAATAACGGTACACTTTAGCTCGAGTCGAGCTAATGTGTGACCTCGCCGTCCTAATCGGTTGATCATTAGAGCAATCTAATATCTTTGCTCTATTTTGTGTTTGTGCAGATCTAAGAGGGACAGGATGGTGTCGCAGCTGCAGCACTTCTTCCAGCCAAAGCCTGTCGACCTTGACAATGACGATGGAGACGACAACAACCACTTGGACTGCTGGGAGCTCAAGGACCCATCGATGACACTGAAGTGGACGTTTCTGTGGGCGACCTATACGGATCATTTAGTGTTTGGTCAGACCTTCGCTGGTGCTATCGTCGATCCCCAACACATCGACTTCAAGACCAAAGTTACTGATGTAGTCCACGAAGATAACGATCACGTTAAGTTGTCGTGTGAGACGACCTCTGAGTCCTTAGATCCGTATTTCTTTACTATAATAGTAAACAATAGTTCATCTCCCTTCTGTATCTTGGATTTGGTCGATTCTCTTAGGTCATCCAAATTTGAGGAAATAGTGACTCAGGTCGAGCATGAGATCTCCCTTAAGAAATGGGAGACTAATAGCGGACAGCCACTGAAAGCAAAGGCTATAGCTAATAAACTGCGCGTCATTCTCTCTAGAATGAGTACCTTTGCCGCTCTAGATAAGGCGAAGAATATTGCGGCAAGACGGCCGATAGAACTTTCAACGGTTTCGGGGGTTGTAATCGTGAAATTTCACCTTCACAAAACACCCAAGACTCACACAAGTCTATCATTGATTCTAAATTCTTCCCGGGATGGTCTAGCGTCAACCGTTAAGTACTTTGTCTTTAATTATAGGTCAAAAAGCTATCTTTCCATTGAAATACTTAAGTTTATGTACTCGTTTTTAGGGAATTAAGCCTTAAAACATATCACCCTTAACATTCCACTCTTAAGGTATTAATCCCAAGGATTTAAGTGCTTAGGTAGAGCCTTGCTCCTTCAAAGAGCCTTGCTCTTGAGTTAACTATGAATATGCACGTTTGTTAATTTCCTATACTTTTGCCATCTTCGGCATTTGGATACTATCCATTGCACTCATGGTTGATTCCTTAATTAATTCCATTTAGAATTCACGAACTTACCTCGTGTAATTCGCTCCACTTCTCACGTACATCCCACGGTTCACGTACTCACGTACTTATCACAAGTGTTAATCTCGAACAACACACAAGTTAGATTAAGCCTCTAAATATTTCTACTCTAAGTCCGGACTTAAGTCTAACCTATCTATTAGTCCTTAACACTTAAATGCAAAAAGAGTATCTTCACTCTTACACTTGCATGACTTAAGTTCTGTAACTCGGACTTAAGTTTTCCCTTACTGTAGACTTAAGTCCTAACACCTGGACTTAAGTCCTTATCGTTTATACTTAAGTTCTTTCGCACTCCAGACTTAAGTTTTATCACTTAAACTTAAGTTCTATCCCATAGTAGACTTAAGTCTTAACACTCATACTTAAGTCCTATCATCTATACTTAAGTTCTTTCTCACTCTGGACTTAAGTCCTGTCACTTATACTTAAGTCCCTCTTCACTCTGGACTTAAGTTTTATCATTCAGACTTAAGTTCTATTTCACTGTAGATTTAAGTTCTTCCACTTAGACTTAAGTCCTGTCATTCATACTTAAGTCCTTCCTAACTCTAGACTTAAGTTTTGTTGTTTACACATGCACGAGACTCCCGTCTTATGTCTTAATACTTAAGTTTCCACACCTGAACTTAAGTATTTCATCAATTACTTATGCATTCCTCACATTAATGCATTAAGTTTCTTACTCCAAATTAATTTCTAAATGCCTTACATACACTTAGAATTATTACATTAATATTCACAATGTCACTTTGACATAGTTAGGATCTTCCCTAACTTTATCTCTTGAAGTTTTAACATTATTAAGTATTCATATTTCACTCATATGTAATACATTAAATTTAATTCATCACACATACACACAATTTCATATCACATAATTAATTAGAATAGTATTCTAATTTTTACAATGAAGATCTAAATAAATAATTAATTCATTTATGCATAGGAATTTATTCACAATTAATACATCATGCATATATTTGCATTCACAAAACACAATATTAAATTTATTCAATGAAGTTCAAATATTATTGTAATTATTCATATGATTCAAGTCACACACAAGACTCTACACATGCAAATTCAATAATAATTATATATTAATAATTTCACACACAACATAATACTCTTATAACATAAGAGATTTCTTCAATTACTAGCTTTTTTCACCTAAGCTAGGGCTCACTCCAATCTTCCTCCAAGGAATTTCTATGGTAATGGCCAAGAATGCTAAAAATTCAAGCTAGTCATTCTACTCAAATCCAAGAGGCACACCTCCTGGAAAAACGGTTTTGCCTATAATTAACCATTGAGATTAATTCCACTAAATCCTCACATCTATTCATATCTAGATATGAAAGGGTACACCCTTCCCAAAGGGTGCGAGTTCAACCCTTTTCCCATTAATCCTTCTATCTTAGATATGAAGAGGTACTTTTCAATTAATTAAGTACTTAATGTAAATTTAATCATTAATTATTTAATTCTCCATATATCTACAACCCTTTTTACACTTAATTTTCTGAAAAAAAGCTATTTTTAGGATTTAGGCTCTACATAGCCCCCTTCTTAGCTCGGAGACGTCCTCGTCGACTTCAACAACCTTTGTCCTTAAACTTAATCTTTCGCAATCCATCTCTTACTTATTTATCCTTTAATCTCCATGTAGCTTTCTTTTTCTTTTTAAGGATTGTTGATTGTCTTTATTTGCTTTTCATTCTTTCCATCTTAAATAAGTATGTCTCTTACATACTTAAGTCTTTAAGTTTCTTCTAAACTTAACTGCTTTGTTTACGTCTTTCACTTAGACGTTAATATTTCTTTCTTTTAGTTTTAAATTTTTCATTCTCTTTTAGATCTTCTCTTTTTTACTTTTATTGTTCTTCATATACTTCACTTTAATTTAATTTTTCTTTTAAATCTTCATTGAGGCTGCACTTGCCATCATTGCTTTTTTTTTTTTTTTTTTTTTTTTCCTTCTTTGGAAAATTAGCACTCATTAGTACTCACATCACTAAATTAGTACGTTAGTAGATTGGGTCTTCACTACTAATTACTAATTCTATATTGCTAATTTCCTTACTTTCTTTTCTCTCTTCTATTTTACCTTCAATTTCAGTTGAAGTATCATGCTACATACAATTTAAATAGTGTGTATATCACCTCACTACTAATTGTGCTAACTATCTTTTTCTATTCTACCCTTTTCTCGCTCAACATAAGATTCTCTCATTATGTTATCATGTTCTCTTTTATTTTTTCCTTTCAACTACTTTCTCTCAATCTTATCATGTTCTCTCTTATTTTTCCCTTTCTTCTATATTTCCATTTCTTTCACATTTTATTTTTCCAACACATTTTTAGACTTAGAAGTTTAGGTACTACTCTATTTACCTTGGCTTGCTAAATCATTAAGTTTTTTGAGATTTACTTTTAACTCGATCATATCCTGCTTAAATCCACTCAGGCTTCTTTTTGAGTTAATAGATTCTAAACTAGAATGTTTCTCATCCATTTTGTTTCATCTCTCACTTCCGCATCGAGACTTAACATTCCTCACATATTAAGTTTCTCTTGAGATACCATAGATATAGTCTTTTCTAATTGTTCTTTTATTATAAGATTCGCTCAATGTCATACCTAAACTCAAGGTTCTATTCAAATTGTTCTTTCTTAAGATTCTTACTTCGTATTTTACTTCTTGTTTTTTCGAATTTTCTCTCTTTACTTGAGACATCTTAAGGTGCTATCCTAGTTGTTCTTTTTATACTAACTTGGATGACCTTTTCTAAGATTCTCTTTCCAACTCACATATTAATCTTCGTTCTTTCATTCCTTAATTTATTGTTTTTTTTTTTTTTTTTTCAATAATTTTTTTTTTTTTTTTTTCATGTTTATTTGGTTTTTATTTGATTTTTAAATTTTTGAACTTGCCTTACTAATTGTGTCGTTCCTACTTCTTCACGAAGTTAATGAAGATTCTTGTCTGTATGATCTCCTACGTTGTGCCTTAATAACACAGCGTATCCATTTTCTCCTAGTCTACTCTTTCGTTAACTTCGTCACAGCTTCTCCTGTCCACTTCACCTATTCATAATTCACCAGCTCGGGCAGCTCCTTGCTGAGGAATACGTCGATCCTCAGTCACTTTGTTGCAGTTGACCCACTCCGTGCTACACATTGATGTATCTTCATCTATCAGTGATTGCCGAAGCATGCATCACCTGTTTGATCTTCTAGGCGAGCTCTGGTATCGAAGCATCAACACTTCACATTCTTATTAGCTCTCAGCCCAGCAGTTGTAGGGTAGCATATACGGTGACGGGTGCCCGAGGGCTCGTGCGCGAACCATATTGTCCCGTATCGATTGGCGTTGCCCTTCCGTGCTTGGATATAATGCCTTCTCGGCACACACTCCTTCAGTTCGGCCTTGGTGGCCTGGTGATCGTTGGATGCGAGTAGACGCTGTCGTGGCAACCTCCGGGTGCTTGTGCCAGGTCTCTACTCAACCACACGACGCCCGCCCCACCACGCCATGTAGTGTAGTTCAGGTGCAGGTGCAGGTTTAGATATAGGTTTGCAGTTGAAGCAAATTTTTTTTTTATTTTTTTATTTTTATTTTTTAAAGTTCAATATTCCAGACGTCATTCTTTACCATATTTGAGGTTTGGAGATCATATCGAACTTACAGAACTAATTCCATGCTTCAAAAAAAATTTTGAACTAACTTTTTCATCTTGAATAGTTAACGTTCCAAATAATAACTCTGTGTGTATCTACTCTTCCAGATGTTTTTCAAACACGATTACAGCTTAACAACTTATATCACAATTCATGCACAGGTCAATAATCGGAAGTTACGCCATACTTAGAAAACTTTAGGCTTGTTTCAACGAACGAAGCTTCACGTACAATCTTGAAAACAAACATTGCCATATTAAAAAATACGATGTCAAGCATAAGTTCCAAGTTCATAGCTCCATCATCTGAAGTATCTTTAACTAGGCTATCCACAATAAGCTGTCCATAACTCCTAGGCAGCATCTCCAACTAAAACTATATAAAACTATAAGCATAAATTCAACGCTTGTCATGTCGAGGTCGCCTGTGCTTCATCTCATCTGTAGTCTCTAATTCGGTGAGGAAAGTTTGGCGATCCACCTCCTCCAAGTTCCGACATAAGTCTTCATCCTTCATCAAATACGTCCTCTTAGTCCGCTGAAAAGTCAGCTAGAGTGCCATGTCCTTGTATCGCTTCTGGTCAAACTCTAGCACAAACGCCGAGCTAGACGTTGGCAGAAATCCTGTGATCACCATACACTCCAGCATGCGCATCCACCTCGCAGGTCGCTGCTGCAATTTCAACCAAATCAAAAATTCCACCTTGGTCTCATCATACCGGTTCACGTTAACAACCATCTGGAAAAAGGTACACAGATAAGACAAGAAGTTGCAAAAAACTGCAGCCCGGAAACAAATAGGATCAGTATGATGTCGGTGTGCTTCGAAAAATGTCCTGTATGATAGATGGCACTCCTGCGGTGTGTCGAATGCTCCAGGGATGATAGGCCAATTGTATGGTACGGTGTCGATCTTGGCCCATGGTGCCCATTTGTATCGCCTCTGTCCCTGTAGCGGACACAAATGAGCGTCTAGCGCTACCGCCGCTGGAACTGTTGTCTGCCACGTCTGAGTTATCATTGGGTAAACAACATCCCAAGGTCGCCACTGTGTTGGTGATAATCCAAAGTCCTCCAACAACCACGTCATGGCATCCCACGTCACGATAGGCTGCTCACTCGCTGCATCAAACATAGAATCATACTTTCCCAGGTACCGTTGTTTTAGAATGGAACCGGCCACTAGCAAAGAAATCTTTAATCCCAAGGGCAACTTGAAATCCCAAGGGGGTGGAGTAAACAACACCTGCTGATAGGCATTCTCCAGGTTGTCAAGAGCTAGTTGCTGGCCCTCCACCACCATCTTCAAACGGTGATACACTCGTGTATACCCATAAACATAATGTCCACAGGTGAGCTCTCCTCTCTGAGCCGTGGCCTCGCGGCTCTGTACTAAAGCCAAAGTGGCCGTAAGAGCATTCTCATCACGCACCTCGTGATAAAGAAGCTCAGCCCGTTGTCTCGACTCCGGAGTGCTGACTGTAGACACCCTAATCTCAGGGATCTTCACTGGTCTAAAAACTTCATTTGGCCTATCCCAAGCTCTCTTGGATGCTAGTTGGTGCTCCAGGGTCAGGTAATAGAGTAGAACTCTCGCACCTAGATCAGCTATCGGATTAACCAACTTACTTGCACTTGCAAGTTGTAAGGCACCTCGTGCCAACATTTCACAAATCAAATTCCGCATGTTGGGAAAATGATCAGCACTAGCCCATAAAGTGTCAAACTCCTCATCTTGGAGTGTTGCTCCTAGAGCCAACTGTGAGATACTAAAGAAAGTGTCCCTCTGGAGTTCATAACCACGGAAAAGCGAGAAAGGAGGAGGAGCTCGCAACTCGTTATCCCACAAACACTGTTGCATCTTTTTCTTGGCTTCGCACTCAGTAGAGACTTGCAACTGCAGTCTATCGGCCGCTTCGGCAAGAGCCTTGATGTCTCCCTGCAACTTGGGTGTGAGAGTCCGTTCTTTTAAGGGACTGCTCGTACTCCTACTCTGTGGCTTCCTCACTCTGTCTAGTGCCTCCGCATGTTGTTCCTTCAACACGGTTATCTCCTGGGCATGACACTTCCATAGCTCTGCTACTTCTTTTTCGTGATGTTCCTTCATCACCACCATTTCTTGAGCCAACCGCTCCTTGTTGCTCTTCTCTTGATCACAGAGCTCCTTCGCTTCACGCATCCCTACGACAACTTCCTCACACCTTTTGAAGAGGACTTGATCCTTGTCCTTTTTTTCCTTGGCTTCCTTCAGTTGTACCTGTAGGTCTGCACACTTAGCTTTCCAATGTGTTACATTAGCGGTCTGACGGGCCACCTCTTCTTGGAGCTCTCGTTTCTCCTTGTTCAGCTGTGGTGCCATGGCCTTTCGGAAAGCTTCCTCGCTGTTGTACTTTCGCTTCCACTCATCCCGCTCTTTGTGGAGATTCTACAGCTCCTCGTTAACTCGCACCTTCTCCCTGTTAGAATCCCTCTCCAAATCTTCCGTAGCACGAAATATAGCATCGTTAGTTCTCTGGTACTCCTTTATCAGATCATCCTTCTCAGCTACTAACAATTCCAGTTCCTTTCTTCCCAGTGGTAGAATTGCTTCGTTCTTTAGAGGTTTCTTCTTAGCTGAATGAGGTTCTTCAACTACTACCCCCTTACCCTTTGAGATCTTGGAAGTTGTAGCTTGTTCCTCCACCTTGACCGTCGTGGTCGGCGCCCCCAGCTTCGATAAGGGCTCTTCTGCAGCTCTAGAGGTTGTCTCGCCATCCACTTCGAGGTTGATCACGTCCTTCGGCGTTGGAGCTGTAGCCTTCTTGGCTGCTCCTTTATCAGCAGTCTCCAACTCAGCCACTAAATTCCGAGGTGCTGGAGCATCTGCTTCTATTGCTGGTTCTCGCCTTGCTTTCTTTTTAATCTTCACGATCTCTGCCGGTGGGGTCACCTGTTCATCACTTGGAGGCTGCGGCTTTGGGGTGCCACCGAGCTGAGTAGAAGTAGGCTCCGGGGTAAACGCACACGGAGGCGTCTCCTCTCCTGCTTTCTTGATTCCGCCCTCAGGTTCCTCCTGGGGCACTTCACCGCGCCGAGGTCTCTTCTTGGAGCTCGTCGCCTTCTTCGTCTCTTCCACTGCCTTAGACAAAGTCTGTTTTCGTAATTCAGGACAAAATTCAGAGAGATAGGTGGTACAGAAATATGCCTTAGTATGACAAGTCGTCTTGCTTGTCATCTCCTGCTTCATGTGCGTGTAGAGAATCTTCACCCAGTTGAAGCGTTCTCCTTGCCACGCCCTATATGCTGCCGCCAATCCTTCAAGTGAAATGATGTTAGGACCTGGCAATGATAATAACAGTCGTTGATTCACGAAAGTCAACCAACCTTTCCAGCGCATCTTAGCTTTGGTTACATTATATCCATGTTTGGCATCTTTCTTCTCCACCTTCGCAGTCTCTGGTGAATCAAAGAGGTGTAAGAGAGTTTCTTGATCCAAGAGGGGAATGTTTACCAACGTCGGGCCGCTGTCACTCAAACCAGGAAAGTGTTTCTTGATCGTCGAGAGATCAAAAAACACCACCTCTTCACCGATAAGAAACTCATCTAGGGCCCCTCGATCGCTAGCGATGATGAACGTGCGCGCCCGCTGGAGGTTCGGTTCAGGCCACCTCTGCGCTATGAACTGCCACAATCCTACACTCTCCAAGTTGGTGAGGTTGAGAAGCAGCGGTTTCTCTGGTAGGTAGATCATCTTCGACGCAACAAGATCGAAGTCTGTCTTCCGATTTCTTGCTGCTGCCATCGGATCGTACCTGTTCGACCTCATACACATTTCGTCAATATTCCAACTCGGTGTCACCATCAAGACAGATTTTATTTTTTATTTTTCCTTGTTCGTTTACTCTTGATTATTTTACTTATCCATTCAAATAGATGTGAAATTTCTTAGCTTATCAGTGCCACATGCAAGCTTTCAACTGAAATTATCCTGTCTTGTTCGTTAACTTACAACATCCGGTTGATTAATTCTTTTTGATACCTGGAAGTAGGTTTAGTCATCTTGCTCGCCCTGTTTTCAAACACTCTATTATGCTTGTGAGTATGATGACCTATTCCCTATCATACTGAACTACAGATGCTTTGAAGAAATTATATTTCCCTCAATAATCTCATGCCTCACAAGTCACTTCCCTGTCATCCATGTTACAGCTATGCGGAGATCAGGTTTCCTCTTGAACTGTTTCTGCACGTTACTAAAAATCAGATGAGTTAGTCCATGGTTTACTATTGCTATCACAAGTGACTCTCACTCGTTCAGCTTTAGGTTCCTTTTTAACTTCAGCTTAGTTTTAGGAATTTCGCAACCTAGTTCTGATCAACACTCTTTTTCACAGCACTTGACATTAACACTATTAGGTTAATATTCACAAAATCAGGACTGTTCATAACGTATTCGCAATGAACCCAACCCTCATGCACATCTGACCTTGTTTTCAAATTTCACGACGACGACGCAGACTGTAGGGTTTCAGTGACTTACCTCGAAAATTATTGCACTTGGTTCGAAAGAGTCACCGTACCTTCCTACGCTGTGTCTTCGACGTCAACGTCTTGTACCTAACATGTAGAATTTTGTGCTGAATTACGAAAGCAAGTTTCCTCTAACCTGCTCACACTACTCGTCTTCAACGTCATCGCTCTCCTCTTCTCCAGCTGCAGCTATGGCGATTGTCACTGTATGAGCAAAGAAACTGTCTTTGTCTTCTTCCTGCTCCTGCATGATTACTTCATCGACGGTCCATAACCGCCAGATCACGCATCGGGTTCAAACATCTAGGTTCCAGCGCTATTCTTTTGTGTCGTGATCAGATCTTCATATTTTGGTGATTTCTCCTACATATCGTTGTTTGGCTCTTTGCTTCGCGCCTAGGTGGACACTGTTTCCAGTTCTTGTTGTCCAGGTGGACAGCGTCTTCCAAATTCCAGTTAGTGTTTGTCCACATCGACAGTGACCTCCAGCTAGTCTTTCTTAACATTTAATGTTTTGTCCAGCTCATCATCCTTAACATGAATGTTTTGTCCACCTCATGCAAAATCTCAACCTTAATGCATGACTTAACTTTCATGATCTTTTACTCGCGATTTTTCCACTTTATTTTATTAAAGCTTTTAAGTTAGTCGAAACTTTACTTAATTCTTTTTTATCTTGCATTTATTTTGTCGTCTTAATAATTACTTCTTTACTCAAGTACATGGTCATGCCATCATGTCCAAAAAGTTTTATCATTTCCAAATTTTAGAATTTTACTTAAAAATTTCTTTTTATTTATTTTTTTATTTTTTTAACACAAACAAATGGTTATTTTAGTGATCTTCCAAAATCTTCTAAAATCCCATTTAAGAAAAGTTTTTATTATGATGTCATAAGTATTTTGACTTATTCTTAATCATAATAAATTTTAAACTTTTAACTACTTTTCCACTCCCATCCAAATAGAGTCATTTCTCAATCATTCAAAAATTAACTTATTAAGGATACTTTCCAAATTTGTTGTTTTATTTTTCACTTTCCTCATGAGGCACTATTATGTAGACTTTTGCTTGTTACCCAATAGTGTAAAGAAGTTTTTTTTTTTTTTTTTTTTTTTAAATTTTTTTTTTTTTTTTTTTTTTTTTTGGTCACAAGTAACTTTATTAGCAACTTGTGACATATCCCATCAAATAAGAAATTTTTTAATGCAAAGTTACAAAATCATCCTAGATTAGATTTCAAAGCTTTGCCATTATTTCTTACTTTCACCTGGGTAGTTTAGGGTCATTCCGGACCACTTCAAAGGTCGCATCTTGAAGGTCCTGCCCCCTTCTTAATGCGTAACTTGCCCTCAAGTTACATATTTTTTCAATCTGTAACCGTTATATCTTGTTGCATGGATATTCCCTGCAAAATCTTGTAACTCAACAGAACCATTAGGATAAGACTTAAATATTCGATATGGGCCAAACCACCTCATTTTAAATTTTCCTGGGAATTTTTGGAATCTACTATCATATAGTAAGACTAGATCATTATCTTTTAATATTTTTGGTGTTAGCTTACTATCATAGTAAGTTTTCCGTTGCTTTTGAATTGCTTCCATATTCATATAAGCTTGTGCTCGAATCTCATCGAGTCGTTCTAAATTATCAAAACGTTCCCTCAAGGAAGCCAAATCTCCCAATCTTTCAGAAATAGCAATCCTTAATGATGGTAGTTCCACTTCGATTGGTAACATGGCTTCCAAGCCATAGACCAATGAAAACGGAGTAGCCTTAGTTGTGGTTTTAATGGTACAACGGTAGGCCCACAAAGCATTAGTTAACTCATCATCCCAATTTGATGCATTTCCCTCTAATGTTTTTGTAATAATCTTACAAAGAATGCCATTAGACTTTTCGGTTTGCCCATTAGCTCTAGGGTGATAGGGAGAGGACTTTCGATGCTTAATAAAATATCGTTGTAACATTTTTGCAATAGTATCATTAATAAAGTGAGTCCCTCTATCACTTACAATTTCCTTGGGGCAACCAAATCTAGCAATAATATTTTCATAAATAAATTTTGCTACAGTATCTGCATCATCTGTCTTAGTTGCTACGGCTTCAACCCACTTAGTTACATACTCTGTGGCAACTAGGATGTAGCGTTTTTGTCCCACCCGACTAGGTGGCTTAATAGGGCCTACAAAGTCTATTCCCCATTTCTCAAAAGAGATTTGGGCTAAAATTGGTGTCAAAGGCATAGCTTTAGTAGCTGTAGGTTTACCAACTCTTTGGCAAGGGTCACATTTCTTAACGTAGGTAGTGGCATCAGAAAAAAGCGTAGGCCACCAATAGCCTGTTCTTAAAGCTTTTTGAGCCGTAGCCCATCCCGCAAAATGTCCACCACATGCATCTGTGTGGCAACCTTGTAAAACCATAGGCACTTCACTAGGACTTACACATCTTGTAAGTACATCATCTTTTCCTCTTTTATACAAAACTCCACTAATCATAGTATAAGGTAAGGATTGGTGTACTAACCTTGTTTTATCTTTAGTAGTGTAGTCAATAGGGAAGATTCCTTTAGTCAAATAATAGATAATATCTGCATATTCTTGAGGAATTATGTCAAGTATTTCTATACCATCTTTAACTTCAAAGATATGTGCATCTGGAAAGCTATCATCAATAGATTCTGGATTGATTGTCTCACTAAGCCTAGATAAGAAATCTGCATTTTGATGGATCTTCCCAGGTCTCACATTAATGGTAAAGTCAAACTCTTGTAAAAGTAGAA
The DNA here is from genome assembly GCA_963971425.1 of Bryoerythrophyllum caledonicum. Classification (NCBI taxonomy): domain Eukaryota; kingdom Viridiplantae; phylum Streptophyta; class Bryopsida; order Pottiales; family Pottiaceae; genus Bryoerythrophyllum; species Bryoerythrophyllum caledonicum. Next base: position 29,409,437 of record OZ020517.1, on the reverse strand, counting down.
CCCACCTTGCTATCCGTCCACTCAATTGAGGTTTATTGATCATATACTTTAATGCATCATGGTCAATGTGGAAAGTGAACTTATATCCCAATAGGTAATGTCTAAATTTTTGAACAGAAAAGATCATTCCCAAACCTTAACGTTCAGTGACAGAATAATTTCTCTCAGCAGCACTTAATTGGCGACTGGCAAAATATATGGGTCTATCCTGACCTTTACTATTTTTCTGACTCAAGACACTTCCAATTGCCATATTGGAAGCATCAACATAAACTTCAAAAGATTTGTCCCAATTTGGAGGAATTAAGATTGGTGCTTTGCTAAGCCGGCGTTTTAACTTATTAAAAGCCTTAGTGCAGTCATCTGACCAAACTCCAGGTATAAGGGTTTGTTTAGTTAAAGCATTCAAAGGTGCAGCTATAAATGCAAATCTATATATAAATCTCCTATAATACCCAGTGGCACCAAGAAATCCTTTAAGTGCAGTTAAATGTTCCGGGATCTCCATTGTAAGTATAACTGCTACTTTGTCAGGATCAACTACTATACCCTCTTTTGAGACAACATGACCTAATAACTTACCACATACAGTGGCAAACTCAGACTTAGCAGCATTTATGGATATTCCATATTCTCGACAACTGTCGAATTATTGCTTTAATGCTTTGGGATGATCTTCCTTAGATCCAAATACACAGAAGTCATCTAAAAATATTTCCATAAACTTTCTTAGGTATTTTGTAAAAGCTTGTGTCATAACTCTTTGGAAAGTAGCTGGTGCATTGCACAGTCCAAAGGGCATAACATTATATGCAAAGGTTCCCCAATCTGTGGTGAAGGTGGTTAATGGTCTATCCTCCGGAGCTATTTGAACTTGGTTATAGCCCGAAAATCCATCTAGGAAAGAATAGCACTCATGCCCAGCTACACCATCTAGAACTGCATCAGAAAATGGTAAGGGAAAGAAATCTTTCTTAGTGGCTTTGTTCAACTGTCTAAAGTCTTGACAAATGCGAATCTTACCATTTTTCTTAGGTACTATGACAATAGGTGACACCCACTCGCTAAATGGTACGGGATAAATGAAACTACACTCCAGTAATTTATCAATTTCCTCTTTGACCATTAAGGAATACTTTGGGTTCATCCTATATTGTCTTTGCCTAACAGGTTTAGCATCTGCTTCTAGGGTAATACGATGTTGACAAACATCTGGAGGTATGCCTTTTAAGTCTTTATATGTCCAAGCAAAGGCATCTTTCTCCTTCTTGAAAAATTCCAACCACTTATCATATTCTTGAGGTTGTAATCCATCATATATTTTTATTGGCTTAGGATCGTCTTTAGTTCCTAAGTTTATTTCTATAGTATTTTTTATTAAGGATCTGACATTAGGTGTCTTCTTTTCACCTAGTAATTCTTCTGAATCACTTATATAAGGCAGTTCCTTATCTGACTCTCTTTCAATGGTCACATTATATATTGGGGCATTTTGCCATGCCTCTATGGCTGCATCTGAGTCATCCACCTGACTAGGAGGAACAAAATATTCTCCAGGTCCTAAACTTTTAATAGTAGGCATATCTTGGACTTTATTAGTGTCACCAGGTTCAGATTCAGAGTCTGCCTCAGTGGTCCAATCTGAATCCTCATTCTGAGTTTCTCCATGGTACTCCACTGGAAACATAGGTAGCACTATTTTACTTTTACCCTCCCCTATTGTTAACGTTCCTTTACCCCAATCATCTTTAGCTTTGGCTAAGGATAACCAAGGTCTACCAAGGAGAATAGGGTAAGTCGATATAGACTCAGTTACTTTGAAAACAATATAATCAACCTTATAATCAATCCCACCAATTATGGTATTTAATTGCAACAATTTACCTAATGGTTTCACTCGGCTTTGATCTGCCATTCTTAAGATAATAGGAGTAGGTACTATGTTAGTTATTCCTAACTCTTCCATAGTGTTAACATTCATAAGATTAACACTACTCCCACTATCAATCTGGACTCCATCAACTAAAGTCCCATCTATAATGACATCAACCGTGGGTGCTCCTGGATCAAAAGAGATATCATGGACACTTACAATCTCAGGTTGAAGTTTGCTTGTCTCTTTGGTTGTTTTTGGTTTAGATTTCTTAATATTATTGTCCTCAACTATTTTGGCTCTTTTCCTTATTAGAGAGGATGTTAATTCATTCTTACAAGAGGGTGACAAAGCAAGTAACTGTCTTAAGGAGATCTGAGGTTGTAATCTATCCAAATCCGTAAGGATGTCATAAGGATTCATCCCAACAGCTAATCGCATCATTCTATGATGCTTTCTCTTTTTCAATGCCAATGAGGGTTCTTTAACAATGGTCTTTGAAGGTCTATAAAAAGTAGGTTGTTCCAACGGCTTTGTTGTAATACTTGGTTTATCTTTAGGTGGAGATACATCTTTTGGTTGTATAGGCTCTAGCCTAATGTTGGTCTGGGAATCACTATTTGTTATGTCTATCGTTTCTGGATTGGGTTTAGGTGGTTCAGGTTTCTTGAGTACAGTTGCCATTTGTCTACTAAGCACATGATTGAGTTTAACTTTATTGTAATCACTTTCTGAACTACTAATTGGCTCTTGTTCCTTAGCTTTTCTAGCTTGTGATCTGGTAATAAAAACATCTTCAGGTGTATCCACAGCCAGATAATTCACATCTCTAGCATTAGAGGATTCTACCTCTTGAATGTGAACTTGCTTTCTTACATTAGGAAATTCTGTGATAATAGCAGTGCAGTAAGTAGAAATATGACCTGGTTGTCCACATCTTCCACAAACTGGGTTATATCCCACTTGTTGTCGTGGATTTGGACATTCCCTTGAGTAATGACCCGACTCTCCACACCTAAAACATACAACTCCCTTATTCCTATCTTGATTAGGTGGTCCTCTCCAAACCGCATGTTGACTGTACTCATTGGTCCCACTGGGACGTCTGTTATCATTGGGTTTGGTAAAAGGTTGTTTAGAGGTAATCCTATAAGGGACTTTTTTATTATTATTATTACTTTGTGCAGGTTGTTCTTGCACCAAGGCCTTAACTTCTTTTATATTTCTACAAGTAGTTATATCATGGCCTTTTGCACCACAATAAGCACACTTAAGTTTAGGGATTCCTCCAATAGGATATCTACACTCTGTACTTAAGTGCCCATGCCCTTTACAGTTACTACACCAAATATTAGTTCTTTGGTTTGTAGCCTTAGGCCTCTTATTCTTTCCCTCATTAATTTGAATTGACAATTCTCTGAATTGTTTTTGTAAAGCTTGAATTTCAGTTTCTTCATTGTTAGCAGGCATTAAAGCTAACTGCTTCTCTCTGTCTAAGAGTGGTCCTGGTAACATTAATTGAAGTTGTTGGGTTATTGTTTTAGGATAGTAGTCTCTTCCACTTCTATCCATTCTTATTCGGTAAGGTATAGGCATATATTGAGGATCTGGTTGGGTAATTCTTCTATTTTGATACAACATGTTAGATCTTTCCATAGCAGCTTCCCAATTTCTAGCAGCCTCATATGCTGCAGTTAAGTTTGCAGGATTAGAAAGTTTGACTTGATAGATACACAAAGGATCTAATAATCCTCTGATAAATGTATTTGTAATCCATGACTCGGGCATCTCATTATCCCTCCATCTATGTAACAAATTCTTAAGTCTGGTATAGTAACCTGCTATAGATTCAGTAGGGTACATCTGAAAACTTTGTAATTGATCTTGCAAGGTATTATGATAGGACTGGGGTCTAAACCTGGCCAAAAATGCATCTTTTAAAGCATCCCAATCTGCTGGTCGAGGATTTAATGCTGCATACCACCTCTGAGCTTCCCCTAGTAAATTACCAGGAAAACTAGTGATATACTTATCCACTGCTAAATTATTAGCTATTGCCACTACTTGGAATCTTTCCAAGTAGGAATCTGGATCCTCTCCTAGATCCCCATAAAATATGGGAAATGGAGCTATATTAAGCATCCTAGGATGCGCCATAGCAACGGGATCAACCAAAGGGTTGTCAGGAGTAGGAGGGGTTGAAGGTGGTGAGGATAATGAGGACCTGCTAGAGGTAGAATTAACAGAAGAAGTGTCAGAAGGAGAAGTCCTCCCAGAAGTACCTAAGGAATGTCCAACTGGACTCTCTACTCGTGATGGTGGTTCTGAGAGTTCTTCTTCTTCTTCAACACTGTTAAGTTTACTTTCAACTCCTTTAGGCTCACTTTGCCCACTTACTTCAAACTCCTCCTCGTTAATAAGATTATACTTAACCTCGTCTTCCTCCGCACCAGATTGGTTAATCTCGTCTTGTATGTCAAAGTTTAAGGTAGTAGGTCTAAGGATTTGACTAAATGCTTCTAACACTTCCTTACGAAACTCATGTTTGTCTTCCTCATTTTCCAATGTTTTGGCATTAAGAAAGTCGTCAATAGATTCTTTTGCTTCACTATGAGTGAATACTGGTGTTTCTAATTTGGACTCAAATCTTTGATCAAAAGGACTTGGATAGGGAGTCTCAAAGTCTGTTTGGTTTGAGGAGTTACCTACTTCGTAGGTATGATCAATTGTTAAGGAGTTTGGTATGGGGGTTCTAAACAATTGTTGTAACTCATCAAGTTGTTGATCGTGAACGTTAAGTATACCTTGATTAAGTTTTTCATCTATTTCTTCCCCCTCTGAGGATCCTTCCTTTTCTAAGAAGTTAGACCAAGCTTTCTCGCTTTGGGTCTCCCAATTTTCTACTTTTGGGCTATCTGAACAACAAGAGTGAGTGGTATATTTTTTCTTTTTTCTTTTTCCTATGTATTCCTTTCTAGGATTTTTTAATGCTGCGAGTACCAACTCTTCTTGAGTAAACTGTAGCTTCTTTGATTCTGACTGAGGAGAGTTTGGAGGGTCGAGCAGTGTCTTATATATTTTCTCCCTTTTAATTTGTCCCAATGCCTTTGCTAAGGCTTTTTCTAATTCATCATTTAATTTGAATGGAGAAGGAGTTGTAGCAGTGTTAAAGGTAGAATTGTGTACTCCCAATACTATAGAGGGTTGTTTTTTCTCTGCCCTTTTCTTAAAACGTTGAGCTCTCTCAACTTTTTGTTTTTCTCTTTTCTCTTTGTCTTTTCCTGACATTAGTAATCCCCATAGAGTTTTTATCTTAATTTTAATTTCGATTTTTGATTTTTTATGTTTAGACTTTTAATTTAAGCAAAGATAAATAGCCTCCTCTGAAAGATTCATTTTCTTAACATCTTCATGGATATGCCTAGGATAATTTAAGATAGTCAAGAGCTCTCCCATCTCCTCAGCACTCACCCAATGACTTAACTGTCCAAGTAATCCGTCTATCCCGTCCTCAAGTATTTTTAACTCTTTCCTATCATTAGGTGCAAGAGTTTTATAACGTTGAACTTTGGTTATTATGCGTCTTATTATTCTAGACCTTCTACTCAGAGGACTCTCCCATGGTTGTTCCATAAAGAATTTGGTAATGATACCAAGTTGTTAGGGTAAAATTTTCTATTTTTATCATTAATGGTAAAGGTTCAATGATTAATTCCCTCGGATATTTAAATTTTCTTAAAAGACCATTAATGATATCAATCCTCTTTTTTGAATTTTTATTATTTTCCTTAATTTTTTCTATCTCCTTCCCCAAAAGGTTAAATAATTTCAATTCATTATACTTAATTTTTTCATAGATTATTAACAATCTTTTCAACCTAGTTCTTAAGTCCTTAGATGTTTCATTTTCAAAATTCATTGTTTAAAGACATAATAAATCAAAAGCTATAGTCACGGGAAGTTCTGGGTCTTTAGACAAGAAATCTGGAAAGAACACCTTACTTTGGAAGTTAAGTTTACTATAAATAAAGATATAAGTTTCTTTATCAAACTTAAATCTGTTCCAAGTTCCAATACCCTTAGAAATTAAAGGTTGGGATTGAAGTTTTAATCTACTGTATTGAGCAAAAAGAAATTGTAGTTGGTATTTCAAATACAATGTCTTTTTCTTGACAATTACTTCGTTAAATCCTTCACCTTTATTCCACACTTTATTTAAAATTATTTGTTTAATTTCTATCGGTAATTGTTCAAACTTTTCCTTAAAGTTTCTATCAATTTTTAGGTGTGCCCCATAAAATTGAAAACCTTGACCATAATATGCACCTCTATAAACACGATATAGGGCGCTAAATAAATATGGTCCTTTGAAGAAGTCACTTAGACTTTCTTCATTAATTTCCCATGGAAAAGACATGTTCTCCTAACTTTTCCTCCCATGGGTTCTCACACTAGGTATGTCCAATTCACTTTTGGATCAAATCCTTAATTCTTATGTTTTTTATAATGAACCTCCTTGTTCATTAATACACTTTAATTCACAGTAATACTTAAGTATTCGACTTAATTAATGACAACTTTCTTCAATTAAAAACTACTTAATACTTGGCGGTACCATCCCCAGCATGGTCGCCAAAAAAATGTAATCGTGAAATTTCACCTTCACAAAACACCCAAGACTCACACAAGTCTATCATTGATTCTAAATTCTTCCCGGGATGGTCTAGCGTCAACCGTTAAGTACTTTGTCTTTAATTATAGGTCAAAAAGCTATCTTTCCATTGAAATACTTAAGTTTATGTACTCGTTTTTAGGGAATTAAGCCTTAAAACATATCACCCTTAACATTCCACTCTTAAGGTATTAATCCCAAGGATTTAAGTGCTTAGGTAGAGCCTTGCTCCTTCAAAGAGCCTTGCTCTTGAGTTAACTATGAATATGCACGTTTGTTAATTTCCTATACTTTTGCCATCTTCGGCATTTGGATACTATCCATTGCACTCATGGTTGATTCCTTAATTAATTCCATTTAGAATTCACGAACTTACCTCGTGTAATTCGCTCCACTTCTCACGTACATCCCACGGTTCACGTACTCACGTACTTATCACAAGTGTTAATCTCGAACAACACACAAGTTAGATTAAGCCTCTAAATATTTCTACTCTAAGTCCGGACTTAAGTCTAACCTATCTATTAGTCCTTAACACTTAAATGCAAAAAGAGTATCTTCACTCTTACACTTGCATGACTTAAGTTCTGTAACTCGGACTTAAGTTTTCCCTTACTGTAGACTTAAGTCCTAACACCTGGACTTAAGTCCTTATCGTTTATACTTAAGTTCTTTCGCACTCCAGACTTAAGTTTTATCACTTAAACTTAAGTTCTATCCCATAGTAGACTTAAGTCTTAACACTCATACTTAAGTCCTATCATCTATACTTAAGTTCTTTCTCACTCTGGACTTAAGTCCTGTCACTTATACTTAAGTCCCTCTTCACTCTGGACTTAAGTTTTATCATTCAGACTTAAGTTCTATTTCACTGTAGACTTAAGTTCTTCCACTTAGACTTAAGTCCTGTCATTCATACTTAAGTCCTTCCTAACTCTAGACTTAAGTTTTGTTGTTTACACATGCACGAGACTCCCGTCTTATGTCTTAATACTTAAGTTTCCACACCTGAACTTAAGTATTTCATCAATTACTTATGCATTCCTCACATTAATGCATTAAGTTTCTTACTCCAAATTAATTTCTAAATGCCTTACATACACTTAGAATTATTACATTGATACTCCGGGCCCCTTGATAGCATGCAGGGTTCGTTGGGATCGATGGGTGCCCGAGACGAAATGTTGCAGGACGATGAAGTTCTCGAGGTATTCTTCTAACTCTTTTCGAACTCCACTCATTCCCCCATCACTCCTCCCCCATTTATCTCTTTCGTTCTACGTATTGTTGAATCGTCGTTGTTAATGAATCTGTAGTAATATTGGTCGTTCTCCTGGCATTTGCGAACCAGGTCGGCGAGGCATCAATAAGTGATGCCAATAATCTAGAAGAAATACCTAGAGTCCATTCAGATATCGAGGGCAGGTGGTTGAACATTGTGCTGGACCTCAATGGGATTCTATGCACGTGTGAGCCGTCGTGGCAGGCCAGAGGATCCAGGGACTCTATCCCGTCCATTCACTCGGCTTTGCTGCCGGCCGAAGTAGGCCCTAAACTAGTTCGAGTGCGCCCTGGTTGAGCTGAGTTCCTTACAAAGTTGTCTAAGATTGCCACCATCACGATCTGGAGTTCGATGATGGAATCTACAAGGCGTCAGATATGTAATTATCTTTTTCAGCATAGTTCTTCGTACCCTCTCAGGATCTTTGGTCAGGAGAGTTGCGATAGGGTTCCCGAGCGTAGAGTCGGTAGCAGAACATTCTACATGAAGGAATCTGGCACTCAGAAGGACATCTTCTTGAAGACCTTATCGAGCCATCTCTTCAATAGGTTGGGTCGTGAGTATACTCCGGCAAATACGCTTGTCATTGACGACAGCCCGATTAAGCACATGCTCAATTTGCCGGAGAACGTCCTTCTTCTTCCATCATGGTCGCACAAACATGTTGGCGCGAGAGACGACTCTGTATTGTTGGAGGAATTGCTGCCATATCTCTCTGACCTTCATCGGTTTCCGGGTGGTCTAGCGCAGTACCGGGCCGAACATCCCTCTAGCCGGGAGATGTTTTATAATGATCAGAAGATGTGTGGTCAGTCTGCGAGTATCTGGAACGCAATCCAAGCGTTTCAAAATCTCCGCTCTTAATGCCGTTGGGAACGCTTAGATTCCTTTTACACTTTAGGTCGCATAGAGCTAAACTATATCGATTGACTGCAGCTCGATGTTGTAAATTTTGTTGGACCATTTTCTGTCTATATATTTTTTTATAAATGAAACTGAGATGTTTCACCGCTTTGTTTGTTGTGGGAATTGGATATCTACTGCTGATGGAATGTCGTGCTATTCTGAATGATTGGAATTTTCATCTATTGTTCTAAGGTATGTCAGTGTCGCTGTGGTTGAAATTTCTACAGGGCTGTGACTGTCGGGCGTCCGTGGATTCCTTGCTAGGGCCAGAGGAGTTCATTCTTTCTCTTCGGAGTAAAGGGCTTTTGTTGCACTCTGCTGCAACCGCGCAATCAACCATGGATTATTCGACCATGGCAGTGGACGACGGAGTTGTTGAAAGCCCTATTGCGCGGGAGCCAATTCATGATAGGAACAACTCGCCTTAGCCGCAGTGGCCTCGTTTAGTTCCTGGGTCCCCGCCTTTAAATCCGGATAATTGTATTCCAGCAAAGCGTATTCTCTACGACGGTTTAAGGGATGGTACTTCCCAACGCTCGCTTGCGGTGCGTGTTATGATGACCTCCAATTTATTGCACTATTGCGATGTTTTGGCCTAGACAATTTTGGTTTGTTGTTGAGCTACATTGCACTAATGTAGTTTTGGTTCATTTAAGCATGTTTTTTTGTTGGGGGTTAAATGTGCTCTGTGGATCTTTCCTTCTGCATTTTAGCTCCATCCGACCTAATGTGCGCTAGGATGGATTTCAATGATTAAATTTTCATCTATGTTGTGTAGCAGTATTCCAACTAAAGTGTATTTCTTTGGATTGTGTGTGGCGCCTATTGTGCAGGGACCATTCGGTAAATGTCTCCGTCCTCGAACTTTGTCTGGGGATGCTACTAGAGGCAAATGCTCTCCTTCCCCCACCCGCCGGCACTCGCTGCCCAAATCAAACAGTGACGAGGTGCGTAGGCGGGGTTTACAGCGTCTTCTAGAGAGTCCATTAATGCAAGAGAATGGCGCAACATGGACAAGGCAACGTCAGAGGGCTTTTTTGAAGACGCGTATAGAAGCTTATGGTGGAACTCCGTAGACCATTTGATTAGTGATAGGATGATTGTGTTTTGCCTCGGGGTGAATGAGTGTTGTTTGTGATTTTTTTTCATGAAGTTTTAAATAAAGCTTGGAATAATGGTACATGCTTCTTTTAGCGTTACCATTTTTTGGGACATTCGGCTAATTTGGTCCATCCATGTAATGGTATATAGTATTCTTGGTGCATTGTTGATATGCTTTGCACCTACAATTGTCTATATATATTGATACTTTAAAGATCATATATCTTCAAAATCATGGAAATCTCCCATTATAACGAATATGGTGTTAATATAATTTGATAAAATATTGAATCTTGTCGGTACTTTTTAAGACCATGGTTGCACGATTGTGACCTTTGTATGTATATTTATAAAGTTACTTCAAAGTGGTGATCAATGAAATTCATTTATTGGCAAAATTGATCACTAAATTATTAGTTGACCTTCAAACAACAATGCAAGGGTGGTATTGGAAGCTTACCTTGATCCTCAACGTTAGTGTGCACGTTGTATCTCAACACCAAATATAGGTGGTGCAGTATAATCAAACAATTGGTTACTTGATGATCTACGCTGTCAACAAAGGAGCGTTCGTCATCTTGAGTGTATTTGTGCCTCACTCATGTCCAGGACCTGGAAATAGACACTCTTGTTCTAGCGTCAGTGGATTGGTAGAAACGCAATGCCCATTTTGTAATCTCACCAAGGGTAGCATGCTAAGGGGGTTTCACACACGGACCAAGGGTTGAGAGGCCGAGTGCTGCTTGCAATTCAATTGGTCTAGAGCCTCAAAATCGGCCTTGGTTGGCCTCTCGACTTTCACACACAGACCAAGAGCCGAGAGGCTACGGGCATCTAAATTTTTTTTATTGCCGACATTGTAACATTTTTTGGAGGTTTTGGCGCCAAGAGTTCGATCCCTCGAGAGAAGTTTGGGTTTCTATTCCGTTCTGACCAACTCTTGCCGAGGTATCGAACATTTTTTCCATTAAAATATTAAGATTTGACAAGATCTCAGCCGTTAAATTGAAAGAGTAACTTATTTTACCCAAAAATAATTTATCCAAATTCTTTACCCAAATTTTACCAAACTTTTTTACTCAACTTTTTTTACTTGAATTTTTAAATTTGATTTTTCACTGAAATGTTTTTACTTGAGTTTTTCTATGCCGATGCTTATGCTAGAGTTTTTTTTGTCTAATGAACATTTTGACTATTTTCTTAATTTTTTAACCATAAATGTGTTCCCTTGTAGACTTCATGGCTAGAGACTGTGAGAGAGGAAAATTTCCTAAAAATAAGACGCTTCAGAAGTAGAAATGGACTTGGAATTTACCAAATGGTAAGGGTCTTGGCTTCTCAACTTGGTCCCTTGGACTTTCACACTACAAGGACCCAAACTCTACAAACTACATATTTAAATATTTTTTTCCAACTCCAAAACTCGGGCTCTTGACATAGTTTGGTCCATGGTCCGCGTGAGTAGAGTGGCATGTCCAGAGCTTTCCTCTTCATTGCCATTCTATTATCGATCAACGTCCGCGCGCAGTCGCATTGAACTCCTCTTGATCTTTTGACACTCAGACCACATCAAAGCACATCAAAGCATGATCCACATCAAAGCACAGGAAGTTGCCAGCTTGCCAATTGCAACAACAAGACCGTGACAAGATTGGGCCCACGTACAGTACACTAAAATTGAGAATTAGTGTTAAGCACAGTACATGATCTAAAATGTTAATAAGTTTTTACTTGTGATGAATATTTTTACCAATGATGTTTACAATGATTCCCCTTGTTGAATAGTATCAATGGTTGTGCTCGTAGTAAAAACCTTCATCTGAAGTAAAAACTTATAGCATTTACAAATTAATTAGTGTGGTTACACTAATTCTCAATTTTAGTGTACTGGTACCATCTAACACTGCTGCAGGCACATGCTGGTCCATGCTCTAGCTTTAAAGATCGCTCCGAGCAGGTCCAGGTGCATATTTTAAGCCCACTACCACATGCTTGCCGGAAAGGTTCTATGACAAACACCAGCACGGCTCGCATCCCTATGTGCATGCTGTCGGTGGCGGAGATCGGGTTTCCTTATCCGTTGCTGCGCACGCCATGGCGAGTCTGTTTTTCGGCAGACAGAAGAAGAATCCTGATCTTCTCTCAAACCAGATGAAGTGCGTAGAATATTCATAGTAGGTGCGTGCTCAACTTGCAGCCTTGGTTGCTCGCGGTTGCAATTTGTTTTGACTTGCCTAGAGCGGCTGCACACAACTGTGACCTGACCTTTATCCACTCAACTCCGACTTAGGTTCATGAGGATGGAATCAGGCTCACTCAGTTATCTGATCGCTTAGAAGAAGGTGCTCGTGATGGAGTGTCAATTCTGATTATCCACACAGATTAGCACCCTGAGTGACAATGTACAATAGACATATAAATAACAGAATCAAGAATAATCAGGTTGGACCTTGTAGCCTCGATCAGAGGATTTCTGTTTAGCAACGTTTTGAAAAATTCTTAAGCAATCCTAGGGGCTTGCTTTTTAAAGAAGCAACAGCTGTAGCGTGGTTTTATGTACAAAGAAAGCCCTCAGGCGTTGCTTAGGAATTTTACAAAACGTTGCTAAACACCCTGTTTTCTTGTAGTGCCAATTAAAACACCGGAAGAAATAGAGCCTGAAATCCGTGTGAGACTTGAAATATCCCGACAAGCACATCCTACGTGCTCATCATCCTCGTCAATATGGGACCATACTGCAGCTTGTCCAGCCTCTGGAGGTCCAAAACATGAGGCCCTTCAACTCTGACAGCCTTCTACGTCAAAATTGGGTTACAAACAATTAGTTCTCCATTTTGACCACTACATCTTTCAATTAAAATAATGCTTATTTCTTATAAGTAACTAACAAATAAACACTACAATCAATATGAAAATGCACCCCACAAGAATCACTGCAAAAGAGTGCGTTTGGAACGTCCCATCTTGATAAAATTGTGCAATGTTACTTCAAAGGTAAGGATTATATATATTATAATTAGTGACCAGACATTTCTTGATAAATCATAGAACTACTCAATACTTCTAGATCCACAACTGATATTCTAGAGCCATGATCATCGTGCTATCATTTTGTGAGTCCGGCATTTCTCAACCTGTTCCAGAGATCCACTGACAGTAGTAGCTCCATAATTGAATGATGAAAACTGCCGCATGTGTCCCATTGCATCTCCAGCATAGCTCTGAAGGTTGTGCTAAAGTCAGCTTGTTATCCACAGCCGACCATTCTTCGACGAGCTCAGCTCAATCTGCGGGCCTACTCGCAAGTGATGCCGGAGCCGATGCAGTCGAATCAAACAAAGGGTTCAGATCACAATCAGACTAGATGCCGACTCAACCGGCAGATTGTCGAGTTCCTCGTCAATTGGGGAAAGCGCGTCACCATTCGTCTTACCCGCCAACATCGCTGCCACCTGAATCATGGCGGGGCGCTTCTTGGGATCGCTCTGTACGCACAACACGGCTGTCTCCAGCTCTCGTTGCACTTCCTCAGCTTCTTCCTCGCTCACGATCATCGTTGGATCTTTCATATCCTAGAGCCGTTTCGTTTGGTGCAGCTTCCACGCCTGCTCAATGAGAAACTAGATCATGGCCCAGGCCACTTCGATCCATAATTGAAGATTGCAGGAAATTGATGCCATATAGCAGTAGTCTGCGGAAAGTCTCTCGCAGGGTAAAACGCGACTGTGGTCTATGCATTAGTTCAGTCTAGACCAATGCCAGTACTAGCTATGACATTCTGAAGGCCTGCTCGTGACGCCAACAGAGTTACATAAGTTCCTATGCAAACTAAGCAAGATGAAAACATAAAATAGATGAAGGCATTCCCAAATGGCCAGATGCATTTCAGCTTCGGGCATTCTTTGATCTTGATTTCTCATACCACTCACAATCTCTGGAAGCAGAACACCGAAGCTGTGAACGTCCGCTTTCTAGCCCAACTGGCCCTGGCTCGCATACTCTGTCTAAATTTCCACTGCACAAACCAGAAGCGAACTTTACCATAGTGCCACAAATACTATTTAAAGTGGTCCAATCATTTGTTAACATCAACTGAAAATCCAGTCACCATCTGAGTTGGTTGTGTTGTGCTTTCATGCAGTTCGTAATTGTTGCTTGCGAAGAAGCTCTATCCTTTCCTCTGTTTTTATTCAGCTATGGAGCTTGTTTTCTTCAAATCGGACACACTCGGGCCCGTTGCGACTTCTCCTGATGGCAAGATCGACTTCCGTTCACTCGGTAGAAAGTTTGGGTTGGTACCAGATTCAATCGAGCTGTGTGGCGTTACTATTCCGGTCAATGACGACCTTCGGTCAGACTCTTCTTGGACGCAGATCAAGAACTCGTTGCGTGTAGCAGGAACGAAAGAAGATCCCGTGATGGTCACTGGTCGTCCAATATCTGAAGCTCCTACAGGTATGTGCTCCTTCGTGCCTTGATCTTTAAATCTGAGTGGTACGTTTGAACCTTGAGGGGATTTGTTGCCTTTGGGGTGTTATTCGGAGCTTCGTTTTGAAGCCTCGTTTCTCAATTAGTGGATACTTCAGTTTTAGAGTTATCTGTCTTGGTGTTCTCCATTGTGATTTCTACAATGTTGCTCCTTATTTCAAAGAGGGCTATCTTTGTAAATTTCTAAGAGTTATTTTTTTTGGTCACTTGGTTGTTAGGTTTAGGGTATCAAGGACAGTGACTGTTACTCTTGCTTTGGCCTTTGTATGGAAGGGACTCTTGCAGCACCATGTGTCCTGTGTATTCTTGTTTCACTTGTTTGTTGTGGTTGTTGCTTGTGTTCCACCTCAAGCAGGCGATTCTGTAGACCGTTATGAAGCTTGGATTAAGCACATGCTGCTCCCGCAGCGACCTGAGCTCCCCAAAAATAAGTCCGGCCTCAGAAAGGTATTGTTCCATAAGCCGCATAAGAAGCTTCCTGTGTCGAAGCAGATCTACCACCAGATAGCAGCAGGGAGGCCCAACTTGGCGGCGAAGGTTTTAGTCGTGGCAGATGGTTCAGTGCTTCCTTGTGCTATGGGAACCTTCCTGACAACTGATTTTAAGCGTGTACGCACCGAGATGGACACATCAATTACCGTTGGATACTGGCTAAGTCGAATCTTTGGACTATTCGAAGTGTATAGCAAGGTTGGTTCGAAGCTCGAGATTTCGTTCAATTCTAATGAACGGCGGCAGGGGAGTTACTCGCGAACTATTGCACCCCGGGAAAGGCCTGATACAATTGGCATAGCATCCGGATGCACCTTCCTTGTAGGTGAAGACAAGGTTGCTGAGCTGCATGAAGCTGAAGCTGATATTATTTCCAAGATAAAGCCGCTTAATCCCATGTTTTATGGGAAGTTGGACTTTATTCTAGGCTACATAGCAGCTGGCCCCATGTTTCAGTGGCTATACATCGGCAAGAACGGTGACAAGGACGTACACCGAGTTGGTGGATGTCTTGACCTGTCAAATACTGCTGGTCGCTGCTATTTTGCACTCAGTGTGGGCTATGCCTGCCAGTTGTTGAAGACAATGATAGACTCTGTCCCACATGTCCCAGGCCGTCGCGCCATGTTTTCTAAGGACGAAGCAGATGATGGAAAGAGGGTAATTTGGTTTTATTCTGACAGAGTGGCTAAGCACATTAGAGACTTTGGTACCTACAGTGTTGATCAGAGGACGAGTCTTTCTGAGATACAGAGGGCTTATGGTGCTGCAGAAGGTCCGTTTCTTCCGCGGGTAGTTAAAGGGCCCACCGTTAGTGCTCATGGAACCTACGAGGTTGAGTGTAGTCCTCTTGGATACTCGTGCTTATTGAAGTCCGAACAGGATTGCAGGTGGATGGCTCAGTGTGTGTGCCAAGCCCTTAGTATCCTCCACGGTGCGGGCCTGGTACACAGGGATATCCGACTCCCGAATATTGTGCGACTGTCAGAGATGAAATTCATGCTTATCGACCTTGAATCTGTAGCAGAGTCTCCTTTTAGATTGAGTGAAGGATTTCGACACTTCTCACACTGGATTTCGGGGATGTTGGAAGGCAATCTATATACGCCCTTTTCAGACATGTATAGTCTTGGGAAACTCTTGGTTGCAGTCCTTCCTTATGATGGAAGGACAGCACTTGCTGATGATTTTCTCCGGAAGCTCACTAGCAAACAGCTGAGCGCATCGGACGCATTGCAAGATCCTTGGCTATCAGACCTCATGCTATAGGTGATTCCTGATCCATCTCTCGCCTTGTGACCTTGATGTTTTCTGGTGCTCGTGCAAGTTGGCAGAATCGTGTCGTTAGTAGCCCCTGTTAGTTGGTACATGCTTGAGGCTGTGCTCTTTGATCAATTATTCGACTTTTTCAGAGTAAATCCCCTGTGGCCTCCGACGGTGTGACGAACTTTACAAGAAAGATTCGTATTTTGCAAATGAGAACTTCCAGCTTAGGTCAAAGCAAGATGACTTACTGCGTTTCTGCCTTCTGTAGCTGGGAGAAACACTCCTTGTAGAGGTTTGCCGTCTTCGAAAGGTCTCCCGTAAGTGAAAAGTTCCTCATTTCCAGGTCGTGGAATTTTGCCTGCATGAATACAATCCCAGAGTCTTCTTAATTAGGCACTTGTGACAGTCAAGATGACTGCTGTAAGAAAAAGTGGTCACCCAAGTCTGACTCCCTGAAGAAGACTATAGCCTGCACTGATGTGGCGACATGCTGCGTGTGACCAACTTGAGGACTCAGCAAGTTTAATGAACCTTGCAAATTTGGCATTTGTTGTGATGTTGCGTAGTCAGATTCCACAAGAAGATGTTATGTAAATTTTACTGCAGTATTTTCTGCGAGTGTCACAAGAATGAGATTGCAATTAAAATTGGGAAGGCGAACGTGTTTGTGGTCAGCCATTAGTGTGACAAGTGCATTGTACCTTTGAACCAGCAACATCTGCAGCATTTTGATGAAGCTGCATGTCCATAGAATGATGTGATAAGGATGGGGAAGAAGCAACGGGTCGACCTCGCAATCTTTCTTCTGTCTCCTGCAGTCAGTCCCACCGCCACTTCTTGTCATTTTGGATTGCTAAACTCTTGTTACAATTTTCCAGAATCCAGCTACAATCTTGCTCTTAACTGACTGACTTTGATACCTTGGCATTCAGACAGGCCTATAGCCGCATAATCTTTTGATTTGGCGCATCCCTTGTAATTTACAATGTTTGGACCTGGAGAAAATCATTCTGCAAGTCAATGATTCTGAAAATTGATTATTATCAGCATTTAGTGCTGAAATAGCGTGCTTTATCAGCAAAGTAGGAACCAAAACTATCCTGTGTTCCTCCTGGAACTTGCACACAGTTTCAAGGGTTTACTCTAACCTGCTCCTCTAGAGAATTAAGACGATCACGCATCATTGCGATCTTTGTACCAGATTCCTGCAAGTACTGGTAATGATTAGGGCAGCTTGCTGATGAATTTGTCCTCAAATGTTCACAAAGTTTGTCATTCTAGTACAAGTAATAAAATGGTTAAATGTCAAGTTAGTGCAGAGGTTGCAAGAAAAATTGACAATTACCAACCATCACGGTTACGCTACCTTGCTCTCCAACTCTAGGTGGTGTTCTTGGGTTCGCACATAGGCAAGTAATTGCTCCAACTCCCACACTCTCTCATGCTCTAGCCTATATCTCGATGTAATAGCTTCCCTCTCCTGTAGTGAGGACGATCTCATCAGTACAAGACATTACCGAGCTGCGGCATTTTAACTCGGTAAGGATAAGCTCGCTTGAAGAACTATATGAGGCACAAATTAGATCACTCCTTAGCAACCCTAAGCATATTTTAAACGGCTTGAATGCTAAGTTACTGTAGTGGTATATTGGTGCAACCGAGACAATTGTTCA
Organism: Bryoerythrophyllum caledonicum; assembly: GCA_963971425.1. Classification (NCBI taxonomy): domain Eukaryota; kingdom Viridiplantae; phylum Streptophyta; class Bryopsida; order Pottiales; family Pottiaceae; genus Bryoerythrophyllum; species Bryoerythrophyllum caledonicum. Next base: position 29,391,684 of record OZ020517.1, on the reverse strand, counting down.
CCTTTTCTATACTGGTCAGAGATTAATTGCTGATGCATACCTTCTGACTTTCAGCGAGCATGTCATTGACATATTGATGCTTTGTCTCCAATGCAGCTAGATCTCTTTGAGCAACTGCACTCCTTGCCTCCAGATCTGCTGTTGCCTGGACAATATAGAAACACGCTCTTCTTTGTATTAGGTGTTTAAGGAAAAGTACTATGAAGAACTGGTGTAAGGCCCTTGCTGGTACATAGTGGAGCATGAAGGATGACGGATGTACGTCCAAAACAAATCTTCGACAAAAAAAGAGGAACGCCCCCTTTTTCATTGCATTGACTTGCCCCATCAACGCAGCCTTTCCATTCTGATAATCATTCAGAAGACCAGATTGCTGAGCGAGAGATCGTGACATCAAGTCTCCTTGCCTCTCAATTGCCTGCACACCGATCAGCAGGGTGTTCTTTATCAAATACCTCAGACGATCGAAGTACTGAGGACAAACATAAAACCTGAGATTAGCTGAATCCCAAGCATCGGGGCCCATGGTAGAGGCGTTTGCAATCAATGTTTCAGGTTTCTTATTTACCCAAAGAAAACTAACTGGCGAGTTATGTGAGGATCAAGCCTTAGTGCGCGGGGTTTATAAACTAACCTCTCTAACCATCTATTTCCTCATCGACCACTATCAGTTATTTCACTCTTCTATCCCTGCTCTGGATGAATGCAATGGTTTCTCATGCCCCCGCAATTACAATAGTGGAAGGTACAGTGAGCGCTTTAAAACGTATTCAATTATATGATGCAGACGCAAGATATGGTCCAAAAGAAGGATTACTCGTGCTCAAAACACTACGTCACAGTTCAGTTCGAAGAGCAAAGACATGAACAAAACAAAGAAACCAATCACTAAAGCGATCACGATACATCAAATATTAAATGTTTCTAGACTGAGAATGGTTCAGCTCGATAACCTTGAGGTCAAAGTTCAATCGTTGATTTTCTTCATCTAATATCTTCACTTGAGATTGCGGCCTTTGAAAAGCTTCTTCCAAGCTCTGAATCTGGTACCGATGGCTTTGCAACTGACTGTTACATTCCACAATCTGCACTCTAAGTTGTTGGTTTTCCTCAGCCTCACATCTCTGTACACTTTCATGATTTCTTCTTCTTCTTTCTCCTTAACGCCCAGCATCTGCAGGCAACCAAATAATATCAATCGATAGGAGGTTCCAATGCAAGACCAACTGCATTCAATGTGTATGAGAACCAAACTTTTTGAAGAACTTTTTGCTCTTGCATTTCAGGAGGAAATTAAAGAGGGCCACAGTTGAGAAACTTCTGTTTACTTCTGATCGCAGTAAGGGTAGCTGCAGAAAAGGATACAACGAGAAGGTGATATTAAAACTGAAGGATCTTCAATCAAGGATGTCAGATCGTGACTACTGTGTCGGAGAGATAGGAGTAACATCAAACAAAGACGTTAAGTTAGCACTTGGATTCTCAACACTAAAGAATAACCTGGCATCAAGGAGTTCGGACCGTTTTTAAAGTTCCTAGGAGCATGGAAGACCATATATTGTAACAATTTCTTATTTGAATCACTTGACTAGTCCCAGACCTGTTCACAATACTGTAGCTTAGAATTCATATTACGCAACTCGTTGACGACATTCTCACGCTCAGCCACAACCTGAAGCATCTCTGTTTTGAGCATCCGCAAACAACGTCTAGAATACTTGAATCAATCGAGAATTTACTCTGCCCTTCTTAAAATTTCCACAAAGGAGTTCGATAGAAAGGCAAACTCTTTCCAAATAGAAGTTGGCACAGAAGCTAACTTGGATATCTGAATTTGATGCTTGAAGAAGGCCTTCAACTGCACTAATCTCCGACGTCTGCCAATCACAAACAGGAGGATAGGAAATTCTGATAAATCCAGTCGACATTCCATTGCCACCATTTGAATTCATGATAATCCTGGTGATATCAAACATTCATAGTAGAATATGCTGTATAATACATAATGTGGTGTCTCGACGTTGTGGGATCTCTTGTCCAATTTTGAGTGTGGATTGAAGGACTTCAGATCTAAAGCACAAATTATGAGCGGCCCTGATAGGTACGATGTAGGTGTCGAGTTAACATCTGAAAGAGTCTATCAGCCATTCACGATTTTTCTTGGACAGCTCTCATTGTGCGAGAATGACGCACAAAAATTTGTAAAGAGTGACTCACCTTAGCGCTTAATTGTTCGTCAAGATTCTTCCTGGCGTCTTCCTCCATAGGCAATTTGGACTTCAAGGATACAATCTGTAAAAGAAATATTGATATAGTAGTGATGTTTGACTATTAATACCAGTGTGACATAAAATTTGAGCATAAAGAATGAATAAGCTTAATCTCTCTAGAATCTCCTTACAAATTATTGGGAAGTTACTTTCTAAGAATTTTCTATTTTCCAAACTATTAGAAAGTACCCAAGACGCCCTAATCGAGAGTGTTGAAATCAGAACACACATTCTAGTAAACAAAGAGTTATTAACTTGTTTAAAACTATATCACTTTACTAGAGCCTTTGACGTAGTCATCCAAGCTAAATCTTAGGCAAAAAGTCTGCACTAAAGTGATGTGAATGAATGTAATTGAACTATGACAAAGCCGTTGATGGAAGTAACAATAATGAAAGTCACAAAAACCACATAGCTCCAGCTTCTTCATTTACGAGTATTGTCTCAGGTTGGGCACCTTCGATTCTGCCTGTTGGATCAGATTTTGACCCGATTGAAGCCTATGCTCTGCTGTTTGCAAGTTACGCTTCATGAAATAAATTTGAGACTAGAGTTGCCCATTTTCGTCGTTCATTTGACCAATTCTCTCGCCTTGCGCGTTTACCTTCTGAGCGAAGCAAGATTTTTAGTATACTTTAAACGAGCACTTACAGTTTGATGTCATACTTTATATGGGATGAGCACATAAATCTCCCGCATTTTATTAAATTTATAGAAGAGGAGATTTCTCTAACGAAGTGATTTAAATTCTCAGACATCATCAATGTGACATTTGTATTGTTTTTAAAATGTCTTTTCCATGAAGGATGGCAAATTATTATTCCTATTCTCTAGGCCGAGAAAGTGAGATAGCGCGTCTTTACCTCCATGATTGTCAAAGGCATTAGTCTACAAGGAGTCGCCAATTACCTCCAGCTGCAGTTGGTCACGCTCCTTAACTAAAGCATCTAACAACCCGCAGAGGTGATTGACCCGTCCTTTCTCCACTGATCCTGTGAGATCCTACGGATCTCCATGTCTAGAGCTACAACACATTGTTCAGCCATATGCTGATCTGCAAATGTGCTTTTCAGCTTGTGTACATTGGAACGTTGTATTTCTAGGTGTGTATCTTGGTGTTGCTTTGTTGATATTTATGAAGTTCTATTTGTTGGAGGAAATATGCTTAGGTGAAGTTATGTCGGTGGGACATGCTTGAAAGATTTATGTAGCGAGTATATAATATCATGCATTCCGTGGGGGCATGCTAAAAACCTAAATGCGCACCATGAAGAAGTCCCTTCTTCTGACAAGGCATCATGCCCGTGATGCAAATACAGTGTTTTTAGAGTCAACCCCTTCCGTCTTCCAACACACGGTCTATCCAAAAAAAGTGCTGCCCAATATGAAATATTTCTTTGGGCATTTAGCTTGCAAAGCTGTGGTACCCGTTTTTATCATCCTCTTTGTTACGGAAAAAAATTGCACCCTCCCACAAATAATTTTTAAAGTGCATATGGTGCAAACACTCCTTAACAACATCTACACAAAAAATTGGATGAAAATTATGAGTTTTCATCCTTAGAGGGCGATTTCCATTCGTACATCGACCAGATTTTGGTCGTTCCGACGCTTAAGGGTTAAGCAAGAGTGACAAGAGGATCACACAATACAACTGCCAATTATTGTGTTACACTGCATGATATTATTTAATAATGAAATGATCACAGTGAATTGTACCAGTTCTTCTCTTGGAGAGTCTAGCTGAGTAATAAGGGTTTTTAATTGCTCCACGTCCCTTTTAGCACTTTCCAACCGTTGCCTACAGGAAAAAAAGTCTTCTGCGAGAGAACGGAAGAAACAACATCCATGAGAGGCAGCAAACGGGCTCCCCGATTTTATACAGACTTGAAGCTTCTCACTAATAAGTTCTTATTGAAAACTCTACCAATTCCGACGTCAAGAGTTTTGTCATATCTCTAACCGATAGAACCGCTAGAACTAGCCGAATATTTGTATTTGTTGAGTTTAAGATAACATAATACATTATACATGCACAACTGTAGTTGTGGAGTAGTCTCAGCAACTTTTAAAGAACTTTCTTCACGACTCCTACTGCACCCAGAATGATCTACTTGAAGCCGTGAGTATTTGCCCCCAAGCTCCTCCAACTCTCGTCTGCTATAAGAGTTCATCAATGTTGGAAAGTTAACGCACAAAAACGGTCTCAATCACAAAAGCTTGTCTCTTCAATTTAAGACTAAGATAGGAGAAAATACTAGACGAGAATTCAGATCTTGAAGTTAAATGTCAGAAAATCACACCAATGAGTTGCATTTCTTGTGAGCTTCTTGCTGAGCTGTTATGCGGGCCTCTGTCTCCTGCAAAGTTTGGGACGACGAATCCCCTCATGTATTGAATCGAAAGACATACACCAATGCTAAGTCAAGTTCTCAATGCAGAGAAATCAGAAACAGATGAAGCAGTGGGTGTATAGTTGATCACATCCAAGACAATGTTCCTTGCCAATGATACATCAGAAACGAAGTTCACAAAATAACCGCCCCATGTATGGACTTCACAGAAATTCTATATTCGCTTTCTAACATTTCCCAGGATTGGGCATAAGAATGAGCTTGTTCCTAGATTCACAAGGAGCTTCTGCACGTGTTTGCCCTTTTCCCTCGTAACACTAGCACATCAAAATACACCTACATAAATAATACAGCCTTATCAAATCAGGGAAAAGAGCGTACATGATTCACAATTGCTATGTGGGACACGGTGCAGAACCTCCTTGTGATTTATGTTGGAAGGTACCTTTCCGTACTAAGAAGAACTAAATTGATCAGATCTTAATTACACTTAGATAATTCAATCACTTAAGCAGGCAATTTTCATCCACACCAGTTGGAAGGAATTGTAGAGGGTGGACTTGGATGCACACCCAATCCCGTTCCACGGTTCGAGCTGCGAGAGCAGAGGTCAGTTGAGCCATGCTTCCGTCAATTTCCTGCACTTCCCAAGGTATAATAATTGGCATCTAGTTCCGGTTTCGTACATGTTAACACGGTGGGACAATGCAACAAACCTGTAGTTTGAAGTTGAGCTAAAGAATCTTACTCGAATTAAAGCGGCTAGCTGATTGCATTCTAATTGGCTGGCTGCTAGTGCTTCTTCACCTGCCACCTGCATATTTGATGAGTTGATACTACATGTTGGTTAAGTGCATAAACTGCTCAAGTAGGGGCAGTTGCTGCTTCAAATTATGCCTCGCAAGTCGAGAACAGAGGTTTGCAGGTCATCCAACTTAGCTTTCAAGTTGTCAACCTGCAAGCAAAAAAGGGAACTTGAACTTCACACCATTGAATTTGCACCAGACCATACAAGAACCAATCCAGAATTAGTCAAGCCAATATGTTACATCACTCCGCTTTAAGAGCGAATTTTGATTGTCGATGAAACAACTTCATAGGTGCAAGTTCAATAGAACAACAACATAGGTGCAAGTTCAAAAGCTTGTCTGGAGCAGAGTGCACCTTTTTCAAACTCCGCTGCATAGACTCTCTCCCTTTGATGGAGAACATCATCTACAAAAGGCCAAGCTCAAGTGAGCTTCAAAAGAGATGATGACTTCTTTAAAGAAATAAATGTGATCTCCAATAGAATCAAAACGCACTTAGTCGGCTCAATTCTTTTTACCACTATTCAAGTGAGAAACATATAAAATAAACTAGGAATGATGTTTGAGACAACCAAACGGCCGAAGAGCTGCATTCAAGTAGATATTCGTCGGTGTTCACACGCAGTAATCATCATTTTCGCGACATAACCATAGATGCATCACATAAATTAACTAGTTTCACTCCTAGGAGTAGAGTGTGGATTCGGTCCCAACACGAACATATACTGGATTTCCATTGACACGTTTTTACTACCTAAATATCCTTCAATGGATGCAAATAGAAGAGAATCACCAAGCGAGACAAAAAATCATCTCTAGACTATAACCACATTCCAACCAGGCACCATAATCGTGATGTTCTGATATCATTTTATACATATTATACGTAGGGCACCTTAGTAAATCATTGTTGATACGTTGCACTGTTCTTGTCCTTGTCCTGTTACACATGCTGCAAGACTTCGCTCAAATTGCTTTGATACAAACTGTGCTGTGATCTATGTCACTTTAGTGTAGAGGAGAAACGTCACAAGTTCAGGATACAAAGAAGCTACAATTCAACTCATAGCAATTGATAAGTTTGTTGTTATAAGACTGCTATTACTTGGAAGAAGGCCCGTATAACAAGATAGAAGCTAAAAGTTTTAAAACATCCACAATTCAAATCATACGATAGAAGTGAAAGATTACTAAAAAAATGAGCACTTGACAAAGGTTGAGTTGAGGTGACAAACTAAATAACTGGAGCGTTCCAAATGCTTGCTCCTCACATCCTCCAAAACAGCTGCCAGAGCCATGATGCCCGCTGGAAGGTCATGATTCAAAACAAAGTTCTACCCGACCAGTGAGGAAAATATGGGGATACGTTGAGTACGGTCAACTAGCAATTGAATGGTCATCAGGAATGAATATAGTGAGTATATAGCTCATTTAAACGAGAGCAGATGTAATTGATTGGCCTCGTGTAAATGAGTTGACTTTTTTCATTTTGATTCCAATCAACTTTCAGAATTCATGTTATTCGGGCATCCTCTAGAATGCATACACCAAATCAACTACCTAGAGCTAAGAGGACTTTCTTGTATATAAGTATTTGTAATGTCAAAAATGGTTAGGTGAACTCTACCTTGCCTACATCATCCAATAAGTTTCATAAATTCGTTCCTCCAGAATCCACAAGTTCCAGCTGTAAGTCAAGGCCATTGATCTCTTTTACTAGTTCCTCCTACAAATACAAGCAGTGGTGCATTCTTACGATATCCTTGGCATAATTTTTTGGTCACTGTATATTGCATGCAATTGGATTACATATGATTGTGAACATACCTCTTTCTGGTCCAGATTATGAATGAAGCCTTTTATGTTGTTTGCTTTCTGCTCTATGTCAGGCTCCCGCAGCACATAGTCAATGTGGTGCCTGCTTATAATTTCAATTGGCCTGACAGTCACCATATTTTGTCTTAGGAGTAAAGTTCCACATTTTCATATACAGAGTACCAATAAACTTGGAGGTCTCTGATTCACTCAAGACTCCAGGTGATTTGTTTGTTTTCAATCATAGAGCCAAGAGATTGCAAAAGTATTATTATCACGTGAAGTTGAAGCACCAAGAGTAAAAAGCAAATAAAAACCTTCATGAAAACAAAATTTTAATAACATCTCTGCAAGATTGACCTAAAACGATATGTGACTATCTTGGTTCGAGAAACATAGTAGTAGTGGAAAGTAGTAGTGCACGAAGGAACAAACTTGGTAGGCAAGTCCAACGCTACTTTGGAGAATGGCAATCTGTGGATTTCTTTTTCTTTCTCGCATATCTGTGGCAATCATATATTGTTTAGAAATCAGCACATTCCCAGTGATAACTCTAGCAAGCACAATTCGCTTATTAAATTGATCAAGTATTGAAAATGAACACGTACTAGGTATTATAGTTGGTAACAATCTCTATGCAAACTATTGTTACGAATTGCAATCTAAAACCAAAAAAGATTACACATAAGTATGAAGAATATCTGGTACTTTTGAAATCTAAAAAGAAAGAAAAAATATTTTAATAAATTGCATGACAGATCATCACCTGTTGTAGTGATACAAGCTCTGAAGCAATGCTTTCAAGGTCCGACCTCGAAACTGAAACCCCTTTACCAACGAACATGAGTTCTTTGACCTTTGTGCACATCACACAACGATTTTGATTACTCTAATGTAGGTAAACACCAGCAGTGGTTATGCTAGCCTGTACATGCAAAATCGAGTCTGAAATACCTCGATCTCGTATTGCAGGCTGAAAATATTCGATTTGTATGCATTTCTTGGGAATTATCTCTAATGTCATCAGACAAAGCATTTATGGGTGAATGTAAAGGGTCCTCTATCCACGGTTTAGTTCCAAAGGCTCACCATTAGGCGGAAATTTTTTGTTCGCAGCTTGGAGCTCTTGAATCTCTGCGTCTTTTGAGGAGATTTGAAGCTGCAAACATAGATTATAAAATTGTACGACAAGTCATGAACTTTTAATGAAACAGAAAGATATCAATCAGATGTACACATTTTGAACATGAGATCAAAACAACAGTCGAAAAGAAACATTCATATTGATTAGAAATAAATTGAAAGTACTTTCAGATAACTATTTCCAAAAAAGTAGAGACCTAAGCACATATAACCTTGAGCAAAATTAGGTTCATCAGAATCAAAGCCTCGGAATGAAGGTGTGCAGTTTGTGGACGTTCACTAAGAAGCCCATTCACATAAAGTCTTTTTCCACTTCAAAGAGCACAATATGTTAACCAGAGGCCCAGATATTGCACCTGAGTGGATGCGAGTTGTTCCTGGAGAGCTGCGTATCTTTCTTTCAGTTTCTGCAACTCCTCCTCCACCTTCTTACAGCGAGTCTCTGCCACTCTGCCAGAGAAAGATATTGAGATAGAACTTATTTCGTCTGCCACCATATACCACCTTAGTTGTAAAATAAGGGCACCCTAAACTCAAAAATTGCTGGAGTGTGTCAGAAACAGCCGAAGTCAGCTCAATTGCTTCACCTTAACTCAAAGAACATATTTGGATATGCTTGAAGCAAGCATTTTAAAGGTTCTTACGGAATTAGCTCCAGCTTCTTCTGGTTTCCAACAGATGTTGATTTCGTCTTAGGAGCAAGATGAGAGACAGGCTCTGTTGGTGGTTCTTCAAGAAATAGTTGCAAATAATTAGAGACAGGAATACCGTTTCATTTAGGTTCATTGACCTTACATCGTGTATGATATAATTCTCGACCTCGTTCACCATCTTTACCTACTTTTTAGAAAAAAAATTCACAAGTATAGTACGAAGAAATTCAGGATTTGAACTTGAAAACTGAATTTGCAGATATAAAATTGCAGCGATCATCAAAGACCAAGTCGACGGCACTCACAGAAAGACTTTCTATGTGTTCCTTTATAAAGTCCTAGTCTTGCCACCACCATAAATGAACCTAAATGAATTACTGTAAGTTCTCAATCGTCCCGTGTCGATTGGCAATAATAAAAAATTTGGCCATCAGAGGACACAGAAGTCTCCTAATGACTAAGAAAACTACTATGTGCCAACGGCCGTCAAGACAGTGATAGAATATGTTTCACAAGGAGAAGTATTATACCAAGCGGCTTGGAAATGGTCATCTGTCCTGCAGCCTGCTGATCCACTACAATATTGATTGCAAATGCGATCATCAGTACATTAAGTTGTACTTCCCATTTGAGTGTTTCTTTATTCAAAAGAAGTAAGTTGCAGGCTCCAAAGGTTTGAACTATAAAAGATTCAGGACATACCAGTTGGAAGAGCAGGTGTTTGAAGGTTGAGAGTTGATCGTAGCGCTTGGTTCATAATTTCTAGCTCCTGAAGTTGGTGCGTGCTCTGAGCCCTCCATTGTTGGATTTTTTCCTCATCAAATACCACAGACGGGGACGTTTGACCATCTGCACTCACTCTTGGAGTACCCCTCTTCTCCACCTACCATAATGTACACATTACAACCGCAAGTTTGTAAAAAAAGTGCTGAAGATCCTGTTACAACGAATATCAACACAATGTGGATTCCTCCATCAAAATAGAATGGAAATACTGTGCTTCAATTGCTTCAGAGTGGTATGAAAACAGCCGGGAAAAGTCTCTACAAGGATAACTGGCCATCTATATCCACGTGCTTGGAGTATGTTCCATTAGATTCACGTGTTCGCCCAATTTGTGGTAACTTTTCAACTCCAGCAAAACGACCAAAAGGCAGAGAAGCTCTGAGCATACGTGGAACATTCTGTACATAGTAAGGACAGTATATCTTACGCACTTGAGCGCGGAGCTCGGAGTTTTCTCTGAGAAAACGTTGATTTTTGCCTCGCAATCGATCCAGCAATTGCTTCTCATTGTCCAATTCGCCAGTGAGCACGCTGACTTGATTCCTTAAGTCATGTGAGCATTCGTTCAGCTGAGTGAGATTGTGCACCAATCTTTCTATGAGCGACAGAGTTGTTGAATCCAACTTTTCCACTACTTTGGCGACGAGTTTCACCGCATTTGTTGTCGTAACCCCATGCTTGAAGCCTTGCAATCAGCGGCGCCAAATGACTTGACCGATTAGATTTCAACATCTCTTCACGAGCGTAGTAACAGATTGATGCGGAAGGATAGAAAGCAGTGTATACTCAAGGATTGATATGACTGGTCAGAGCAACGTAAGCTCTGACTCTCAGGGTATGAAGTCAACACTACACCTTAAAATATAGAAACTACATGGGGATACGCCCATTTAAAACCTAAAGAAAACTTGACAGAACAGCACAGCATAATGGGAACAACACACAATAAGGGAAAGTAATTTCCAAAGACACCGTTCTTCAGAGAAATTTCATTTAGGTAAGTCGCAAGATCAAGAGCCTGCGACCATCTCAGTTTTCTTATTGCTCAAAGCCAACATTGCCAGCGTTAATGAAAGCTCCGGCATGAAACCAAGGCCACTGCAATATATTTCTTTGGATCTGCGTCAATTTCCGGAGTCTATGTAGAACAGAAGTCTATGGTGTTCAGAACCTTTGCATTTCTGCTGTTCCGAGTACCAAAATTTCATGTATCAAGGAGGGAAAGAGAGCACTTCCCAACATTAACCACAGGTCTTAAGGGGCTTTAAGAGGCCAAAACTCGGTATAGCAGCAATTCGACAGATCCACACAGGGGACCATCAAAACAAGTCTGACGAGAACCTCCTTCTCTTGATGTGTTGGACACCAACTTCATAGCCCGTAACCACGATACAGACGTCGAGACTCTGGATAGCAAAAAGCGCTGCATACATATAGTGCGGGATAAGTTTTCTCAATTCGTCACTCACAACCACGAGCCACATCTTCTATCATGGAACGAGAAATATTAAGATAGCATCGATCCTAGAAGATGTTGACAAGCTTCATGGTTTTGCACGTGTTTCCATTGTTGATAGCAGTGTTCATCAACCCTGAGCCTGGCAATACGGAATTCGCCGCATGTGTAGTTTCTCAACACCCCTTGCCTATTGGACGTGATTGAAAACACCCTAACAGCTCCAATGCCCGAGTAAATCCTTCGCAATAGTCTCCACCCGCTTGTAGAGCCACCGATTGTCCTTGCAAGCCCTAAAAGGAACCCGCTGCCAAGTCACCGATTCTCCTCTTGAAAGCTAAGACAAATCCACAATACGCTCCATTAAAGCAACTCCTTCTCTTCCATAGTTCCACGAGCGCCAAACCGCCTGCTACATATCAAGGACATGAAAAGATCGGAGAAACCTAAATTCCTTCAAAACTCTCTCTCTTGAAAGATCAAACTACTCTCGCCTACAATACTATGCAAAGAGGATCAATAAACAACATCTGGAGGCCAAGTACCCCTTCCAGGATTTATAACTCTCGAAAATCAAAACAGCGAGGAAAGAACACCTAAACATTTCACTGCAGCTCTCATCTCTTCTACATCAACAGCCCCGATTGCCACCCCTGGACGAGTTCTAAGAGCGAAGGAAGCGTAGGGAGTTGATGAAGAAAAAAACTGAATGTTATCAATGGCCATTCCCTTTCGTCTCTCTCACCTCGAACAAGGACGTCTAGAAAATCGAAAATGAAGACTTAATGAGGAATCTCTCCGAAACTTCAAAGCACTAGTCACACGACCTCTAGAAAATGCGCATGCAGCACTAGAAGCAGCGGCAAAAAGAATCGCGGGTGGAGATTGAACAGAAGTTATAACACAGGACCCGGAATGGGGAGAAATTTGTACCTTCCGGAAGCTGAGAGGGAGGCGCATCGAGCGATGCGATGGTAGAGAGGAGATCGGTGGAGGTCGCGCAATAGCGGCGAATCGAATGCCGTCGGGGGTGGTGCGAGTAGCCGGAACTCATACACGTTGTTATCGATTTGGTCTCTCGCTTCGTCTCCTTGGTCATCCCCTCGGGTAGCCCGTCGATTACATGAGGGCACCTCGATTCTCATCTCCGTTCTGCCATGTCAACGAATGAGAGCTCCGCAACTTGCAAGCTCGTGATTGGTTCACAAGACCAGATTGGGACATGACTACACTCGAAGGCTCTTCATTCCATGCATACAGTGTGGATTGGTTAGTGCATACAATGTGGATGGAAAATATAGCGTGGCGTGGCAAAGTACTCGAGTGTCGCTTTTTAAGTGGATGTTCTTTTTGAAGCATCTTTGTGGCACTTGGGGTTGCATGTAATTTTCAATTAGTGGAACAATTTGGAGTTGGTTTGGTTCATAGTATTACTTGCAAGGCATGTTTGGCTTCTTGAAAATGAATGTTTATTTATTTTCCAAAGATCATTTTAGTTTTTATTAAATAGTTCATAATTGAAACATTACATTTTTAAGGTACTCGGGTTTCAATTCCTTTAATAGCTTTTGAATATTTTTTGGTGGCTACTTACATATGAATTATTCTTTAAAAGCCTTTTCTAACACATAGATGAAACAAAACATACAAAAATAAATCATTTATTTATTACTTCATACTAGTAAATCGGTGGATTAAAGTGAAGCAACTCTTTTTAAATAACATTTTTAAGTTTCTTTTAAAAGATAGCCAAAAGGAAATGTCCATGGAATTTTATTTTTTTAGAAATATAGTTTGATACATGGGTGGTTGTATTTTGTATTTCGATTTATATTTGTTATCATTCCTTGGTTTCCAATAAGCTTTGAAAGCATGTCATTTAAGCTCTTATTTTTTATAAAGTTCATTCTTTTGTTGTATACATCATGGGTTATTTTTTTATTTCAAGAACATCTATACTTATTCTATAGGTGTCTTACTCATCTTCTAATCTAGCATTAAAGAAAATATGGAGCAATCTCAAAGAGTTGCTAGAATATAGTCAAATACAATTCAAAGATTACAATTTAGTTGGTCGCAATCGCCTTCTTCCCCTCCTCCAGCCTCCCCAAACTCATTTTCCTTTTCTTGACTTTTAAAGGGACTACCATGGGGGTTGTGGTTGCCCCTCCCCACCTTCCACCCTCTCCAAATTCATTTTTTTTGTCCCCCATACTCCCTACGACCTTTGATAACTGCCTTGCAACATCCTAGCAACCGCCTGACTACAAGCGGACCCCCATGGTGGGTAGCGGCCGGCCCCTCCAGCCTCTCCAAATCCATTTTTCCTTCCACCCCCCCTCCCCCACCTAGTCACGCGACTTCGTGGCGATGGCTATAGGGGCCGTCTTCTTTCCCCTCTTGCCTCTTCAAACTCACTTTTCTTTTCTCCCCCATCAACTATTAAAGGCAATGAAAAAATAATGCTTTTATCACTTGATTGTTGACCATTGAGGGACGTCATGACAATCTAGCTTTGAAGTCCGATTTGTTGTTGCTATTGTTCTCATTGTTGTTGGTCCATGACAATTTAGAGTTGAAAGGATTGTCTAAATCTTCTTTAATTGACTCAAATGATTGCATTTCACAAATCAATATGTAATAACAAAGACTTATATGATGAGCCTTATTTAAATAGAATTACTTGTCATAATAACCCATATTTAACTAATTTTGGAAAAAAAACGTCAAATTATGGAAAATTTCTATATTGTGGCTTGAATCGGTAAGAAGTGTTGCCAAATGACACAAAAACAATGCTAAATGACGCTAAATAACATCAAACGTCCTGGTTATGTAATAGTTTGATACAATTATAGCGGTTATGCACATAAATGTAGTGCAACTTTTGAATTTTGAATAAATATGGGTTTCCACATAACGCCCATATTATTTCTCGACTTTTCTTTTCCATAATTAGTTTAATAAGGGATAATTGTTGTAAAGGAGAAACATGCTTTGCAAAGTTCATCATCATATAAGCCATCATATAAGTCATTGTTATCACATGCAAACTTTTGAAAAGCCTTATATTATACAAACTTTTGAAAAGGTCATTCATTCAACATTTCACTTATAAAAGCTATGCAATGCAACTCGCATTTATCAATATCATTTCAATATATAGTCCCTTAAAGAATGGGTGTATTTGGTAAAACAAAAAAATACTATACTATTTAACTTTTATTATTTCAATGAAATTTTAAAGATGATGTGAACCACGATGATTAAAAGTTTTTTTTTCTAAATTTATAATAGTAGTAAAAAATTGAAAAAATAATTAAGTTAAATTTTTTATCTTTACACTTTAATTTCTTTGTAGTTGACAAGTATTTTACATTGCAACTACCAAAAAAATGAAAAATGAAAAACTCAACAATCATAACATCATTTGCTTTTTCAACCAAATATTTTTAACAATAAGAATTTGTCAACAGATTTTTTCTCTTCTCCATGTAAAAGAACTCCAATTCTTTTTGAACAATGGCATAAAGCAAGCATTTTTTTCTTCTTCTATAGAATAGTTTCTCTATATAATAAAAACTTGATTGTATCGATTCATTCTAAAAATTGCTAAATTAAAAAGAATCAAATTTACAATCTACTTGGAACTAACAATTTTTCTTTTTACTCAAGGAAGGCATTCAAAAATTTATCTTGATAAAAATGGATTCTACCAAACTTCATGGATTCAATAGACTATATTGTAAATACTAGAACCCTATGGCTAGAAAAATCATAAAACTATCAATATCAAAGATTTTAAAAATTATAATTTTTTTAAATTCTAGAAAACCATTTATGGTGAAAAATTATATAAATGCAAAATATGCATTGAATGAATATGAAGAAACATGAAAATGAATAGGAAGACTTGAAAGGTTTCATGAGATGATTTTTAAAATATAAATGTAAAGACAAGGGTAAAAGAACCTCAAGAAAGAAAGAAAGAAAGAAGAACGCCGATCTCCGAAGGAAGCCGGCGTGAATAAAGTGTCTGTTCGTTCCACTACTAAGACCATGCCCACAGGACAAGGAATTAGTGAGCTGGAACTACTTCCCTCTCTCGAGGATAGACACTATGTAACAAGAAACCAAAGAACCACAAGTCAACCAACCAACTGTGGGACTCCATTCCCACATGGTGCCGGAAGTTAACTTTAAAATCCGGCTAAAACAAAAAAAAATAGTAAAAATATTATGTTGATCCGCGCTAGAATACAGCCTATAGTCTTTAGGTAGAAATAAGGGCAGAAGGATCGGACTGCCAACCCTAATTAAGCCAAATACTGGTAGAATCAGAGTCGGAGCAATTACCGGAATTCCGGGGCAGTTAGTTATTCGGAACCGTCAGCCGGAACCGTCGCCATCAACTGTCATCATGATACCGTACTAACGGCCCGAGTACTTAAGGCTGGGGTTTGGCGGGACACTCTTTCTTCTCACTCCGTATTCTACGGTCTAGGCTCTCGCTCTCTCTCTCTTTCTTCTACTCTCACTTCCGCTCTTGCTCTTACGGTTTTGCTAAACCGCTTGCCGTTAGGGTTTGGAACTCCGACGTTTAGAACGGCCGTGCGTCCGTTAGGGAGGGTCTTTGTGAGGTTGGTGCGTGCAGGGACAACATCGAGAGATTGTGAGGTGATCGGCAGGGTCCATGAAGTCTGTGCCGATGGCAAAGAAGAAGAGGACGGATAGGGATGGACGAGGCCGCAGAGACGAGGAGCCGGCAGTGGCACTGCCTCCCTTAGCCCGCGTCCTACTGGAGATACCAGAGGACCCGGACGAACTCGGCATGCTGAAGAACAGCCTGAAGTACATGGGCTGTGATGGATTGCTCGAGGTTCCATGGGGCATCCGGGAGGAGGTCTACGTCCGGGAGCTGATCGGGACGCCGGACGAAAAATACAAGGGGCTGATGAGAGCCCATCCGGAAGTCTGGGGAGTCCCGAAGTGGTCCCAGGCCTACGACTTCCGGGGTGGCCGCACCAAGGTGGTGGAACGGCGGGACGAGTTTCTGACGGATGAGTTCGGAGGACCAGCCGACCCGAAAGATGGCTTCAACCTCCAAGACCTAAAGCACCAGGATGCCCAGCTCGTGCTAGGGTTTTTAAACCCTATCTTCCATCCGGAAAAGCCGAAACGGGTGGTGGCAAAGTGGGCCTGCACGTTCCTCGGAGCACTCCGGGGAAAGATCATCGTCGACTGGGGGACATTGATGACCGAGCTAATCAACCGGCTCGTGGCCAATCTCCAGAAGGTGAAGAAATCAGCAACGCCGCTGGCTTCGTATGTGGTGCATCTTTATGCCCACCACCAATAGCTCACTCAGACGGAAGTCCGGCACTACGACGAAGTGCTTAACTTCCAGAGGTATGGGGCGGAGGAGTCGGCAGAAGAGGGGTCCGGAGGGAAGGAGGCTGCACCCGAAGCAGCGACCACGAGCACTCCGGAGGGCCGGAAAACTCCGAAGAGATCCCGGGGGAATGAGCCCGAGGCGGAGAGTCCGGACATCCGCAGTTCCGCCACGTCTTCCGGAGAGGACGAGTCCGGACCCTCAGAAGGAACCAGCCGGAAGCGAAGGAAAGTTGACAAGGACGACTCCAAGGGGCAGCTCAAGCAAATGGATGAGCTGACCCGCGAGATCGGCTGGAGAGTTGGCCTCCTTAAGGAAACCAACTTTGTCATCACCACCAGCGTGGCTCAGATTTTCCGGAGCCTGGACGTTGACCGGTTGGAAGATGCTATCAACAGGGTGGAGGAACTCCGGAACAAGGAGACGGACTCAAAGGCACTGCATGCGCAAATCAATACCATGTACAAGGTCAACAACGACATGGAGAAGAAGATGAAGCAGTATCTTGCGGAGGCCACCCTGGCAGTGGCGGCCCGGAAACTGGCCGAAGAGAAGGCCAATGCTTCCGCAACCGCCTTGAAGGAGGTCCGGGAGGCCCTGGAATTTCCGGTCGACCTGGTCAACCGGAGCCGACTCTTCACCGAACTGGTGGAGAAGAAGGAGAAGGTCAGCAGGGCCAACATCATTCGGTTCCTGCTAGACCAAGCGGAGAAGATGGGCCGGACGTGGGAGCAGATGAGGCTGCTCGTCGACAACGTCACCCAGGCTCTACCGGATGACCCTCCAGCGCCGCCACCTGGAGGTACCCCAACTCCGGCACGGACTGCTGCCGATCCGGAACCTCCTCATCCTGCGACCACACCTGCTCCGGGAACCTCCGCCAATCCGGAGACCCTAGACACTTCATCACCTCGGACGCCGACGGAAGGTATCGTACTCCCCAACCCGAGTACAAGTGAGATCCTGAAGAAGCTACCGGATCTCCTGTCACCCCCCAACATGCGGCTGCCGGATCCTCCAGTAGAAGGCGACCTCCCAGCTGCACCGAGGTCCGTATCCCGGAGGTTGGCGGACAGACCTCGGAGCCCTTCCGGAAGCTACAGGGACTTGGTGCACGAACCCGGGGCAGCTTTCGCGGCAAGGACTCCCGCACCTCCGATTCCGGAAGGGTCGCCGCATCAGCCACTTCCACCACCGGATACCAACACTCCGGTGGTAGTTGTTCCCCCAGCAGGCGGACCATCGACCCGGAAGACCGCTCTCTCGCTGGCAACGTCCAAGAAGGCGAAAGGCAAGGCACGCATTCCGGTGGAGATCTCCCCCTCCCGCTGGAGTGGGAGAAACCGGGGCCCAGGAGCTCCAACGTAGGATTAGAATAGTTTGTTTTGCGTTTCCTCTCTTTTGGCTTAGAGTAAGAATCCGGATCAGCAGCGACTAACGATGGGGCCTCAAGTGCACCCGGCTGCTACCGGAATCATTAGCCAGCTTTTGTAGTTAGAAAAGGGATTCCGGAGACGGAATTGTTCCGTGATTTCTGGATCTGAGATCTGATCTGGAACTTTTCCGGATTTCTCGGATCTTTTAGATAAGATCTAGTGGACTTCCCATTGTTAGTTAGGAAGATATCTAAGTTTAGGTAGGACTTAGTGAGTACTTAGTAGGAGGGTTTTGGGCAAAACCCTTTGGTCTTGTCCTTCTCATTCGGAAATATACATTACCTATTGCACTAGAATTGCTACCTGGTGTCCTGATGTGATGTATTTAACTTGTGAGAGACAGATCCGTCCTAGTGGGTGTAGTTGTGTAAGTTATTCTTCCGGATTAGTGTATCACACTGTTGTGCCGGAGGGGGAATCTATCAAGGTCGGTGTTAGGAGATCGCCCGGGAGAGCTGGAGAGAACTATTGCAGAGGTGTTCCTGGTAGTCTCCAGGGTCCGGAAGTAGCCAGGAGGGGAAGAGATGAACTGCAGAGGTGTTCCTGGTAATCTCTAGTTCACGGAGGAGACCGTGTTAAACTGAAGTCCGGTCACTACCGGAATTCTCCCCGAAGATAGGAAAAAGCCTAACACCAACACCTAGTCGGACTACCCATCGTAAACAGTGAGTCTCTGTTCCGGAGAATCGCAACCGTACCCACCGGAATGTCGTTGTAGTCCGGAGTAGTTTCTGTGTGACCGCATCCGGAAGGCCTTTCGGATGTCGTGAGAATCGATCTACGGCAACAGCAATCAAATTATCAGTTAGCAGAGTAGGGAGAGTGGGGTTCGGTCACTATAAGTTCCGGACAGTGGGTGCCTAGCCACTTTAAGTCACAGGGCAGTGGGAAACCCAGCCACTTACACAAAACCGGGTCAGTGGACTTCGGCCACTCGCTTAAAAACTCCAGGAGACTCTCTGAGGAGGAACAGAGGCTAATCCAATCATCCTTCGGACGTCCGGAAAATTACTTTCTGGAAACCGTTGTACATAACCCGGATTCCGGAATTATCCGGATCCCACCTACGTAAGTAAAGACTATAGCTAACTCGTAACCGAATTGCTCTATTAAGTTAAGTAGTCCGGAGTATTGGGAAGAAGAACATTAGGTCTCTGTGGGAACGAAACCGGAGCGGTTACTCAGGAAAGCACTTAGTGACGATTGGGTGTAATCCGGAGGGATACTGTCTCTACAAACTGCAACACCAACCAACGAATCACAAACCAAGCAACTAGCCAACAAACTAACCACAAACCAGGCAAGTAGTCAAAAACCTTAAAACCAACTAGTCATGAAAATCAAGGCGCGGGGAGAATTTAGGGGGGGTCCTGTGTATCGGGGAGGGCTTGGTTGTTTTCGATTTTGCATTTATGTAGAAGAATGGACATGGCATGTTGGATAGCTATGGTGTTAATGTTTTTAAAGGAGGTTTTAATTGTTTCAATGGGTATCTTGAAGGTGTCTTCTAGAGTTTTCATAGATGGGATAAAGGTGGTGGCCCGAGCGCCGGATGTGATTACCATAAGGGGGTCGACATTCCATCCGAGGGCAATGATGTCGTCAATAAGGGGTTGGTATTTAACTATTTTATTTTGGATTGCTTCCGGGGAAAATCTATCGTTGCAATATGTGAATTCAATGAATTGAGTGGTGTAGTCTTGGTTGACGTTATCGGGTGGTGGGTCATTGTATGGTAAACCTTTGACACAAAGGATGTCCGGTTTGAGCCTAGCGTTGCAATGACATCTTTAGGTCGTACATGAGCATGGGAGTAGCCACAGGGGGACCGTATTTTCTTGTGGATTGTTATTGAAAGTGCCGGCGTTCATTAGTATAAAACATCTCGATTTATTGTAGGAGGTGATTAGTTTTCGGACTTCCCATACCGCTTTGTTATGTCTTTTAACAATTAGGGAGTGTATGTGGTGGTTTTGGCATTTGAGTAGAACATGTAGCCATGTGTCGGGGTCCGTTGAGGGGCATATGGGGCATGTTATGGATGGAAATCTTTCTATTCCAAAGAAGAGTTGTTTACGGGCGTTTCCCATGTATTGACCGGTACGGAATTTGATAAGGCATGTTATTTGTGAATCGGTGATGATGGGGTTTTCCAAAAATTTGTAGAGAGTTCATTGTCTATGTCATTGTTGTTAATCCACTTTTCTATGTTAGGAAAGTTGTCTGTGATTGTGTCAAGATTGTTGTGTAGGTCTTGTTTTTTGTGGTATTTGCTCAGGAATCTGACCGGGCCTTTATCGGGGGTGTCTTCTTTGGAGGGCCAATCTTCTTTTTGGAAATAGTAAGGGGTGGCATAGGCGTGTTCATGTGGGTCTTTGGCATTTTTATGTGATTTTTCTCTCCCTTCTTTTGGAAGTTTATCTGCTTGTTCATTGCCATCAATATTAGCATGGGCTCGGACTTTGTGGAGGGTTGTGATTTGTTCTCTTTTTAGTATCATTTGGACCATTGATTCTAGTATGATTCGGTTGGGGTGACTATTATAGAGGGTAGGATGTGTTATTTGGGTGTTTAATAAATATAGTGCGTTAATGCAATCTGTAAATATGTGCACCGGTTCATTGTTGTATTTTGTTGAGACGATTTCTAGTGTTTTGTGGATGGCCATTAGTTCTGCTCTGAGGATATTTTGCAGTCCATGTAGTCTTTTGGCTAGTTTGATTTCTTTCGTAGCGTTGTATATTCCATAACCGGCTTTTTCTCTGCGCCAAGATCCCGGGCTAATTTGTTCTGGCGGTTTAAAGGAGCCATTAGTATAGTAGCTATATTCGGGGTTAAATTTAGGTGGGATGTTAGTTTGATACTCCGGGAGGGGTGGGGGTGTTAAGGTGTAGTTTAATGTATTGTTATTGTAGTGTAGTTTTGACCATTTTTTGCTTCTGTTGACAGGTGTTTGCATTGGCATTGGTGGGGCCAATTTTGTGAGTATCAGGTGTACGTTTAGAGTCTTTTCTATGGAGGAGAGTTCTTCTAGTTGTTCTTGTGTGCCTAGAGTATGATTTTGGTGGTGGATGCATATTATTTGTAGAGTGGATGATTCATTTCTGGGTTTTTTTAGATCTAGTGGGATGGTGGGTTCTTCATATGTTATTGAATCCGCTTCGAATATTGTGATGATGTGTGTATCGGAAAAGGGGCCCGAGTGTGGATTATGATTTTGGTACCAGTTTTTGTCTGGGGTTATGATTAGGGTGGAGGTGTGGTTTGGGTCATGTTTGGCCGCGAGGCGGGCCCAATGTAGAGCTTGTTGTGTTTCTTCTTCATTGTGTGGGTGTGCCATACCATTACCTATCCATTTGTGGTCAAAGGCTTTGCCTAGTGATCCGAATATTTTATCTCTTTCAAAGGGGGAGTAAAATTTGTTGAGTTTGGTGGGGCATGTGACGGGGGAGGAGAAATATGAGTAGTGGATGTTGAATGTGGAGATTAGTGAATTAAGTATAGGTATGGGTAGTGTATATTGTGTAAGTTTAAGGGGGTTATTTTTTGGTAATCTATATTTGTATCTTTGGTATAGCCAAATGACTTCGGTTTCGAACGGTTGGGTTGTTGGTTCAATGTTTGTAGGGGTTTGTAGTTTAGTATTGTATTGGTTCCACAACCATGTGAGCCTAGTGATTGGGATGGTAAAAAGATGCCTTCCATCTTCTTCGTATAAGTGTGCTTGGTCTTTGTCAATTTTTATTGTGTTAGATGAGGTAAGAGTGTCTTTTTTGGGGTTGCATTCCGTTGTGTAGATGTTTAGTAGGGGGATTATTGTGGGTAGGGTGACGGACCTTGTGTCTTGGGGTTGGTTTTGTGGGTGGTGAGCTTGGATAATTTTGCTGTAGAATTTGTGTTGAGTTCTTTGATAATATTGTGTCAATTTATTTGTGTTATGTGAAATGGTGTTTTGGTTGTGTCTTGGGAAGAGGTTTCTTTGGGGGAGCCATTTGTTGTAAGTGTGGTTATTGTGAGTCCATTGGCATAGACATCTAGTGTAATTATTTTCTATTTGGTTTTTATCTATTTTTTTCTTGTATTCGTGGTGTATGATGTTGTTAATGGGATATGTGGTGGGGTTTTTGAGGATGTGGTTTGGGGGGTGGGGGTGGTGTGGGTGGGAGTGGGGAGGGTGGATTGATTGTGTGGTGATATTTCTTGGGGTGATGTCATTGTTTATAGTGATGAATGGGTCTCTAATTGTATGAGAGTATGTATGTGTATTGGTATGTGTATTGGGTGGGGGGGGATATATTGGGTGACAAAAGAGTTGTCGTGCAATTTTTTGGGCACTTTTAATAAGTTTTGATGGGGTGAAGTGGTAGGTTTTTAATTCTTCATTGTTCATGATGTGTGTTCCGTTGGGTAGGGAGATTTGTTTTAGTTCGTAGATATTTTTTGTTAAGAGTTTTTGTAATAACTTTTGAGATAATTGTGTGTTGAGTGTATTATGGTTTTGTGTTTCAAGAGTCTAGGCTTTTTCTAGTGTTGTTGGTTCTGTAAGAAAGTTGGGGAGAGTGCTTTTTAGGTGGACTTTTGCTATGTGTTTTAATAAGAAGAAGGTACGTGTTATTGGTGATCTTGTACAATTTGTCTTTTTTATTCTAGGTATGTTTTCTGCCCCCCATATTGTGCGAGGATGTGATGTGTTAGGCCTTTGTAAATTTTCCCAAGTCTGCCACTGTCATTTAGAGCGTTTTGGAGTTGTTCTCCTATGCATCTAAGGTATGCGTTTTTTAGTGAGAAGGCTTCTAGTCCAAAGAGGTTGTATGGTAGTTGGATAATTATGTTAGACATACATTTTGGCATGCCGCATACAGTTTTTTGTGTGGTAGTTATTTTTTGGTCCAGTTTTTTTATGGCGGGCATTGAGTATGGTACCGCGTAGAAGCTGTATGCCACGCCCGGTCTTAAAACTGTGTCGATCATTTTTATTTTTTGTTTCATAGTGGCCGGACAAGCTACCATTTCTTTGCATTGTTTGATTAATTTTGTGGTGGTGGCATGAATTTGGATTTTCCATTTTAGGGAGGGGACGAGACTTATTCCTAGATATGTGTATGGTTCGTTTTGGTGTAGAACGGGTATTTGTTGGTTTCGGTAATTAATGTTAGAGGTTTGTATTAGGGCTTTGAATGCGGTGGGGTTTGTTTTTGATTTATTTGGGCATCCAGTGATGGCACATTTTGGGACCCCTACATCCATACCTGTCCATTTGCAGTACTTGTCTATTTTATTAAGTTGTATTTTTATGGCGTTGATTTTGTTGGTTATGGCCGCAAGATCGTTCGCGTATGCCGTGGAGTTGATGGTGGTTTGTGATGTCCCGAATGTGTATCCATTGTTGCCTCTATCTAGCCATCTAAATAGTGGTTCTAGGAATATAATAAATAAATATGGGCTTAGGGTATCTCCTTGTATTGTTCCCCTTTGGATGGCTATGGGTTTAGTTTTACCAAAGTGTTCTCCTATGTAGGAAGTTGAGGATTCAGAGTATATATTTCCCACTAGTGCGGTGGCGTCTTTGGGGTATCCAAGGTCCGTCATTATGGCTAAAAGTCTAGCATGGTCAATAGAGCCGAAGGCATTTTTAAAGTCGACATACAGTATAAACATGTCTTGGTTTGTAAATCGTGCATCTTCTAATGCGGCTATTATTGTTTGGATTTGTCTAGCGGTGCTTCTTTCTGCGCGGAATCCTTCTTGACTATCATGCAATATTTTATGTCTTTCCCATATGATGATAGTATTGATGTGAATGTGCTCGTAAATAGTTTATAGATGGTATTGGCTAGTACGATGGGTCTATGGTTCGGTAGCATGGATGGATCTCTTTTTTTGTATAGTAGGATCGTTGCACTTGTTTTCCATGAAGCGGGGATTTGTCTTTGTTTGTAGCAGTGGGAGAAGAAGAGGTTTAGTAGTTTGTGGAACCTTGGGGGCATATTTTTTAGGATAGAGTTCGGTATGCGGTCCAGTCCGGGGGCTTTGTTATTTCCTAGGTTACGTAGGCATGTGTCATATGTAGCTTGTTTAAAATATGTGTGTAGTGGGGTTTCCGGGTCTCCTCTTGTTTCTAATGTGAATCCATCTAGGTCATGCCATGGATATTGTCGTACTGCGCATGTGCATGTAGTGCGGTGGTCCGGTTGATAGTTGCATGTGTTTATCGTAGGTGTGTTGTTTTTTGTTTGTTGGTTAAATATTTCGTTTGCAATGTCTTTTGGGCTAGTTAATATATTGTTATATTGGTTGATGATGCAGTCTAATGGTGGGGACTCCATATTTTTGAATATTCTTCTGTTTATTTTCTTGAGGCTAGTTTCATATAGTTGTCTATATTTGGAGATGGCTTTTCGAATGTTTTCTTGGGTGTGTTTGGTGGTGATTTTTCGGGCTTGTATGTTGGCATTTTTTGCAATTAGTGCTATGTCATTTATCAATGTGTCGTGAGGTAGGTGTATGGGGGGTGGATTAGGGATTTGTATGTGTTGAAGGTTTTGGAGTTCGTTGAGAATAGGGTGGTTTCGCCATTGGGGGTTGTTATTTACGATTCTTATGGTTTTCCGTATGGTGTGGTAGATGATTAGATGTTGTTTCTATGTTTTAGATAGTTTATGGGGTAAATATCCACCTTGTTGTGATGTTCGATTTGTCATTTGTGGTATGGGTTGGGCTTTGCAAGTTTGTTCAATTGTATTGGATATGTTGTTGATGAGTGTATCTAGGGTGTGACAGGCTTCTTGCCATTGTGTTTGGGAAAGATGGTTATTAGATTCCAATTCGTTTATTAGGGAGTCACCGCGTAGTGAATTTTCCTCAAAGAATTTTGTGTTGAATAATTCTATGTTGTTTTGTGGGATGGGGTTAAGGATACGTATGTGGTCATTGTTTGTGTTGGTTGGTGTACGGTTTATAAATGTGTTGTTTGGGATGTGGAGTTGTATAGGTGAGTGATCGGAGTTCAGTTGAATGTTATTGTCTGTTGTGGAAGTAAATGTGGTATGATTAGTTGCACATACGTAGAATCCATCAATTAGGCTCCAGTTGTTATAGTTGTATCCTCCTTGTCTAGAGTATGTAGTGTTTGTGGGAATATAATTGAAGTTTAGATTTTCAGTAAATTATTTCTATTGTAGGTCTATTATTTGTGGTGGTGTGTGTTGGTTTCCGTTTTGTCTACCTATGAGGGCAACGTCTCTATTGAAGTCACCACATAAGATTGTATGTGGTTGTGGTTGGAATTGTTAGTGATATGAGTGGTGATGTTAGTTTTAATGTCCTCGGTGAGTCTGATGTCTTCGAGGTGGGATGGCATGTATATGTGGTGGATTAGCCATGATTGTAATAGGTGATTGTAGATTTCCATAATTTGGAGGTATGGGGATATGTTCATTGGGGTGGGGATTTTTTTAACATTGCTTGGAAAGGCGTAATTTTTGTGTATGAGGGTGAGGAGGCCCCCTCGGCCCGGTGTATATGGTCTTTTTTGTTGTATGCATTGTGTTAGGGCATGTGTATTATTGAAAATAAGTTTGTAGTCGGGAAATAGTCTTTGTATGTATTTTGTGGATTTTGTGGTCGATATTTTTGTTTCTTGTATGACTATGAGTGCCGGTGGTGTGTTAGTGTGTATAATTATGTTTTGTAGGTTTGGGAGCGCAGTGTTTAGGGATGAGGCATTCCATGTTATTATGCTTGTGTTGTTGTTGTTCGTATGTGGGTTATGGTTTTGTGGTGGGATGTAGTTTGGTGGTGGGGGTGGATGAATGTATTCCGGGAGGGGGTTTAGGCATTTTAGTGCCTCGTTTATGATAGTGTTGGGGAGGTAGGGAAATCTTTGTTTTAATATGTCATTTGTTGGGGGTGTATTTGGGTTGTGTATAAAGTCATATAGTTCTTTGTTTCTCGATGTATTGTGGGTTATGATGTTTAAGTTGGATTCAAGAAATGTTGTGTGAGGATGTGGGATACTAATGTGTCTTTCGGGGGGGTTTTATAGATTATGTAGAGTATGAAGGAGTGTATTGGTCCATTGGGTTATGGTTTGATTTTGTGTGTTTCAGAGTTGATTGCAGAGGTCTTTGTTGGGGTGTATAGTGATGGCTAGGGCATATAGAATGTGGGATGGAGGATATTCGTTGTGTTGATTTATATATGTGGCGATATGTGGGTATGCGTTATTATGTTGTTGATGTAATATATGTGTGGTTTTGAAAAGGGGGGCAAATTTTTGGGCGATGTGTTTGTATTCAGGTTGTAGTTTTATGGTATTTGGTATGAAATATGTTTTGGCATTCTTTTTGTGTGAAGTGGGGTGTCTTTTTAAAACGTTCGGCATAGGTCCTGGGTTAGTCTCTATGTCTCCTCCGATTAATATTAGCAGTTTGTAGTAGATGGGTTTTTTGTTTGGTACCTCAAGACATACAATATTAACATGCAATTAAGCAATTTTTCACATGCAATTTTAAAAGTGCACTCCTTAACAACAGTAGCCTTGCGTGCTGAAATGCCATAATTGCAGGATTTTCAAAAATTTGTTCCACAAATTCACCATATGAAGAAATAAAGCTTTTGCACCTTTTGTGGATGCTAGAAAATTTATGATTAGCCTTGAAATAAAAGTGAAGTTTTTATATTGAGAATTCATTTCGAGAAGAAACAAAGTTTGCTATACTATTGAGTTTCAAGTAGGGCTTCTTTTTGGCAAAAAACTGACACACATGCGTTGTTGTCCACATTGGATTTGGTTGGATTGGATTTGGTTGGAAATTCAAGGGAAGTGATGTTAGTGGCCCTGAAGGAATTTGGCAAATGAAAATAAAAAGCCTTGGTTTGAACATCAATTGGAAATTTACATGCAATCGTTGACTAACACATACTTGTTTATAAAGGAATATGTAATTAGAATTATATAAAGGAATATGTAATCAGAACTTGACATGCATGTTCTTGATGTAAATTAGTGTAGGTTTGACATATTATACTCTTGAATGGTGTTGTTTGGTTGGAGGTATCAGGCCATTACATGCCCCAAAAATCACTTCACATCCCATCTACAGTCGATGATAACATTATCAACATGGAAAGGGTGTCAGCTGACTTCCATTGTGCGGATGAATGTACATGTGGATGTAATCTGATTCAAATTCATCCAGTTTAGTTTTGGGATTGGAGGTGTGCACGCGCACGCCCCTGACGGAATGAGAGAGATCTGCTGAGATACCCGCCAACCATCCCGTATACCCGGAGATGAGCTTCTGGGTATTAGTGTCCCAACAACGCCACATGAAACCATAGGGCTCTCGCCTCGCTCCTCGCCAGCAATCAGCACCAAAAACAACCATGAAACCATCACCTTGCTAGATCAGTAAGAAACATGGTATACCACCCAACATTTCAGCTGGCAACCACCCATCAATATACTAGAAAATCTACACAAAGTAGGAGAGGTACATCTACAACCAAAACCCAAGAAATACCACCTGAATGAATCCCATACCGTTGATAAAGTACCAACACAACCAAGTTTACTAGAAATGAGCAGCAATCATGCCATGGAGTCTCTCACAAGTGTGTACAAGAGATGGCGGCCATTGAGTCAAACCGGACTAAACACCATGTCTGTCCAGAGAGTGATCAAGCACAATGGAGCGATGCTTCACGTGGAAATGGTTGCACACACTCTCTCTCTCAAGCTCTGCTTCGTCTCTACAAAACTAACTCGTTGCAACTATTGATGACTTCAACGCCATCCCTTAGCCACCATGCCTATCCGCTCATACCCGCCGGTAATCCATAAAAACATATACATTTTGGTGGATTTGAGGATTGGCAGGCCCAACATCTTCACTGGTGCGTTCATCGTAACCATTATCTCAAAACCCTTCTGGACCTAAAATTTGCGTGTTTCTGTTGTTGGTGTTGTTGTGTTGCGCTACCACTGTCTGTCTATTTTATGGGTAATTTGTACGCCCCTTCATCAACCTTGTCGGGCAGGCAAGTTAGAGATCCTTTCCGCAAACTGAAATGGCGTTGAGTTTTGTGTCATGGTTTGTGTAGAATTTTGAGTAATGGCCCTATGTGAGTTGGATTTTTAGGGTTTTTTGTGATATTTTTGCGTCTGGATGGACGTGCGTGTTTTCCACCCCATTTTGACGTTGGGTAGTTTTATCTTTTTGCCGTCATCATGCATTGGTTTTTTGTTTTTCCATATGAGCTTTTCGCTCAAAGTAAGTTTTCTCTTCACAACAGGCTCCTTCTCTGAACCAGTATACTATCTTTGCAGAGTTGCAGGGTGTCATAGTTGTTTTGGTGCTAATCGTTGGTGAAGAGCGAGGTGAGAGCCCTGGGGTTTCAAATCAACACTAATACTCGGAAGCCCATTCCCGGGTATAGATCTGGTCACTGGGTATCTCAGCAGCTCGTTCTCATCCCATTGGCGTGCGCGCGCACACCTCCCTAATCCCAAAACTAAACTGGATGAATATCATTACAGACGACATCCATCTTTACGACAGATACCAGTTGGCACCTTCATGTTGATAAAATTATTATCCATTAGAGACGGGATGTGACATGATGACATGTGAAGGCCTGATACTTCTAGCCAAACTACATACACCATGTATACGTATAGTTTGGATTACCTACACTAATTTACTTCAAGTACATGCTTGCCAAGTTCTAATTACATATTCCTTCATTTACAAGTGTGCGCTAGTCAACGATTGCATGTAAATTTCCAATTGATTGGAAAACTCATACAACTCAAGTCTTGTGTAGAAATGGTGTAGCAATTCTCTAAAAATCCTTACAAGCATGAAGAAGAAGAAGAAGAAGAAGAAGAAGAAGAAGAAGAAGAAGAAGAAGAAGAAGAAGAAGAAGAAGAAGAAGAAGAAGAAGAAGAAGAAGAAGAAGAAGAAGAAGAAGAAGAAGAAGAAGAAGAAGAAGAAGAAGAAGAAGAAGAAGAAGAAGAAGAAGAAGAAGAAGAAGAAGAAGAAGAAGAAGAAGAAGAAGAAGAAGAAGAAGAAGAAGAAGAAGAAGAAGAAGAAGAAGAAGAAGAAGAAGAAGAAGAAGAAGAAGAAGAAGAAGAAGAAGAAGAAGAAGAAGAAGAAGAAGAAGAAGAAGAAGAAGAAGAAGAAGAAGAAGAAGAAGAAGAAGAAGAAGAAGAAGAAGAAGAAGAAGAAGAAGAAGAACACCGGTCTCCAAAGGGGCCGGCGTGAATAAAGTGTCCGTTCGTTCTACTACTAAGACCAAGTCCACCGGACAGAGAATTAGCAAGCTGACTTCAAACACTATAATATTCCAAGCTGTGGGTGATTGTGGAATTTTGTTTATGAAATAATGTGAGTATGTTACTTAATAAGCCTTATTTGAGATCCTACGGTTAAAACAAGGAATGAAAGTTTTTGTTCCCTTCTTTCTTCATTGCACTAGAATCCAACAATTTTGAATTGTTTTTGGTGTAAAAATGTTACAGTACGAGAGGGGCATAGTTTCCGAGTATGTTTCAAAAGGCGTTTAGAAACACATCAAAACACGTTTCGAAATGCATCAAAACGTTTTGAAACACACATTTGACACCAAAAATTGCACTTTCTGGTAGATGTTTAACAAATACATACATTTTATCACATGAAATGTAGAAAGATGCCCTTGTTGTAATACTCTTATCATGAAGGATACTATTCTCCTCACATAAAGCCCGCAGGTTTTGAATGTACACGGAACTGCGGGACCCTCACATCGCGTGAGGCCCTGTTCCCCTTGATCCCCTTGTTCCCGGGCATTATGGGACTGTTCCCGGGCGTTATGGATTAGTTTGCCCGTTGTACAGCTGCGGAACGCCCGCCATACAATGTGACGTCAGAATATTTTTTAAAAAAAACCTTTGGCCTTTATGTAGGGTGAGGCCCCATTTGCAGGGCCTCACCCTATACACTATCAACGTATTGTTGAAAATACAAATTCAGGTTTATATGCACAAAATCCTAGATTCTTTTTTTTTTTAAATCGTGAAGAGTATAAGAAACTTAAACCGTAGCATTCTTGTAGACAATTGTACAAGATACTCACAGAACGTCAAAGAGGGATGCACAAAGACTGAGTAGGAAGGACATTTCGAGACCCTCAAGCCTCTCAAAACCATAAGATAATTTGCCATTTCAAAACGGCTTGTGGAACGTACGTTTCTGTAAAGCACAATGTCGTACAAAGACGTGTTTTATTGAAAATATATATGCTAAGGGATTAAGGTCGTTATAGCTTCATCAAGCCAAAGGTGCAAGCATTAGCAAGAGAACATGATGACTCCAAGCCAATAAACCGGGAGACCCTGTACAGTCTAACCTTGATAATGTCACACCCTCCGTTTCATCCAAAATTGTGATATTATCAAGGTGTGACAATTTTGATAATATCACGTTTGGCAATTTTAGGCAAAATATGATATTATCAAAGAAGAAGGCAAAAAAAAATTAAACAAAATTAAAATTAAAATTAAAATTAAAATTGTCATACACTTGATTTTCCAACCTGAATCAATCACCATCAGATGTTATAAATCACAAAAAACAAATAACTGAATTAGTGAAATCTGATATTGAGACTTAGGGGTTGTTTACGCCTGAAGGTTCGGGTTGGAGCCCATAGACACAAGTGGTACCCCGCTTGAAGGATGAAACCATTGTAAGCGGGGTACCTTCCACCAAACAAGGGAGTTCTATGTGGGTTGTGGTCCAATGTTTACGTGTAAACCCAAATAGAAGGGTTGTGGTCCATTGTGCACTTGGGCTGAATTTCTAAGTAGTATAAAAACGAGCTCTTTTTAGAATTACCCCATAGTGATAGAAAATTGACCTTGACCAAAAATATGTAAATTATTAGTTATGCTCATGTACAATCTTCATGCAAATAGGAGTGCTCTAAAATGCTCAAAAACATCATTAAAGGCCTTAAAATGGACTTGGAAATGTTTGGACAGCACACAATAAATCATAGA
The DNA here is from genome assembly GCA_963971425.1 of Bryoerythrophyllum caledonicum. NCBI lineage: Eukaryota > Viridiplantae > Streptophyta > Bryopsida > Pottiales > Pottiaceae > Bryoerythrophyllum > Bryoerythrophyllum caledonicum. The sequence continues at coordinate 29,360,525 of OZ020517.1, read as the reverse complement.
AATAGTAGTATAGGAAGGTTTTTATCCAACTTTCGCACACCGGAAGCTAGTAGGCTTGGTGGCTAGAGTAGTGTGAGGCCTTCAAGGGGAGGCTAGAGGTGGCCAGTCCGATTTGCACTGGCGTTGTTTTGGTCACCCCACCGGATCCGGCCCGAATTTGGGGGGTAAGGGGGGCCCAATTGGCCCTTTTTGGCTCCAGGCAAAGGCTCAAGGAGGCTCAAGCACTTTTGCTCCTCAAGATTCCTCTAAGTCCAAAAATATTGCAAATATGTAGATCCTCTAGAAAATTGATAGATTTCAATACATACCTTGATTTTTTATTCTTCTTCCAATTCTCACGCCATCAACAATAAATGTAACTTCTTTCTTTGACGAACAGTACTAACGGGAAAGAAGTTGTCAAAAAACTTCAGACCTAAAATAGTCAAAATCCAACATTAAAATATTATAAATGATTGGTTGAAATAGGTTCTAAAAAATACTCTCCTGGCCTTCCGGAAATACAACCTCCTAGAGGTTGTAGGAAATAAGTCTCCTTAAGTTCTGGAAAACACTATTCAAATCTGCCATGTAGGATTCCATCTAGATTTCTCATCCACGGAAAAACCTTTGGGCCACAGCCCGCATTTTGCTTGATGTAAATCCATTTCCGGGATACCAATTCTTTACTCCAATCAGAACTCGGGAATTCTTTAGGCTCCAGCCCTAACCATCTAGATATAAACAACCCCTTAACAAATTAGAAATCCATCGAAACCTAACATATGATTTATCTCACCTCATGTCGAATGGTCATTGAGAAATAACACGTGACAAGGTGTAACTGGTTCACATTACACATACAGTATCATCAATTAATCGCCATTCCAGCAATGAACTTACACCCCAGCGACTAGATCTGTTAAGAAACCAACCGCAAGCAAACCCTTGTCCTCTCTCAAGTCTCAATGCTTTTCGAGCTCAGAACCCTCGCTCTTCCTAAAACCCTTGCTCTTCCTAAAACCCTGGCTCTTCCTAGAACCCTCGTCTTCACCAAAATCTATGATTTGCGCACATTTTTCATTCAGGAATCACCCCAAACCGTAGATGCAGTAAAACATTCCGACGAGATATGCCATCATCCACACTTATTCATCCATCCATTTTTTATATTGTCACACTTACACTACAGATTTTGAAAAAAAAGTGATATTATCAAGGGTGATAGTGATATTAACAAGGTAGTTTTACACTAAGAAAATATGTTTCAAGGTTTTGGGTGACATTATCAAGGTGTTATATTAACAAGTGTGATATTATCAAGGTTAGACTGTAGCTTGTTACATGGTAGACTGGTAGTTAAGAAAAATAACTCGTTGAAAATGGTGGAGTTAGGCTAAAATTTGAATCAGTATGAAATTTTCATTTTTCAACATTCTAAATATCTTTGATTGAGTTTACAGAAAAGTCCAGTGACATTAGAGATTTTCTTAAAACCCATTCTAAAGACTCTAGGAAAGAAACGAAAGTGGCTGGGTGAAATTTAAATATAGAAAGAAAGAGAGCATGACAAATTCCATGCCTTCTTTTTTTGCACCCATGAAATGCATGGCAATCAAGGTTCTTGCCCTATCCAATGCCATCCAAAGCTCCCCATAGTACCCTACATTCTCAAAGCATTGAGCAATAGTTTCCTTATACCTTTCCCAAGCCAAGTCACCCTCTCCATCTGGTCCAAGTTACTAACATAAGACCATAAAATAGAAGGTGACATGTAGGATGACCCCTTTTCCCTATCAGGGAACCTCTATCATCTCATGTTCTCGAGTCCGCTACCACATTCTCTCAGTATAGTGTGGACGAGATTAATTTGACATTCTACAATAGTTGGAAATTTACACGCAATTGTTTACTGACAAAGACTTGCTTGGAAACAAATGCCCTTTTACAACTTGACATGCAAGAGTTTGTTGTAAATTTGAGTAGGTGATCCACATCAGTAATGAGCCATCACTATATTCAGTGGATAAGGCTAAATCCCCTGTTGTGAAGCCCAGCTGGCACTGCCGCCCGACGTGGGCCCCACCGTGCGTTTCACCCTGCCGCCGCTGCCGAGTAATTACTCACGATGTAACTAACACTGCCCCCTGGACACTGGCTAGTGTTCCACCCTGCAATGTTACGAAATCGTCCAATGAAACACTACCATGCCATGGACGCCATGGCCATACCTATATTGGACGTTGGTGGATCCCACCAGAACTTCAAGGTGACACCTCTGACTTGCTTTGCTGGCAGTCTAGGGTTTTTGGCGCCCGCAGTGTTCCATTCTTTTCCACATAGTGTCTCGGTCAACGTCTTGCGTGCTCTCTACCCTCGTTTGTCAATACTGCTCATGCGTGTGACCGGCTCGTTGCGATTCAGCCTTGTATGCGGGTTAGGGTTTTCAGTGTGTTTAGGGTTTAGATCTGCAGTTACTTTGTTCAGATCTGGTTTACGCTTAACTGCTTGGATTTAGGGTTTCAGGTGTTTCTATAGAACCTAAACATGTAACATTGTCCTCTCGTCTTCGACGTTCGTTCTAACTTCTAAGTAGACTTTAAGGTCTCTAATCAGACAAGAAAGTATTGGAAGTCAGTTATAGGGTTTAGGGTGGCTTCTCTGCCACATATTTGTCACCGACCTGCCTCCGTAACTCGTGAGTGATGTGCCTCTGTAACTTCTGAGTGATGTGCCTCTGTAACACCGGTGATTAGATCAAACTTGCCATGCAATGGCTTCACGCTACGCATAGAGGATCTTCATGGCTTTTGAGAGGACGGGCATCAAGCTTGCAGCAGATGAACTTGCGCAACCTAAATTGCCAAGCGCTTTCAAGAATCTGGAAACACCGAAGATGGATGAATTTGATGTGCAGGTTTTAGGGTGTATTGAACGGTTTGTTCAACATCCTCCTACAGGGTCCTTTGCAATGAAGGATCTCACTTGGGCGCTGAATTACAGAGCACGACGTGGAAAATTTGCTCGTAGTTAGGTGATCCAACAGTGTTACATCCCAACAATGCGTGTCCGGGACTTCCCTAATGGGATGCAATGTGGGAAGGAAGGAACTCAATGTCTGTTCCGGGAGACAAATGAGAACCACAAGCGACCCGAAGAGGCGAGGCAAGGACCTCAAACGGCGCTAGATTTCACAAGGTTAGTACTCTGAGTCCTCTCTTTTTTGCCCAACAATCACCTTCCTCTTTCCCTTGTCCAGTCATGACTAATTCAACTATGGTTTTTGGTAGATGGCATTGCGAATACGGCCCAGAAGATCATTCTAGAATTGTCAAAAAAATGACTGCAGATCTTCTGCCCAGAGCGAGGGAGAAGCTGACCACTGTCAAAATAGCCGCAGAAGAGGGTACAAGTATGAAGTCGCCTGTTAAACGACGAGGCGCATCAAAGAGGAAAGCGCCACAAAAATTTCAGCCAAAGCCATTTGTTCCACTTGATTTGAATGAAATTCCTGAAGTCAAGGTTGAGGTCGTCCCTACGAAGTCGGTGCGCAATAGAGCCCCCTGGAAGAAGACTACAACCTTGGCAAATCATGCCGAATGTCCCCAGGTCTTTGATTCGGATGGAGGCCTTCTCTCTACGGCTACCCAGTGTCCCGAGGTCCTTAATTCTGATGGAGGCTTTCTTTTTTCGGGTCAAAACGTAGTGATCCAACAACTCTCTCCGAAAGTGGGCCACATACGAGCCCTGCGCAAGAATGGGATTGGAGCTGGAATTCATTGTCATTGTACAAAAACTGTGGATATGGATATTGACCTCAGTTTCACTCCTGCTTATTTCCCTACCTATTTGGTTGCCCAGTGTTACCATACTGTAGCAAACTCAATTAATGGAAATGCATGTCCCTCCTGCAATAAAGACCCGGTCAGAAAATCCAAGCCAACCTGTAAATGTGGTCCGAGAAAGAAAAAGATCCCAGATTTGAATGAAACCCCTTGTGTCACAGAACTTCCCCATCAAACGTACCCCAAGGAAGTATGTGCGGAAGACTACGAGGAAACAAAACTCTACAAAGAAAGGCGACTCTCCAGTCCAAGGTAAAGGCCCCTTGCGCACTGCTCTTTGTAAAAATGCAATTGAGCATGATACACATGTTGAGAGCGTCGAACTATTAAGTAGTCAGTCTCCTACTTTTCTCCTAGATCAAGGTACGGTTAGTGCAATTGTTTTGGCTACTATGGGGGGGTGTGGTACTAGTCCAAAACTAATGTGGACTGTATCAGTGTTACAGAGTCTTCTCAAGTGTCACTACAGTCGTTTTGCGACCAGGTAGACATTAGCGGGTCTAAAACAAACAACCCTAGCAATGTTAGTGCAGGGAGTGCTGCGTCAAATGTGAACACAGTAGGTCTAATAGTGGTAAAGCACAGAGATTCTAGGAAAAAATGGGGGCTCTCAATGAAGCGAGGGTGTACTGCTCGCTTTACCATAAAGACTCTTTTACACGCACCTCACATTACAGAGGTGTGTGTGCATGAATCCCAACATGTGAACAAGGACGGGCTAGTGGTTCATGGAGGATTTTGATTTCGTGACCGTGGAGCCTTCTCTGCCCATCTATCTCCAGTTATAAAGAACTTTGTGGATGACTGTCTGCGTGAGAATTATACTGTACAACAAATAATGAAGAAACACCTGAGACTCTTGCGGAAGTAGGAGGCTGATGGTAAGGTTATTACTCGAGACCTGCTTCTGACTCCAAAAGACATTTGGAATATCTCACAAAAGCTGGCGAGGGAGACTTGGATGTTGCATCCTATTGATGCTCAAAGTGTACGAATGTGGATTCAGAAGAACCCTGATAAGGTGTTTCACTATACCGAGACAAACCTTGCAAAACATGTACAAGTGTAAGGCCACTAGACCACTGACAATATGCCATTTACCATTGGGATCCAGACCAAGTGGCAAAGAGAGATGATGGCAAAGTACGGACATGGAGGTGGAATCTCCATTGACGCCACTTTTGGAACCAACGATAAGAAGGTAGTTGTTGTGTCTTGTCAATTCTTAAATATCCTCTCCAACTTCGGACAAAGTGGATGTGCGTGGTTGTCTGTAGAACAGAGTTATAATTATATTTGATACTAACCAGGAGGGACTTGTGACACTATTTGTTGTTGTGTAGTTTCCTTTGTACACTGTTATGGTGTTTGATGAGTGGCACCAAGGCATACCAATTGCTTGGATCCTGACATCCCGATGCACTGAAGAGGACCTTACTCCGTGGATGGAAGTTCTAAACCGTCGATTGAAACAAGAAATGCCGGATTGAAAACCGTCAGCTTGTATTGTGGATTGTGCCCAGGGAGAGATCAATGCACTTACGTAAGTTCTCTCCAACATCTTCAGTTTATTATCAATGTATTGGTGACACTATTCCTTGATCTTCTGGTACTACATATATCAATTTGAATGGCATCGTAACTCTTGTTTATTTTATAGAACATGTAACCTATGTAACAATAATATCCGAATATGAAATGGGAGTTTGTGCTTTTCGCAGAAAAATTTGGCCCGACACTCCAATCTTCCTATGCCTTTGGCATGTTCGGCGTGCTTGGCAGAAGAATTCTTGCTACAAGATAAAAGACCCTCTGCAGAGAGGTGAGGTTCTTCGAGAATTAGGACTTATGATGTATGACAAGAGCTTGCCGTCTGGCAATGAATCAAAGACTTGGGCAAAAGATAGGATTGAGAAACTTAGTAAACAATATCCTAAAGAGGGGGAATTCTGGAAATACATGGAGAAGCAGTGGTTGGGTAAGGTACATATGTGGGTTGTAGGTTATCGGAACTTACCTTACGCAGGACAAGACACAAACGTAGCCATTGAAGGCTATCATGGATTCCTGAAGGCTGTCTTAAAGTCGGAGAGGTGTCGCATGATTGGACGACGTGTGGATTGGAGCATCACTACTCTTACTGAAGACGTTCACGATCATTTCTGGTACAAAGGGCTGCGTAAAAAAAAGGATTTTCAGGATAACAAGAAAATGCTGGACTTGACTGTCTCCGCATTGATGAAGGCGCGTGACATTCCAGATTCGGATGTGACACTGCATGTGATGCCAGGGGACTGCGCCTTGGTTACTTCAGCGCATCACCGACATATTCAATATGTGGTTCATAATCCCGGTGAAGAATGGGCAAGTTGCAATTCTGTTTGGGGACAACGAGGGAACATTTGCAAGCATGTTCTAAAGGTTCTTTTGATAATGCGGCCGAATATTGCTGAGGGCACCATTGCACGTGTCTGCGGTAGACAAGCAGGGAACGTGTTAGGAGGCATGAGACAGTTGCTAAGTCCTACTAGGGTTCAACCCGGACCTGAGGTGGAGGATATCCCAATTTCAAGTCTACATCAAACTCCAACTTGGAAGACCATTCTTAGAAAAGACGTTGCAGAAACTCTACGAAATCTTGTGATTGACTTGTCAGATGAGGTTTCTGGGCAGCTTGTCTTCATGGACCACCTTCTAGCAGATCTAAACCAGGTAATAGGGCGAATCCGAGCTCTTAAGGTAGAACTTCGTTCTGGAACATTGCATCCGTTTGCGGCGTCACCAATGTTACGGACAGTTGATGATGGACGAGGTTTTAGCCTTCTCAAAGGTAAAGACTTCTTAGAACGGGGGAGAAAGTCTGCTGCAAAGTAGTTGAGAATGGTTGGTTGCTGACTATTATTTTCTACACTGTATTATAGATGCGTTAAAGAAGTTATGATGTACCTAAAAAGTTTGCAGTCATTGTGCTGCAAGCGTTAAAAGAACTTAAATCTGTGATCCGCCATCTTTTGTTCTTGTGTCGTGGTATGCGTTGTTTCCATTTATAGTGTTACAAACCCTTTAGAATACAAGGACACTTGCTCAATTTTTAAGCAACAACATAAACAAATCCAGGTGAAACCTTAGATACAATCAGTGGCACTTTCACTGGACCGTAAAGTACGATTTACCAGGATAATTATCTATTTACGATGGAGGTCCCCAATAATCAGTGTCACAGTCACTACAATCTTCATCATGACGCTTTCTTATCCTTTTTAGCTTATAATCCTCTGTTGTAATGCCTTCACTATCTTATGTGCAATTTGTCTGCCAGTCTCTCTCTACTACTCTTCACGTCATTCTCTGTCAGCATTGTATGGAGTTGTTTTCTGCCGTATTGGTGTTGACTCTGATTGTTGCGTCGTTGATAATAGTCACAATGGCGTTATCAGCTTCATTGGTAGTTCCTCAATTTTTGGCTCGTCTTTTGAGGTGTGGTCTTAACAGGAATGATGTTCCAACACCTGAGGGGGCACATTTCTCTCCAGAACGCAGAACCGGGGAAATGACTTCTCTCGCCGTGTCAATGTCGTTAGACGCAGATCCGGCCTGGCCTATTCGAGGCATAACCCTGGTACATCCATGTCACGAGGACACCCCTAACTGTGCTTCTCCTACCCACCAATGGAGCATGGATAATGTCCAGAGCATGTAGAACGAATTTTATGAAGGCCAATGCGAAGAAGAGCTCGACAATTTGAGCAATTACAGTCCTAGGTAGGACTTAGTGTCACTGATGTTTTAACCTAGTGTCACTAATGCTTTGACATAGTATCATGTGCGAATTGACTTAGTGTCATGCACAAATTTATAAAGCATTTATGTCTTCAAGTTTATATTGAGAAGCACTATAGGATGGATACCTTAACTATAGGATGTCCATGTAGGTGCATATGATATCAAGTACTCGTTGCCCCATTTGTGAGCTACGTATATAAATCATAATATATACTATATATAATCTACAGTTTCCATATCATTTCTTGTAACCTGGTCCTCGTAATGGATTGTATATATTGTTTAGCCAAGGATGTGTTTAGCATCTACTTTATTTATATATGCATAATTGAATTATACATCGGGTTGCTACTACAAAAACACTATTGCCTAAAACTATGAGTTTGTATATATTGTGCTTGTAAACTAAAAATCATGAAATAGAATCATTATGATATTAATAAAATAAACGCTAAGATGGCCTCATGTATGTATAAATCTTGTAAATAGGAAAGTAGCACGTAATAACTGAATGAAAAATAAATACATCAATAAATAAACCACAAGGGATGCAATGGTTATATTATATATTGAATGTTGGTCCCTATATCCCAAAAAAATGGGGCATGTGATGATAATTAATTTTAAGAATCGTAAATAAAACATATGTAGTACTCTATAGTAATCCCTAAGGGATTGAAGGAAAAATATTAATCCTTTAAGATTCAAATGTTCCAGGAGAGGACCTTTTGACCAATTCGATAAGTTCTTCTATATCAAGTTTGATATGACTGCTTCGGGAAAAAATCATCAAGTATGAGTCTTTGGTATTGGGATTTTGAATGGTAATTTTAGAATGTGATTTTTAAAACCATAGTCGTGGTCCTTAGGGGTTAAAGTTGCTTCAAATGCTATAATCTTTTAACCAATTACAATCCATACTTCTTCTTCTTATTCTTCTTATTCTTTGTCTTCTGCTTATTCTTCTTCTTCTTCTTCCTTTAGTACTTCTTCTCCTCCTTCTCCTCTTCTATGTTTCACCTCCTTTTTTCCCTTTTTCCTTTTTTTTCATCCCTATTTAAATTTATTTTTTTTACTCCTCCCAGTATAATCTCCTTTCTTGTTTTAATAAAAAAACAACATATGTTCTTAAGGTAATTTGGAATAAGGTTAGAAGTGCAAAGAAATTATTACGTGTGAGTGTTTCATACTAGCTTTATTAATGGTTGTTTTAATGTGTATTATTCAAAAACATAGTCCTTGTGATGCCTAAGATTGCAATACAAGTGCAGTGGGCATCCATTGTTTGCATAAAGGATCTGTGACATCCAAACTTTACAAGTACTCCCATTCAAACACTGATATGAAGTAGTTGTAATATGTCAACGCTAGCACATAGAAAACTGAATTTATGAACATCGACGGTGTTTTTTTGTGACATAGGTTTCCTAGGTGATAGTCGGATGTAGTTCACTAGTTTCATGAAACAGTTACTCACACTAAAACTGTACATCACCGCAATAGATATACAATATCCCCAGAATATATACAAGCTAAACCTACATTTTGCAACCATTACACTGTCATCAGACTTGTCACCTTGGCCGTCCAGTCTACAAAGCCTTTTGAGATGCACAAGTGCAGGGCTTCTTCGGAAGAGAAGGTGGTGCTCCATCTATCAACAACCCGTCGTCCTCAACTCGTGATGCATTAGGAGTCCGAAGCTGACAAAAAGGGGCTTGGTATCTGACATCTCTTCGTTTTGGGTTTAACTCCTTTGCCAGAAGCACCAATATTTCTTTGTTCATCTCCTTTGCAGTGTGGGGTTTTAAATACTTCCCGTACAACTGCACTTCCTTTGTAGATGCTCTGTTACCTCGAAACTGTAGTGTCACACAGTGCAAGGTCAACACGGTGTAAGAGCAAAAATATAATGTCACAAATCCAGCCAACCAAATTGAGATCATAAAATCAAATTACATTATGAACACATATAGATTACCTTTAGGTATAACATGATGTTGCAAATGCATAGATGACCACACTCGTTGACTCCAAGTTGTTGAAACACCTCAATGGGTTGGACATTGTCCACTTGATACTCTTCTACTCCTCTGAGACACTGCCAGGCCGAGCATAGCCACCTAACGAGTTATGCATGCCTTCCCTTGGGAAAATGCACCGCGTCGGAGCAGGAGTCTAAGTGAAACACTCGTTGAGGCTGCAAGACCAACACGGACCAGTGTCCATTGCTAACCCAGGGAACAATCAATTCCTTCACTTGGTGAACCTGCATTCCTTGAGGGGGATGCAACCAATCCTTCACAAATCTCTCCATAGAAATGCTCTCTAACATCAACGGCACTATGTATGTACATACTCGAGAACTAACAATATGAATTTCGTGTCGGCGTTCAACCGGGTATGCCATGTACAACCGCGAGAGCACAAAGTCCATAATGTCATTCCCAAGCCGGAATCTAGGCTTTTTAAGGTCCCGAATGGCTCTGTGCTTCACTTCTATTTCCTTCTCGTTCTAGTTGTAGAAAACTGTGCTCAAATTACGGACTGTTCCCTCGCCCCCAGTGGGAACTTCACTTAGCAAAGTATCTATCTGAAGCCAGTCATACACCTCACTCAAGATCATATTCTTGAAGTCGCCTGCATCACCAATGTTACACTCTTGAGATGCTTTCATAGTGGTAAAATCCAATGAACAATTTCCAGGTTTGGTGGGTACTGGTTCTGCACACACTGAGGATGAACCCCCTTCAGCAGTGTCAAAACATTGTTGAGAGAGATCCACCAACTGTTTCACAGCCTCCATGTCTCTATAGTGGTCAAAGATCTTGTCCAATTTTTTAGAGCACGAGCCATTCCCGGGCACTATCGAAGGATCTACCTTGCTTTTTCCGTATACCTGGATCACTCCTCGTGGAGGAGTCTTCGCCGTCAACGGAGTTGTAGTGTCCATCCACTGAGAGAGACTGCATTCAAATTCTGTCCGTTGTTGAGGCATATCATCAACACCGTATGACCCTTTAAAAACCTGTGTAACGGTCAAAAAGGACTCACCATCTTGAAGAACTTCAACAACGTCCATCACATGCATAATTTCTGGGAATATTGGTGCCGGCCCCTGCTCAGTTCCTTGGGCGTCTCCTTCACCACTGCCTTGTTGACAAGCATGTGGTTCCAACTCCTCCGATGTCATGGGAGGGTTTTCATGAGGGGGCAAACCCCGAATGCAATTGTTAGGAGGCATTCTATGAATTCCAGACTTCAGAGGACTCACATCTCCGTAGGGATTCACCTCCTGAGCTTCTTTTCCCTCCTCAATTCCCCCATCCTTTAATCTGGCGCCGATAGCTCCAACTATTGTCGAATTTGTGACATTGATCGCATCCTCACCGAGACAACCACCTGGAGATTGTACATGACCAATGTTCACCAAAGAGAAGTTATGCACTGCCCTGGATTGAACTGTACGTGGCAAGTCGATGATCTCGCCCTGGCCCTTGCTCTTTGAGACAACGTCCACTATGGTTTGTTCAAGTGCTGGAATCGTCGTACTCACATGCTAAACCTCAGTTACAACATCGAGAGATTTCTCAGCTTCTGATAAAATGTCCCTTCCCACGCAAGAAATCCAGCGGGCATCGTCCTCTTTCCTCAGCGCTGCTACAATGCCACGCGCTGCGTTTTGAATACCATTGCGTAACAATGCTACTCCAGTGCTCCATGAAGGTGTAACACTAGAGGACACCCATCCAATATCACGGTCCTCCCTATTTCGTAGTATGTTACACCAGTGTTTGGACTGATTTCTCCAATAACAGTACTGTATTGTGGTCGAGGCCTCGTCAAAACACTGTGGGTACTCCGCCGCGTGGTCCTGAAGTGCGCGCATCTGCACAACCCGCACCCAATCCATGGCTCCCGCAATGAGATCATCTCCGTTGCCCTCTCGAATTTGTGCAATCTCGAGGCCGACACGATGCTGAAGCACCTCTTGCGACTCCTCTCCAACTTCAGTAAACAGAAATGGGCCATAAGCGCACAACACGGATAAAGCCTTTGTGATCTTTGTGTCCTCTATGCAGCTATCATGAATGATAGTAGAAGTCAATCCATACATTGGACATGTTAATTGACGAAACATCCCATTCTCATGTAAAAATAGAATCCTGAGTACTAAAATTAAGGGGGGGATTTCTTCCATTGAACGCGGTGATGAAGTAGCCTTCCTCAAACAATTTGGGATTCACTGACTGCAATGAACACGGATGGAAGATGATATTATTTGGATATTTTTAAAACAAATGTCGGATCGGTAAATAACAAGCAAGAAGAAGGAACTCAATGTTACAGAATAGCCAAATCATTGCTAAAATTTGGGATAAAAGACAATTAACAAACGGACTTACTGTCGTGGCTCCATGGTAGGGGGGTAGCTTGGCAAAAACCCCCTCATTGGCTGATAGAATGCGCCAAAGTGGACACCAATCCCACAGGATTTTTTCTCGAAGCATCGCATTTTTCTCTCGAAACTCGATCCGAGCCCTCTGTACCATTGCTTTACTTTCTTCCTTCTTTCTCTACATGTAGCCCTTGCTCTCTTCTCTGAACCGGGAATAATCAATTGTCCATTACAAATATGCACACAACTGATCGAGCTCAGGGTATGGTCCATTTGCACATCTACTGGGCACAAGCTGGTCCATGGACGCCAAAATGTCTTCCCGAATTCCTTTAAGGTCGTTCGCCAAGTTCTTGTCAAACTGTGGAAGGTTGTCCAACACTTTGGTTCGCACATACTAACGTAAAATCCCCGTTTCCAACGTAATGTTATACAGAAGTAGTTCAAAAACCCAAAATCCAAAACAATGAAGCCATTGTTCACCTTTTTTGATGTCCACCACCAAAGACACTCCATGAGTTTCTCTTGGAACTCTCGAGTTGGAAAAGATTCCTCCCAAGCACGACGGAATGCTTCACCACTACTGTGATCCCAAGACCACGGCAGACCCTTGAAATGCCATCAAGTGAAATAGTCCCGGCATCTTTGGCTTCTCCGGCGCAGAGGGGGGTGACATAGCACTCATCATGTCATTTGCCTTTCTCTGTGCTCGTGCTACATGAATCCTCTCCTGGCGTTGCAATACTTCTTGTCGAGCATTAAATTGTCCTTCCATGTGAGGGTTAAACCTGAACGGCTTTGGAGACCCTTTGCCCTCTGCCCAGTATTGTAGCACCTGGATTAGCCTCCCAGTTCTTATCCCACACCGGCATCCGTGACACAGCCTCGTCTAATCCACCCTCGTCATTATCTACCGACTCTAAATCTGGGCTCGCAAGATTCTTGCGAGGTGACATAGCATCCATCACTGGCTCCACGTCAGCGTTGCTTTGATCACCCACGGTCGGAGTAGTCTCATGGTCCGTAGTATTCAAGGGCTCCCTTGATCTGTTAGCCGTGGTTACAACAATAGCCGTTCCAGTAACTGCAGTCGCCACTTGTTGATCCTATTGAGGTTGTACGGAGCCCAGAAGAGAGATAGATGTTAGTCAAATCATATAGAACTCCTTTAACGCCTATGTTGGACCCTCTCCAATTGGTAATTGCAAGTATCCTCTAATATCATCTAGAACAGACTACAAAGCTTGTCGTAGTAACTTACCGAGGAGTTCGTCTTTGAGGGAAGTTTGAGTTGCCTTCCCAGTTTTGTCTCTGTTGACGCCGTCCTCGAGATACGGAATCTTTGTTGCACAACCCCTTGTGCATGACCCGCCTTTGGTACAGCCTCCAATTCAGGTCCAACCAATGTTACAGGGACCTCCTGGGAAGGCATTGATACCAAAGATGCTGGTGCAGGCTGTGTCACACCATGCGTGGAAGCCTAAAGGTTTTGGATGAGAATCCAGAACAATCTTATCACGCCCCCGTTTTCTCTTACCATTTTGGTTGACTCCGGAACTTGGATCAACATGTTGACCACCATCGTTGCACAATACCTGTCCCGCAGGCTGCTTTGGCTCCCTCCTTCGTCGCTCTTGTTGGATTGTGCGAGGGGCCACTACTGTAACCTTCATCCATGCTCGTCCACTCTCACGCGGCTGCATCACCTTCTTTGTAGGTGAGTGCTCCTCCTCATGGTCCCGTTCGCCATCCAGCTTCTTCGTAGAAACAAGAACCTTTTTACTCTTGATTCCTCTTGGAACCGACTTCTCTCGTTCTCCAGGTGTTGCCCCAAAGAATAAATCAGAGGCGGGTTGACCTTCTCTACCAAATCGGATGCTCACCCTCTACGGCTTTGCCATTCCGTTTCTTTGATGGAGGCGACCCAACAAAGTCAGCACCCCAGTCCTCTTCGTCGACGGTGGTGTGTTCTTCTCCACATCCAACGTTTTCAGTGTCGGATGCTGCCTTTTTCTTATCCTTCCTACTTCCATACTTCCCCATGCCCTCCACCATCTTCCCTTGCCCAGGAAGAAAGTCAAGATAAGGAAGTAAGAGGGCTTTGCTTCCATCCGGATACTTCGCTTGGTCGCAGCCTTTCTCAAATCTGTGTTGGTTAAGCATGAGCTTGTTGGAGAATGTAGACTTCCCACAATGAATGCAGATGAAAAATCTGCGTCCTCCTGTGGGCTTCAGGCGACCTTTGCATTGAGTGGCAAACTCCAGCATAAGATCCTTCATCCGTTGCTCGTTGGGATATGTAACATTGTAGGCTCGATCATAAATCTTGACAGGCACTGTCACAGGTTTGGCGGCCATCATTTTAGGCGTGTAGGGGCAAGTTTGGGGATAGCAATCTGCACACCCAGCGTGATCAAATGAGATATATCTGAACTTGTTCACCAATCCAGCCAAATTATTGCAGCCTTTGCCGTCACAATACACAGGCTTGTAAAACCAGTGCTCCTCAGGAATGTCAACGTGGTCTCTGCACAATGTCAAGACATAAGCATAGTTAGATTCATAATAGAAATCCGAAGTAATCAACCACAACTTGTAGAGATAATTCTGAGAGTTTCGGAAATGGACAAGACATAAATGACCGTGAATTTTAGAGAGTTTTGATGGATTAAGTTTGTGTACGACCAAGTCAGTGTTTCAGCAGGGGCTACCTAAACAGTGAATTACAAATAGCATGCCATGAAATAAAGAACCCTGAAGTCAATGAAGACTATGCGACGCGTACACCCTGAAGTTCGAGAGCAATGGATACCCTAAACCAGTGCAAAAAACTCATGTAACACGCTGAGTGAAACCCTAAATGAAGAAGCAAAAAACAGTCACGATTCAAAGACCTAAATTCTACAAAGAGCATATTCTCAGCTTCAATTTTTGTGAACTCAGTTGCGCCCTAAAACTACATTTAGACGAGTAGGACTTTACGAGTGGCAAACCTCGGGATTGACCAATATGGAGACGGATCCTTTGAAGATTTAGTACTCTGATATCGTGCGACCAAGATTGCATTTTGCAACAATTTAGCGGTAGACGCACGTTCTAATTCTTGCACAGCCCGAGAAGCCCACAACATCGCAGCGAAAGAGAAAAAACATACCTGGTGGAAAACGGCGACTGTCGTGCTTGGTTCAAAACTCTCATGTCCTCCTAGTACGAACTCCCCGCTACAATATGCTCCTCCGCAGCAAGATGTCGCTTCGACAGAGCGTGTATTGAATGCACTACATGTAATCATTGTGGCGAACCTTAACCCTAGTGGAGAAAACGAAGGAGCCACGAAACCCTAAACCCACGAAAACCCTAAAAACCATGTGCAATCTCTGAGAACCAAGAACAATGTTCGAAGAGGACTAACATCACATGAGCGGATTTCACCCTAAACCTAGTCGATCCCGCCCAAACCCTAAGTACAAACATGATTGCAAACTCCCTGGACATCTAAGTCCGCTACTGTAGTTGTGACACGAGCCCAATGATGACGCCCTCGAAGTTTTGGTGGGACCCACCAGCGTCCAACATAGGCATGGCCATGGCGTCCATGGCATGCTAGTGTTTCATTGGACGATTTAGTAACATTGCGGGGTGGAACACTGGCCAGTGTTCCAAGGGCAATGTTAGTTACATCGTGAGTAATTACTCGGTGGCGGCATAAGGATGAAACGCGCGGCAGCTCCACGGTGGGGCCCACGTCATGCGGCAGTGCCAGCTGGGCTTCACAACAGGGGAATTGGCCTTCTCCATATTCAGTGGACACTGCTGGATGTATTCTGGAAATAGAAAGAAGTATATGCTTTGAGCCTCACTCATGGAGCACCGTATTCCTTGCACACGGTCGTTGCGGAGCTCCCGAGTCGCTGCCCGGGCAGCTGCGGGGAGAAAATTCTGTCGTGCCCGATACCCGGGAGATACCCGGTCAGTCGCGGTGGTCCCGCCCAAACCCTATCCAACGCAGCCTCATTATCCCGCATTCTCTCTCGTTCGCCTAGCGTCCCATCTTCCGGCTCCGCTCCCGCTCCACTTCGCTCCACTCCGCTCCGGCTCCGCTCTAACTCACCCCGGCTCTGACTCACCAAAACCCTCACGTCTTGAGCTTCTTCTTCATCAATCTAACACATCTTGGAGCAGTCATTGCACAGGAGATCAGGCTATGGAGCTAAGAAAGATGTGCAATCATCCGTTCTTGTGTGACGGACTTGAGGAGAGCATTTTGTCCAAGTGTCGCTCAGTCCATGTACTCTCCTCCCTCAGTTCTTTGACTTTCTGCAACAGATCTTTGGTGAAAGCATTTGATAAGCTGATGTTGATGTGGGTTGGTGTGCCGTAGGATGGCCTGACCTTTAAAAATGGATTTTAAAGGTCAATGTTGTCTTAGGGTTTGTATGCATAAGAGTTCCTTCCGCTGAGTTGAATTATCTCATGTTCTTTGATAACATTGGGCTGTAGCTCTGCCCACACTCCTCACAATGCCGTGACCTGAATTTTATTGTTGTTTTGGGTGGAGAAGAGGAGAATGCTATGATGCTCTGTAACAATCTTGTGCTGTTGAGCGCATTTATGGCAGATGCATTAGCTTTTATGTAAAATAAATAAAACATGAACTCTGCAGTGGAGAGTTGTTTGTTTCGTAGGACGTGTTATTTGAGATAAACACCTTCTTCATTTGCGTGATGGATAACCAACCGTTGTCCATATTTTGTGAAGAAATGTGCAATGGTTGGGAATTATTATGGCATGACTAGATTCTTGTTCAGTTGGTTTTATATTTAGATGGAGAATGGTGCGTTATCTACTTTTCTGTCTTTTTTATTTTCTTTGCTAATGGTTATGGGATGATGACCAGCTAGCCAGTTTACCTGCATTCGAAGCGGCTCGTTGTGTGAAGGTGAATCCTGATACACCTCAGAAACAAGTTCGGTTTCTCACCCTCCATGGTATGTTTCTATCACTCTCCACATCCTTCTGGATATTATTGTTTTGTCGAGAAGAATCACTTGCTAGCTGTGTTCTTCAAACAAGTAGATGATAATTAACGCTGAACACATCATCAAGTGCTCATTTTGATCAGGTAAAAAAACTCTGATGACGCCACAACCGCGGCTACCCGTAAAGGACATACTACCCGTCATCTTAAAATCAAATACAGAATACAACGATAAAAGTAAGAACAAACATTTCGAATGTGGAGACCTAATAAAGAGTTGGAAACTTTTTGCAACATGCAGAAAGGACTGTAGGTAGATGAGGCTGCTACCCATGGGAAAACAAACTGTAAACCTAAACACCAACAAGAAGCACCAAACCTAACCAAACCAAAGAGCATCGTGAGGAATTCTTTCAATGCAAGTTGCAGAAGCTAATTTACGAAAAATATTCCTTGCCGTATATGTAATTACAGATGGCCGAGAGAGTGACACAAAGTGAGCAGATGTAGGCTGTAGCACTGTTCTACCAATACACCTCATCTTGAAACCTCATCACTACATCGCACGAAACTCTAGGTGCACAGGCAGTATGGTCTTGAAGATGTCGGGGTTCTTCTCGTGATCCGTCAAAATTTCGTATGTGACGTCGGGATCCGCATCCACGCTGATGTTGCTCTTGATTTCAAAGAATCCATTCTACCAACGCAACAGCAACTGTATTCAGTAAACCATAAAATAAAAGTCTCAAAGAAAACAACGCTATGAAAGTACAAGAGCAATAGTAGATTAGCCGGTAAAGTTGCATCAAAGAAGAGCCAAATTCTTCATGACGAAGATTATTTTCCTTGCTAACCTGGCGATCAGAACCGCGTATCTTGCCATCGATGCGCTCATAAGAGTACCCCTCAGCAAGAACGTAGTCTTCCAAAAGGTCGAGCATCATCGTGGACTGAGAAATCCATCGGTATGTGAGAACAATATAAATTGCAGACAAGACATGTAGAGACTCCACCTATATATTTTTACTCCCATGAGAAGGAAGACACAGACAATCGGAGAATGCACCTTGATGAGTCAGGAATGTCTCAACTAATCACAAACTAATGAACCATAAGTGACACACCTGAGAGAAGATGAGAACACGACGACCTGCTTCTTTGAGCTTCGGCAAAAGCTTGTCGATGACTACCATTTTTCCAGAGCTCTAAGAAAGGAGCGTCTCAACCAAGTTGATGCACTCAGGCCATCCTACGGCACACCAACCCACATCGACATCAGCTTATCAAATGCTTTCACCAAAGATCTGTTGCAGAAAGTCAAAGAACTAAGGGAGGAGAGTACATGGACTGAGCGACACTTGGACAAAATGCTCTCCTCAAGTCCGTCACACAAGAACGGATGATTGCACAGCTTTCTTAGCTCCATAGCCCGATCTCCTGTGCAATGACTGCTCCAAGATGTGTTAGATTAATGAAGAAGAAGCTGGAGACGTGAGGGTTTCGGTGACTGTTCCAAGATGTATTAGATTGATGAAGAAGAAGCTCAAGACGTGAGGGTTTCGGTGAGTCAGAGCCGGGGTGAGTTAGAGCGGAGCCGGAGTGTTGATTCAGAGCGGAGCCGGAGTGTTGATTCAGAGCGGAGCCGGAGCGGAGTGGAGCGGAGTGGAGCGGGAGCGGAGCGGGAGCGGAGCAGGAAGATGGGACGCTAGGCGAACGAGAGAGCATGCGGGATAATGAGGCTGCGTTGGATAGGGTTTGGGCGGGACCACCGCGACTGACCGGGTATCTCCCGGGTATCGGGCACGACAGAATTTTCTCCCCGCAGCTGCCCGGGTAGCGACTCGGGAGCTCCGCAACGACCGTGTGCAAGGAATACGGTGCTCCCTCACTCATGTACTGGACCTCCGAATAGACAGCCTCGTTCCGGCGACACTGGATTGGAATTGCGACTGGAATAGACTCCATTCATTGCGCTGGTGGCAACGAAATGCCCGTCTCGTGTCCTCATCCAGGGTGGCATGCTAACTAGAGCAGCCTGTCCTGATTCCTCAGCGCTGTCTAGAGCTTTCCTCCTTTTTATCTTTCTAGTATCGATCAACGTTCGCAGTCGCATTGAACTCCTCTCGATCACTTTGCATTCAGACCTGGGTCTATGATCCACATGTTCATCAGCTACGAATAGCTCCAGTTTTGCCAACTGCAACATCAACTTTACTGAGACAAGTTTGGAGTCTTGTACACTGGTACCATCTACCACTGCTGCGGGCACATGAAAGTTCATGCTGCAGCTTCAAAGATAGCACTGACCAGGTATACTGTAGGTGCATTAAATAAGCCACTACCACATGCTTGCCGAGAAGGTTCTACGACAGAAACCAGCACGGATCGCATCTTTACATGCATGCTAAAGGTGGCGAAGATCCGGTTGTCTTTCCCTTTGCTGGGCAAGCCATGGCCAATCTGTGTTTTATCAGACAGAAATAGAATTCTCCAGTTTCTGGCTAATCTTCTCTGCAACCAGATGAGGTGCGTAGAATATTCACAGGAGGTGCGGGCTCAACTTGCACTTCGTTTGGACCTGCCAGAGCGGCTGCACCCGCCCTAAACCTGGTCTATATCCGCTCAACTTCGACTTATGCTCAGGAGGACGGAATGTGGCTCATTCGGCTTCTCGATGGTTTGGAAGACGGTGTTGGTGATGGAGTGCCATTGCAGAGCTGGATTGTAGGAATCTCTAGTTTGCGACCTCTTTGATGTACATATGTTAGTAGTTAAGTGGGACATTTCAGTTTCCATCTGGTAGGAACTTTGCAGTCTCGAGATATGTAAGAAACCTGGGCTGGTTGTTCCTTCTATAATTTTCAGTACCGGGGCTGGTTATAAACCCTACATGCTCTTAGTACCAGTCTCCTCTAAAAGCCTTTTACTGACAGTGTTTCTCTTCAAGAGAAGATCGATAGTGCTCATCCTGTACGCATTGCTGGTTTGGCTCCCAATTCAAGCTCCTGGCCATCACGGTTTGGTTTCGGTTTTTGACAATACGTTCTCCGAACTACAAGATGCTGGACACGGCTTCTTCGTTGCAGATCCGGAAGGCAAAGTCGAGCGAGCCGTCGCAGATTCCGGAGGAACAGACCATGATCGGCGAGACAGACATGCCACAAGTGATGCAGGCACATGCTTTGCGAGTAGCGTCAGAAGCGTTGGATTCGTTTAACGTCAATGATTGCAAGGAGATTGCTTGTTACATAAAAAAGGTAAGACATTGGACTCATTTGTAGAGTCAACCAAAGTTTCAATACGATACCCCCTGTATTTGTTAATCATGCACTATCATGTAGGTGCTAGATCAATAGAACTTATGCTGCCTCTTGGGTTATAACTCCTTTCGAGTATGGAAGAGCTTGGTGGTCCCTAGACCTAAGTTAAAGCGATTACAGCTACCTTTGAGAGTGAAAATAGCTTGGATGAGACACCATATATGCGGTATAAGCTCTGTTTATCTCATTTGAGCTGGGTGTAGATATTGAGAACTTCCTCGAGGTGATTGTATTCAATTTCAAAAGATAGCATCTTGTTCAAACTTCAAACAATCATCTCTACTCTAAAGTTCCCATTTTCTCTCTGTTCACTGTACAATCGGTCTCGTGATAGTTGTAAAAAAGTGACGCTCAATCATTTTCTCTCCATTTACTCTCATGAGAGTTTGTGTTGGCCATGGTGCAGCAATTTGACAAAACATATGGACCAGGATGGCAGTGCGTGACAGGCATCAGCTTTGGCTCCTACATAACGCACTCGTCGGGTTCCTTCATTCATTTCTGCATCGGAAAACAAGCCGTCATGCTCTTCAAAGCAGCTACATAGCCTAGTTTCTCAGCTTAGCCAGACTATTCCACACATAGACAGTGTACAATAGACATATAAATAACAGGACAAGAATAATCAAGATGGAGATTGATGAAGCCTCGATCAGAGGGTTCCTGTCGGTTCTTTAAAGGTTCTATCTATCCTGAACGGTTTAAGTGCTTGAGATTGTAGTCGGCGACCTTGTTTGCATTTTTCGGGGTGACATGCTTACTTCGTACTGATCGCTCAACAAAGTTGGTCGCTCGATTATGTTTCACCTAGAATGTGAATTATGCATGTGTTCTACGTGAAGATAAACTGAGTTTGAATTCACTTGCTCAGCTTAAAACACTGGAATTGGTGGAGGACTAGCAATATCTCTACAAGCATTTTCAACGTGCTCTTCTCGTTGTCAATACGAGACATAGCTGAAGCTTGCCCGGCTTCTAAGGTCAAAAACAGGCCCCTCAACGGTGAGCTAAATTACAAATTCTAAGGAGCCTGCCAGAGTGTTCCACGTGAACTTGGGATATTAACCCCTAAAGGACCGGGCCTTGTGCACCCCAAAACTGCCACTTTGACCGGAGATATTATTAGACTTATTCCAACATTATTTTACTATTTTCAAGCTAGTTTAAAAATCCAAACTACTATGAGAAGTCACCTTGAAATTTTCGTAAACTTCTCCACGCCTGCACAACAAGAAGCTGGAATGTGGCTCTAGGCATTACTTCAAACCCAAAATTGAAGATTGCAGGAAATCGATGCCAAATCGCAATAGTCTGCGAAAACCCTTTCAAAGGGTAAAATGCAACATTAGTCCAATAGTCCAGTCTAGTGTTGGAATCCTCGTTTCGTAGATGAATACTGGTTTAAATTTTTTCATTCATCCTGGTTACTATGTCTGTAGGGATAAGCACCATTCACTAATTAAGTAAGTTTAGCTTGCTGCTTTGTGAGATTGGTCCTTTAGTTTCCCTACCAAACTCAGAGCATGGACACAATGTATATATTGACTACCTCGCTCGGTTTAATATTATCTCGTTTAATTCACAGTACATTACACTCTCTGAAATCTCATCGCAGGTTTCTAACATGGTATCAGACCAATAGTATTCTCATACCTTTCATCTGTCTCGTTCCTGCTAGCCTCGCCCAGCCTCTTCCTCCTATCACGCAGCCTGCACTCGGCATCAAGGATGTCCACCACAAACTACAATCGAGAGTCCGTCGAATTTTCTATTAAAATAATTAAAAACTGACAAGATCTGGACCGCTAGATGAAAGAGGCCGAATTTTTGGCTGATATCGTTGGCTGATTTTTATTGGCTGATATATATAGGCTGATTTTTTTTGGCGTAATGATATGGGGTTTGGACTTTGGACTTGGCCTTTGGGGCTTCACACCACGACCGGCCAAACCTTCAATCTATAATATTTAATGTATTTTTTTGGCAAAAAGTTTGGCCTCTTGCCATAGTTTGGCCACTCATTTTGACGGACGGTCACTTGACTTGGGCATAGTGTAAAGCGGCCTTCACTCTCACTTATTGGCATTGGGCAAAAGAGGGCACCAAATCTCACCTACTCTAGAGTATGATTATGGGCTCCGGTGGTTTTTGGGCTTCTAAATTCTATATCAATTGTAAATCTTTCTGATTAAATTTGAAAAAATATTTGTTGAGTTTCATTCCTAATTCTGCATCTTTCTACACAAATGTTTTTGACATACAATGTCATTTGAGTCCTGAACTGGCTTAAGTGATCGGAATTGGGTGCCTCTACATCCGTGATGAAGACCATGTCCCACAATGATGGTGAGGTTGGGGATCGGCGCGCGCTGGCTGAATGATTGGACGCCAGCTAAGCCGCGTTGTTCATGTTGCGGGTGTTGAGTGAGTTCATGGTGGTGGACGCGGTGCGCTCGAGGTTGAATTCACGCGTGGTGCTCAAGAACTGCGACTATTGCTGGATCTGGAAGTTGCGCTCATACAACGTATCTGTACTGAAGTACGTTGCATGCAAACTCCTCCTTGATGATGCCCGACAAGTCTCCGTCACTCTAGAACACCCATGAAAATTTGTCGCGGAGTGGCACAAGGCTTGCACCATCTCCACACATTCTCGCAGAGTCCCAAATCATTCATCGAGATATCACAGCTAGCAACATCTTCGTGGACGAGAAATTTGAGGTTAAAATAGCAGAATCCGGTTTAATGCGGATAATTGCGGGAAGTGCCATCGAGTCTGGTGAATGTGTCCCACGTCTTGTTCTTCTCAATTGACGCTAACTCCTTCTTCAGTGCTTGTGACCAACCTGGAAGAGCGGATGCTTGTTGAAAGGCGATGTTGTCTCCGGCTAACTGAGACTAGTCTTGAGTTAAGCATAGATAAAAAAAAATTCGGTGTTACTGACAAGATATAATCACCTAGTCTGACGTTTTGTTTTCTGAACTAGATGAACGCCGGAGGGAGATGGATGTAGGATCAATATGCACGTCATCATGCAAGTTCGAGTCTTGTACAAAAGGCAAGTCAGGTAAGAGAGGTTCAGTTGTTGAGTCGGGCGCTTGATGAGAAGGGACATGTATAGTTGTAGAGGTAGGGTTTGAATCAGTGGCTGTGGAGACGTCGATACCAAAGGTTTGTGAACATGTGAGGTTGAGGTAAGTTCCGAAGCTATAGTCGGAGCAAAAGTGTTGGAGCTCAGAAGTTCTTGAAAGGTTTTGTCCATAGCTGCGCTGGGTACACTTTGCTGAGGGATATCAAGAGTCTTCTCGTCAAATTGTACGTTCTTAGAAATAATGACCATTTGCTTGTTATAATCCAAACACTGATATGCTTTTGATTGTTCATCGTAACCAATGAAAACGGTTGGAATAGACTTCGGTTGTAGCTTCATTGTTGTTAAGTAGAACGTAGGATCTGCAATCAAAAACCCGTAAATGAGAGATGTCAGGCTATACTCCTCTAAATCGCTCCAGTGGTGTATTATTCAATAGCGCCCTATGTGGCACGCGGTTGATGACAAAGTTTGCTGCCCTAAGAGCATCTCCACTCCTGGGCATGGAATTTTCCACGCTAGGTCGGAAAATCTACTCCACGTCAGGAGTGATTTAGGGTTTGGCGTTATAAGAGCTCCACCGCAAGCTCCAAATTTTTTAACCCAAATAAACGCTTTCACCTTTCACCTCCCACCACCAATGACACGGCGCCACGTGTCGCGAGGGTATGGGTGTGTCGCCAACATCAAAAAATGGCGCACTCCCCCCATCCAAGGAGATTTTGTGTGCCATGCACCAAAACTTCTAAAATTTTATAAAGTTTCCCCGTTTTGAGGTGTCGGGTGCAACTTTTTGACCTCACAAAACTCCAAATTGGTGGTTCTCTGTCTCCGGGTGGAGATGCTCTAAGCTCTTCCTCCCATAGTGCCGGAGGTAGTCGTGCTCCAAATAATAGTGCTCTCATAGACTCGAAAAGGTGACAACTTATTACGTTCTGCTATCCCATTCTGCTACGGGATGTCCTCATATCCCGTAGTTTGTGGTGGACATCCTTGACATTCATATTGGAAAATAACTTGATCTTCTTCAGAACCTTGCATTTGTATAGTGCCCATAAGTTATGTCTTCAAAATGTTGCGCTATACATATTTATCCATCTTCCCCTTCAATCAGATGAAGTTTGTCAACTCCTTAACTCAGACAACCTCAAATCATTATGCTTCCTCCCTTGTGTTAGAGTGTAGGTTGCACATATTGATCTACAAGACGTTCCTCACTCTTTCTCCAACAACATTGATGCCCATCTGAGCCAAAAGATTGAATTTGGACTCATTAGAAAAAATTACATTAGCCTATAATTCTCAATCTACATGCTTGTACTTCTTTGCCCACTGCAATTGACATGCTCGAGGTTTCTTTGTCAAAAGTAGCTTATTGGTCTTCACACATGCCTTCAGTCCTTACTTCCAAAGACTCATTTTTACGGTATCATCACTCAATTGCATGCCCTCAAATTGTAATGCTCTTCCTACACTTGCGTTTGTATTAGTATTTCAATCATTTAACCTCCTCACAATGTCACGGCCACCACGTTCATCAAGAATTCTAGGTCTACCGAATGAAGTTATATCTATCAGACTCCCTCTCTCACAAAACCTTTGCACTTTGTCAAAACAAATGCTTCAAGGAGTGCCCGAAAGTGCTAAAATCTTGTCATATGAGATGTCTCACTCATACATCTTAAGAACTCCCCTACGTTTATTCTTAGACCTTTTAGGAGCCATAGCAAATCGCCAAAGGCCTCTCCAAATCTTACCAAAAAAATTCAAAATGAAAAGCGTCACAACTGCACTTGTTGTAAACACCTCTTCATGATCTTTGCATGTGTAATTTCTACGAGTGGCAAATTTTGAAGGAATCAATGTTAATTAAGGGCTATGTGATTTATTAATTTATGATGGTCCAAAAAATCTCTTACCAACCCTCCAACTACGCTATAGTCTACACAAAAGGAGAGATGCTTCGTTGTCCGGAAACTAATGCTTGCCACTACTCTATATGTCTAGAGAATGGGGTTGAGACAAAGCCATGAAAGTGATAGCGATTGCTACATTGATTTTTAGAATACATTCAACTCCCTTTACAATAGCCCTATTTCTTTCGCATGTTGTTAAGAGAGATTTTGAAGAGAGGTTGTTAAGATGAAAGGAGTTTTGGTCTCGAAATGTCCAAATGTACTTGGCAAGCTGACTATTATAATAAAAGTGGTTGTTGAATAGATGCTATTGGTAAGGAGCTAAATGTATTTCAATCCAAGTCACAACTGGGATAGATGGAGGAATTGTCACTAATTGCATTAACTAAGAATCAAATCAGAGCGTACACTAGTCCACCCCTAAGTTACATTAAGTAATTGCTAAGCCTAGGAATCTACATGGATCAATTTCTAAATACTGGGTGAAAAGCAAATTGGTCTATCACGTGTTGACACTCATCCTGCTGAGCAACTGAAGAAATGTGAGCAAACTGACTAAGAGCATCCACACCTTTCCCAGGCAACTCACACAATGGATGAATGGGCGGATCCGACCACTTTCTAATACTGCATCGGCACTCGGTGAACCTTGTAGATGGCGTTGAGCTCTGCCAAACCAACCTCGTACATGGCCACAACTCACCTCTATTGTGCCCTCTCAAGATAAAAAGAGTTTATTGTTTGTCCCTTTGACAAAGCTCTGACCGAATATAGGCTACGTGTCCGTTTGACTATGGTTGAAAGGTGCATGTTAGAGGTCGAAGGCAGACATGTACCAAGTGCGCACTGCGGATCCTAGCCCGACAAGAAGGTCGTTTGTTTTTGTCCACAACCAAACACACCCATTGTGCCAATCAGCTAGGCAAAGGGTGCGGATGCTCTAAGGAAACTCATTATTCAATTCACACGGAATTGCAAACCCAGAATCTATCTAAAAGCAAAGAGGAACCTCATACAAACCTTGTATCATTATCATGAAATCTTAGCAAATCTCAATTCCAAAATGCAAGAAAAATTCACCTCGTCACATGCTCTTTGTTGTATGTTGATCAAATCTCTGTTTAAAAATGGCTCTTGAATTGATTGAAAGACTCTTGAATACTACAAGGAGGGCGGGGAGGACAGAGGGTACTATAGAGTTAAATAATATTGTTTATAGAACTTCAATAGTACTAATGTAGAGTGAATAGTGCAATTTTGGTGGTGAATAGAATAATTTGAGAGAAAGTTCTTGGCAACTTTCACTGTTTCTACTTTAAAACACGTAGAAATTTAGAATTTTACTTTTTCCAAAAAAAATCTCCCACCGCAAGAAGGCACAATGATTCTATCCATCATTTCAAATCTAAATTTTTTTTTAATTTTTTTTAAAATTGCTATCTAAGTAACTAGCTACATTCTATATGCCTATTCATTGCAAGTCTATCTTCTTGAACCTCCATTACTTGTGATTTTTGGCGTATAATGACATAACACAAGTTTCTACATGTTTTTACATATATTCCTTTTTGAAATTTATTAAACATTTAATTATATACAAGTGGAATTAAATATTAGAGTATAGTAGATCAAATAACATATAATTATTAGCCCTCAGTAATCAAATAGACCCTATATATTAGAGTTTTCTTGAAAGTCACCAAAATACACTGGATAGGTACCCCGAATCTTAGGGTCTTGTGTTATTAACGGGGACCACATGCACATGGTGTCTTGGCTTGGGAAAGGTTTGGAAGAACTATTGGTCAACCCTTTGAGAACTCAGGGTACTATGGGGGAACTTTAGTTTGCATGGGGTAGGGCCCAAGAACATTAATTGCAAAGCATTTCATTGGTGCAAAGAAAGGTAACATGAAATTTCCTCATGCTCTCTTTCTTTCCGTTTATACATCTCATACTAGGGGTAGTCACAGTTGGAGGGAGTGGAGAGAGTCTCCACAGAAAACTTCTCCCAGCTGGTTCCCCGGGACCAATGGCGAAAGTTCTCCACTCCCCGCAACTGTGACGACCCCTTGTGCATGCTTGTGAAGAAAGGTAAAACAAAAGTGAGATGTGAAGAGTTTTCCAAGGAGACAATGGTAAAACAAAAGTGGGGACGGTGAATTCTGAAGAGATAGGTGAAACTTAGAGCTGGAAGGTCAAAAAATTCGCACGCGAAACTCTCTCAAAGGCTTCTCTTCACCTCCGGAGCAAGAGAGACGACCGTGCGAATCATTCGCAAAATAAGAATATTTGCTTGCGGGGGCGTCATCGATAGCCAATCTCATCCAGCCACGTTCGCAGCAGGTGGAGACAGTCTCTCATTCTCATGCACTGTGACTACCCCTACTGTCTAGCACCATATTCCTCCTGACTTGCCCCTTCCGAAAGCACTTTCAGGAAAACTCTATTATCTCACATTATTCTCTAACTTTTTTTTAAAATGGAATTCTTTCTACTTTTCCTTTCCATGACTTCCCGGAGATATCATATGTGGAGGCATCACGTGAATCTCCCAACCGGGGCTTTTTTTTTTGGCGACTTGGAGCCAAAAAGCGAATTTAATCTGGACTTGCCCCTTCGAGAAATAGAATATTCCCGAAAAACTGGGAAATTTTAAGATTTTACAACGCCAAAACTTCATTGATGGCCGTTTGCATATCGCCATATTGCTACTAATGAACAATGGGGACTACAACTTGTCGCCAAAAAGGATGTACAAATCTATGTTTATAGAGATGAATTCTCCAAAATGGATATTTACGGAGAAAATTTGGTTTTGTATGGTTTCTAGAGAAACTTTGTGTCGCCAAACTTGCGGTTGTCAAAAAGTTTGTGTCGCCACTCTGGCCAAATCTGGCTAAAACTCTGAAACCAAAAAAAAAGGCCTGCTCCCAACCGACGAGAGGATCTGACAGCGCAGCGCCAGGTATGTGGAGGCGTCACGAGGTCGATGCAAATATAGAACCGCGGCCATGCTGGCGACGTCGGGAGCACGAACAGAAGCCAACAAGCGGCTTCCCACAACAGCCACCAGCGTCCGCATCGAGGTCAGTGATCATACATTGAATGCCAGCCAAGTGGCGCCCAAACCCTAATTTCGGGGGCTGCAGGTTCACAATTTGTCTGCACAGGATGGGCCCACATCTTATCCCTTTGAGCTTTTTCGGCCTATGAGGATCTTTGAGTGTTCTAGATCATGTAAAATGACATCTATGCAGTGGGTATATTTAGCACGGAAATCTTCAAACCCACTTCACGGAAATCTTCAAACCCACTTCACGGAAATCACTATAGCTCGCCAATGCTTGTATTGATTGTGGTGGCGATGGTCTCAACAAATACAGTAGGCTCTCTTTATTAAAGCATATGATATAACAGCAAATTCATTATAACAGGCGGTGTGGGCCCACTGTAATAGCAAGTGGCTGTTATAAATGAATTTTTTTCTGTCACATTGATTCGACACAATGGATATCACATAGGTATTGCACGAGTATCAGATCATGCACGGGTGTCACCTTGGTATTACATAGGTATCGCCAAGCCAAATCTCTTGAAATTTCCAAAATTTTGGACAAATCCCCATTTTGAATTAATTATGTACGAAACTGACCATAGCGTAGGGTACAACAACTTCCATCAAACCAAATTGTCACCCCACATAACATCCATTCAATCTAAGGCATGTCAGAATTGGTCATTATCAAGGAATAGTCTCCATTGGTAAGATAAATTTGTTATTGTGTTATTATTAAATCAGTGATGAAGTTTAGTTACATGCCATTCACTGTTGAGGTTACATGCCCATCAACTGCCTTGATGAGCACTAATTGCTTGCACAAAATGCTCAGTTTTTTTTAGTTCTGCATGTGTATGACCAATCCCTTGACTGGTGTGCGTCATACAGAGATTACTTGCACCATCATCCTTTGATGCCATACTTTGATAGAATCATTCATTCAACAATACCATTTAAAAGCCTTCCCCACCCTTCCCATTACAACATCCATTCAATATTACAGCCTCTACATATAACAAGCAGAACCAACAGGGTTGTGATAAAGGGAGCTGATTGTACCGATCTTCCTCCACCTCTAAGTCATGGTCTATTTTTTCCTCTGAGGTGGCCTATAACACTTTCTATTAGGGTTCTTGAGCCCAAACGGCCCACATATGGTCGATCGGCCATAGCCTTGAAAGGACCAAGCCTTGTGCTTCACCAAAACCACCCCAAAATTGTGGATGAGGGAGTTTCATTAGGGGTCTTGGCTACTTGCTGCCGGTCCTAGGGTGTTTTTTTGTTCCGGTGTTCTCTTCGCAATTCAAACTATGTTTGTCTTTGTGCCAAACAAAAACAAAACCACCCTAAAAGTCCCACTTTGAGATGAGATATTATTAGACTTATTCAAAAAAATTGTTACCAACTTCAATCGTTGGATCTTCAAGCTAACTAATAAAAAAAGACACCTTAAAAACTTTCATAAACTTTGACCGTACAGATTGAAAGACATATGCATTTGAAGAGTGCATAATTTTTTACCATGCCTGGAGAGGTTTAGCTTAGTTTGACTCAAGATAATGGCAAATTTATGCACTACACATTGCATAAACTCAATGGATCTATGCTCTACCTTCTATTAGGTCATCACAAGCCAAAAATCACAAGTAGTAGAGGTGTTTACAATTAGAAAAATGGACATGCAACGACTTTGGATATTGAAAGTGGCCCTTTACTTTGGAAAACAATTTGAAATAGTTGTTGGATCTAAAATCCGAACAATGAATAGAATTTTCATGACTTATTCTATCAATAGAAAAAGATATTTTTCAAAGAAGGTAAAATCCTTAGTCTCTATGCGTTTCTAAGTGAAAACAATGAAGGTTGCCAAGTACTTTCCTTCCTACTACCCGCCTAAAAAAAATGCAATTGTCAACTCTACGCTAGCACTATTCATCTCGATAGTGCCCTGTTTAGCTACCAAAAGAGTGGAGCTTTTTATGTTTGAAGCACCATAATTCATTTCCTGTAAGTCCCAAAAAAAATCCCCGCAACAATAACCCATATTCCTATTCTCACTAAAAAATTCCAAGAAGTTATCTTCAAAAATGGATTTTCATGAACCTGCCTAAAATCAAAGAAGAAGAAGAACTTCGGTCTCCGAAGGAGACCACCGTGAATATAGTTTTTGTTCATTCTCTTCACTAAGCATATGGCCACGGGACATAGGCTAGTGTAATAGAACTACTCCTCTCTCTCGAGGGTAAACACTTTTCTACACTAATTGCCTAAGAGACAACCGACATGTCATCTCCCCCAAGGGCTTTGTGGGTCCCCATACAACGAGGCCTTGGGACCCCCCACCATAATTGGGTGGACTATGGTGGTAGGCACCACGCCGGCAATAGGACTTGAACTGCCTCAAATCAATTTGTACCCCAGAGGTACAAATGGTCCATAAGAGATTAAGGGTTAAAGGTAAGGTGTCCTTGTAGGCTCATTTCCAGGCTCAAATGCGTTTTTTTTTGCAAGATTTAGAGCAATTGCACCTGTTGCGCCAATTGCCACTTCAAAGGCGTGGATTTCAAAGGAGCTCCCCATTTTAAAAAAATCTTTATGCCAAAAATATGGCACGCAAGATCCGAGATGACATTAAACTACCCGGGTGATAGAGTGGGATACCCAAAGACATGAGGTTGTGGGTTTGATCCTCCGTTGTAAAATCTTCTCTCACTTGACAAGGCCGCCGCTAGTTGCCAACGTAGCAACTTGTCTGTGCCAAAAATCAAATAAAACAAAATAGTATGGTATAGAAATACTTGGTCAACTCACACCATCGTGTCAAGGAGATTTGTGGGACTCCAAATTTTTTGGTCAATGACAAGGGAAATTGCGGATTTTATGCTTTGACGCTGATTTGTCGGCGAGCTAGTGGGTCGATGTGATCTTCTCAGAATATCATGTACAGCCTAACCTTGTTAATATCACACCCTCCGTTTCACCCAAAAGTGTGATATTATCAAGGTGTGACAATTTTGATAATATCACATTTGGCAATTTTAGGCAAAATGTGATATTATTAAAAAAAATCCAAAAAAAATCCAAAAAAAAGTTAGAAAATTAAATAAAACAACAACCTATCATACACTTGGTTTTCCAACTTGAATAAATCACCAATAGATGCCATAACTCACAAAAACCAAAGAAATGAATCACTTTTAGTTAGTGACATCCATATTAGGACATAACAAGCTAGTAAATTCATTGAGACCTAACACAAATTATTTATCTCACCTCATGTGAAATAATCATTGAGACATAGCAGGTGACAAGGTGTAACGTATATAAATTATGTTAGGTCTCAGGTTTAGCACTCGCTCCTCCAGCAAGTCTCATTTATAAAAATATGGTACACTCTGGAAGGAGCGGCTTCTTCTTCATCTGAATTTTTGTTTGTTAAAACTCTGTAGGAAATTCCGGATCAGAGCCTAAGCCAACAACGCATATAATTCTTCATGGTGACCCACCGCTCAGGCCCATTTCTACCTCAAAGGCCTTCATAGCAATCCACAATCACAACCCGAGCTAATCAATCCACCACTGCAGTATTGTACCACCCTAAAGATCACACATGATTCCTACACCTAGTAACAATTTGTTGGCAATTTACAAATTCAGGGGCCGTTGTAGTACCAGGAAAAAATTGCTACTCCTTCATGAGCTAAATTGTAACTCAAGTCGTTGGGGGTGTGCAACAGGTCGCTGCAGCAAATAGGTCGTTGCTTAGTTTCGGAAAACCAACAATCGGTTTGCAGTGATCCAGGGGCTTTACAACAAAGGCACCTCGGAAACCAGACGAAAGAAGGTTCTGGATTCTCTGAAGAAAGACATCTGCAGGTCCCAAAACGACATTGAGATTTACTCTGATTGCTACCCGTTGCCAGAAGCCATGATTGAAATGATGATTCAACCCAACGACTTGCGACCTTCGACCCAACGGCTTGATCGCATCCTCCACACTCCAACGACCTGCGACCCAACTTGCGGACTTATCACGACTCCACCTTTACAATCCAGCACAGCTTGCAGATACCCTCGGGACAATGCCACCGCAAGGAAACTCTCAGGAAACGGCCGCCGCAAGGAAACCCTCATATTCTCTAGAGTCATGCTTGTTCGAGCTCGAAACCCTCCCACTTCCCAGAACTCTCGTCCTCACCAATATCTATGATTTGCCCACATTTTTCATCCACAAATCACCCTCACTTGTACATAGAGTACAACATTCCGACGAGATAGGACATCATCTATGCTTATTCATCCATCCATTTTTGATATTGTCACACTTACACTACAGATTTTGAAAAAAAAATGTGATATTATCAAGGGTGATAGTGATATTAACAAGGGAGTTTTACACTACGAAAATCCGTTTCAAGGTTTTGGGTGACAATATCAAGGTGTTCTATTAACAAGTGTGATATTATCAAGGGTAGACTATATAGAATATCATGTATCGATGTAGCCAAATTGATTTATCGCGGTCGCGGTGCGAGGGCCTCCTGGAAAAGGCTCGCTAGCAAGGATTTTTTTTTGGCATCAAGAACTTGAAGGGAATAGAGATTAGCGGACCAGACCTGGAAGGAAGAAGTTTGATTGGCTTGGACAAAGCAGGTGGTGCGAGAATAGAAAGACATTGTTGTTGGCCCAGCATCCGTCGGCGCCGCTACTAAAGACGTGTTCCACACTGAGGTAAGCCATACATGTGCTCTTAGAATAGCCGCACCCACGATGCCAATGGCACATCAACAATCTAAGATACACGAAGAGCTTCTCACGACAAAAAATCTTCTCACCAAAGATGTAGGGACGTGAAAATTGAGTTTTTTCCCGACAGCCTGCTGCGAAGCTTTCAGAGACGCTATCATTTTTGGCCAACACAAGCACATCAGACCAAGAGTCGGAGACGAGGAGATGAAGGCATGTGACTCTCAGTTTTTTAAGAGGGGAGCCTATTCTGGTTACAATGCGGAGGGTAGGAGGAAAAGGCTGTTATTTTAGGCACGCCTTGCACCTTGTCCACCGCTGCGGGTGCTTCTATGTCACATTTGGAACCTTTGGCTCAAGAAAGCTACAGACTTACATAAGTGAATAACCCCTTAAGAACCAGGTGTCAAAAATGGGCTTTTTGAAAGTTCGGTCAGGTTTCCATGGTCTCAATGCATAATATTGTTCTCTGAAACTTTTACCAGTAGAAGGGCATTACTAAAATCTCGACAAGTAAACAGTTTTTTCTTAAATCCGACATTAAATGAAAAGTTACAAGGTTTTGAATTGCAAACAAGGAGAGCATGCACGTCGGGCACCTCCAAAAACTTTTGTTAGGACACTCTATTGAATGTGAGATTTTCAATACTTTAGCAAGTAATATTGTTCCCTTTCATAATGTCAAAAACAAATTCTTGTCGTTAATAAAAATAAAATAGCATATTAACCCAAATCAAACATTTTCACACATTGTTGGGTAAGGTACCAAAAAAACTTCTTCTTTTCCACTTAAAACTTAGAAATCTTTATATTTTTTACTTTTATTTCTTTCACAACAATATGTGGCGTTAAACCTTCTTGTTGATCATTTGGACTATCGATCTAAAACATATTATGTTCACAAAAGACTAAAACGTGAACCTCCACTCCTTGTACTTGTTTTGAATATGCTACTCCCATCTTCTACCTCTAAAAAATGGTGTACAAGAAACTAACATCATGCTTAACACAATGGTAATGGAATTGGACGTCCCTTTGCCTAAACCCTAAGAAGCCAAAACTTCCGCGGTTGCCTCGCCCTCGGAGCCACTATGGTTAATTCCTAAATTTCTTTGGCAATTTCGCACCAAAAACACTTAAAAACTCCATGTTTTAGTGCAATGAGTAAGGACAAAACAAAAAACTTTTACTTCTAGTTTTGACCGTAGGATCTCAATTAAAACTTATTAAGCAACTTACACAAAAAAAATCCTAAAGTTTGACCGCAGAGATTGTAATATTATAGCGTTTGAAGTAGAAAAAAGGGTCCATTTTCTTCCATGCGTTTAGTAAACCAACAGACTTTGACTTCACTTGGTGTCAAATTTTTGCACTGCACAAGGTCTAAATCCAATTACATCATGTTAAGCATGATATTAGTTCCTTGTACTCCAATTATTAGAGGTAGAAAAAGAGTGTAGCATATTCATAAAAATTGTGCAAGGAGTGGAGGTTCAAAAATTGTCAATTGTGTTATATTTTTTTGTGAACTTGGTGTGTTTTAGAATGAGAATCTGAATGGTCATTTAGAAAGTTTTCACCACATAATTTTGCAAAAAAAATAAAAAGTAAAAAACATGATGATCTTGAAGTTTTATGTGAAAAATAATTTTTTTTGGTACCTTGACTGACAATGTGCGATAATGTGTGAAAATGTTTTGACTTGGATTTATATGCTTTTTTCACTAAAAACAAGAGATTTTTTTTTTACAAAATGAAAGGAAATAATATTATTAGTTGGTATTGAAAATCTCACATTCAATAGAGTGTCGTAGCAAAAAAATTTTGGAGTTGCCCGACGTGCCCGCTCTCCCCATTGGAACTTCAAAACCCTATAACTTTTTTGTTAAATGTTGGATTGAGGAAAAAATTGGACTCGCACAAAGCTTTTAGTAATTTCCATCTACTGGGAAAAATTCAAAAAATAATGTTATAATTTGATGCAAGAGGTACCTGCCCAAACCTTCTAATGTCCCCTGGGAGGACTCTTGGAAATTTAGGGGCAATTACTCTAGAACAAAAGAAAATAAACAAGGGTTGGTATTTAATGTTAAGCACAGTAAATGACTTGTAAATGCTAAAAATTTTTACCAATTTGATTTGGATTTTTACAAAGAGCATGACAATATCTACTATTCAAAGAGGAGAATCATTGTAAACAAAGCTGGTAAAAATATTCATCAAGAGTAAAAACTTGTAGCATTACAAGCCAGTTACTGTGTGTAATGTTACTAATACCAACTTCAGTGTACCGGTAGTTGATGGCCACACGAACCTTCCGACAGCCTTCCCTTCAAAAAGTCACATATCCCCGAAAAATAATCATATTTGTCTGCGTGGTAGATATAAGGCGAAAATCACAACGATGGTAGGTAATGACGGAACACCTCACCGAAGCATTTCACTTACCGAAAGATAATTACACACCAAGGTCAATCCATTCCATGCCCCACCTCGGGAGATTCTCGGAGAAGTCGGCATTCGGGATCCAAAGAACCGTCACTTAAGCTACGAACTCGATGATATCTACTGGAAACGCACATTTATCTATGGCGGGTCTTGGTACAGGGCTCTGAATCTCGGCGAGGATACTAGAATCACGAAGCAGCCAGATCACGAGGTACGTAGCAGGGGGGCTGAATCTTGCGGAGGTGAAGCTTCCTCGGAGCTGCAGCCTCTCCGGTCCATCGGTCGGCCGGCCCACCTGTGGACGCTACAAGAGTAGACCCAGCTTGCGTCGCCATCATCCACCTTGCTGCTTCTCCCAGAGTTTCAAAACACACCAGAGCGCCGTTTTCGTTGGAGATCATTCTGGAGCTATTGGAGATTTTCAGCTATCACGTTCGTGTAGACAATACGCCTGTAGAGGACTTCAAAGGTGGCCAGTTTGAGGAGGCTTATCAGCTGGTATCCGGAAGTTGGTTTGAGCACTTTGAGTTCTAGATATTTCTTTGTAGTCAAGTGTGTTGTCTTATGCAAGTGAGCGAGGATGAAGTTCGGGAAGACGTACTCGGAGTTTATCGAGAAGGAGGTTTGCAACCAACTGGCGGGGTGTTCATATGTAGA
This sequence comes from Bryoerythrophyllum caledonicum, assembly GCA_963971425.1. Lineage (NCBI taxonomy): Eukaryota > Viridiplantae > Streptophyta > Bryopsida > Pottiales > Pottiaceae > Bryoerythrophyllum > Bryoerythrophyllum caledonicum. Next base: position 29,324,301 of record OZ020517.1, on the reverse strand, counting down.
GTTCAAGCGGTTGAAGAAAGTGCTTAAGCATTGCACAACGGTGCACGACTCTGCGACGTCGAGCGACGAGTTGGATTTCTCGCCCTCTTCTTGCAGTTCATCCCATTCCTGCGGTGATCTCGCGGTGGCGTCGAAGAAGAAGCACTGTCGGAAGGCAAGCTCCCATGTCATTAGGACAGAATGCCCTTCCTCGTGCGCAGGTTGCGACGCTAAGTTCTTCGGGGAGTTGATGGAGGAGCTCTCGGAAGTCGTGGGCTGCTTCAACAGCCGCGCGGAGCAGCTGGTGAAGTTGCACATGGCGACGGGGCTGCGCAAGTATATCCTCCGCGGGAAGCGCAACAGCCGCGAAGCCATGCTTCAGGAGGGCCAGCTCCTTATCAACTACGCGTCTATGAACGCTACTGCTGTTCGGAAAATCCTCAAGAAATACGACAAGGTATGTACAAGTCTACATTTTTTCAATCTAAACTTCGACGCTCATAGAACTCGGCACTCACTCACAGGCCCTTTCATGTGCAGGTTCATGGGTCGAGAGAAGGCGGCATCTTCAAGAGCCGGTTGATGGCCATGCGCGGGGAGCTTCTCAAGTCACCGTACTTGGTGGAGCTCGGAGCGCTGCACACGAACCTCGCCGACGCGAAGGAGACGACGTCGTCCGTAACGGACCTCGTCGGAGAATTCTCATGCGATTTCGACGCGCCCTCGCCGACGCTCTCGTGCAAGCTTCTCGAATCTGCAACGCTCGACTTCGATCTCTCATGCCCCATATGCTTGGTACATACACAAACACCAGTTCACTGCCAGTGAGACCACATTGTTCTAGTCCTCTTGGACGCCTTAGTATCAACTCAGTATCGCACAGACATCAGTTGAGAGGTAGACAGCTTCAGTTGTATCCTTGTGAGTTGTGTCTGATGGAACTCCTTTTGTATTTGCAGGAGACGTTGTATGAGCCGGTGGCGCTGGGATGTGGGCATATGTTTTGCAACAACTGCGCTTGCACGGCCGCCTCCGTGCTGGGACACGAGGGCCCGAGAACCGCCCGGTGCGATGCACAGTGCCCCATATGCCGACAAGCTGGAGTCTACCCTGATGCAGTGAAACTGAAAGAGCTCTCGGTGTTGATCAAGAACAGGTACGTCGAGTTCATCAAGTCAGCGTGATTGATTTCTTGGTTCAGCATCTGATGATCTCTGTCGACTCTCTTGCAGATGTCCCGAGGATTGGAAAGAGCGGGCTCATCGGGAAAGGGAGCAGCAGCTGAAGCTGAGGAAGGAGTTTTATGACCAGCAAATGGAAATACTCGTGAACATGCGGGACTCGATGTTTCGCTCCTAGTTAGATGTATCTTTTTTTTTTTTTCTCATTTCGCTATGGCAGATGAATGCGCAGGCGTGAATGGTTACATGTTCTCGGCCCGCAGCGTCGTGACTCTGTTTGAAAGGTGTACAGAACTTCTGGAGGAGGAAATATAGCTTTTTAATACAAGGTGGCACAATTGGAGTGTTACCAACTACCTGTTACATCTTTGTGCTCCTTGCTAACTTCATGTGATTAGAATTGCACGTGAATCTGTTGCGTTTGCATTGCAGGTAATTGAGGTTAATCGGCGGCCGCTCTTTGACTGTGATACATATCATTGGATAGAAATTATGTTTAGTTCACTGAAAGGTTAAAATTCTTTTAAGTAACAGAAATTGCGAAAAACATCGCTTAACCCCTATAGGACCAAGGCAATTTTTCCTCAAAAACACTCCACAACTGCCATTTTCAGCACATTCAACACAAAATGATACAAAATCATTTTTAAAAAAAAATTAACCGTAGGATCTTGTACCAGACTTGTATGAAAGTGTGTGGTAAAAACTTTGGTAAGTTTGACCGCCAGGATTGAAAGATATTAGCCTTTGAAGTGCGACATAATCACTTTTTCAGGTCATACTATACACCTTCAACAAACTTTGAACACCTTCTATGGCAACTTTTTGCACTACGGGCCATGAATTTATTGTGTTAACTTGAAAAGGATCTTGTTAGGCACACATGCACCAAATTTTAGAAGTAGAAGAGGTGTAGGAGATGTCCTAGAAAATCTTGCAATGCAACTATGTGCCGAGAATCAACAACACACTTTATATTTTGCATATATCATATCCTTCTCAAATATTTGAAATTCACAAATCCGTACGGTAGTTGCAAAGATCTCAATCTCCTTTCCAAGAGGACATTTTTTTCTTTTAAATGGACAAAAACTCAAATTGTATTGAATTTAGAAGTTATTAAAGTTTGGTGACAGTATTTGTGATATGTCACACTAAATTGCTGCACTATTTGTATATGTAAGTGAAAATAAATTGTAACTTTTGAACCGTAAGTAGGAATTCTACGAAATTTGTGTCTACGCAAAGCTAATAAAAAGTTGTCCATTCAATTAAAAATCTCAAAAAATAATGCCTAGAATTGAGAACGTGGTACCTTACCCAAACTCAAAATGCCCCCTGAGGGGACATTGGTCCTTTAGGGGTTAAGGGACTCGGGTGAAACTAACAAGTGAGTAAGGTAGGCCCCCCATAACCAACAAAAACCCATAGCCAACGCCTATAAAATTGGGGTATATCCAACCCTCTTCCATCCCATTATCACCAACTGAGCTCCAAATGGAGGTTTGGTTTTAGTCAAGACCCTTACTTTTGGTCGTTGGTTACGGGGGTGCCTGCTGCCCACACTAAACATGGCTGCACAATTTGAAAATTCATAGCAACTTCAGTTTTCATTGAAAAAATATGAAATCCCTTGGGTTGGAATTGCAATTCTATTGGCTATCACTAAAAAATAATAGTATAATTATCTCCTCTCTCCATGCATGCACATTCCTTAATTTGTCGGTTCTAGGGGGGCTTACCTTATATGCACACAACAAGTGGCATCCCATTGCAAGACCTTTGCACCTTGATGCTGGACACAAGCAACGTGATTGCTGGTGTAAAAATTGTTCAATTGGTGTGATGATCTTTCCTCTTCATTGACCATAACGGGCTTGGTTGTTGAGCGGCATCAGGAATGTGATCCCTCTGTCATCAATTAATTATTGGCTTCAAATTTTGTTCCATTTCGGTTGGCTATCCTCAACATGGCGCTTCAAGTTGACATGGACATGCCTCTTTAACCCCTAAATTTCCAAGAGTCCTCTAGAAGGTTCGGGCAGGTGGTAATTTTATAACGATTTTCTTTGATAATTTTAATGTAGATGGACATTACTAAAAGCTTTGTGTGGGTCCAATTTTTTCCAAAATCCAACATTTAATGAAAAAGTTATAGGGTTTTGAAGTTCAAATGGGGAGAGCGGGCACGTCAGGCAACTTCAAAAACTTTTGCTAGGACATTCTATCGGATGTGAGATTTTCAATACTAGCAAGTAATATATTTTCCTTTCAAATTGTCAAAAAAAATCTCGTCTTTAGTGAAAAAAAGCATATAAATCCAAGTCAAACATTTTCACACATTTTCGCATATTGTCGGGCAAGGTACCTAAAAAACTTCTTCTTTTCCACTTAAAACTTTGAGATCATCATATTTTATTACTTTTTATTTTTTTCTACAACATTATTTGGTGTAAACCGTCTTACTGACCATTCAGATTCTCATTCTAAAAACATACCAAGTTTACAAAAAAATATAACGCAAATTAACAACTTTTGAACCTCCACTCCTTGCACAATTTTTTGAATATGCTACACCCTTTTACTACCTCTTAAAAATTGGAGTACAAGAAATTAATATCATGCTTAACATGATGGAAATGGATTTAGACCTTATGTAGTGCAAAAATTTGACACCAAGTGAAGTCAAAGTCTCCTGATCCATGAAATGCAGGGAAGAAAATGGACCCTTTTATCTACTTCAAACAGTGTAATATTACAATCCGTGCGGCCAAATTTTATGAAATTTTAATGTAAGTTACCTAATAAGTCTTAATTGAGATCCTACAATTAGAACTAGAAGTAAAAGTTTTTTGTTTTGTCCTTACTCGTTGCACTAAAACAAGCAATTTTAAAATGTTTTTGGTGTGAAATTGTCAAAGAAATTTAGGGGTTAATATCTGTTCCAACTTCATTCATATGTGATATCTAATCACATGTCTACCGTCGCATCATGGTAGGGTCACCAGAAAATAATTCCCCCAAAATAAACTTAAATTTTGAGAAATCGAAAAACATGAATTATAAGAAATTATAACACATGGTCATGAAAGGCTGTGGTGAATTTTCTGAGCTTCTAATGGCCTACGAAGGAATGATTTGTAGCCAGATAAGAAGGATAAAAAACCATTCAATGAGCATAAAAATATGTCACTTTATTCGGTCCTTAAATTTCTAGACCTTTCAAATGACATTTCAAATGTGGCTATGGAAAGTATGGCTAGACATTTCAAATGAGGCTATGGAAAGTACAAATAATTGCTAAGCAAAGTCAAAGTCAGCTGATCCTCTTACCACAAGGAAGAAAAATACCTCACTCATCATTTCAAACACTATTATGTATCTTCCAAATCCATGTGGTAAAATGTCATGAAACTTTGTGACTTGCATGTAATTTTAGTAAAGTAGATTGAAATCTTGAAGTTCCAGATTAAAACAAGAACTTCCCTTTTCTTTTCCACTCTAAGCATTACAATGGATAATTTTTTGGCAAGAAATAGTCGAGGAATTGTAGGGGTTATAATAACCCTTATTTTCTTGAGGTTTTTAGTGTAGATGGGCACTTCTATAAACTTTGTGGGAGTAATTTCTTGTGAATCTAACATTTGATAAACAAGGCTATACTCCTTAAAGCAGTTTCTGTTGGAGGGCAGACAATTTAGGCACTTTACCACATTAGTCAAAATAATTTAAGAGTTTTTATGCAACTAACCAACGTAACTTCCTTTGAGATTTTACAAAAACAACTTCCTGTACCGCAAAATTTCACACCAAGAGGTGTCAAAGTTTCCTAGCAATGTGCAAAAAAACTTTCATTCCTCCACATAAATAAGCATAAAATTTTAATATTTTGCACTTTACTTTTTAATTGATTTCTACCTCAAGAAAAAATAATAATATTTATATTCACCATTTGGATTAAGCTTTTATGTGGAAACTAAGGTTACCAAAAAAAATGGATCATGTGCGATTTTGGACTCCTTGTTGAAGGTTGTTTTTGGATATGCATATCACTTGTAACGCACCTAAGTTTTTTCAAACAAGTACCTTCCATCATATTGATTGTGATGGTAAAGAGTGGCAACGTTTCATAGTGTTAAAATTCAATCTTACACATAAAAAAGACTTAGAAGGGTGACCCTGTCAAATCAAGGTGCAATAAGACCACTGAACCTGTCTTAACCCCTGAAGGACCAAGTGTCAAAAATGGGCTTTTTGAAAGTTTGGTCGAGTTTCTATGGTGTCAATTTCCAACATTCCTCTTTGAAATTTTTACTACAGAAAGGCATTACCAAGGTTTTAGTGGGAAAACAATTTTTTCCTAAATTGGACATTTGGTGAAAAAGTTATAGGGATTTGAATTTCAAATGGGGAGACCGGGCACCTTGGGCACCTTGGACAACTTTTGCTCGGACACTCTATTGAATGTGATAACTTTTGCTTGGACAACTTTTGCTAGGACACTCTATTGAATGTGAGGTTTTCAATACTCACAAGTAATATTATTTCCCTTCATATTGTCCAAAAAAGTTCTTGTCTTTAGTGAAAATTAGCATATTAACCCAAGTCAAACATTTTCACACATTGTCACTCATTGTCGGACAAGGTACCAAAAAACTTCTTCTTTCCCACATAAAACTTAGATATCTTTATAATTTTCACTTTTTATTTTTTCCACAAGAATATGTGGTGTAAACCTTCTTATTGACCATTCGGATTATCAATCGAAAACATATTAGTTTCACAAAAAACTAAAGTGTGAATTGGCAGATTTTGAACCTCCACTCCTTGCAAAGTTGTTTTGAATATGCTACACTCGTCTTCTACCTCTAAAAATTGTATATAAGGAACTAACATCATTCTTAGCAAGATGGTAATGGATTTTGACTCTGTGTAGCGCAAATAGTTGACACCAAGTGAAGTCAAAGTTTGCTGATCCACTGAACGTAGGGAAGAAAATGAACCATTTGCTTGACTTTAAATACTATAATCTTTCAATCCATGCGATCAAAGTTTATGAAATTTTGAGAGTGTATTACTTAATAAGTCTTAATTGAGATCCTACAATTAGAACTAGAAATCAAAGTTTTTGTTTCCTTCTTTGTTCATTGCACTAGAATCCAACAATTTTGAAGTGTTTTTGGTGTAAAACTGTCACAGTACCTTAGAGCATCTCCACGCGGAGACAGATGAACGGAACATTCAACGAATTTGGAGTTTTGCAAGGACAGAAAGTTGCACCCGAGACCTCAAAACGGGGAAACGTTATTTAATTTTAGAAGTTTTGGTGCATGGCACAGAGAAATCTCTTTGGATGGGGGAGTGTACCATTTTTTGATGTTGGCGACACACCCATACCCTCGTGACACGTGGCGCCGTGTCATTAGTGGCGGGAGGTGAAAGGTGAAAGTGTCTTTTCCGAAGATGAAAAATTGGAGCTTGTGGTGGAGCCAAGCAAACGCCATACCCTAAACCACTCCTGGCATGGAGAAGATTTTTTGTCCTAGCGTGGAAAATTCCACGCCATGAGTGGAGATGCTCTTAGGGGTTAAATACCATAATCTTCCAATTGGTGTGTTCAAAAACAATTTATACATCAACATCATAGAACAAGACCTACAATTAGAAATGGAATGAAACTATTATTTGTAAATTTAATACATTGGCACTATGAATGGTAGTTTTAAACTTCTCTTTTTCAAAAACATACCATAACATACTTATTACACTCTTAGTTGCATTGTTCAATTTCGGCACCTCCCTGCCAAATTATTTATTTTCCCAAATCACATTCATGGGTATTACCTAGATATTCGTAATTATAGAGACATCACCTAGGTATTACATGGGTATCTCCTAGGAAAATCAAAATTCCCAAATTTTTTGGACAATCTCATAACCATTCAAGCTGACCAACGCATGGGGTCCTCATGGTCCTACAAAGGATAATTTCCAAAAATTTCCCATCAACGCTGGTGCTACGGAGGAAAATATGGGGACGGGTCTCACATCACAGGTCAAAATAAGTTCTCACCTGAAATAAGTTCTCACCTGAAAGAAAGAAAGATTTAAAAAAATAAAAAAATAAAAAATATATATAGACTATGGCTGCAGCAGCATCAGCATCAGCAGCATCAGCAGCATCAGCAGCAGCAGCAGCAGCAGCGAGTTTGGAGTTGCTGCATGAGTCGACGACGGTTGAGACGTAGCAGGACTTGTGCTGTGCATTCCCTCGGGCTCCCCAGCAGCACTCCTCCAGTCCCTTCCCCTCCAACGGCTGCTCCCCAGTCGCATCAACGCCCCCAGCGTCCAAAAGTCACACCCTGGACACACCAAGCTCGCTGCTTTCCGCACCCCTTGCGATGGAGCAACGCTACCATGCGCTGCTCAAGGTGGGAGGAAGTACCTCGTGTGGGGCCTGGCGAGTCGGGGAGTGATTGTCTGACATGATCAGAGGCGGGGTACGGCGCGGTATGGATTGGTGTCAGGACTGGGTAGGTGGTGGTGGTGGTGGTGGTGGTGGTGGTACAGCCATGGCGGAGGAGAGCGTGAGGGGGTGACGGAGGGAGGGGGTGTGGGGCTGGCTATGGTGGTGGCGATGGAGGTCTCTCGAGCTTGGGTGTGTTTTCTGCTCCTTGTTGTTTCTAGAACTGCGCTGTTCTGCGCTGCGGACGACATCGTGCATGATGATACGCTCGCGCCGTCGCAGCCTGGGTGTTCGAATAGCTTCGTGCTGGTACGTTGCGAACCTTTCTAGTGGCGTCGGAAGTCCTAGTGAAAGTGCTCATTTCACGTTTCACTTGCTGTTGCGGTGGCGGTAGTTTTTTTGTGGTGTGTTGATAGGCGATCAGAAATGTTGGGTATGGTTCAGGTGCATGAGGTTTATTTGTTTCAGTTTCGGTGTGTCAGTTTATGAGAAGCGAACTACCTGGGCGTTTTGCAACAAATTGGAACTGGATGGTTGTCTGGTTTGAGTTTGGGCATGGGAGAACCGAACTTGGATGTGAAAACAGTGCCCTTTTGCTGCATTTGTTATGGCATTATTAGGGGTTCAAAATGAGATCAAGGTCATAATGCACATGTGTTTCTGGGAGTTTGGAATGGGCAAGTCATGTTGCGGTCTAGTTGATAGCCTGCATTTTCTATATGGGTGAATGATGGAAATGATGGAGGCCAGGGTTGAGAGCAGTGGAATCACTTGTGGGCAGGTCAAAGTTAGGAACTGGATTGCTGGAGTGGAGGAGCCAGAGGTCGTGGGCGTGGGTGCAAGATTCGGCACGCTCATCACGGACCATGAACAAGAGGCTCACAATCATCCGGTGGCCAAGCTAAATCCCGAGGATGGATGCACCGAGTCCAACCAGACAGTAGGTCCTTCCACCCTAAGCATGCTAAGTTGGATACATCGTCCATGACGTGAGAATCTGCAAATTATGGTGTACAACATTCCTTGCATTGTTGTTCGTGTCTTCATGGCTGGAGTGATATACTCTGAAGCAAAGTGTGCATTTTCCAGCTTGAGGGATTTGCAGCCCTAGTTCGACGAGGAAACTGTGATTTCACAACCAAAGCGAGAGTGGCACAGAAGGCAGGGGCAGTTGCACTTCTGGTTGCGAATGACAAACAAGGTCAGACTCCCTCCCCCCTGATTTCTTCCTTATGTAATGGATGCAATCTATCTTATTAATTATAACGCTCACCTCCCTTTTTTTACTTCTACTTAGTGTTCTCAAGCGAGAGCTCCAAAGGTTTGTTCTGTAAACTTGAACCAACCTACATCTTTAAGCAAATCACCACGAGTTCGGAAAATGGATCCCCATCATGCCTGTTACCAAAAGGGACAAGTCAGGCAATTGTTTCAATGTACATGCAGAGCTGTACAAGATGGTGTGCTCTGAGAACGGCACCTTCGAGGACATCACTATACGATCTGTCATGTTACCGAAAGCAGTTGGAAACAATCTGGAGGATGCTTTGAATCTCAATGAAGAAGGTATAAATCATCTCACATCCCTGGGAAGGTTGGTTGCAAGGAGTGACATGCCAGATTCTTGTACACAATAAGCACTTCTATGGATTTTATTGACATCATTCTCGGTCATCTCTTTCAGTGCGAGTGCTGCTCTACTCTCCAAGGAGAACATTGGTCGACATAGCAGAGGTATTTCTGTGGTTGATGGCCGTGGGGACAATCTTGAGCGCCTCATTTTGGTCAGCCTGGACTGCCAAGGAAGCTGCGCAAGAGCATTACCGTCGCTTAAAGGTTAGATCTATCAACAAATGGTTCATTGCTGCATCAGTTTCTCTGAAGCATGCTATAATTCAGCAGAACGTGGAGCTTAATTTCCACCTCACACCGACACAATCTCTCCGTCTTACAGCAGGAACAGCCAGAAATTCCACCGGAAGCTATGTCGATGGAAGCAGCTGGGGATCCGGAGAAAGAGAGTAAGGATGTGATTGACATCAACGTCCTCTCAGCGGTGCTTTTCGTGCTGCTGGCTTCAGCTTTCTTGATGCTTCTCTACTTCTACATGTCAGCTTGGTTTATGCGCGTTTTGGTCATCCTTTTCTGCATTGGCGGCTTTGAGGCAAGTCTAGTGAGCAACATCTTCCTCCTTAAATGCTCTGTCTCTGTTGTCTTGTCTCTAGAAATATTTAGATTCTTTAATTTTTAATTCATCAGAAACATTTATTGATCTTTAGAGACATGTGGTATTGCTTGTAATCCAGGGGTTGCAGACATGTCTGGTATCCCTTCTGTACAGGTATGAGATATATCCTTCTTCATTGTTTTTAAAATTTTCATGCTTTCAGGTGCTATTAAAACCTGAAAAACAAGTGGTTGTGCTACAGATGGTTTCCGAAGGCAGGAACAAACTTCATCAAGTTGCCTCTTCTAGGATCAGTATCTGTCCTTGCTCTGTGTCTCTCGCCCTTCTGCCTCACCTTTTCTGTGGGTTGGGGCTACTACCGTCTGAACTCCTATGCTTGGATAGGCCAAGACATTCTTGTAAGTTCACTTGCACTACTCCCAACTAATCTCGTAGCCGGCAAAAAACTATATTCCCTTCATTGGTGGTTTTCAGTACCATTGGCATTTTTTAGCAGAAGATTTAGATGCCAGTTCAATTTTTTTAATTTTCGATATTATTTTTGTATGCTAAGTAGGCTTCAGTGCGGAGATGCAAGAGGGTATGTTGGATTTATCATGTAAGTAAAAATTCTTCAAAAAGAGGTAGCTAGCACAATTGGCAACATGAACCCGCCAATATAACGAATATAGCCTTGCAAGCTCTTATATTGATACAAGCAAAACTCTCACCATGTGTTGTTCTCTAATGCAGGGAATAGCACTCATTCTTACAGTTCTTCAGATTGTTCGACTTCCCAATATCAAGGTGTGTTGTTTTGAGAGCATGTGAAGTTGTGCTTGTTTGGTAGATGCCTGATTCATCGAAGCAAACTCATCTAAGGGTGATGTGATGTCTTGATCAGGTTTCGACAATACTTTTGAGCTGCGCCTTCTTTTATGATGTATTCTGGGTGTTCATTTCGCCATCGTTTTTCCATGAGAGCGTAATGATCGTGGTACGTGACTGCGTTCTCCAACTCTCGCTCTTTTTAACTAAAATGTAGAGAGGCTTAGAAACAATTGCATCAGTTTACCGGTATCCTGTCGGTGGACCAGTCTCTGTGCACAGTTAGGCTGATATCATGTATTGGCGACAGGTTGCACGGGGCGATAAAAGTGATGGTGAAGGGATACCGATGCTCTTAAAGGTCCCAAGGTTGTATGATCCCTGGGGAGGCTACAGCATCATTGGATTTGGGGACATTCTTCTACCCGGGTTGCTGGTCTCCTTCTGCCTACGGTACTTGATTTTCGTTTTTCCATGGCTTTTAAAATCGTAGGTTTTTGCCAAAGAATATTTCATTCAAGGCCATTTCAAAGTTTTATATTGAACTGGGAGCACAGAAGCTATCCATCGGGTTTCATCCTGCACTATTCAGAAGAAATCCTATCTGATGTCATTTACATTGATGGCAGGTATGACTGGACAGCGAGAAAGAGTTTACTCCGGGGCTACTTTCTATGGTCTACAGTCGGTTATGGACTTGGCTTATTTCTGACGTACGTTGCACTGAATGTCATGAACGGTAGTGGACAGCCTGCGCTCCTATACATCGTGCCATGTACTCTTGGTATGTGATCCGGCTTTACCTCCCATTACTACTTTTAATACCTTTATTTATCCTCCCTAGTGTTCAAAAGCTAGTCAGGTCTCGTCTCACCATCATTGCCTGAAGCAATATCTTGTTATCAGCATAATCTCAAGGGTCCTACAATTACTGTCATGATTTGATGTGGCATTCTTTTTTATGTCTTCAATTTGACAAGTGTACATCTCTGAATGAACAGGGACCGTGTTGTCACTTGGGTGGTGGCGAGGAGAATTGAAGTCGTTGTGGTTCAAAGGGGATTCTCTGGAACAGTTCACAGTTGATGCGGCCCGGGTGCACAGCTCAGCAGGCAGCCCTCCAGATTAGTTCTTAGACAGGAACCCTCAATATGTGAAGGTAAGGACCGACGGGGTGAATGTTTCCACTTCAACGAAGATCAAAATGACCAGTTCCACGATAGTGAAAGGGGACATATTCAAATACAACTCCGTTAGTGATGTAAATACATGTCTCAGAAACATTGTGCGAGTTCTAAACTTGCTTCTGGCACGACAACCAGAAAGTGAACACTGTTTTTACCCGTCAATTTCCAGGGATCTATTCCATAAGAATCCTGTTATGGAAGAGCCAAGATAGTTATTCCAAACCCCCTACCCCCTCCAAATGATAGCTTCAGCTCTCGAAACTTTACTTTCAGCTCTTATGTGCAAGAATTTCACATTCCTTTCCCTACTATTTGATATGAGCAAAACGTCAGTGTGAACTATCGTCACACCCGTCACAGATCTGATTTTCCTTAATGTCAGTGCTGCAGCTCGCCCAAAAAGCTGAACATAACTCGTGCCGAATGGTACAACATAGAAGTACAAGGTACATATAATAAGACTACAATACTCAACTTGGGGCACACCTGCAGGCGATGTGCATGCTACAGTCCTTGGCATTCTCCCAACAGAGTTCAAGGAAACTAATTTAACCTCGGTCCAGGAAGAGCCTACCTTAATCGGAAAACACGCCCCCACACGTGAGCTTGGGTAGTAGCTACCTGGGCTCCAACTCAAGGGTGACAGAGGAGCTGCTCTTGTCCAGGAATCCGTCAGTGGACGCGTACGACAGGTCGCCGTGAAGCTTGTTGGGAGCTCTCCAGCCCTCCTTGGTGAAGGATACTGCGCCTTTGTCGCAGTCGGCCTTGCCGAAGTGGGAGCTCGGCGACTCCGGGACCGCCGTGTCTCTCATAATTGTCTCCAAGTCTCTTGTCGCCTCGATCATCTGCGGCCGCCTGTCTTGGTCCGCGTCCACGCAGGCCAGGGCTAGCTCCAACAGCAGCTCCACTCCTTTGCGTGGGTAAGGTCCCATGCACGGGTCAACCATGTCCCAGAACGTCCCATTTCTCAAGGAGTCTAATACCTGCAGCAGTACACGTTGCATCAATTACCAATCACACAATTTAAACTGGAAATTATCATAAGAATGTGAATGATTGTTGGATCTATGTTCCTGATTTTGTTTGTTTGAGTACCTCTCGGACAAGGTTCTTCCCATGGGCGATGGGCAACATGCCAGTTATAAGCTCCAATAACACCACACCAAAGCTGTAGACATCGCTCTTGTCGGTCAGTTTGTTTGTCATGAAGTACTCTGGGTCCAAGTACCCCTGCAATAGAGAAGCACATAAGGTTTAGTGACCAACGGCGATGGACGCTTTTGTTGCCATGAGCACTACCTCTGAACTGGCGAGGTGTTTGGGACTCACCGGAGTGCCCTTGACATTGGTGGAGATGCCTTCTGGTGTGATACCGCTAAAATCTGGCGTTGGCGCAAGTTTGGAGAGGCCGAAATCAGCGACCTTCGCGTTCAGATTGTTGTCCAGAAGGATGTTGCTGGCCTTGATGTCACGATGGAAAATAGGTGGATCGGCCTCGTTGTGGAGGTAGAGGATGCCCTTGGCCATCCCCAACGCAATCCGCACACGAGTGTGGTAGTCCAATATCTCAGTAGCTGCAACATCACACATGTATTCAGTCAGGAATACATATAATTACTCCCCGCAAGTTCCAAACATGAAAGCTAACCTCGAATGAACACACGATACTAAATTGGCAATTCCTGACCCTTGCTAATTTTCTCTTATGTACCTAATGCAATTCAAGCATTTTCAGCTTTTGATGGCATGTTTTATCCTATACATTCTCTACTATGGCGGGTTTGTCACATGAGCTGAGGATAAAATACAATATGGTCAATGGAGATCAGCAGTTGGGCAATGTGAAAACCGCTAATATTACAAATATAGTCATGGTAGTGCGCTTCCGAGTTCAAAGAAACTTACGTATCAGGTGGTCCCTTAAATTTCCCCCTGGCATGAATTCATAGATCAACATCTGCAAACCAGCATCACCGGGGTGAGCTTCAGTCAGAATGGAATTCAAGGAAAATCTTTTCTACAAGTATGAGACAGTTGAGACGATTCCATTCCTATTGCCTGAAACAGGAAAGACATAAGTCTAGTCAAGGCAACAACAAATGCAGTCTTGTACCTGCTCTCCCTGGTCATTGCAGAAGCCAATGAGCTGCACAAGATTGCGATGGTGGACTCGAGAGAGGAGCTCAATTTCTGTGTAGAACTGCTCTGACCCTTGCAGAGAGGCGCCATCCGCTCGCTTCACCGCCACAGCCATCCCGTTCGGAAGAAGCCCCCTGTACACGTGACCATAGCCGCCTCGTCCAAGCATGGTGTCGACGTGGAAGTCGTTAGTGGCCGTCTTGACCTCCTCAAACGTAAATGCTTTCACGCCAGCCAGCTTCATCCCCGCTGGCAGCAAGGCCAAGCTTCTCTCAGCTGTTCCAGAGACCAGCCAAAAACTTCAAAAATTCGCATCTAGAAAGCACTGTTTCTGTTATTGTGTGTTCTAAATAGGCTCCACGTTATAGGGCATTATAAATTAATCACATGAGTAGAGAGAAGTATACAAAGTGGTCAAAGAGAGATCATAGCACACAATTGCCAATGTCAGAACCGCAAAGCAACCCTGGAAATAGATCATTCAGATTCAGCGAACAAAACTTAAATCTCCACAAATGGATGGGCCTGATTTGGTGATGTCTAGAAACAAGATCATGGCCATTCACACACGAGAGGACATAAACATGAACACCAGCATTCAGGCTTACCAAAGCTTTTCTGAGGCAGTCTGGCCCACTTATTGCGGGCCCACCACATGTATCCAAGCACTGAAAGTGCTGCAGCCAATACCGCCACACCCACGGTGATTCCAGCAACTGCAGCATTTGAAAATCCCTTGGAGCTTGACGGCTTCACCACTGCAAAATCATCCAAGGCTCCAGTTATAGTCTAGTATGTATCATCACAAGGGAACCTATTCTCATAACCAGGCCATGCTAGCTGAATTCACAGTGGCAGTCCTGACGTCAGTGGTCCAGGTAGTTGTGAATAACACTCGAAATCTTGTCTGTCTAAAAGTGCGTGTTTTTGTGTGTGGTGGTGGTGGTTTCTGTAAGGAAGAACTGCATGATTCTTCACCTTCTCTGAAGTTGAGAAGCTCATAAGGGCCGATGACAGAGAGGGACCATTCGGAGCCAGCGGAGAGTTCCCAGTTGGCGACGATCTGGAACAGGCGTCGGTACTCGTCCTCGACGAAGGTGGCGTTCACCGGAAACAGGTAAATGAGCATGTGCAGCCGTGGACCCGCCTGCCAGTCCAACATCCCTATGTGCACCTGGGAGTCGTTCAGTTTCAGCACGCGCGTGACGAGAGAGTAGAACTCGTTCTGGAAGCGGTTGAAGTATGTGAAGCTAGGGCTCTTGAGGCGCAGTTCCATCTGGATGGGCCTCGCGCACCGGCACGTCCCGGGCGGGTCGAACACGGCCATGTTCGGAAGCTCGCACTTTGTACAAGAGGTCACCAAGTTGCCGCTGGACGCGTCATGGCCCTGGGATTGGTTGCCAAGGTCGAAGCAGAACTTCAGTTGCAGTCGGTCTGGGATCATATTTCTCTCACACACTGGATTTCCTGAAAGCCTGTTGACACCACGTGTCAGAAGATCAAGTAAACTGTGTTGTTGAATGTCTAAGATTTGTGAAGGTTTTTTATACCTGATTGTCACGTTTTGATTTGCTTCACCTGCGTCGATGATCGCGGTGTCGATTCCCGTGAGCGTGTTGTTGCGTAAATCTCTGTGGGAGATGGAAAAATAAAACGTGTGAGGTTAATGTGCCAGTCCATAAAACAACAATGGCTAGTTACATGTGAACATGTTTTCATGTTTAGGGGACTTACACGAGAGTCTGCTGAGATTGATTTCGAAAGCTTGCTGCAGATCCCAGATCGTCGGGAATTGAGCCGCTGAAATTATTGAAACAAAACTGCCTGCAAATGTATCCACATTTGCATCACAATCACCGCATTCTACGAACTTTTTCTTGTTCATGTCCAGCCTTGATGTTTCGAAGACATCTCTTTTATTAAAGCATTTTCAAGGAATATTGTGTTTTCAGAACCACGGAATTTTGGTCATGAAGCACTTACAATGCCTGAATAGCTTGAAGACTGGCAACGGTCTCTGGAATTTGTCCAACGAAATAATTTTCGGATACGTCACTGTCAAGGGAGGAAAAATAAAATAAATCAGAGTAAGACTTGCAGAATAATACTGTGACAGAAAAGAAAATATATATCTGAATCAGGACTTACAAACATGCTACCATTAGAAAATTTGTCAGTTGCAAACTCCTCAAAGATGGGACTCACATGGTATTGAGTTTTGATGAAAAGTTGCTCGGGAAAGTCCCCCCCAATTTATTGCGGCTCAAATCCCTGCATTGACAGACAGTCTTAGCACCGAATATGACTACGGAATGTAATTTTGATGGTACTCATGCAATGCTGATCAAACAATCCCTGCTCATTGAAAACACCATATCGGCTATAATACCCAGTCCAGGTTAGTGAAAGAGTTACAGTAAGATTGAATACAAAAGTTACAATGTTACGGAAAGTAGTCACAGATAAGATTATTTTCAATCGCCACCATAACGATTCCAGTGATTTCTTCCAGATTACAATCTAGTGCTAATTCCTCTAGAAAAGTCAGAGGCTTGTTCTAAGATAGTTATCACAAAATTGCTTCAGAATTGGTTTACTAGAAGCTGCCACGATCTTTAATCTTTCCGCAAGAAGGTATATATGATCTATTGCACATAGCTTTCACAAAAACTTACAAATAAGTCAGATTTGCTGCGGCATCGAGGTTGGAGACCGAGCCCTCCAGCGAGCAATTCCTTGCGCTCCTGTACAGACACATTACTTCGTTCAGTCATTGATTACGCGTAAGTGAAAGCAAATCACAAGTCACTGAAACTAGTTCTAAACAGAGAGAAGACGTCTCAGAAGATGTGAAGCTTACAGTTTCATTAGTGTAGGAATCTGGACCCACTCCGGAGGAATGTTCCCTCCAACTGGGTTATTATCCACCTGTCTGTAACCACATGAAACATTTAGGAGTTGATAAAATTCACACTGTGCCATAAGGACCTTCAATTCAAGTGTGTTAGATTTGGATCTGGTCTACGGAGGTGACTAGAGAAACTTACATGATGAGAATATGAGGGAGTGATCCAAGAGACACAGGTAATGGACCAGTCAAGTTGTTGTTGTCCACCAGCCTGGAATATTACAGAGAAAATCGTGAGCGGCGGAAAATAATGTAGATACACAGAGCTGAAGGTGAAAGAATGCTCACACGTGTAGGAGGCTGGAATCATTGCGGCCAATTTCCGAGGGAAGAGCTCCAGTGAGAGAATTGTTGTTGAGATGCCTGCACCATAGACACAGTACACCAAGAATCACAAGTTTGAACAAAAGACGTCATCTTTTCAGAAGAGATTAGAATTTGTAAACTAGTTTTTTGCTCTCTTTGAAGACAAGATACATTAAGGAACACGTGTGGCAGGCAGGACTAATCTGTTCACTACTTGATGTGAGTTTCCTTGATGTTCTCATGTTCATGTCTCTACACTATTCATGTAAAGCATGCATAAACAGAGGTTGCAGAACTCTAGGTAAAAGCCTGCTTTACGAAAGACTCTATTATAGTATTTAACTTACAGATGCCTCAGATGGAGGAGACCGCCAAGGCTGGCGGGGATGGCTCCACTGAGCAAATTCTCGTCAAGCTGAAGCCTATTCATGACCAGAAGATTGCTCAGTTCTGGAGGAATCGACCCTGTCAGCTGGTTTCCATTCAGAAGTCTGCACAGGCCCAAACATATGTCAACACCAACTAGTTTAAAGCTTGATGCAAGGAAGATGAGGTGATCTAGACATCCCTGCAAATATTTTGACAAACTTACAGAAGAACGATGTTTCTCATGTTTCCAAGCTCTGGCGGGATGGTGCCTGAGATCTTGTTCCGCATCAGGTCCCTGAAAAGTGGGGGATGGGTCGTCAGAACACTTTCGGAGAGCAGAAATATTTTTCCCAATGTGTATGTGAAAGGACTGAGCTTACAGTGTTCGCAGATAAGTGAGGTTGCCGAGTTGAGGTGACAACTTCCCTCCAAGACCACCTTGCAGCAGATGACTGCATAATCCCCACATATTTGATGAAAAACATGTGCTATGAACTGTCTATAAACAAAAATTGAAGGCAATAAACAAGTACAAATCCAATGGCCATATAAACGCAGTTGGTGAAAAGAACTCTGTAAAATTACTTTTCTATCCGTTGATGATGATATAAAAATTAACAGAAGGATGCTTTGCTACTGATTGTCGAAGGCGGAAGTTGACTTACATTTCTGTGACATGGGAGACGTTTGATGTTGTGGAATTTCCAGGCTTACAAAAGATGCCATTCCAGGCCGGCGGTCCACATGGGTTATTCCCTTTCCAATCAGCTAACTTCCCCCTTGGGTCCACTACGCTCCTCTTAAAATCCAGAAGCGCAGCGGCTGAAATCACATGAAAGCAGTTAAGTTCTCTCCAGAGTACTACAACTGGAGTTTTTAACTTGGTTCTAGAGAAAGATGAGCTCTTTGATAAGTAATGGTTAGGGATTAGGTGGTAAGAACTGGAAATCTGACTGAAACTGCTTTTCAGTGTCCCAAGGGAGAAACAAATTTATCACAGTTTTTATGATTTTGTACAAATGTCAAGCAAAAGAAGGCAGCCAAACTCACAATCATTTTGTGGATATCTCTCATTTTTCGCTTGAATAATAGCTTATATTACACCAATCAATTCAAGTAGACATGGTCAAATCAATGGGATGCTAAAGAAATGAAGCTTGCAAAAGACTCAAGTAAAGGTAGTTCAATAGAATAAATCTAGTGTGTTGTATCTTCATGTTACTATATGCCATAGCCCCACAGCAGGGTTGTTTGCCTTTGCCTTTAAGCACATACTAATTTGTTTTGAAAAAGATGGATCCACTCCTCAA
The DNA here is from genome assembly GCA_963971425.1 of Bryoerythrophyllum caledonicum. Lineage (NCBI taxonomy): Eukaryota > Viridiplantae > Streptophyta > Bryopsida > Pottiales > Pottiaceae > Bryoerythrophyllum > Bryoerythrophyllum caledonicum. The sequence goes on along the minus strand of OZ020517.1, from coordinate 29,305,461 downwards.
AAATGAATTTTCTATTTTTTTTGTCTCTTAGCAAAACGAAATCACTATTTAAGCGGTCTCAAATGATTTAGGTGTCAAAACACTAATGGAACATTGGTCTGGAGAGACCAATGAGTATAGCATCTACTGGCAGTTTCCACTAAAATGCGGGTTGTAACCTGTTAATAGTAATAAGTACATTGATCTCCCCAGAGCATCTTTCCAATATGTTTCCCTAATAGTGCCTATGATGTTGATTCCCAAAGCACTTTCTATTTTACAAAATTTCATAGTTGATAAAGGCTGAAATTTTTACTGAGTGGTACCAATTTCTAGTGGATGGTGTCTTACTTGAGCACCTCACAAAAAACTTTAGAATCCAAACCCCACATCTCACCTGACACTAATTTTACACTAAAAAGAAATTCAGTATTATTACCTTCAGTACATTCCCTCCCTCACTCTAACCGCCTCTCTCTCACGGATAATCAGTGTAGTCACTAGTGTATCACCAACAAATTTCATACGTCCAGAGGCACTTTCCAGAGCTGCTACAACTTCTGTCACACATAACACAAGTGACTGCAGACGCATGAAGCACCAGAGATGACAGCACTTACTTTCCACAGGATCTGAACCTGCACTTGCGGTTGCAAAAAGCACTGTCAAGCTAATCAAAGCCAGTATAATCGCCCTGGCCCCCTTCATCTTTCCAGCCGCTGTGCACCAAAGTTTCCTCCACTGAACGCTGCAATCACAAGAGCCTGTCTAGAAATAATGATTCGTCACCTTGGAAGTGATTCACCTGGGATCTCCTACAGCTCATGTTGTAACCCCTGTGATTAGCTAAACTTGCACACTTTTCTGCTGGCTATTTCCACTCAAAGTTGCTGCTTCCTCAACATGAGCACTCCTGTTTGTTGCTAAAACCTGAAGATTTCAACAAGTAAATGTGTTAGTTGGAGGAATTCTCCGAGCGCTTCTCACAAATTCAATTATCTAACCCTCTCTCACTTCAAGAACATCCAAACTGACAGCACCACATGGATATGTGGGATATAATCATGGAGAAAGTAAAACCAGCCCCAAAGCGTTCAAGCAAGGAATGGGGGAGTGGAAGCACAAACAGTGACCACGGAATGGGTAAACGGCCACAACTTGAAGAAGAGAAAAGCTCTCCCCAGATCCTCAACCATTTACAAGACTAGTACTAGCAGCGCAAGGTCGTAACTTTCTTATTCCAACAGCTAACTAGAGGGAAACCCTCTCTCAGTGTACAACCTACTCACCAGTCAACGCATGTACCAAGACCAGGTAGTATAGTTGATTTCAGACCTCCGCCACTCCAGAATACGCTAAAGCTAGAACAAGTTCCGCCACAGGAAATCCCCAGATTCGAGTACTAACCACGACATTCGCCTCCATAACCAACGTCCCATCTAGCGGCAACAATAATGGGTGTACATCACGTGACCTCGCCATGACACTCCCAGAATCCATAAACCAGGGTTGCAGTCGCAAAAACAAGGCAAATTATACTCTTAAAGTACCACCGCAGATACTGAAAGCACCTGTAATCTTATCAGATGGGGACCATACAGCATCATACTCAAAACCACAGCCCAAGCTCTAACCTAGTAACGCTACTCTCAGTGGATTCACCTGCACCGCTACACCCGTACCGACGCGACTAGAACTCAAGATATGAACCGCACCACCTTCAGGTTCACCTCTACAAACCAGCAACCGCCCAAACCCTCCTTAATATACCGCCACCGCAAATTAGGAGATCATGAGGAGCTGCAGCAGATTAGCAGCTAGAGTGAGCAGCAAGTCAAGATAGCTACCTTGAACCCAGAGGTGCTACAGTAGCGATCGTCGTCACAGATTCAGAAGAAGAGGAGATGGCACAACGTCGATGAGGCGGCCGCTTGTTACCCCTTCTACTGCACCGTCTCCGACGCAGGGTCCCACAGATAACATATCATACTCCGAAGGTGGCAGAAAGGGCGAAAGTAGGGAGTGGGACTCTGGAATATTATAGTACACTACGTCTGTAGCATGTGTCAATAGATTCCCACGCGCTCAAGTGCATGAAGTCGTCGTGGACCGCGCTTCTTCTCAGTGGACCCCGGAATGTGTCCATCACCGTCTAACCACCCTACATATCCGGAATGTGCATATATGGAGAGAGGAGATAATTATTGGATTATTTTTCTGTGATAGCCAGTAGAATTACAATTCCAACCCAGGTGATTTCATATTTTTTCGATGAAAAATGAATTAGTTATGAATTTTCAAACTGTGCAGCCATGTTTAGTGGGTGGCCAGCAGTAGGTGCCCCCTATATCCAACGTCCAAAAGTAAGGGTCTTGACTTCTAGCACACCTCCATTTGGAGCTCAGTTGGTGGAAATGGGATGGAAGAGGGTTGGATACACCCCAATTTTATAGGCGTTGGCTGTGGTTTTTGTTCGTTGTGGGGAGGCTTACCTTGTATATTACAGAAGGTGATGTACAATGTGAAGTCATGTAAGGTAGAGGCAGCCGATTCCGATCAGTAGAGTATGCATGAAATGGTGCATGAGAATGGTACATGTTTGAAATTGCGCATGACAGTGCTTTTCTTTTCGTTCACCGGATTCTCTTGTGGCCACTAACAAAACTTCCCTCTAATTTTATTATTGAATCCACGTTGAGAGCAATGCTTGTTTGTCAGTTTTTTGCCAGGAAGAAAAAAAGCCCTGGTGTATGAAGTGACCCAAAACTGATAACTCAAAACCTAAAAACCCTAGTCATTATCGGCATTGGATCATGAATTGTGCAATTTTGGGTTGTTCCACCTCAAATGAGCTCTCATTGGTGGCCTTGCCTTGAACGTCGAACAAGGCCAATCGGCATTGGGTACCCTCCATGAGTTGGTTATCAATGGCATGTCTTCTCTCTTTTACTCACTCTCACTTGTTGGCATTGGGCAAAGGAGGGCACCAAATCTCACCTACTCTAGAGTACTATGATTATGGGCTTCGCTGGTTTTTGGGCTTTTAAATTCTATATCAGTTCCAAATCTTTGTGATTAAATTTGAAAAAACATTTGTTGAGTTTCATTCCTCATTCCGCATCTTTCTACATAAATTTTTTTGACATATAATGTCATCTGAGTCCCCAATTGGCTTACCCACTAAAGGACTGTGACAATTTCACACCAAAAATACTTCAAAATTGTTGATTCTAGTGCAATGAGCAAGGAAGGAAACAAAACCTTGGATTTATGGTTTTGACCGTAAGATCTCAATTAAGACTTATTAAGTAACATGCTCACAAATTTTCATGAACTTTGACCGCACGGATTGAAAGATTATAGTGTTTGAAGTTAAGAAAGTGAACCACTATCTTCCGCGCCATCAGTGGATTAGCAAACTTTGACTTCATTGGGTATCAAAGTTTTGCACTACACAAGGTCTAACTCTTTTACCATTGTGTTAAGCATGATGTTAGTTCCCTATACACCAATTTTTAGAGGTAGAGAAGGGGTGTAGCATATTCAAAACAAGTGTGCAAGGAGTGGAGGTTCAAAATTTGCCATTTCAGTTTCTATTTTTTTGTGAACTTACTATGATTTAGAATGATAATCCAAACGGTCACTATGAAGGTTCTCACCACACATTGTTGTGGAAAAAATACAAAATGAAAAATATTAAGATCTCTAGGTTTTATGTAGAAAAGATGAAGGTTTTTCCCTCGCTTGCCCAAAATGTGTAAAAATGTTTGACTTGAGTCAAAATGTTATAAATACAAGGTTTTGTTTCCTTCCTTGTATTTGTAGGCACTAAATATTTTACACTAAAGACAAGAACAATTTTTTTTACATCTTCAAAAAAGGTAATATTCTCTGTATGGATGGAAAATTTCAATGTCAATAGAAACTTCTAGCAAAATTTTGGAGTTGCCCGGAATCCCCATTTCTAACTTTACTTAGTACTAACTTTCAAACCATGAATCCAAAAATAATAATAAAAATACTTTCACGAAGCTCTTATCAAGAACAATATTATAATATAGAAATTTTCAAAGAAAAATATTTTTTTTCAAATTTTAGAAACCAGCCCAAAATCAAAATCGTCCCTCCAAGGGACACTTGGTTCTTTAGGGGTTAAGTGATCAGAATTCAATGCCTCCACCTTAGTTTGATTTGAGCTTCCGAATGACGCCTGCTGTAGTAGGTTTAACTGCAGGCTTTTGGCTTGGTTGCATTAGAGTTTTCCTGAAAGTCACCAAAATACACTGGATAGGTGCCCCAAATCTTAAGGTCTTATGTTAGTAACCGGGACCACATACACATGGTGTCTTGGCTTGGAAAGGTTTGGGGGAACTACTGGTCAACCCTTTGAGAATTCAGGGTACTATGGGGGAACTTTAGCTTGCATGGGATAGGGCCCAAGAACATTAATTGCAAAGCATTTCATTGGTGCAGAAAAAGGTGATGTAAAATTTCCTCATGCTCTCTTTTTCCGTTTATACATCTCATACTATATGGCACCATATTCCTCATGACTTGCCCCTTTAGGAAGCACTTTCAAGAAAACTCTATTGGAGTTTTCTTGAAAGTACTCGGGGTATAAACCCTGACTGTCACCCCCAAAACGTTGATAGGGATTGTACACCGGAAAGTCTACTTGTTTTTGAGAAACGTGGTGGTTTGGTTAACTTTGGGGTTTATTCCATAAATTTTGGTCCTTTGTCAGCCAACCAACATGCTACAGGGTTAATCATCTAGGCACAGTCACCGTCCAAACATAGATGCAAGGTGGCATTGGTGACTCCAATTTACTAATTTGGTTACATTAGCTTGTTCCATACGCGCGGCCCATAAAATATGGAGGGTGAGAATTTTCACCTTGCAAATATTGCCGTATTTAAATCTCACCCTGCTTTGGTGAATAGAAAAAGGCACAAGGTCCTTAAAGGATGCTGCACCGGGTCTTTTTGGCTGACACAAGGTAGCCACCCTTTGAAACTCAAACTCAGACTTTCAGGAAAACTCTATTGACTGGTTACTTTCCCAGCACCAGTCAATGGACGTACGCCGGAATTAGCTTGATAGTTTCCCCATTTCAAACTCAATGGGAGACAATGCCAGATGTTGATCAGTGTTACCATCTTGAAAGGGGAAATTTTCATGATATTCATGTGACTGTTGCGTCACCTCTGATCACCCGCATTGGTTTATGTGGATCACAGGGAATTTTAATGAAAGATTCATATTTACAGGTGTGAATTAAGGGGCAGTATATGGAAATAGTGACACCTCTGGTAGGACCGTAGTTGAAAGACAAGAAAGTAAACAACGTCATATTCAGTCAATTGGGAAAATTCCAAGTTCCAAATTCAGCTCTCGAATGTATCACTTATGTTCTTTTGAGGGAGCTTGTGATGCAACATGTGTAGTCCTCAAATGTCTTAGGAGTTGCCTAACTTGCCCAAACTTTTTCCTTTTTTCTACCATAAGATGTGGTGCAAACCTTCTTGTTGACTATTTGGACTCTCATTCTAAAACATATCAAGTTCACAAAAAATAAAATGTGAATTTTGGCAGCTTTTGAACCTCCACTCCTTTCTCAAATTTTCCAAATATGCAACACGCCTTTCCTACCTCTTAAAATTGGTGTACATAGAAATAGTGTCATGCTTTACATGATGGTGATAAATTTAGACCTTATGTAGTGCAAAATTTTGACACCGAGTGAAGTCAAAGTTTGTTAATCTACTTGGCGCACGAAAATAAATAAATTGTTCTCTCTACTTCAAACACTATTATCTTTTAATCTGTGCTGCCAAAGTTTATGAAATTTACTTAATCATTATTAATTGAGATCCTATGGTCAAAACTGAAATGATTGTTTTTATTTCCTTACTTACTCATTGCACTAGAATCAACAATTTTGAAGTATTTTTGGTGTGAAATTGTCAAAGAAAATTAGGGATTAAAGCAAGACTCGGGTTACGATGGACCAAAATGAAATATGCATTTAAATTGATGTCACACACCAAATGTCATATGCTCTCACACCTAAAATAAAGTAAGTATTGGGAGGATGGGATTGGTCATTACTATTCATGTTGACATGTTGTTGGTTACCACCACTAATTAAGGTTTAACCTCTAAAGGACAATTTCCCCTCCATGTGGTCTTTTACACTTTGGGCATGTTCTTCTCATCAATAGCTTTCTATTTTATTTTTATTGGTGTACCATGGTAGAAGCTTTGTAAGAATATAATTCTCTTTCCAGGTAGTACTTTGGGGGAAAAATAGTTATGCTAGGCTAAGTGCAATTTAGTCCAATTCCAATCAGCTGCAAATCTTTGTGACAAGCTTTTATTATATTTGAGATTTTATATGCAAATATGTAATATTAGTTTCTTTGATATCTTTCAAAAACCTTGTTTGTAGTGTGAATTTTACATTCTGACAATGTGCCTCATATATTTTAGCACCCAAAAGGACAAGGTAGAAAAAAACTTCTTTTTTCTACTTCAATTGTGGAGATCTTAAAAAAAAATAGATTCTACTTTTTAACTATAAGATATGGTGAAAACGTTTTCTTTTAACCTTCTGGATTTTCATTCCATAAAAATTTGAGTCAGAAAGTAATAAAATGTATAACTGTATTTTTTATGAAAATGCTACATCACTCCTTTACCCCTAGAAAATGGTGAAGAAGAAACATATTGTACCATGATGGTATGTAATTTAGACCTTGTTGTGATGAAAAAATTAGTGTGCTACGTTTAATAACACAAGTGGGATGCTTTTTAATTCAAGTACTACAATCTTCTCATTTGTATGGTTACAGACATGAAACTTAGAACCTATGTTATGTTATTAGGGTCAATAGAGATCTACAGTTGAAAATAAAAATTAAAAACTTCATTTTTATTTTTTATTTTTTACCAAAATAGGTAGTTTTGACTTAGTGTTTTGGTGAAAAACGATCAAGAAATTCTATGAGTTGATGAAACATCCATTAATGTGACCCAATCCATCACCTCCATCTTTTTATTACTGCTACTCTATGTTTGGTTCCAATTTTGCCACATTTCCTTCCCATTTCTATCCATTCATTCTTTTTCTCAGCACTAATTTATGGCTTGTTATTGGTCAAGATCCATAACTTCTGGTCGGCACTAATGGGTACCTAGTGGCAATAATAGGCTAAATATGGCAAACACTTTGAAAATTCATGGATAATTTATGTTTCATCAAAAAAATATGAGATCACTTGGGTTGAAATTTGAATTATACTGGCTATCACCGCAAAATTATTTTTTAAGCTCTCCATACATGCACATTGCTTAACGTGTCGGTTATGAAGGGGTTTACATTAGAATGTTTAGATGTAGTAGAAGCTATTTATGGAACATTGGACCACTCTCATTCCTTCACTTACACACATCTAGAGCTTTCCTTTGATGGCCACTTGCTTCATTCAGATGAGCCTCCAACATGATTACAATTCTTTTTAGCTCAATTTGAAATCATCATCCTTGAGATTCTTAAATCATGGATTGCTCTAACACTAATTCTAGAATGTCATGACTCATGTTTTCAAAGATCGATCTTTTCCATTTCATTTTAATAATGTAATATAAAACCAAAGATAAGTATTGCATTCTAAAAGTATTATGTAGGTAGGTCATGAGTAGGGTTCGAGTATATAATAGAGTATTGTTTGTCTGGTGAAGCCAAAATCTAGTTGATATTCCAAAGAAATTTGCGGTTGAAATATAGCGGTAGTTGGATTATAACGGACCACATAGCGGCGCAAATCTTTGTCCGGTCACATTGTGGAGACTCCCAACACTTGCAATGTTGGTAGTAGGACTACCCTTGCCTTGTTGGAGACGACGAGGATCTACACTTAAGTGATACCCTAAAGATATCCACGGTTGAAATATACTCGTTGTTGGAATAAACACGGGCCACAAAGCGGCGAGAGTCCTTGTAAGGGACTTGTGGGAATAGGGGACTTGTGGGAAGTGGGGACTTGGAGGACTTGTGGGAAGTGGGGACTCAATGGGAGACTTGGGAGAAGTGGAACTTGGGAGACTTGAGGAAAGTAGCGAATTGAGAAACTTGAAGGTAGTGGGACTTGAGGTTCTTGAGTGTAATTGAAGATAGCTAGAATATACCGGTCGTTGTCCCAATGTGACTTTCTATCCCACCACATCAACAGAACTTCCAACACTTCTGATATCCGTAGTAGACTACACTTGTAACACATAAGGTAAGCCCCTCCATAACCAACAAAAACCCATAGCCAATGCCTATAAAATTGGGGTATACCCAACCTGCTTCCATCCATTATTACCAACTCAGTTCCGTATGGAGGTTTGCTATTGGTCAAGACCCTTACTTTTGGTCGTTGGTTATGGGGGGTACCTACTACTGGCCTCCCACTAAACATGGCTACACACTTTGAAAATTTATAACTAATTCAGTTTTCATTGAAAAAATATGAAATCACTCGGGTTGGAATTGTAATTCTATTGGCTATCATTGAAAAATAATAGTATAATTATCTCCTCTCTCCATATATGCACATTCCTTAACTTGTTGGTTTTAGGGGGCATACCTTAATTGTTGATTCTTAGTAGTGGTCTAGATTCTTTTTCTTCTAATTCTAAGTCTCTATGCTTGTTTTTCAAGGGCACACATCCGTGTGTTTCCTTTCATGGTAAATTGCATCATTTTCTTTTGGCCCTTCATTTTGGTTGAAGAAATTCAAAGTTAATTCACGAATAATTTGCCCCAAATGGAATGCACCATAGTTCTAGTCATTGGATGTCATCACAACAAATACAACATGGGTGCTAAATTTCCATCCGCCCAATGGTTTCTATTATTTCCAGAGAACATATTACTTCCAATTTCACAGTTTTTCCAGTTTGATCTCTTTTAGTATGTGGTTGTTTTCTACATTACAACCTCTACACATTTTAATATTGGTGTGAGATTTAAACAATGCATGAATTCATGGATTGATTGTAAGTTCGTGATATTGTGATGTCATCAGATATGATTGTGGATATGCCCTTGAGTTTGTCAGCAGTACAGTACCAGAAACTTCCATTCATCTTAAATTTTTATATGTTGTAAAAGGAACAATTCTCTTTACCAACCTTCTCATGCAACTTGTACCTTTCACAAACAAACACCTTTTATTCTATTATGATGAACCTCCATCCGTCTTTAAATCCTCGTTCTTTTATCCAGACAGAGTCTAACCCCTAAGGTACCAAGTGTCCAAAAAGGGCTTTTTGAAAGTTCGGTCAGGTTCCTACGGTGTCAATTTCCAACATTCTTCTTTGAAATTTTTACTAGAGAAAGACATTACCAAGAGCTTAGCGGGAATTTTTTTTCCCTAAATTGGACATTTGATGAAAAAGTTACAGGGTTTTGAATTTTAAATGGGGAGGGCGGGCACCTCGGCCACCTCCAAAAACTTTTGATAGGACACTCTATTGAAAGTGAGATTTTCAGTACTCGCAAGTAATATTATTTCCCTTCATGTTGTCAAAAAAAAGTTCTTGTCTTTAGTGGAAAATAGCATATCAACCCAAGTCAAACATTTTCACACATTGTCACTCAGTGTCGGGCAAGGTACCAAAAAAACTTCTTCTTTTCCACATAAAACCAAGAGATCTTCATATTTTTCACTTTTTATTTTTTCCACAACAATATGTAATGTTAACCTTCTTATTAACCATTCGATTATCAATCAAAAACATATTAAGTTCAAAAAAAATTAAAGTGTGAATTAACAAATTTTGAGCCTCCACTCCTTGCACACTTGTTTTGAATATGCTACACCCGGTCTCTACCTCTAAAAATTGGTGTATAAGGAGCTAACATCATGCTTAACAAGATGGTAATAGATTTAGACCTTGTGTAGTGAATTTTTTTCACACCAAGTGAAGTCAAAGTCTGCTGATCCACTAAACGCAGGGGAGAAAATGAACCATTTGCTTGACTTCAAACACTATAATCTTTCAATCCGTGCGGTCAAAGTTTATGAAATTTTGTACATGTATTACTCAATAAGCCTTTATTGAGATCCTACGGTCAGAACTAAACATCAAAGTTTTTTTTACCCTCTTTATTCATTGCACTAGAATCCATTAATTTTGAAGTGTTTTTGGTGTAAAACTGTCACGGTACCTTAGGGGCTAAGCTGAATCTCTGAAGGATTTATTTAAAATAATTTGAATAAAATTCATGGGAATATGATTTTCTTTTACACACAACATTTGGTGATAATTTTATGCTTGCCTAAGTAGTTTCCTTTGACTGTTTTGCCTCGGTAGTTTTCTTTGATATCGTTTTCATATTTTTTTTAAATTAGGTCTTCTGAGGGGACTCTTGGGAATTTTAGGTTTAACCCCTAAAGGCCCAATGTCCCTTCAAGGGACATTTTGAGTTTGGATAGGGTACCATGTTCTCAAATTTAGGCAAGATTTTTGGATATTTTATTTATTGAATGAACAACTTTTACTGAATGGGCAGCTTTCCGTAGACATAATTTTTGTAGAAATCTGACTTATGGTTCAAAAGTTACAATTTCTTTTCAGAAACATATACAAATAGTGCAGCGGTTTAGTTGTGACATACAACAAATAGTATAGCAAAACTTTGTTTAATTCTAAACTCAACAGAAATTCGAGTCTTTGTCCATCTTCCAAAAAAAAATCCTCTTGAAAAGGAAATTGGAAATCTTTGCATCTATTGTACGGATTTTGAATTTCAAAAATATGAGAAGGATATGATATATGCAAAACTTGAAGTGTATTGTTAATTCTTAGTACATAGTTGCATTGCGGGATTTTTAAGGACATCTTCTACCCCTCTTCTACTTCTAAAATTTGGTGCACATGTGCTTTACATGATCCTTTTTAAGTTAAAATTAGAAAACCACGGACTGTAGTGCAAAAATTTGCCATAGGAGGTGGTCGAAGTTTTGATGAAGGTGTTTAGTATGACCTCAAGTAGAGGTTATGTCTCACTTCAAAGGCTAATATCTTTCGATCCGTGTGGACAAATCAAACAAAAATTTTACCACATACACTTGTACAATCCTAGTACAAGATCCTATGGTTAAATATGTAAAAATTATGTTGATTTGCATTTTGTGTTGAATGCGTTGAAACTCGTAGTTTTTAGTGAGTTTGGGTGCTAAATTGCCTTAGGTCTTTAGGATTTAATAGAAAATCTCAATATCAATTGCACAAAAGTTTTAAGGCTGTCCAACTTTAGCATAAAGTCCAACAAATTGCACTTAGAGTAGTATAACTCTTATTCAACAAGTCCAATGTCCAAAAAAAACTGATAGGAAAACCATGAAGCCACTATTATGCGACATCTTAATAAAAAAATAAAAAAAATATCCCTGTAGAAATTAACATCATAGGGGTCCATCCAAAATGGCAAAAGTCCAAGGGGGGACAAAGTGTCTTTGTAGGGTTTAAAAGGTATGAGCTTTATATGCCAACAAAAGTTGTACTCATGATTGCAAAGATTTGGCGAGAGGTTCCCCATGCTCATACTATTATTGCCCATCCAATATTTGGATGAAGACTCCATTTCATATCATCTAAAAAGCCATCAATTTTGCAACACCTGATGCACTTATATTTTTGGTAGATGATTTCTTTTTGGAGATGGGACTTTCAGGTTTGCAGTAATATCCCCTAACAACAAATTCATTTGCACCAAGTGTGAATCCTTATAATATACCCACCTCCATAAGGAAGGTTGATTGGCAAAGACTTTGTGCCTTAACTACATGTTCCTTGGAGGGACAATTTTGATTTTGGGCAAGTTCCCAATAAAATTTGTATTCTAGATTGTCCTCGATAAGAGCTTATTGTGTTTTTGTTTTTGTTTTGTTTTTTTTGGGACTCGTAGTTAAAAGTTATTGGCCTTCAAAGTCAAATATGGGGATGGTGGGCAGCCTAGCCAGCCTTGAGAACCAATGAAATACGAGTGTCGAAGAGGGGCAGTAAATACGGGCACAAAGGGTGGAGGAAGGGTAGGGCAACCCAAATCATGGATAGGAGAAGAACCTTGAAAGATACCTTTTTATAAAAATCAAAAAAAAAAATTAAGAAAAAAAAAGGAATTGGATTGCGCCCGCCACCTGTCCATGGGACCCGCAAAGCGACTAGCATGAGCCTGCTTTATTGTTTTTTTTGTTTTTTTTGTTTCTTTCGTGTAAACAAAAGTTTGACGACCCTAACTTGTGGGGGGGGGTGGGTAAGATGACGTGACCCAACATTTGATGAACAAGACCCATTTTCAAAGATTGCCCTACCAAAAATTGTTTGGAAAATTCAATAAATTGTTTAAAATTATAGATTTCACAATTTTTATCCAATCATTTTTCCTAAATTAGTGACCAATGGAATGACAAGGTTGAATTGTTGGGATTCTCAAATATGTAAATTTGTATGCAACAAACATTTCCACTCCATATTTGAAATCATTGCTGAGTTTTGGTACCCCATGCACCAAACTATATATTTCAACATGCTTCACTCTTTGTTTTGACCTAGAATTTTGCACACAACTAGCTAACATCATATGAATCATATTGATAATGGTTCCAAATACACTCCAGTGTAATAGTTACATGATATGCAAAGTCAAAGTGGGATGACCTTACCGGGCAAGGGGCAAAAAAAACTATTTCTTGCACTTCAAAGGCTATAATCTTCACATCTATGCAGTGGATTGCAACCAAAAAAATGTGGCATATTTTGATAGGAGTCTATTTCATGATCTCACGGTGAAAAGTCCAAAATCTTGTTTTAAAATGTGATTTTTGTGCCTCTTTTTCACATTGGCAGTTTTGGACTAGTATTTAAGCTCAAAGTTCCTTGGGGTTAAATGATAAATCCCTACGTGACTTAACCCTTTTAGGTTTATGGCACACTTGTATGCGGTGTTTACACCTTTGTTAGAAAGTGTCAATGGTCCATTGTAAAATCCCTTCGCTGGACCGCAATCACATGTCCACACATATCGCATGTGGATGACACACCACCAAAAGTCTACAACCACAAACCTATGCAAAAATACCGCTCGGCCCGCATGAAGTCTCCGTTGACAAACTATTAGTATAGCTATTTGCACATTACTTTGAAAGTTACTACATATGGGCATGTTGTTCATAAAAGTACAGGACACTTCCTTTTTTGAATAGTCTTTGAGGAGCAAACTTAAAGTAGAAAGTTGTCTATGACATGGACACCTGGGTGTACAATGTGACAAGTATATTTCATTCTTTAAAATGGTACAAGCACGATTGCATACTTTGCCCCCATGTCATCATGTAGAGTTAAACTTACTCATGGAGGTTCCCAAGTTTGTCCAAACCACACGACAACCAATCTGCAATCGTCCGCAGGTTAGCTGACATATGCATTTTTTTAATAACACTTCCCATGATGATATGGTTTTGAGGGATTGACACAAGGTGCTTGCCACTACTCCACATTCCTATTTTCTAATGCATGGATACCATACATATTACATGTATAGACCACTCCGTACAAATCCTTGCATTATTTTCATTCTTACTGTTATTTTTACATTCAAAACTAGACCTACCCTATGCCCTGGTCGCTATTGTACATAATTATTTCAAAATGGAGTGTTGTTCAAAATTTTGGAAAATATAAAGTTTTTGTCGAGGTGATTACCCATGTAATGTCAAGGTCCTCACCCCTATGCATAGGTGATACCCAATGTGTTCAAATCGTTGAGTCAAAGAAAAACAACTTTGTAGACATAGAGGTGTTGAAAGCGACCACTACACCGTTCCGTGAATATAGTGTAGACGAGACTATTTGACATTTCCTACACTAATTGAAAATTTACATGCAATTGTTGACTGACACACACTTGCTTGAGAACAAATACCCAATTAGAACTTGGCATGCACATGATTTGATGGAAATTAGTGTGAGTGATCTACATCAATAATCCCTCTACACTATATTCAGTGTTTAGTGTAAGTACGGTATATATTGTAACTAGGTGAATGCATGGATAAACCTATTCTATTAACCCCTAAAGGACTAAGAGCTATTTCGCTCTAAAACTAGTCCAAAACTGCCACTGTCAAAAAGAGACATGAAAATCACATTATAAAGTGAATTTCGGATTTTCAACCATAAGATCTTAACATAGACTTCCATATAAACATGTCATCAAATTTTGGTTGCAATCTACCGCACGGATTGATAGATTTTAGTGTTTAAAGTCAAAACAATGGTTCATTTTCATCCCTGCGTTGAGTAGATCAGCTGACTTTGACTTCATTTTGTATCAAATTTTTGCATTGTACAAGGTCTAAATCTTTTACTATTGTCTTAAGCATGATGTTATTTCCCAACACACCAATTTCTAGAGGTAAAAAAGAGGTGTAGCATATTCAAAACAAGTGTGCAAGGAGTGGAGGTTCAAGAATTGCCATTTCACGTTTTATTTTTTTGTGAACTACGTATGTATTCGAATGATAATCCAAACGGTCAATAAGAAGGTTCTCACCACATATTGTTGTTGAAAAAATAAAAAGTGAAAAATATGAAGATCTCTAGGTTTTATGTAGAAAAGATGAATTTTTTTTCCCCGTTGCCCGACAATGTGTGAAAATGTTTGACTTGGAATAAAATGCCTTTTTACACTAAAGACAAGATTTTTTTTGAAAATTTCTAAATAAGGAAATATTCTTTATATGTGTGAAAAATCTCAATGTCAATAGAAACTTTTGTCAAAAATTTTGGAGGTGCCCGAAGTCCCACTTTTGGCTTTAAGTAGTACTAACTTTCAAACCACAAATCCAAAAATAAATAAATAAATATCTCCCCGAAGCTCTTATCAGATCCTATCTTGAAAAAAAAATCCAATTAAAAAGGATTTTTTTTCGAATCATAGGTACCTGCCCAAATTCACCAGAGGACCGTTTTGGTCCTCTTAGTCCTTTAGGGGTTAACCCCTAAATTCCTACATTATTAAGTGAATGCATGGATAAACTTACTCTACAACCCCTAAATTCCGAAGAGTCTGTTTGGAGAACTTTTAAGAGTTCACAGGCTTTTCCTACCAACTTGGTTAATTTCACAGGTTTTGTGGAGATCAAGCCACAAAGACACACAATTTAAGGAGAATGTTTCAAATTACCTTTCCATACCGTTTTAAAACACTTGGATTTGCTCTTTACAGCTGGTTGGTCCCTGAATGTGTACTGCATAGTACACAATCTCGGAATGAGTAACCTTTACAACCAGGGCCGACCAAGAGCAGGAGAAGAATTTCATGAGAAACCCACCAATTTACATCATCATGGGTCCACACAATGCATGGACACAAAGTGCATGAGCTTGGGATATGGATTAGGTCAACAATGGCAAGCATCATGTTTGTTTAACCCTTTAACCCTTTAACGCCGAAGCAGCCAGAAATTGGCTTCTCGGATGACATTGTTGGATGATAATCAACATAAACAATTGTTTTTCATCCTCTCTTTTTAAAGAGAGGTCCCTGTATGTACAGTAGGGTGACATTCAAATTGGCGTTTGGGCAATTCCAGGGATGGTGTCCCACACTGCTGCCAACTTTGACGCCCTCCACAGGGCTGAAAAATTGTTCTTTTACCCTGAAATTTTGGGAATAGCATCACCTCTATGTTAAAAACATGCATACCAAATTTCAAGTCCAGAGGACTTATAAAACAAAAGATATTAAAAATTAACCACCATGGGGTAGCTGTGAGAAAAGTTTCTCAACCGCCAACTTTGACACCATCCCAAGGATTGAGGAAATTTTTTTTGCCCATGGAATTTTTGGAGTGAGAACACCTTTATGTTGATTACATGTGTGGAAATTTTCAAGTCCAAAAAATGCACAAAAAAAATCACATCCCAAATCTACCAACATGTGTAATTGTGAGAAAAAAAAGGAACAACCATTTTACTACTTCCAACTTTGACACCCTCCCTAGGATTGAGGGTTTGTTATTTCAACATGAAATTTTTGACACATGGTAACCTTTATGTTGATAACATGTGGGAAAATTTTCAAGGCCAAAAAATGTATTCAAAAGAAGATATTCAAAATCTACTAACATGGGGGTTAGTTGTGAGAAAAGTTTCACAGCTGCCCACTTTGACACCCTCCCAAGAATTCAAAAAAATTTATTTGTCCATGAAATTTTGGGTATGAAGTCACCTTCACGTCAAATACAAGTGTGGAAAATTTCAAAATCCAAAAGATTTACACAAAAAAACATATACCAAGTCTACCAACATGTATTGTTGTGAAACAAAGGGGAAAGTTTACCACTACTTCCAACTTCAACACCCTTCTTAGGATTGAGTTTTTGTTGATACATAATGAAATTTTGGCCACAAGATCATCTCTATATTGGTAACATATGAGATAGATTTCAAAGCCAAAAGATGTATATACAAAAAAAAATTATTCCATATCTACCAATGTTTGTAACAATGAGAAACTATATTGAAGGGGCATATTGAGAATGTCAAATTATCTTTGACACCTCGTACTCTTCATTGATTTTATTCATGTGACTAAGCTACCAAACATAAATGCATCTTGAAAAGATCAATGAAATCTACATGTAGAATTGCAGAGTTGTTTTGTGTAGAAGAATCCACTTGTCATAAGGTTTGGTGTGCATTATGCACGTATGACAAGTTTTCTCCTCCAAATATCTGTTGAGCACTATGTAAAGGAAATGTTGTGTGTATTTTGTCATGTGATTTGTAATAGAGTGAATGTTGAGATGGTATTGAGAGTGAATGTTGAGATGGTATTGAGTGGACATATTAGATATGGGCTGAGTGTTGTTGACTGATTGAGTAGACAAATCACATATGGGCTGATCCATTGAGTGGGCATATCACATATGGGCTGATTTATTGAGTGGATATATATATATTTTTTGAGTGTTGTTGACTAGTTTACTGAGTGTTGACGAATCACATGTGGCATGAGTATGTCCAAGAGTATTTTTTGGTTCACTCAATTGATGCACATGCCATGGTTATCATCTAATGCACATGCCATGGTTATCACCTAATGCACATGCCAATGTGAGTGTTATGTTGTTGATTGATTTATTTAGTGCACATGCCATAAGCTGAGTCCTTTGTGTTTATTGAATTATATAATCCAATTGTCATAGGTTGAGTGTTATATTGATTACTTATTGAAGAGCATTTAGTACTGTATCAACATCATAAAAAATAGTCTATAATGGCAATTTCAGATGAAATCCGTGCTCGCATTATAGGTTTGAGTGAGGGAGGAAATACAGGAGTTCAAATTGCAGCCATTACTGGAGTTTCTGTTAGAACACTTCAGAGGTTAGTAAAAACGTTTAAAGAAGATGGAACTCATAAGCGCAAACCTTGCGGTGGAAGTCACGCTAAAAAATTTAGTGAGAGAGATGTGAATAATATTGTGCGTTATGCAAAAACTCATCGTCGTTCCTCGGTCTCAGAGATTACTAATATGTGCCGTACTCAAGTGTGTAGACGTACTATTCAAAGGGTATTACATAAAAGTGGTATTTTTAGTCGAATTGCAGTCAAAAAACCTTTCTTGACATCCCATCACATGTCTCAACGGTTAGCTTTTGCTCAGAAGTACCATGGATGGAGTCCAAAAGAGTGGGAGCGTATTGTTTGGACAGATGAATCTACTTTTGAGATTGGAAAAAGTTCTCGGCAAATTCATGTTTGGAGAAGTGCATATGAGCGTTATTCATCAAGTTGTATAGTTTTTACTTTTAAAAGTGGACGGACATCTTTGATGATTTGGGGTGCATTTGCTGGAGGACAAAAGTCACAACTCGTCTTTATGCCAAAAACTCAACGTTCTGCTAAAGATTTTGTTGAAGTGGTCTACGATGGCGAATTGATTCATTTCTTGAGTAGACTTCCAGAAGGAGTGCTAATGGAAGATGGTGCACATGTTCATCGTAGCAAAACATGTGAAGAATGGAGACAAACCCACCAACTCGAAAAGCTCAATTGGCCTGCAAACTCTCCCGATCTCAATCCAATCGAGAATGTCTGGAGGATGCTAAAAGATGTTGTGCAACAGGCAAGGAATGCCCTAGAAACTTAGAAGTGATGAAGGTAGTTCTTGAAAAAGAGTGGAATTTGGTTAGTGGTACAAAGCTCCTTCAACTATGTCATTCTATGCCCTCAAGGTTACAAGCGGTGATTGATGCTAATGGAGGACATACACGTTGGTAGATATGGAATAATTTTTTTTTGTATATACATCTTTTGGCTTTGAAATCTATCTCATATGTTACCAATATAGAGATGATCTTGTGGCCAAAATTTCATTATGTATCAACAAAAACTCAATCCTAAGAAGGGTGTTGAAGTTGGAAGTAGTGGTAAACTTTCCCCTTTGTTTCACAACAATACATGTTGGTAGACTTGGTATATGTTTTTTTGTGTAAATCTTTTGGATTTTGAAATTTTCCACACTTGTATTTGACGTGAAGGTGACTTCATACCCAAAATTTCATGGACAAATAAATTTTTTTGAATTCTTGGGAGGGTGTCAAAGTGGGCAGCTGTGAAACTTTTCTCACAACTAACCCCCATGTTAGTAGATTTTGAATATCTTCTTTTGAATACATTTTTTGGCCTTGAAAATTTTCCCACATGTTATCAACATAAAGGTTACCATGTGTCAAAAATTTCATGTTGAAATAACAAACCCTCAATCCTAGGGAGGGTGTCAAAGTTGGAAGTAGTAAAATGGTTGTTCCTTTTTTTTCTCACAATTACACATGTTGGTAGATTTGGGATGTGATTTTTTTTGTGCATTTTTTGGACTTGAAAATTTCCACACATGTAATCAACATAAAGGTGTTCTCACTCCAAAAATTCCATGGGCAAAAAAAATTTCCTCAATCCTTGGGATGGTGTCAAAGTTGGCGGTTGAGAAACTTTTCTCACAGCTACCCCATGGTGGTTAATTTTTAATATCTTTTGTTTTATAAGTCCTCTGGACTTGAAATTTGGTATGCATGTTTTTAACATAGAGGTGATGCTATTCCCAAAATTTCAGGGTAAAAGAACAATTTTTCAGCCCTGTGGAGGGCGTCAAAGTTGGCAGCAGTGTGGGACACCATCCCTGGAATTGCCCAAACGCCAATTTGAATGTCACCCTACTGTACAAGCATTAGATGATGATGAAATTGGCCTCATTGAGGTAATCATGTTTTATCTAAGAAAGAAAATGCTTGTGACACAGATCTCAATAGTGTGAAATTGAGAAACTTCTAACTTCAGCTCTGGACTTAAATTCAAATTTCCACAAAAAAATCAACTTGATCATATTCCACAATAAATTCAAATTTTTACTAAAAAACCTGTGATTTTTTGAAACATAATTGAGACCTATGATCTCATCTCTAAAAAAAATTATTAAAAAAATTCCACTTATATTTGATGAAAAACTTGAGCATACAGTTGATTGAAAATTTAGATCGATGCCACCGTCATAGGTTCTGTCAGTTAAGGGTTCACCCTAAAATGAAGGAGCCTATGACCATGGCATCGATCTAAATCTATTGTATGCTCTAATTTCTCATCAAATACAAGTGGAGTTCTTATTTTTTTAATTTTTTAGAGATGAGATCACATGTCTCAATTATATTATAGAAATCACATTTTTTTGGTGAAAATTTGAAATTATTGTGATTTTCTGAAGAAAAAGTGAAGAAAATTCATAATAAATACAAATTATGCTAATTTTTTTGAAAAATTCACCAAAGACAGACATTACAGTGCCAAAACTTGTGGTGTAAATGAAAGTTCCGTGTTGAGCTAAAATTAGAACCACGGTTATAGGTCCATGTTCAAATTGCATTAACTTATTCATTTTTATGTATTTTTTTGAATTTTTCAATTTGGTATGGAAACTAGACATCATTAATTTTATTTCATTAGTTGGACTCAAATTCAAAAATATCCTTTTCATGGATCAAATTTAGATCTTGAGCTAAAGATAGAAGTTTATCAAATATAGTCTATTAAATTCATGTCACAAACATTTTGTAAAATAAAACATTTTTTAATTTTTTAAAAAATAAAACATTTTTTGTGAACTTAGTATGTTTTAGAATGATAATTCAAACGGTCAATAGGAATGTTTACACCACATATTGTTGTTGACAAAAATAAAAAGTGAAAAATATGAAGACTAGGTTTTATGTAAAAAAGTTGAAGTTTTTTTCCTCGCTTGCCCAAAATGTGTAAAAATGTTTGACTTGAGATAAAATGTTTTAATACACTAAAAAAAGAATTATTTTTATACACAGAAACAATAATTTTTTTTGACATTTTGAAAGGGGGTAACATTCTTTATACATATGGAAAATCTCAATGTCAATAGAAACTGCTAGCAAATTTTTGGAGGTGCCTAGAGTCCCCATTTTCAAACTTTGAGTGGTACAAACTTTCAAACCATGGATCCGAATAAAGTAATTAAAAAAACATCCGCAAAGCACTTATCAAGGACAATCTAGTGTAAAAAAAGAATTAAGATTTTTTTTCAAATTTTAGGTCCTTTAGGAGTTGAAATGATACTTGTATATTTTTTGTCCAACTAACAAAATGAAGTTTATAAAGTCTAGTTTCCATTTCAATTCAATTTTTTGAAAACTACATAAAATTGAGTAAGTTATTGTGATTTGAACTTTGGGCCTATGACCATTGTTGACCAATTTTCTAATTTGAGTTGAACACAAAAGTTTCATTTACAACACAAATCTTGTACCTGCAATGTAAAATTAGAGCACATGTCGTATGGAAATTCGGATTGATGCTACGATCATAGGCTCTGTCCTTTATGGCTTAAGGACGAGGCCCAGAGCAACCACGAGCAAAATCTACGAGGTTTGTAGACGCTCCTATCCATCATCAAGGGAACATGTACAATCCGCCCATGGTTGCTCGAGGCCTTGTTCTTAATCCTTTAGCACCCAAGTCACGAATCTCCAAAACCAAGATATGTGCTCATTCTTTTCTTTGAACTAATTTTGAAGGAAACATAATGCCTAATTTTAGTATCCAACCTTACAAAATTGAACTCAGCACATGACAAAAACTTTGAGGAAAATTTGCACAACATCCAACGGTTGATGGAATAGATTACAATGTTCAAAGATACCGTATATTGGCAATGAAAATTGTGGACTTTGGAGGGTATACTACTTTATCCATCAATGGATTCTTGCAAACGTGAAGAACACATTTATACATGATTATTGATGATTTTTAAAACTTTTGTCTACTTCATTGCATACAAAAAGGTTCCAAACTTATACAAACTAAAACATAAGTTTTGTATGCAATTAGAGAGATCAACAATCGCAAAACAATGAAAACCTTTGAAAGACAAATTTCAATCAAACTTGAAGACCAAAATCAATTTGCATATGTATGAAATACAACATAGTATGCGGCATGGTATTCATTGTATTTTAGTGTATTTGATGTATGTTGTGTTGTATTCCTAGCTTTTCCTAGAGTTCTATTACTCCAAATCTTGATTTGATTTTTGCAGAGTGTTCATGTAATGTGTGCACAAATCTGAACTTCACATTTCACAACCTAATTCCTCATGGATTTCATGAAAATTGAGTTTTAACACCTCTAGAGTTCCATTTTGGGTCTCGTGGGTACTAAAGGGTTTTAAGGTTAGTACACAATAGTAGTAAGGTGCCCATGCTTTGATAAGAGGATTTAATGAAGATATGAATTACGGAACACTTGTAAATTCTTAAGAGAGGAAGTGTTGATTGCATGAACTTAAACAATTTCTAATAGTATATGTTGTCCAACAGTAATAAATAACTCTCTACAAGCATTCTCATATTGTTTCAATTAAGAAGAACTGAATTTGAAATTAAAAGAATCCAGATCTCAACTGTGACCAAAAAAACAAAAACAAAAACTGTGATTGATTTGAATATTTCAAATGGAAGTTTGTATGAGGACATCACAGAAAGAAAGATAGAAAGAAAAAGAAAAGAAAAGAAAAGAAAAGAAAAGAAATTGAAAAAAGTAAATAAAATAAAAGAAACAATGAAAAATAAAGAAAAAGGAGAAGGGAAAGGAAAGGGAAAGGAAAAGGAAAGGAAAAGGAAAAGAAAGGAAAGAAAAAGAAAATATTAGTCTAGTAAAAAATTAAATAAAAACAAGGCATCTATTAGATGACTACTCTAAAATGATGTTTATGTATCCACACTAGTTGATTTATAAACGCTATAAGTGTTTACTCTTGTGAATCTTCTTATCAACTATGTCTACAATTGCTACAATTATAATTACAGCTTTTCGTTGACATAATTTTTGTAGAAATTGGACTTGTGGTTTAAAAGTTACAAACATTTTTCAGAAACATATACAAATAGTGGAGCGGTTTAGTGCGACATATAACAAATAGTGTAGCAAAACTTTAGTAAATTTTTAATTCAATAGAAATTTGAGTATTTGTCCATTTAAAAAAAAACCCTCTTGGAAAGGAAATACAAATATTTGCATTTGTTGTACATATTTGTCAATTTCAAAAATATGAGAATGATATGATACATGCAAAATTTGAAGTGTATTGTTAATTTTTAGCACATAGGTGCATTGTAGGATTTTTAAGGATATCTTCTACCCTCTACTTCTAAAGGACATGTGCCTTACATGATCCTTTTTGAATAAAAAATTAGAAATTCACCGTCCATAGTGCAAAAATTTGCCATAGAAGGTGGTAAAAGTTTGTTGAAGGTTTTTAGTATGACCTTAAGAAGAGTTTATGTCTCACTTCAAAGGCTAATATCTTTCAATCCATGCGGTCAAATTGAACAAGGGTTTTACCATACACTATCGTACAATCCTAGTATAAGATCCTACAATTAGATATGTAAAAAAATTGTTTATTTGCATTTTGTGTTGAATGCATTGAAACTAGCAGTTCTTAGTGAGTTTGGGTGCTAAAATGTTGCAGTAGTTTAGGAATTAAAAATACATGTTGTTTAATTACAGGAAGAAAGTAATACTATACTTGAGGTGTAGCCATTGCTCAAAGCTTTGGGGGGGGGTTTCACACTTGGACCAAGGACCAAACTCCATCGAGGACCAAACTATGCCAAGATGTTGACTTTTGGAGTTGGATAGAAAAAGTAAAATATGCAATTTGTGGATATTGGATTCTTGTAGTGTGAAAGCCCAAGGGACCGAATTGAGAGGCCGTGATGCAAACTATTTGGCAAATCCCAAGTCAATTTTTACTTCTTAAGGTCCTTTTTCTAAAGTTTTCTTCTCTCACTTTCTTTGATCATGGAGCCTAGGAGAGAACACATTTTTGGTAATAAAAAATAAAGAAAATGGTCAAAATGCTAATTACACAAAGAAATTATAGTACAAGCACCGGCACAAAAAATTAGGAATATTTTAATGAAAAATGTCCAAATTTGATAAGATCTTATTAAATTATGAATATTTTAAGGGAAAAAATGACTGTCACATTGGCAAGAATTTGGATTTCTATTCTTGTTCGGACCAAACTTCCCTGAAGAGACCAAACTCTTGGCTTCAAAACCTCCAAAAAGTGATGCCATGTAGACGTTTTAGACACCCTCAACATCTCAACCCTCCGTCCGAGTGTGAAAGCCCAAAGACTCAACCAAGGCCAAATTTGAGACATTAGACCAATCAAACTCGTAGTAGCATTTGAGATCTCAACGCGAGGTCCAAGTGTAAAACCTCCTTTAGCCTTTCACCATGTGAGAGCATGGTTTCATGCTACATCCAACATGTCATATCTGGTGGGGTTGGATCACTCACATGCACATCAGACTCGTCAAATTTGACATTGCAAGGTCGGGTATTGCAGAAAATACAAAAGGAAAAGAATCACTAGAAAGGTGTCAAAATTCCGTTCTCAACAAATGAGTGAAGTCTATCGTCGCTTCTGATCGGTTCGGGGATGAGAAAATTGGGGGGTAGGCAAAAGATTGCCATGAAGAAAGCCTCATTTGTGTTGGTCTTTAAAGGTGCAAGGAAGAGAGGAAGCAGTTGACGAATAACTGTCTAGGTGCTTCCCAAGATAGTCTAGTTGTAATGATGAAGGCGTAACAAAAGGTTTTTCATCTTACGTATTGGCGGTATTGGATCATCCAAGTGTGCAATTTTGGTTCATTCCACCTTGTGTGAACTCATCATCTGGGTCATTCCACCTTAGGCGGCCTTCTTAGAAATTCTCAACATGCCAATGTAGTTTTGGATCACCCGTGTGTTAGTTAAGCATGGGATGTCAAGTGATGTCCTTCACTCATGGTACATTACTAGCATTGGGCAAGGATGGGGTGACAAAATTCCCAACCCATGACAAGGGATCTCTTTAAACCATGTAGATGGATGGCACCGGAAGGGGGTGTGGACAAAACCTTTTCCCTATATTTATGTTGGAGGGGGTTGTATTTTGACCACGGTGTGGCCTCCGAGATAAATTGGGACCACATGCCTCAATTTTGGCAAAAATAATTCTTATAAAAGCTTCTAGAACCCAAAATAAAAAAAGCCATGAAAAAGAGGCCTACCCTGCTTCACCCTTCCATGACATCTGTCTATACAAAATAAAGAGGTCCCATGACAAGTACCACACACTCTAGTATAGTTCAAGGCATGGGTGGTTTTTGAGCATTTGACATTTGTATCAACTTGATACCTTTGAGATCGAATTTGAAAGATTGCTTGTCAAGCTTGCTTACTATTTCTTCCATATAACTTACATTGTACTGCCTTGTACCTGTTGACAGGCATTGTACGGTACCTTCAGACCCCATTTGGATTAAAAGTAACCATTTGGGTTGCTCCACCCAAGATGCTCAAATAAGTCTTCCCTTCCATTCAACCTCAGATGGGTCCCCCGACAGGAGATTGCCTCAAGCCTACACTTTACTCGTGAGAGGTTGTTGACCATATGTGGATACTGCAACTTAGGGCGAAACCCCACGAAATGCCAAACCCGAATTATCATTGTAGCTTCCCTACTTGCAGAATGTAGGGAAGAAAATGTAGGGCCACTTCCATGCATCACTCGTGAGCTATTATAATCAACCCAACATTTTGGATGCTTCCAAGTTGTACCCCAATTACCTTTATTAAGAGAATTTGATAGGTCCCACCTTGAATTTCACAATCCATCTTGCTCTAATTAGTATGTTGGGAGGAATGGGGATCCCGTTATCAATCCCCGTCGACGGTGGGTCGGGAGGCGAGGCTTGGGGGAGCGGTTGGAGCATCGCCCAACCCTGCCCATCCTGCCCACGACCTGTACCCGTCCCGCCACCGTGTCGCGTTTGCCATGTCATCCCCGCCACGTCGACACCTCGCCATGATGGCCGAGGGTTTCCCATCATCGGCGGCTGCCGCACAAGTTGTGAGTGGCTTTAGGGTTTTCCATCACCGGCGGTTGCCGGACATGTTGTGAGCGGTTTAGGGTTTTGAGGTTGTGAGGTTGTGAGCGGCAACGACGGAGGATTGTGAGAGGTGTGGGTGAAGTTGGGAGGAGGTTGCCGCAAGGCTATGAGGTTAAGAGAGGTGGTGCATTGAAGTGGTTGTGACGTTTTAGAGTATGGTAATGAGGTTGTGAGCGGCGGGCTTGTGAGGTTTACAGTGGGTATCACCTTGCTAAATTCCGGCAAGGTTTAGGGTGGTTAGCTTGTGTGGTGAGGGAGGTTGAGAGTCACGGTGTATTGGATATCGAGCAGGAGCAGACGGATGAGGTTGAGACGCTCGGCATGGGTTGCACCCGCAACAAGGCGTACGTCATTGGAAAGGCGGGCATCCGCTTATTGTGGATAATAGTGGCAAAGGTCAGAATCCGGCCCGGCAGCACGCACAACTGTTGTGCGGGCACAAATCAAGAGACGGAACATTGTCTGGACACATCGCACTCGAACGTGAGAGTAGATGGCGCGATTGCGACTCGAGAGGCACATTGAAGGTCGTTCGACAGTGCAATGTGATTTCCAATCATGAGGTGGGAGCACTTCCATGATCCGCGGCCGGACATGCTACTAGCGTGCAAACGTCTTGGACTAGGTTGCGTTTTTAGCGGTACGAATATGTATAGAACGTAGGTTTTGATATCTTGAAAAAGGATTTAAGATATGAGAAGATCTTAGTATGGATAGTTTGAGTATGGGCAGGTTTGAGTATGGACACACCGACCGAATAAATAATAAAAAACAATTTGGAACCGTGGTTTGTTGCAATGCGTTTGTTGGTTTTCCCTTAGTTTGTATTCTTCATTCTTTCTTCCCTCTTCCTTTCATAGACCCCTTTCCTACTTGTTACCGTGCATGGCACTTGTCATATGTTACTAGGATTCACTGTCCGGACATGTTTGTCGTATGTTACTAGGAGTTTGTTTCATAAGAAAAAATTTAAAACAATTAATAAATGAAAAATAACTTTGGAATTGTGGGTGTTCAAATGTATTGGTTCACCCTTCCATGTTCCTTTCATGGACACCTTTTCAAAGACCTGCCTTGTGACTGGGACGCGGTCCTTTTCCTACGCCCACCGAATTTGCAAAAAGCCTTTCTCCGACTCTTGCTTCTATCTATCTCATTAACCAAAAGTGACAATTGAAATAGCGGGTGAAGGACTCTGGAATCAGCCTTGACCTTGATGTTGAAGAACTCATCCTAAAACCTGTCTGGATAGTGAATCCCCCAATCTAAGCCCTCGAACAAAGTCACTTCTAATTAATGAGAGAAATAGAAAACTCCATTAAACCTATCGGGACTACAAAAACATGAAACCTCACAACCACTTCAATGCATCACCTCTCTTAATCACACAACCTTGCCGCGACCTCCTCACAACTTCACCCACACCTCTCACAATCCTCCGATGTTGCTACTCACAACCTCACAACCCTAAACCGCTCACAACTCGTCCGACAGCGGCCGGTGATGGGAAACCCTAGTCCATCGTGGCGAGGTGTTGAAGTGGCGAAGGCGACACGGTGGCAAGACGAGGACGGGTCGTGGGCAGGGTTGGGCACCGAGCCAACCGCTCCTCCAAGCCTCGCCTTCGACCCACCGTCGACAGGGGTCAGTAACGGAATCCGAGGAATGGGAAAGTTGATAGGCGTGAAAAGTGGCTGTATCATCCTGGAGATTATCAGCTACACTTGACCTTACTTTTTCGAGTAGGGTGAGAAGCTAACTACATGGAAGTGACCCGACCCCGTCAGAGATGGCTAGGGCAAATTAACCCCCTCGCTTGTCCTTATCCAAGGTGGGCCTTGTATGGATTGCATGGGGTCATTTTCGTGGCCCTCTTATTTTGGGGGGTCAAGAGGCTTTTTTTGGATTTTTGGGGGACAAATTTGGGGCCTACGGCTATTGTTTACCGCTGAGTACCCACCCTTGCTATAAATAGGGCCCCATAAAAACAAAATAGGGGCTAGGTTTGGCCCCACCACCTCGAGGCCCCATCGGGTAAGGACGAGCGAGGGGTCAATTCGTCCTGGCCCATGAGAGATGACAGATCGGGCATTGCATGGAACCAGGCTCTTACTCCAACACTCATGCCCCCTTCACATCACAAATTCAACCATCAGAAATCCGCTTTTGGAATGGTGAACTAGAACTAGGTTTTTTTTTCCTAAAAGGGTAATCTACAGTGGTGAGGATGCTAGTAAATAGTTCTCTTGACTAAGGTATGGCAAATGCGGCATGATTGAGGAATTTGCAAGAGTAAACTATTTTCTCAATTTGTCCTTCCCAGATTTAGAAGCACAAAGGCACGTTTGAATTATATTCCCTGAAAGGACTAAAATTTCCAGATTGGTCTTTTTCTATGATTTTTTCAAATCCGATAATTGATGAAAAAGTCTTGCTAGTTTTTGTGGGAGGGGAGAATTTGGGCACTTTACCAAGTTTCTTAAAATAGCTGTGATTTTGTAACTTCCTTCTATGAACAAAGAATTTGATGAACAAAGAATTTGATGAACAAAGAATTTGATGAACGAAGAATTTGATGAACAAAGAATTTGATGAACAAAGAATTTGATGAACAAAGATATGAACAAAGAATAATCCTTTCTACTGTAAAACGATTTTAAAACAAGAGGAGTCAAAGTTTGTGGTTACCATGCAAGAAAAACTTTCATTCTTCCACATAAATGGACACAAAATTTTGAGTTTTGATCTATATTTTGTTTTTTTCCCCCTCAAGAAGACATAATAATCATAATGTTCACTGTTGGGATTAAGAAATTACTTGAAACTAAAATCACAAAGAACAAAATGTATTTTGTGCAAGTTTGGACCCCTTCTTGTTGCACAATTGTTTTGGATATGTTAAACACTTTAACCCTTAAACGTCAATTGGGAAGTGTATTTGTGCACATATTTTACTCTGTAGTATACAAAATATGTATAAAAGTTCAGCAAGACTTACACCTTTGAATTGAAAGTTCTTCAACTAACATTTTTCATTTGGAGGTCATTTCAATAATTGAACCTTATCACGTTCAAATACAACATCAAACATGTAGAATACAGTGGCCACTAGTGGCACCTTATGATGTTAAAGGATTATTATACCTAAATATTTTTAGACAAGTACCTTACATCATATAGATTGATGATAAAGAGTGGCAACTTTGCATAGTGTTCAATTTCATTTTATCATAAAGACTTAAAGTGTTGACCCTTCAAATCAAGGTGTAAAATGACCACAAAACCTATATTAGATGTTGTAATCTTCCAATTCATGCAATCAAAAATGATATAACAAGTCTAATATGTTCAATTAGTAGTAGACAACAAGATCCTATGGTTAGAAATGGAATAGGACTAGTACTTGTCACAATGTATTTAAATCTAGATTTGGGTTGAATTAATGGAAACGGAGTACAATGAGACCAAAGAGCCTCAAAGATACCGGCACCACGTCCAGAAAGCAAAACACACTACAAGGCTAACACTGAGCTCAAAGCAAAAGCAAAGGGAAAGGAAATCATGTAGGCGTCAGAAGCAATGCCTTCACAAATGAAAGAAAACCAAGCCACTCACACAAAGCGAGGGCTTCACATCAGGCTCTAAAGCAAAAGACAATTGTTTCAAAGGGGAGACATGATCAAGCGAGCAAGGCTCAACTTGAGAAGAGAGAAAACAACCGCAGTCACTAGAAGATGCTCCCAACTTCGAAGACGCCTCTTGAGCCGAAGCGCTCCCCACCGAGGACAACAAAACAACTCGTCAATTTCAGAAAAGTCGAGCGTCTCCGTAGAAGAGGTCATCGAAGCTTTTGCAAGAGAATTTGCCTCCTACAGGTTGTCGTCAACTCCGAAGCGCAAAGCATTATCATCAGACGCGCTCCCTAGCCAAAAATTTGCCATTTTGCGAAGATTATTGTTTGATTGCAGAGTGTCTCAAAGATCCAACAAAACCTAAGGGACGACCACCAAGGCAAGCGCTCTTTCCAGGTCCATCATTATTAATAGATTTAGGAATTTCCTTGGCCAAATCCTCAATCACTTCCCTCTCAATATGAGCAAGAGAAACATGTTCACCATCAGAGGATTGCAAGTATGCTCATGCAAGGATGCAACGCCCAACAGAGAGGGCGAGTCCGAGGGACTTGCCACATGAAGGGAAGGTTGGGTGAGACCAGACCAAATCAAATTGTATCGGTTTGCCAAGTCTCGAGGGAGAATCCCTATGAGGGGTAGTCTTCCAATGAAGACCAACTCAACGCATACAAGAGATACCTCATTGACTCCAAAAGCCTTAGAAATTGTTTTTTTACTTTTGCCGCTTCTGTGACTTGTGCATAAGACTAGAATACATGGTGAGCTAGCGCCAAGCCTCTATATCAGCTTGAATAGTTTGTTGCTAGGCCCTAAAAATACAACGCCACTATGAAAATGTTGCTATCGCAAAGATCAAAATTACAATTCTGAGACCGGAGGTGTCAAATGAGGCAGCTCTAGAGGACATGCCAAGGTCTCTCATCTAACGCACCCAAAGACTATGCTCCAGACTGAGGCATGTGAGCAGCTACCACCAAGCCAAGCATCCTAGGTGGATAAAAAATACGAGGCTATGCCTCCCACCATGACCCTAAACATGGAGCCAAACCTTCAAGTAGTCTAATCCTACGCACCTTCTCCAAAACACCCTCCACCGAGTGGCAAAGAAGAAATACCTGCTTAGGAGTCTTTTGCACCCCAAGATTGCATAAATTACATATGGTAGAAACTCACTTGTTGAATGTGTAATATTGGCAGTTGTATAAATAGTTTTGAAGTTCTTTTTCCATTAACATAGGCGCGGTCCTTTTGGGGTTACATATAAGCAACCCATGGTCAATGGCCGCATTTTTTTTTGTTTTGACACAAGCAAAGAGAACCTTTACTGCAAATGAGGGAGGGAGAAAAAACAAGAGGCCCAGGCAGACCCCGCCAGGTCCGGCGAGGACGGGTAAACGCCAGGGCTAAGGTCAGGAGTTAGTAGGACGGTTAGAGCTAGAGTAAGAACTAAAAGAGCAAGGAGACAAGTGCCAATGCGGCTCTTTATTCACCCAAGAGGCAAGAACGTCATTGCAGCACCAAAGATCTTTGAACCGCTTAGAAAACTTCTTGCACTTCTCCGGGGCTTGAGTGCATCTAGCACTCGTCTTGATCCAAGCCGCAGGCCCGTAATCCACCAAACTGAGCCACACTTTAGTCCTAAGCTTCTGCTTGCTCCATTTGGTATCATTGAACGCAGCGTCGTTTCTTTCGCTCCACAGCTACCAATGGATGATGCCTCTCAAAAGCAACTAGATCCTGCTATTGGTGGTGAATCTCTTCGAAATCCTATGCCCAAAGATCCCTTGCTTCCAAGTCACCCTGAGCCCACCGGGCATCTTCCGCTCCCTGTAGTAAATCACGTTGCTGTTGATCGGGGTAGTATCCTCATTGCTGCTATCGCTGCCCGACTCCTGGTCAGGCAAAGGCAGCCTGATGGCGTTGAGCCTAGCAGTCCTATTCGGCCTGGGCACCCCTTTAGGGCGCTTCCAGCAAAGAGTCCTCATAACCTCCGCATTACCAATGCTCCTCCGGACGCTTTGTCTGTTCGCCCGCTACGGAAGAATATGAGTCATCAGGCAGGCGACTCAAGTCCAAATCTCCTTAGCAGAATCACAATCCTAGAATCTGTGCTTGATCGTTTTCGGGGTTCTCTGTTTGGAGACGGGGCAGTTCTCGTCAATTTAGGCCTGCGTCTTCTCTCTCCAAACGTTAACAGTAGCGGCCTTGTGCCAGATGGCCCACATCAGGCCGGTTTCCTTCTGCGCCCTCTCAGAGTCCTAGATACTGAGCCATTTAAGTCTATATGATGTAGGGAGGATCCTGCTCCACTTGTTAGCAACAACCGAGGGGACTTGGTGTCTGCTCATCAGGAGAGTGCGGCCCAACGTGGCGGAGAAGTCCATGAACGGATGTTCACCGCCCCATTTAAATCTCTCTGGATCCCAAGTCAACATATCACACCTCCCATAGAACATGTGCAAGGACAACTTCTTCGTACCTCTCACAACCTTCACCACCCGCATAGGTCTTAAAAGGCCAAAGTGAGTGGACATCCAGTCTTCCTCGTAAAAGCTCCAATTCGGCGCCCTCGACGCCATCTCAAGGCGATCCGTCCAGTCGATGTGTTGAAGGCAGTGGGACTCCGCTCTTACGACGAACACCTCTCTACTTGAGGGAATCTCCAGTCTGTGCCACCCTACTTGAACTTTGAATCTCTTGCCAACTTGGAATACCATCCTAGGAAGTAAAGCCTCTTCAGCCTCGAACAGGCCGATCTAGTCGCCTGCATTCGTGTTTGAACTGTTCACGATGAACAGCCTCTTCCTTGTGCTATCCAGTCGTTGCAGAAGTACCTGCCAGGCCCGTCTTTCGGACGTAGCTAAGTTGTGAACATCCTGAATCTCCTCAAAGTTAAAGAAACGGTCTCCATCTCAAATATCACTAATTCTGCGCAATCCTTGTCTGTGCAACTCCAGCGCCCGTCTTTGGTCAAATCCCATGTTGAAAACCTATACTGCCGAGCAGAACCAAAGGCTGCAACATAACAGTCCATCAATTGTGGGTGGCGGATTATACTTTAACGATGGCAGCATAAGTTTCTAGGCCGCAGACACTCTGTTCCAAACTATGGAGCCTTTCTTCGCCTGATGTTTGGGGAGTGTAAAGAACTCCAAGCTGGCCTCCCACCTGCTTTTAGAAAAGGGCTGAAAGGACGCAAGCTTGTATCTCAGCATGTAGTGGAGGTTAGAGTCTCCAGGCTCTAGTGCCTTCGTAACTCATTTGGTCACACTATAAGAAACCCGTGTTTTTTGTCACGTCCTGAATCATGTCCCATGAGACATGTAGACATCCGAATTTACATCCCTCTGACGTACGAACGAGTGTAACACGCTTTAACGCGTGGGGACATCACCAAAAACGCGAGGACATCCCTGCGACAAGGACGATTTTTGGAGATTTTGGGAGGCTGGAAATGGTGCCAACTGGGCGCCACGTAGACGACACCTAAGCGACAGGATGACGGGCAGTGCCACATGGCCGGGAAATTTATCCTCTCCATTGGTGACGTGGCATCTGACGTGGCATGTGACGTGGACCCATGTGGCCTCTGATGTGGACCCGAGAAAGAGTGACGTGGCGTGCCACGTCAGCAGAGATTTGCGTCGTTTTTTTTTCAGATTCATGTTTGCTGGGACGTCACTGGAAACATGGCTGCGTTTTACAAAACGTCCCAGATTGACGTGGAGATGTCGACGTGGATGTCTACAGCGACGCGTACTGGCTGTGGATGTTCGTTTTGTCGAACATTGCCATGTTGCACAGGACATGTCCATAGACATGACCAAGTTCTGAGGTACGTTGCTTATCCATATACGTGGTTATAGAAGGTGTCATCGCGGATGTCTCATAAAATTTATGCGTGTCTGACGTGACATCTCCTGAGACATGGTATTGTTCACGGCGTGTATTTGATGATGTTTTGGAGGATACGAGAGGTGCTGTAGAAGACACGAGTACTGTCTATGTGGACGTCGTTGTGAACGCGCGGACGTCTATATGATGACGTCATAATGTTCTTCAGGACGTCTCTGAAAACATCTACTTCAAATTTATGGATGTTATGAAATACGTCGTCGTGACCCTACAGTAGTCCCTGAAAACATTTGTGCGTCATGTGTGACGTGTTACCAAGACATCAACGACGACATGTAGACGTCGCGAAAGACATCTACTCGCCATGTCATAGGTGTTACTGAAGACATCATCACGTAGACCGAGACGTCTGAGAATACATCCGCACGTCTATTTGATCCGAGAAAGAGACTGAACCCTTGAAAAGTAGACGTCTCATAAAACATCCCCATGTCGCTAAAGTGTCACAACATCGTAGCCTAAAACATTGCCGCGTTTGTGAACATGTCCAGGAATGTCTCCATAGACACGGGGATGTTTCAAAAGACGTCCCTGCGTTTCCTAAGTGCTGCGGCATACGTCTTCTACAACATGGTCACGTCTATATGTCGCTCACAACACATTGCATGTCCAACACTGCACATGTTCAACAGGCCAACAACGCATGCGGTTAAACAAGGGATTTACAAAAGAAGGAAATTGCTATAAATCTAGTTAGTAGAACAACGTCCATAAACTGTTAGCTCTAATCACAGCACTATGTGAACGTTCAACATGCCCCACAAAGTGCAATACAACCTGCATCATGTGACAAGACGTCTCTTGGGATGTTCTACCAAACATCTCAGACGCTCATGGAAACGTCGACGCATTTGATTGGACGTCTTCGAAGACGTCTTCTAGATTTCCCATGTTGTTCATACATCATGCAGTGGCTCACCTAAGTCTCATTTGGGCCAGCATTAGATTGTGCAATTACTCACCTACTTGCATGCCTCTTTCTTCATTTCTTCTTTGCTGCCTCTACACTCTAAACTCTACACTCTCAAAGTCTAACTTCTAACCTCTAAACTCTATACTATATAACTTTAACCTCTACCCTCTAAACTCTAACACTCTCAAACTCTAAAACTTTAACATCTAAACCATACACTCTCAAATTCTAAAACTCTAACCTCTGTACTCTAAACTCTAACATTCTAACTTGTAAACTCAGTCTACACTCTAAAACTCCAACCTCTACATTCTAAACTCTAACTACTTGGAGAAATGAAGGTCAAAGTGAGCTTTGTGCAACCTCAAATTCTACTTAAAGGTCTCATGACCTAACTATGGCTGCAACAGCTAACCCTAGCCGCCTCATGACCTAACTATGGCTGCAACAGCTAACCCTCGCCGCCTCTATTCATACAATGAACTTGACGAAATTCATCCTACTTGATGGTTATGTTTTGCAAGACACGATGATGTTTTCCAGGACATGTCAATGTTTTGCCAAACACTGCTGATGTTTTCAGAGACGTCTTTGTGGGATGTCCTCAAAGACATGTAGACGTTACTCGAGACATCTTCAATTGGATGTCTCAAGTGACGTGGACCTATACACAAAATGACGTGTCACCTTGTCCGACATGGAATTGTGTTTGCCATGTAGATGAAGTGCTGTAAACTACAAAATATATAATATGCCCGCATGGGTATGCCACCAAGGACTTTACAAAATCACCCTAAATTCCATATAATTCTCGTTTTGGTAGAAAAGTGGTATTTTAATATTATATTAATTAATAAATATTATTTAATATTTAAATATACAGTACTGAATTTAATATGTCCGCTTTAATTATAGAATAATTAGTTTTTATAAAATATTATTATAATATTAATTAATATTTTGTATTTTTAATATTTAAAATTAAATTTTAT
The DNA here is from genome assembly GCA_963971425.1 of Bryoerythrophyllum caledonicum. NCBI lineage: Eukaryota > Viridiplantae > Streptophyta > Bryopsida > Pottiales > Pottiaceae > Bryoerythrophyllum > Bryoerythrophyllum caledonicum. The sequence continues at coordinate 29,270,438 of OZ020517.1, read as the reverse complement.
TTTGGAAACCATTTTGATACGAAGTGGACAAATCAGAAATTTCAGAGGATCAAAGTTAATAAATATAATCAGAACATTCTTCAATTTAATATATTTAATTATATATATATATATATATATTTTTTAAAAAAATCTTGTTTAATAAGGCTCGTGCCCTATGGTTTCTCCTCTTGCATACCGCTGCCCGTTTCGCTGTTTTTTTTAACGTTGGGTTGCTTTCTACCTTGCACAGCAGTAACTTCGACATTCTTACCCCAGGTGAAACGCTTGTCCGCTGCCAGCATGGCAGTTTTGTGTCACCCAAGATGTCCTCGATGTCGTCCTCGGAGACGGGCGCGTTGTTGGAGACATCGTCGCGTCTCCTATTTCGCACGCGCGTTTCGGGACCCTCCCACCTCCACTGTTCATTATTGACGCGTGGACATCCTCACGTTCACGGGGACATTACTGGCTAGCTCTAAGACATAAAAAAAACATGCTGACATGATTAAGGACATAACAAAAAACACGGGTTTCTTATAGTGTCATCAGCGCCGTGGAAGCATCAACAATGTTAATCAAGTTAAGTCCTCCTCTCTCCTTGGATTGACAACAGTGCAACCAACTGACCCGGGCACGGGATAGCCTCGTAGTGCCTGAAGCTAAGTAATTCATGACCAGGCCCTTGATTCTCATGATTCCTTTCTTCGTACCTCCCCATATTGATAGGAAGAACATCGGAGCAGACAAAAGAACACTATTAACAATCATACTACGCCCTGTTGGATTAATTTTCGTAGAGCTCTAATGCACCAGTTTCTTGGAAATAAGTTCATATAGAAACTTGTCCACTGATTTCGTGTCTAGCGTCATTCCAAACGGAGCGCCAAGAAGCTTGCTAACATCTTCAAGTCCCGCCCAGGTGATATCCAACAAATCAGACCATAGTGGTCTACCCGCACCACCCCAGTCTTGCCAGTAGCCGCATGACTTATACCAGTTGATGACGAGACCCGTTGCCTGACAAAACTTATATAGCAGATTGATCAAAAACCTCACCGGTTTTTCTTTCGCGATTGAGGTGAACGAGGTGTCGTCCGCATACTGTGTCAGTATCTGTTGGCGGCCGGAAGCAGGGAGTTTGATACCTTCGATCGGACCTTGGCCCGCCTCCGCCTTCACCATAGTGTTCAATGCCTCTACTATGATGATGAAGAGGTATAGCGCGAGTGGGCATCCTTGTCAAACTCTCCTTTCAATTCTGAAGGCCAAACTAGGTGTGCCATTCACCTTTACTACCGATGTGGCATCCTGGAGAAGGATCCACACCATTCGTACGAAAGGCAGTGGAAAGCCAAAAGTGACCATAATCTTGCACAGAGATTCCCAATCCACCATATCGTACGCTTTAGTGAAGTTGAGCTTCAGAAAGAGGAGAGGTTGGCTAAATTGTTCTTCCCAGGACATGGTTTCATGGGTGAGCAACAGATTGTCGAGGATGTAGCAAAGAGGTAAAAACGCGGATTAATCAGGGCTGATGATATCCATTAGTATCGGCTCCAAGTGTCTTTGCAAAGCTTTGGCGAAGATTTTGTACGAGGTGTTCAGGAGGGAGATAGGTCTCCAGTTGGATAAACACTGGCGTTCCTGCCCTTTATAAAGTAATGCCAGTAAGCCGTGTGACATACCAACCGGCAGCTTGCCTTCGTTGACGCTAGTACGAATCGTGTTGGTGAATTTGGCGCCAATGAGATCCCAGAATATATAGTAGAACTCCACGCCCACACCATCGGGCCCATGAGACTTTCCATGACGCATCTCAAACAAGGCAGCTTTCATCTCATCTTCAGAGATCGCCGCACTTAATGCGCCCTTCATTCTATCATCTAGCCTGTCACTTAAATATTCCAGTGTTAGATAAGCCGCCTCTTCAGTTGTCGGTGAAGCAGGTCGTGCCTTGTACAGATGTAGATAGAACTCGTGACATGCCTTCTCTAAGTCGGCACGAGAAGACACCAGCTGTCCATCCTCGTTTTCTAACTCCGTGATATACGAGGCAGTCGAACGTATGTTGTGTGCCTTGAAGAATTCCCTCGAACATTTATCTCCGACTTCCAATCATCTGAGACAACTTCTCAATCGCGCCCCCACCGCCTTCTTCAACTCTAGCGCTTGGAGGCGGGCAACTAGCTCGTCCAATTGGGCTTGAGCCGCTTGGTTACCGGGATCGCTTTGAAAACATACTTGAGCGTTCAGGACCCCTCCTCTCGCCCTGGTCTCCTCGCCCTTGCTTTCCCTTGCTTTGGCAATACAGAGGCGTTTGTAGAAATGCACCGCTCTCCTCAGCTTGCCGAAGAAGGGCAAATGCGTGTTTCTTGTCTAGATTTGGCGAATTCCGCCTTGTGCCTCTGGATGCTCTAGCAAGGATGAGTTCATTACATATGTTGACCTGCGCTGTTGAGGAGGTTCTAGATATACCTCTCTCCATACAAGGAGATGGTCTGATAGCGCCGTATCTCCAAGAATCTTGTATGTGTTGTATGTTGCAGGTGGGTATGTTCCCATAAACGTGTATGTTTGGTCGAGCCTTGCCAGGATTCTTTGACCGTCTCTTCTTCTACTATCCCACAAGAACCTGATACGACTCCTCACCGGGAATGAGTCCTCCACTGCAAGGACACTTTTAAGTTCCTGGAATAGTTGCTTCTCCTCCATAGATTTGTAGAATTCGCATAAATTAGACTTGTCTTCCTTTGCTTCCACAAAGTTCCAGTCACCTGTCAGTATCCACCTGCACTCACGTGGTAGTGTTTGTAATAGCTGTCTCCACAGAACGCACCTCTCTGCCGAGGCATGCGGACAGTAGATGTTTAGGACATCGATGTCGCCTCCAGGGGTTCCTTTAAGTCTAACCCACTGTGCATTACCGCCGAGAGCATGTCCTTGATTGCAAATCATGTGCGAGATCTTGGGTGACACCCACATCGCCGTCCCACCACTCCCAACCCTTTCTTCATTTCCTTCGTTGTTATACGCCACCTGGGCTTCCTGACCGATGAAGCTCGCACCATGCCAAAAAAGAACTTGCCAACGCTTGGTACTTGCTACCTCTAAGTTTGGTTTCCTGGATACAAATGATTTCAATTTTACCTAGTATACTAGCGTAGTAATTTCTAATGATGTCCCTTTTAGTGCCTTTGTTCATACCCCGAACATTATGAGTTATAATGGACACTTTCATAACTTGGGGGAAGCGGGAGCGAACGGTACACACACCTTTGTTTGTGTTTGGCACCGTGTTGAACCTGACCCACTTGTTCGATTGCACGTGTTGCAGATTGACCAAGTGCTCTCTGTCTAGCTGTAACGAAGACCTTGTCTTACTTGTCGAGCTTGGATCCATCTTGTCGTCCCACCCTTGGTCTCTAAGCCACTATCTGTACACTGAGCCTAGTATGGCAAGTGCCGGTGCGCGACTTTTTTGTTCAGTCCACCTGAGAACACTATAGTTTCTTGAAAGTCGGTCGATCCCTGGCTTAGGTCGTCAGACTCTTTTCCTGTCAACCGTGAGCATTCTTCTTCCCTCCAAGCTGGTTGACGTACTCCCTCTTCAGCAACTGGTTCATGCTCTTTTGTTTACATCTCCTCCAAGCCGAATCTTTGGTTGACTTGTGGGCGCCCCGCCTCTTCATATGATGAGGAGAAGCCCGCGATCGTGTATGCCATTGTCTCTACTCTCCCGTGACTCGGCCCGATAATTGGAATCCCGAAATCCGCCGACAAATCAGTCGCTTGGTCTTCTAACCTCGAGACATTGGCTACGTCTCCACAATTAGGTCTGTGAACCTCATTGTGCGACCCTGTAATCACCAGTTGGGCGAGTGGTCTTGACTATGGTCTACTCGATTTTCCGCTCCGCTTTCTTCCAACTCCGGCAGTCGACATGTGCACCTCCAAGCTTCTCTTGAGCTCTCTAACTTGTAGACTTTTCCAGGTCTCGAGAAGACGTCGTATCTTGGATTTGCATGAGCTCCGCCTGCCCTACGGCGTCCGAGCCACCCTTGCCTCCCTGGTGTTCCTACTCTCCTACCTCTATTTGGACACTATTCAGTCGTTGAGGAGGAAGCGGTAGCTGTTCCTGCGTTGGCCCTTGATAAGGGCTCTCCGCCTCACCGTCGTTCCTCTCGGCCAGCGTTGGCACCCTAATGTTCGTCGAGGTGCTTTGGTCAGCGTTTGACAGGTGCCTCTTTTGCGGCGCCCGAGCTGGGGTTCTTTCGTGGATGACTGGAGATACTCTATCACCTTTTTGTCTCGATGGTTGCCAAGCCTCTACATGCTGCAACGCGCGGCAATTTCTAATGAGATGTGATGTAGATAAACAATGTCTGCATCTTATTGGCAGGTTGTTGTAATCGACTGCCAATGATACTCTTTCACCGGATACTGGGTTCATGACATCAACATTCATGACAAACGGTTTAGCCGTGTCGATATTGGCACAAAATTTCTGATCAACAGAGTATCGGTTGCCTCTATGTTTGCCAACAACCCGTCCGATGCATCTGGCAATGTCGTGGATGCTACTGCGCATCTCGTCTGGGACCGCCTTCAAAGTGATCCACACCGGCATTTGTGCTTTGATGGGGGCGCTAGGATCGAAACCAACAACCCAAGGTTGTAGCATACATGTTCCCCACCGCGAGGTGTGCGGGGTAAGCATGAGAAGCTGCTGTGTAGCAGAGACATCCTTAGTGACGATCTAGAAAAAGTCGTTGCCTAGATTATGTCCATATGAGCAATCTGCTTGTGCGTCTCTTGATAGTGTCTCGAACCATGCTGGAACAGGTTCCCACCTCGGTTTGCCCCCCACGAAGTAAGCTATCACTGTGTTACGTTGAAAGTGTTTTATTTCCTTCCTCACTGTATCCTCATCTAGCGTAAACATGGCAGCTTGTTTACATAACAAGGGACCTGATCCGCTACGAAACAGGGAGTCTCGTAGGATCTCACCGGGAGTTGCCTTTGAAGGGTTGAGTTCGGCATGACTTCCTAAATGTGCCACTGGCGCTACCACTTCCGGTTCTGGAAGCTCGTATTTGAGCAGGGCTTCTGCTCTCCTCCTTTCTTCCTCCGCCGAGGGTTTGATAGGCGCATGGGCGATGTGCGCTTCGAGCGCCTCTGCAATGCTTAACTGTGGTGCCACCCTGTGCCCTGCAGATATGACCCTGGACTTGTATACAACCTGGGAGAGCAGGAGGACGTCGGGGGCTGCAACTCCGCCATGGTTTGATGTTGGTGGAGACTGCGGCACTCTGGTTCCGATGTTGACTTTGGTGAAAACTTAGGCAAACCACCAGATTCAGTGAGGTCAACTGCCCATGCAAGGTTAGGGGTAAGTGTTTCTACACGTTAGCGATCGACACAGGTCTGTTGTTACTAGAGGCTTGATCCGGCAGGTCAAGGTTGGTATGTCAAGGTCCTAATCTTGCGTGGATGAGTTGCTGCAAAGAGCCACCGCTGATCGGCTCTAACCCAACCCTAACCCTAAAATACTACTATACTATCGGTGGATCTGAACCCTAACTTGCCCAGGTTCTCTACACTCTTTGTGTAGTGATGTTTTGTGCAATGCTTGGTGCATGCCAATCACAACACACGTTGTAGTGCACACATCCGATCTACTCTAATGTTGACAGTAATCCCCACGTCCCTTGACACACGCACTTGCGATACCGCAATCGCCTACGGACACACATCACAGCCTCCTAGTAGCCCCACTCTTTATGAAATCCAATGGCCGCATTTTTGAGTTTGAAGTTTTTATCCAGGAATGTCCTTGAGTCTATTTGTACGACCAGGTCTGACTTCCAAAGCAACATATTGTACGTTTGTGGACTTTGGGGTGGAGCCCAGTTTAGATACACAAGGATTTCCACTCTTTTGGGTTGTGGAAACCGACTTGCAAGCCTCCTTCACTTTAACTGAGCATTAATATTTCAATTCAATGAATCAAAATGTATAAATTAATAATACTTTATAATTTATTGAAGATGATCCATACAAAATTTTAATGATTATTTTTATATTATTTATACAATAAATGTTTGAAATTGGAGCTTCTTTCAATATTAAGAGTCAGAGTCCTTTATAGATCCGCTTCATAATTCTTTGGTGCCCAAGTAAGTCTAAGGTTGGATGACCTATAGCCACCAACTTAAGCTTGCTGACCTATTTGTAGCGTTTGTATATGTGGTAAGATTTTTTTTGGGAATTCAAAATAGAATTTCATGAATATTGCAATTGTCCTGACCATTTATTTCATCATATTGAAATTGTTACAATTTTTTTATTAAGTGGATAGTAAGCCGTGACCCATTCCTCGACATACAAAACTCTCTACTTCCACAGTAAGTTGTGCTAATGACCACTTGTCAAAGCACCCATCACTATGAACACAAGAGACTAAAAACTAAGACTGAGAGCTGTGAACCAGTTATAAACTAAGACTCAATTATAAACTGACTTTCCTAAAATTTCGGAAATGGGGTGGGCGGCTGGCGGTTTTGGCCCACATAATATTGTCGGTTCTGGGATTGATGGTGGTAATAGGTTATCCAACCTTATATCCGCAATTTCACAATTTGTAATGAATATATGTTTGAGCTATATTTGATGAAAAAGTAATGTATATTTTTGGTATCAAATCTCACAAATTTGAACTTAGTCCATGGTTTTGAACTTGAGAAAATATTACAATATCCAATGGTTGATGAAATAGATTGTAGTGTCTAAAGTCATTGCGAATATAAAACAACAATTATACATTTTGACTTTATATATGCACACAATTCGCAAAGTAAACATGTATACATGGTTCATAATGTTGTTTTAACTTTTAAATTTTACCTACTTGATTGTATACAAAAAATGTTCCAAACTTCTCCAATCAAAATGAAGGTTGTGAATAGGTAGGAAACATTGGCAAACACATAACAATGAAAAAACTCTAACCCCTAAATGCCCAAGGCATTTTAGCACCCAAACTCATTGAAAACCGCCAGTTTCAATGCATTCAACACAAAATGCAAATCAACACAGTTTTTATATATCTAACTGTACGATCTTGTACTAGGATTGTACAAGTGTATGTAGTAAAATTTTTGTTCAGTTTGACCGCTCGGATTGAAAGATAATAGCCTTTAAAGTGAGACATAACCTCTGTTTAAGGTCATACTAAACACCTTCATCAAACTTCGACCACCTCCTATGGCAACTTTTTGCACTACGGTCTGTGATTTTCTAATTTTAACTTAAAAGGGATCATGTAAGGCACATGTGCACCAAATATTAGAAGTAGAAGAGGGGTAGAAGATGTCCTTAAAATCCTGCAATGCAATTATGTGCTAAGAATATACAATACACTTCAAGTTTTGCTTATATCACATCCTTCTCATATTTTTGAAATTAAAAAATCCGTATGATAGATGCAAAGATTTCCAATTTCCTTTCCAAGATTATTTTTTAATTTTTTTAGAAGGACAAGAACTCAAATTTGTGTTGAATTAGAATTAATCAAAGTTTTGCTATACTATTTGTTGTATGTCACAAGTAAACTGCTGCGCTATTTGTATATGTTACTGAAAACAATTGTAACTTTTGAACCATAAGTGAGATTTCTACAAAAATTATGTCAACGGGAAGCTAATAAAAAGTTTCCCATTCAGTTAAAAATCTCAAAAAATCTTGCCTATATTTGAGAACGCGGTACCCTATCCAAACTCAAAATGTCCCTTAGGGGACATTGGGCCTTTCGGGATTAAAGACAAAGTATTTTGAAAAAAAAATAGACAAATTTACATCACTTTTTGCAAGCCATGGACCTTTTTGTTATGACTTTTAATTGGGATAATTTACAACTATTGTTTTTTAGTGATGACTAGCAATTGGCACTTGCTTTGCAACACATTAGTCCAACCATTTTAATGTAGTTTTTGTATTACAAACTATATTTAAAAATAGGTAACATGATTCACTGCGCAGTTGGCTGCGCAATTGACTGCGCGGTTGACTGCACCGTTCCTATAGTTCACTGCGTGGTTGATCGCTGTGTGGTTCATTGCGTAGATTATGATTTTAGTTGTATGATGATAGGCATGTAGAGCAAAGAATGACTTGCCAGAATGTGAAGTGGTCCAAAATTGTCGACATATAGTGCAATTCATTATTTTGAGAGCAACACTATTCACAAAATAGTTCTTTTACTATCAACTTGAAGAGAAAAAAGAGAGTAATACATTATGACCTTTCCTTCTTTATTCTCAAAGGCCACTAAAATTAATTTTAACTTGAGTTTAGAGGCCACCAAGCACAACCATATCTTATAGTTGTTAAGAATAAATGTATAGTAGTATTAAAATAAGAATATAGGATACCTTATTGAATCTTTATGTTACTTCACAAGTAACTCTAATAGTGACCATCAAAAGTGAGTTGAATTTTACTATATATTATATTTAATCCTCCACATGCACATTTCAATGAATAAAATTGGAGAGTTTTAAGTTGGATACTTTCTAACTTTTAGTCTAATCATTCCCTCCACATTTTTGTTCACAAACTTGCAAATTCAAAGTAAGATTTCCTACTTCATATTCAAATGTGTCTTGATGAGTCTTGCACATTGGAAGGTTGCAAGCTAATATTTAGAACATAATGCAGTAAGCTATATGTAGTGAGGAGCCATAAGTTTATAGAGGCTATTGCTCTAAGCTTGTTTGTGATTGCTTTGTTGTTTAAGGCTTGACGTGCTAAATTACAGTGCTTTTGGTGAAGTGGATTGCAATGAAATGTAATGGTTTTTTGTTGTGTAAATGATCTTTTGCATACTCTATAATAGAGTATAATAATTATGCATACTCTATAATATTCTATTATAGAGTAATAATTATGCTCGTAGATTCTTTAAGGACTTTGTTGTCCACTTAGGCGTTAAAGGGTTTTAAAAGCAAGTTCAATCAATTGGTGTTAAATTTTCCATAATGAATCTCAAGATTCAAGACATGTTTAATAGACACCAAGTAAAGTATAATAGGACATATTTTACTAAAAACACAAGTTATTGAATTTACTACACTCATCCTTCTAAATAAGTTATACTTGCGGCTAACTTATAACCTCTCCAAACTTAACCTTATGCTAACTTAAAACCTTTGTCGATGTGTAATCTGTGCTAAGTTTTGAACCTGCTAAGTTTTTACCACCCCCATTCACCGGGGCCATACTTAGCTATAACTTATTTGAGGAATGAGTGTACTGCCATCTGCCAAAGATATTTTCTCCAACCAAAATGTAACTAATATCTCCTATCTATGACAATACACAATTTGTGAGAAACCATCATCAATATTCCTACATTGCCGATTGAATCTGGGCTTCTATGAGCTTAACTCAATTTAGCTAGTCAACTATATTCACAATGAAGAAGACACTAAGGTGGCCAACGACACCCACGACATGGAGGTTATAATCAAATTTGGGAGAAACTTCAAACCCACACCCAACACTACCAACAAACCTGTTGCTTCAAACTGAAAAAATGTCGCTCTCCACCCTTTAACGACAACAGGCAGCCATGGGCGGCCAAGAAAACCTCTAAATTGAACATGGCCGCTTCATCTCAACCAGAAAAAACAAAATCAAGAAAGGCGAACGTGGACACAAGAGGATTGCGCGTTGATTCGGACCGTCCTGCGCCGAGACATTTGCTACTACTCTGCGAAAATAGCTATGGTCATCCAAATTGAGTTGCCTTGTCTCTAAAGGATTAGCTCATCAAAAATTTGAGAAAAATCACATATTCTTGTCGTATGTGTCGCCCACACCCTCTCCACATGCAAATACTCCCAATGAAAAGTGAAAAACGACAGGTTTGCTACTTGTGCCAGAAGTACTGCATGTTAGCAGTTCTTGCTTTGACGTCACCCGGATTTCCTGCCTAAGTTTCTAGGGGCACAGTTTGCAACTCTGTTTTCCTCCCTGGTCTCCTCAATTAGCAGAAGCAGAGAGCAAGCGATTAAGTATGAGATGGTTGCTGCTTAGAGTTCAAATACAGATTGATAGTGGACGGATTGTTCTCGTCTTCGCATCCTGGATACATGGTAAACGTCGGTGCCGAGACTTGTGACGACACGAATGCCAACTTGCCCACTGGGCTGGTTCGCTGTCGCCTTTGCCGGCGCTTAATCAGACGGGCAGAGAAAAAGGCTGTCAACAAGTGAGACGAAGGAATCATTTCACACACCTACCCAGAGCTCAAAGGGCACCAAACTTGCAAGTGGAGGCAGAGAATTCCATTCTGGCAATCCTGGTTGTGTACTGATTGCCCACATTGCCAGAGATAAAGGATTGAGATTCTGGTACCCTTCCGGCTAAGATCGCTGCCAGCAAACCCGTCTCTCACCGAGAGTTTGGCTTATCTATCGCACTTCAGGCACCCTCACAACCCTTTAACGTATATGCGGAACCATATTTTTCGGAATACAGGAAATGTATTAAAGTTTAGCAAGACTTACACCTTTGGATTGAAGAATCTTCAACTAACATCTTTCATTTGGGAATCATTTCAATACGTGAACCTTATCATCTTCAAATACAACGCCGTACATGTAGAATATGGTGGCCACGAGTGGCACCTTCTGACCTTTAAAGGTTAAACGTCAATAGGTGCCACTAGTGACCATAGTATTCTACATGTACAGTTTTGTATTTGAAGATGATAAGGTTCACGTATTGAAATGACCTCCAAATGAAAGATGTACTCTACCGAGTAAAATATGTGCTTGTATGTACTGTTTTGGGTTGGCGTTTAAGGGTTATCAATTGCAAGTAACAGTAAGTGAAAAGGACCCGTTTTCCACTTCACTGATTGTTGTTATAATATTTTGTATAACCATGCTCTATGATTTATAGATGCTATAAGTTGTAACTCTTGATAAATATTTTTACAATGATTACTGTACCAAAGGGTAGGATTCAACAAAAAAATATTTCTAAATTAGTAGTCAAAAATTTTGGAATTTCTTTCTTAATTTTTTCTTCACGCGGTGAAAAAATAGATTCTTGGAGAATATTCTATATTTAAAACTTTGTTTCTAAGAATAAATATTTATTTGGCATAAGGGTGCTCAATGCGACCCTCAAGTACGGTACCCTCTTTGAGTAGGTAGTATAGGTAGTTATGGTCTTAGTAAAGATCTTTATCAAAAAATGAAAAATTGTAGCATTTTCAAATCATATCGTACTACTATACTAAACATCATAATCAATGTAGTGGATTGGCTGGGAGGGTATTATTCTAGAAATTTTCATAACAACTTGACCTTATGTCCATTAACAATCAAAAGAATATCACTTACAATGACACCCACTAATGTGTCATTAAACAATTCATGTCCCGACTCTCTACTTTTTCAATGGCTACAGTGCGATTTGTTAAGATTAACCTTTTAACGCCTACGTGCACCATGAGAGCCTAGGAGAATCTACGAGTGTAATAGATTAGGCAAAATATCATCTACAGTGGGTACACTTCGGTACCACCCTACTTCACGAAAATCATTGTAGTTTGTTAATGCCTGCATGGATTGGAGATTGGAGATATCCATTTGGAAAGCTAACAAGTAGCTCAAAATGCGTTCGGAGGACGTGAGAGACACTGGCTGATTGTGGAAAGAGTTAGAAGAGTAAAAACAAAATCGACCCTGTGAGGGCCTCATAGGCCTGATAGGGATAACCCCTAAGGTACCATGACAGTTTTACACCAAAAACACTTCAAAATAGTTGGATTCTAGTGTAATGAACAAAGAAGGAAACAAAAACTTTGATTTCTAGTTCTGATTGTAGAATCTCAATCAAGACTTATTCAGTAACATACTCAAAAAAATTCATAAACTTTGACCGCACGGATTGAAAGATTTTTAGTGTTTGAAGTCAAGCAAATGGTTCATTTTCTTCCCTGCCTTCAATGGATCAGCAAACTCTGACTTCACTTGATGTCAGATTCTTACACTACCGTAGGTGAAGGGCACCTTCGGCTATAATTAATTTAAAAAAGGCATGCCGAATTATTTGGAAAATTATTGAGTGAAAATGCCGAAATTGAAGAAAATATTAATATACAAAATCTTTGGACTCCAAGGACATCAATGGGGAGTTCTGGCTTGGAAAGCCTTGATTCTTGGAAGTGTGTGCAAAGGGAGCAAGTGAGGTTCAAGTGGGGAGCTTGAGGTCTTAGGTTCAATACCCTTGGCTGTCAAAATAGGATAATTATAGTAATATATGAACTCCTACCGGAATCTGCTAAAATTTCTTTTAGAAAGCCGAACCCACTTTTTTTACTTTAATTAATTATTCGGCGTCCAAGTGCCGAAGGTGCCCTTGACCTACAATACACAAGGTCTAAATCCATTACCATTTTGTTCAACATGTGTTAGTTCCTTAAACACCAATTTTTAGAGGTAGAGGACGGGTGTAGCATCTTCAAAACAACTATGCAAGGAGTGGAGGTTCGAAATTTGTCAATTCACACTTTAATTTTTTGTGAACTTAATATGTTTTAGATTGATAATCCAAATGGTCAATAAGAAGGTTTACACCACATATTGTTGTGGAAAAAATAAAAAGTGAAAATTATAAAGACATCTAGGTTTCATGTGAAAAGAAGAAGTTTTTTGGTACCTTGCTTGACAATAAGTGACAATGTCTAAAAATGTTTGACTTGGGTTGGTATGCAATTTTTCACTAAAGACAAGAACTTTTTTTGACAATATGAAGGGAAAAAATATTACTTGCAAGTATTGAAAATATCACATTCAATAGAGTGTCTTAGCAAAAGTTTTTGGAAGTGCCGGAGGTGCCCCCCTCCCCATTTAAAATTCAAACCCCCATAACTTTTTCATCAAATGTCCAATTTAGGGGAAAAATGGTTTTCCCACTAAGGTCTTGGTAATGTCTTTCTAAAGTAAAAATTTCAAAGAGGAATGTTGGAAATTGACAACAAAGGAACCTGACCAAACTTTTAAAAAGCCCGTTTTTGACACTTGGTCCGTTTAGGGTTATGAGTAGCGCTGCTAGTTAGTTTGTACAGTACATCCTCATCAGTTGCGGGAACAGACTTCATGGCATGCTCTTCATTGAAAATATGTAATTTAGTGGCGGATGGATTACTGGAACAAAAGACAAGGCTTGGTCCAGTGAGATAAATTTCTTCAGCAACCCGATCTTGGACGAAATCAGCTTTTGAACACATCAGACCATGTACAGTAAGTTATTATCAGAAGAGCATAAAATTGGTAAAATCTATACAATTTATTGAATTTGCATACTGCAATGACCGCTTCTCAACTCAAACAATTTTAAACAAAACCATTAAATATCAACCGCTACTTGATAATATAATTAGCCATGGTTGGAAAGAAGATCCTATCACCATTGTCACAGCTGGCGCCCGAGCCACATCACATACCCCACCTATAACAACACTTGCAGAAAGATTTAATCTCCCCATTACCACCATTAGACACATATTTCAAAATATTAATACCATCGCCACCCACCATGCCATGTCTATATTATTACATAAAAGACGCATTGAAAATAACCAAGCTATATCCATAATCCACGACCCTCCATAGCCATTTACACTCAATCCTTCAAACCACCATTACACTATCAATAGATGCTATATTATCAATATTCCGCTAAATGACAAACTCTCATGATTTTCAAACACATCATGAAAGATGCCCACATGCAACTAATTTATCACTAGAAAAACCAACACGAGATTCATGCTTACTACATCGTGCACAAAGAGACATAACCACCGTTACACAATTTTGACCAAAAGATAAACGGTCCACACATATATTGACACATGCATCAATCTGACTGGCCAATTGATTTGGGTGCAGACTAAAATATCTCTCTTATCACCAGCGGTCTCGTATAAAAACGACACTTCTGAAACCCTCACCTATCTCTACTTACAGCCACATTAACAACACCTATCATCTAGTACGTCGCATACCACCATGTCGAACACCATATAGTACCGCTCTTTGGGTTCTGCCAACCCTGTCGATGTCAATACCCAACCTTCTGTGGACACAAATCCCCAACCGATGTTAGTATCTCAAACTATACAAGCTGAGCAAGAACTCTCATTTTCTAATCTACCAGATCACAATCTTTCTCTCACACAACCACCTTCTCCTCAAAGTAGACACCGTATATGTCCACCTCCTATTGACTTAGTTCTAGAACCCCCTTCTTAATGACCCAAACTTAATGGTCCTCCGAACTTCGGTTGTCCAGGCAAAGCCCTTCTCTATCCATGACCTTTGATCTATCCTCCTTCACCCCCCCCACATGCCGGAGAGACCCGAGCCTTCTGCAACTAACAGAGCTTAAGTAGAATTCATTGGAGATCTCATTAAAGGTCAAGCACGAGTATTGGGCCAATTTCTTTGGGTAGGGCGGGCTGAAGCTGAAGGACCAATTCGCAACTTTGAAACAATATATGAAGGACCCAATCACGACCAACTCTAGGGCCTATTCACCAATCCGATAGCACCAAAGGAGGGGGCAACACATTGGGGGCACAACCGATGGCTTCTTGGACAACCCAAAGAGTTATTCGAAGACCAACTCTCGGCCCAAGTTGGAGACATGATGCAGAGAACTTTACAATTGTTACACCTCCCCTAAATGGTTCCTAACTCTCTCATCAACATCAAGTTTATCTTTTCCAAATTATTGAATTCAGTGCTACAATTTGCCATGCAAAACTTAGACAATGATCTTTCTTATTTCCAATCTAGTTTGTTACACTGCACACATGTTATTTTACAAATTTTTATTTTAAAAAAACAAAAAACCCACTACATCTATTTATTTGCAATTACTAAATGAAGTCTTATTTTTATCCATCTATCAAACCTAGCTAACAAAGGAAATACTTTTCCTTTCCCTTAGTTACTTGCTATATCCATAGTGACTACCCTCGAAAGGGGGCAGTAGTTCCCAACTACTTATCCTTGCCTTCTGGACATCGATATAGTGAAGGGAATGAACAGACACTTTATTCACGGCGACCTTCTTAAAGGCCGGAGTTCTTACTACTACTGGTAAAATCTTTCCAGAGACAAAGTGTTATCAGTTTTCTCATCGCTAGATGAGATCACGGCATTCTGGAAAGGAACGCTACTCGTTCCCATCACACAGCTACAACTGTGATCCGAACGAATATTGGACAGCTCCAATACAGTACGTAGCTGCAACCCACCCTCTGAAGCTCAAAATGGATTAAAGCTGCATGACAATGACAACTGACCCCCCGAGTGTTGAATCTTTAGCTACATGCTAGTTCCAGAGAAAAAGGGTCTACTAGTGGAAAAGCAAGGAACCGCAACGTACAATTTATGTGGGATGCTCCTGGGAGGTGTCGAAATTGTGGAAGCAAAAGACCATCAACATCTTTGAAAAAGAAGGACCCCGTCCATGCCCGATCCCTTCCGCGTATGTACAACGGTACCAAAGCATGTATCATCCGGCAACATGCGATTAATTTCCAAGCCGCAGAACAAGAGGTGTAGCCAGGGATTGGACTTGTGAACGGGACATGATGCCACATACCTCAGACTCAATGTGAGAAATCAATCCAGATAGCCCTGCACATCCATGACCAACAACCAGTTACAATTGTTAGACAAGACATCCCATCAGATAATTCTTACTTCCGATCTACTCCGGCAATGCCATGGAAATTGATCTCGTTTCATGAGCAGACAGATTTCGTGATGCAGAGGATCAGGAAAGCTTACAGCGAGCTGTGAAACCGCATTTCTTGCATCTGAAGTCTTTGCTAAGATGGGCACCGGAGTTGAGATGTTGGTTCAAGCTGGTCAGGCTGCCATGCTCTCTGTTGCAAAGGCAGCATTCGTACGCGCGTCCATTGTAGGCTCTCGCAGTAGCCTGTATAGGCCCAGCACTGCAAACATCGCAGTTCATCATCAGATCCCCAAACATCCAAAAAATTTAAGAAGACATGCCTAGCAACTATCAAGCAAGAGACACTTCCTCCAAAGCCGCTGAAACATAGCTCACTCCACATGGAAGCATGGCTTGCCTCACATCGTCGTCTACATAACCAAGACGAGGCACAGTCAGCAGGTTTGGGTTGCCAGATCTCGCTTCCCAATCCCGAACTTTCTTCACCCACTGCTGCTGTGTAAGCCCGAAACACTTCCCTAACTCCGCCTGAGGAACAACAAACACCGTCATCATCAGCTGTCAAGTGAGACGTACTGATCTACTTAGTCCAAATCATACATGTAAATACAACATACTGTGGTGAACTACACATCTCCAGTTGCTCCAAGGAATGGTGAACGCAAGCATTCAAGGCCGACCCTGTCTGTGAAAGCCAATTTCAAAATCAGCACCGTATTTCCGATTCAAATTTTCAGTTGCTAACTACTCTTCCAATCAATGGCGCTACCAGATAACACAATGTCGAACTACATTGCAAGGACGTCTTTGCATTAAGAAATATGACGTTCCTACTTGCAATAGAGCCACCAAGAGTCTTACATGTTTCGCCATAGCCGAAGCCGATGAAAAGCATCGCTCGCACCGAGGGCATTGGATGTCTCTCGGGCGG
Source organism: Bryoerythrophyllum caledonicum (assembly GCA_963971425.1). Lineage (NCBI taxonomy): Eukaryota > Viridiplantae > Streptophyta > Bryopsida > Pottiales > Pottiaceae > Bryoerythrophyllum > Bryoerythrophyllum caledonicum. The sequence goes on along the minus strand of OZ020517.1, from coordinate 29,253,739 downwards.
TGCGTCTCCTCATGGCCTCGCAACGCAGCTGGTGATTGAAAGTCACGATCGCAGGTCCCGCAGTAGTTGTGGACAGAGGAAGCAAGAAAATGCTGGCGTCGACTGTGGTGATTGCGGAACAGTCGCTGGCAGGTGTCGCAGGAAGGATGCTCCTCCTCGTGCTCCTGCAAGTGGTTCCAAGAGTAGGTACAGTAGCCGCAGAGCTCGCATGAGTACATCTTCACTTGACCGTGCCTGCGCAAACCATGCGAAGCTCATTGCACCATGTACTGCACTCTCCTTTTCCATTTCAATCCTACTCTCAACAGCAAGATCGCGTGGAACCACACACCACAGCAAAGAAACCATCAAATCAGCCTCTTCTGAACTGAAAATTGAAATGCATCAAAGAAACACTAATGTATCACAGAGACTCCATCACCGCACTTCATTTCTCTTGATCTTGGAACTCTCTCTTTCACTTCTCTATCACATCAATGCTTACTCACCTCAACAAAGGAGATCGGAAATTTCTCTTTCCACAAACCAAGACAGATTGATATAACGACGTCCACTGTATGCACCTGACACGATCCTGAAGACTCCGCAACCAACGCACACTCGGTCAAGTGAAGACGCACACTGGCTCACCCTCGAGAACTCCAACAGAGGAGCTGAATTGACAGACGCAAGGAAGATCTGGAGACAAGGAACACCAGAAGATGCTGTCAACACAGCTTGTTGAGCAAGCTGTGCATTTAGAGACATGCACAACAAAACTTCACACCCGGGAAGACGACGAAGAAGGCGACGGAAGAGACGACGGAGGAGACGAACAGGTCGACGGAGATGGAGTTCGGTCGTTGAGTGTCAGATGCTTTGGCGGCGCTGTCCTTGTTTTAACTGCGACGGCGTCGGTCATTTCGAATTTCAACTTCAATGACGCTTCCTCCTCAGTTTTCAATCTCCTTTACTTTCCAGTTCTTTCATCTTCCAATATCTTTATTCCCCTTTCTTACAACACCTCTTTTTAATTTGTTTTTATTTATACTGTTATCGTTTTCTCTTATCAGATGCAAGTCTACATATGCTACTAGTTTTTTTTTTTTCTCTCAAAATGAAGCTTCAACTATCCTTGCATAAGAACTAAATTCAATTGGATTCTTCTTTGACCTTCTACATGCCAATTCGTTCGGCCGGTTGAATTGCCCGGTGTCTACCTATTTGGTTACTAACCGCATTCGCTACCTACCAATTGGGTTCCGCGTACCAACTAGGGTCTATTTACACTACTTGAGGTTGTCCAATTGACAATTTCTTCATATCAACCAAAAATTGGGAAACTTTCTAATTCCTTAACAACTACCAAAATCTGCCGTGCAGACGCGTCCGGTAAAGAAATTACAGTATTATCATACTTCTTGTGGAGATAGCAATCCTAGGGTTTAATCCTGGGTAGGGTAATTACCACCTAGGTAGTGATTAGGGTAATCTTGGTAGTTAACCACCCTATCTCCCTCATTAACTTAACACGCCTACACTAACTAGCGTTTGGTCTACACTACCCTGGTATAAATACAACTCCATGTCCACAACATGAATATGTTGTGAGCAAGCTTCAAATTGTATGCAAGGGAATTGTGCTATTATTCAACTCTCGTCAATTCCACCAAACTATCTACTTGTGTTTGCATCCCCTCTAAAATTGTAGTAAGGACCTCGCCCTATCAGAGAAGAGAATACACGCTCCCAACTGCAAGCATGCAGTCTGTGTGCATAATAATCAGGCTGAATCATTCTGCAAAAAGCACCGTCTAAATTAATATCCAAATTATGCCTCTTGGATTACACAGGAATTACGCAAGAAGACGAGGTGATTTGATGGAGTCCACGTTCTTGTCTTTTCTTATCCCTTTCCTAGAACTCCTGCGTTTTGGACCCAGGCTCAAATGTTATGTGCGCTTTCTGAGAACCATTCTTTGTAAAGGTCTGCACGCATACACATGACATGGGACGTGGCAGCAGCTAAATTAATACTATCAATGCAACAGAAAGAAAGCGAGGCTTTCGAACCTCTCTTTCCGGTGAATTATGGTCTCCTGTGGCAATATCCAGCGCCAACATGCTCGTGCACACACCTCGTTTTAGCTGCGCCGCTAAGGCTGGAGCTTTAACCTTTTTAAGGCCAACGCACTCCATAATCTCCTCAACACAAGCAAACCATGGTTTACTTCTCGGTTGATACCAATGCGATACTGTGGTGATACTGGTTTCATCACATAATTCGGTGTCCATGGACAAGAAAACAACTGCCTTTGTGTAGACAACCACAAGAAATGTCCACCTCCCGGTTAGTACTAGACATTACTAGTGCCTGCTCGAAGAGAGTTTGAGTCGTGTTAGAGTGTTAGTGATCTAAAAGTTCAGACTCGCTGATCAACGTTGGTGGCTTTTCGGAGTGAACTAGAGAATGTGACATCGATTCTGTAGTCGTGAGAGTGGTGTTGAGTCTAACAGTGGGTGCTAGCTGGCCTAGTTGAGGAGGAATGGGGCGTGTGTTCAATAGTTGCACCCGCGAGAACGACGACAAGTTGTTAGTGCAGCAGAGGTGTGGGCGGACCAGTGCCAAGGGACGCTTGAGACGAGAGGATTGCAGATTTGTCAAACATGACAAGCTCTTCTCCAGATGGAAGGTACGGAGAATAATACTTCCACGGAGTTGGCTTGAATTATTCTGGCTTATTCTGCAACGACCTGAAGCCGGTTGCCATCTTAGTTTACCTGCACCAATATTTGAGAGGGAAGATTCGTATAGTTTTTCCTGTGCCATGATTCAAGCTACAAGGACTATTCTCACTTTTCGCACCTGGGTGCAAAAATCAGCATGTTGAGCACTATCTATGTATGGTCTGCAACTACCTCGCGTTTCAGGATTTCTTGGCTACTTTCTCAGTATGATTGCCACTATCGTAGTAGGGGTTACTATTCGAAGTGGCTTTCCTCGTTGATGTTGACAACACATTTAGCTTCAGGCGGTGCTATCTTAGGTAGACTTCATCGTGTTTATCACTCCCTGTCCACCTTCCTTCTTGTCCATTCATCATCCCATGACGAAAACTCTGTGTGATGCAGATTCTGATGGGTCCGTCTGAAGAAGAAACTAATGTTCCAGGAATGAAGGATGGTTCATGGAAGTTCCACATCCACAACCTGCCGTCTCCTCAGTTTGGGCCAGGCGTTTATGAGATAGGAGTGACAGCTCCATCATGGTCGATGGCTCCAAAGAGCCAAAATGTGAAGAGGGAGGACGTCATTCCTGTCTACATTGGCCAAGCTGCCAACATTCCGCGGCGTCTCCAGAAGTATGGGCTGCAAGCAGCTGGTTCAAGGTATAGAAAACCGTGATTCATTCTCATATCCTTCTTCTTTCACGAAACACCTTCTTTCCTGTCGAGTCCATAGTTCATCACCTGACAAAATTTGCAGCTTAATTTCACAGGCAGCCTTCACATGTTTACAGCTCTGTTTTGTGTGTCTTTTGCAACAGAGCGCCTAACCGGGTATCCGACTAGTATCACATTATTATATATCACCAGTTGACATCGTAGACCACTATGGATTCCTTGCATTTTCACTGATTTCTTGAGCCTCGACGCTGCAGATCTCTCAAACTGCATCAAGGGGAGAATGACTTAGTTGGGAGCAGCAGTCCCCGGATGGTACAGAAAGGATTGAAGGGAGGATTAGCAAAGTCTCCTCAAAGTGGGGCACGTCTATTCTCAGAAGCGTTTGCTCTCGGCAGCTCCATCATCTTCCGATGCGCACATGTAAGAATCTCTGACATGTACCATACAAACCACCTCAAGCTTCTCAAAGTGGCCATGAATTCTATGACGTCATACAAAACCATCCTCTTTCTTACAACTCATAGCTTCCTAACGACCGGAAACCAATCTAATCTGAATCGCTTCTGCAGACAGACAGCAAGGTGGTTGCCGAGCGAGTGACATCAGAGCTTCTGGGCGTGTTTGACTACGCTTGGAACAGAGGCACCAGTGGCAGTCGGCGTTCTCGTGATATCTTCGCCAAGCTGCAGCTCTTGGACTGGCCTCGAAAGAAACCTGCTTCCAGGTTCCGCATCCTCATGTCGTCAAGCAAGAGATCACTCAGGTGGCTCGTCTGTGGCCGCACTAGAAACGCAGTCGGCATCAAGGTGGTCTTGCGAAAGCCCCAGAGCGCACACTCCATCTTGACCAGTCTCTGCTTTCCAAAGACAGTGCGCCCATGTAACACTACCCCTTGTAATGCTCCTCCCCTGAAACATTATGAAACTACCAAGTCACCTCGTAAGCTGCAGAGTGAGCCTGTGGACACCACCAGCTTCTTACCGAGAGGATTCTTGAGACGTGAGGTGTTTTCTTCCTCGACGTGTGACAAAGATCAGGCGGAAGAGAAGAGTGGAGAGGAGAGGAGGAGACGCCGTAACAGCCTTTCTTTCAACGCTTGGATGAAAGGGAACTCAACAGACCAACGTGTTCATGACAGTTCAAGTGCTTCTTTTCATAAGCTTCAAGGCTCAGAAAGGAGTAGGAGAGTTCAGCATTTGGGTTACGAGTATGCTTCTCTGTGCGAGTGTGATAGCATGAGGCTCAGGTGAAGTCACTTGATGTACACTACTTGTATAATTATATTTGTGGTAGAAGCTTGGATTATGTAGATATTAGAGTTTTCCTGAAGAAGGGGCAAGTCAGGAGGAATATGGTGCCAGACGGTATGAGATGTATAAACGGAAAAAATGAGAGCATGAGGAAATTTCATATCGCCTTCTTCTGCACCAATGAAATGCTTTGCAGTTAATGTTCTTGGGCCCTACCCCATGCAAGCTAAAGTTCCCCCATAGTACCTTGAGTTCTCAAAGGGTTGACCAATAGTTCCCCCAAACCTTTCCCAAGCCAAGACACCATGTGCATGTGGTCCCGGTTACTAACATGAGACCTTAAGATTTGGGGTACCTATCCAGTGTATTTTGGTGACTTTCAGGAAAACTCTAATGAAAGGCTGCAGTTATTGAAAATTATTTTGTTCTTTCTTTTACCAAAGTAACATCTTTCACTTTGAAAGGTCGGTGGGGACCATGCATACGGTCACGTATTTTACTCTTGGAATACAAAAAAATGTATTCAGGATTTAGCAAGACATATAGGTCCTTTGGATTGAAGATTCTTCAACTAATATTTTTCATTTGGAGGTCATTTCAATATTTGAACCTTATCATGTTCAAATACAACGTTGTACATGTAGAATGCAAGACCATTTTTTCAATTTCTCAAGCATGTAGTAGGTGCAATTGAATGATCCAAATATGTAATAGCTTGAATTATTTGATTGGGCTCAATACAAATACAAACTTTTGGAACTATTTTATACATCAATTCTTAGATTTTGTATGTCAAATATACTGAAGACGTCATGTTGCAACCCAAATATGGCTTCTCAGACCTTTCACAGGTCACACCATCATCAAACTTCAAGGCATCACCCTTTGAGTAAGGAAACAATAACGTTCTTCCACCAAGTGGTTGTGTACTAGATATAAGGTGACCCCTCCCATAATTGACTAGTTAAGCAATGTGCACTTATGGAGAGAACAAATAATGATGCATTTATTTACTGGTAATAGCCAATAGAATAACGGTTTTTCAACCTAAGTGATTTCATGTTTTTCCAATAAAATTTGAATTAGTTATGAAATTTTAAAGAGTGCAATCATGTTTAGCCGGTGGCCACCAATAGGTACTTGCAAAAGCGCCGAACAAAAGTAAGAAAGTAAGTAGTCCTGACCCACTTTTGAAATGGAATACGGTAATTCCTCGTAACCAACCAAAACCTATATCCAATAGTCAATTCTTTAGTGCTTGGTCAACGATAGCCATGGTCTTTAGATTTGTATTGAGTTTTGTCTTTGAGTTGCTTTTAATGGAAATACAATGTTTAAGTTTAGAATCTAATCTTCCAAAGTTGAATTTAAGCCACAGTATAAACTAAATTGGTAAAAATTGGCACATCTAATGTTTGATGGAATAGATTATAGTATTTATAGTTGACAATATTTGTAGTGTAGATTTTGGAGAGTTACAACTTTAAAAAAATTTAGAATCTATATAAATAAAATTGACTTAGTACATCCATGCACTATGGTTGATAGCTCTATACTTTGACATAGAATGTGTGAAATAAACATTACACATGATTTATTATGTTTTATCAACTTTTACCTACTTGATTGTATAAAAAACTCCATAACTTATACAAAACAAAATTGAAGTTTTCAATGTGATGACTAAAATCAACAATCACATAACAATTAAGAATATTCTAAAGACAAACTTCAATCAAAGTTTTAGACTAATATTGCATTCTATAAGTATAAAATATCACAAGGTAGGTTATCATGCAACATGATAATTGTAGGTATTTATTATATCTATTATGTGTATTATGGTGTATTGCATTTGGAGATGTTTTATGAAGTATTTGAAGACTCTTGGAGGCAAACTCAAACAAGTGGAACAAAAGAGTATTAATCTTGATGTCAATTTAGTCCTCTCAACAAAAATTCTACCAAAAGATTATCAATTACGATGGAAGTCAGCTTTTAGCTATGTCATGTACTGTACAATTCTACAGTGTTTATTGCAAGAGTGACATTGTATTTTTTTTTAAAATCAAATGGAAGGTTAAAGATCAACCATTGAATGCAATTTTCTACAAACTTGTGTTCTTAAATGTGGAATGATTTTCACTTTTAACTCCAAAAGGACCTAGAGTGTTTTTTCAATGAAATATGACATAAATTGCCACTTTTTGATAGTTCATTCTATTTGACTACGTGGATTGAATGATTGTAATAATTGTAGTCTCAAAAGAATTTTTCATTCCTAGTGATAAAGACAACAGACTTTGAGCCTTTTGGAGAAAATTTTGTACTATACTATACACACAATTGAAGCTCTTCACTATTTAAGAGTATATCTTTTTAGGAACACACATGCAAAACTTTAGAAGCATATGCACAATGTAGCCTATTTTTTTTGACCCTACAATGCAAGAAGGCCGACAAAAAACGACAATACACTAGCTAATTTTTGAAAATCTGTTGGGCACTTTATTTTTTCTTCTTCCAAATCTAAACACTAAAAGCATAAGGCCCATCATCCTTTATAAGTAGGAATGTTTTGCAGTTGTTCAAAAAATGTTTACTAACACTAATTTACCTTTTTTTACTTCATATAGTCTTGATATGGCAAGAGAAATCACTTATGATGAGGTCAAAGTAAAAAAGACTTGTTCATAATGGAGACAACAAGACTTAGGGGACAAAGCTTGCAACCACTCACATTGCCTAGCTACCCTACGTCTGCCCACTATTATCCAAGGTGTCTAAACCCCTTTAAAAAAAATCCCCTTTGTCTTTCACAATTATAATGGTTGCTAGATTTCAAATACCATTTTTTTGTGGGTCTTTTGGACTTGAATTTTTTCACACGTGTACAATTAATATAAATATGCTTCCACTCCAAAAATTCCATGGGAGAAAAAAAATTCTTCAATCCTTGGGAGGGTGTCAAATTGGTAGCTGTGAAACTTTTCTTATAGCTATCCTTTGTTGGTAAATCTTGAATATCTTTTTGTATTGATCTCCTCGACCTGAAATTTGGTACACATGTTTTCAACATAAAGGTGATTCTGTGTCTAAAATTTCATGGTAAAATAACAATTTTTCAGCCCTTGGGAGGGTGTCAAAATTAGCAGCTATCCCTGGGATTGCACAAGGCGCCAATTTGGGTGCCACCCCACCGAAATGAACATAAAGATGGAATATGTCTATGTACCAATCACTAGATGGACGAGAAAAAGAGGTTATTGATAGAATGAAGACTTGTTAATGTAGATGTAATTTCATAAATACAATGGATAGGATTCATAATTATAAATTGTATGACATCTACATTTATTAGCCAATACAGTTTTAATAGTGTCCTTTAAATTGTGTGAAAATTTTATAATGATTTAAAATAACAGTGTCTTTTGAAAAATAAATAAATGTATATGAGCATCTTGAATTGGTAAGGTAATCATGATGTTCCATAATAAATTGTACAATTATTGACCAAAAAATTCTTAGTGTTTTTTGAGATATTCAAAAATAATAATATTGTAGTCCAAGAATTATTAAGGTTATAGTGATTTTTCATTTTAAAATGTCATTTGTTTGGTAATACATTTTGTAGAATCTTTTAGAAGAATTATAATGAAATAAAATAAACATGTACTTCAAAAATTTATGGTGTCTTTTGAAAACTCCTAAAAAAATAAAATTGTTGTAGTGGTAGAAGAAGAACTCCGGTCTCCGAAGGAGAATGGCGTGAATATAGTGTTTGTTCATTCTCTTCACTAAGCATATGGCCACGGGACATAGGCTAGTGTAATAGAACTACTCCCCCCTCTCAAGGGTAACACTCTTCTACACTAAGTGCTTCGCTACACTAATTGCCTTAGAGACAACCAACATTCATCTCCCCCAAGGGCTTTGTGGGTCCCCATACAATGAGGCCTTGTGTTAAAGTGGTATAGGTACTGTTAATGCAATTTCTTTAGGAATGAAAATATTTCTAATCTACTCTTGGACACAATTCCACTAAGTTCGTTTTGTTACCTTGCAACTTGTATGTAGATGATACCAAATGATCTACCATATAAATAAATGATTCTGGTTGATTAAGAGGAGGAAATTCCGTGACCATATGACAAGGACAATTCAAACTATGTATGTGAACATAATAACGGAATACATCTATAACACGCAATTAAGCAATTATGCACTTAGCCAAGTGCACTGGTTGTTGGTAGAAAGCCGCAAGTTATTTGCTCATAACTTTTTAAAAAATCAAAATTTGGCAAAAGTTTAGTATGTTTTTTGTCAATTTTTTTGGGTGTTTGTCGTGTCATACATTGGCATCTTCATGTTCATATCAATAATATATTTTTTACATTCTCTACCTTTTTTAAGAAAATATATGATTTCTAATCTAGTTTCCAAATCTTGCTACAAAATTATGATCATGTGCCCAAAGAGATTATAAATGTGTTATGAGTTATTATAGGATTTTAGAGTACTGCACTACAAATACAATGTGTAAGAGATACAAAAATATATATGCAATTTCCTAAGACAGTGTAAAGTACCTCACTGTATTTTATAATGCAAAAACATACATAATCAAACAATTCCACACTATCACTGAGGAATTCTAAAACCAAACATATCATATGGACCATCTAATATATAAATATATACCACCCACCGAACGATAGACACATCTCAAACTACATTATACTAACGTACTTGCCACCTAAACTGCGTGCATGCTCTACTATAGTATATAGCTCCAGGGCTCATAGCTCATCTTCTGGCGGAATGACTCCCTCCACGTGTCCAATGGCGCTACCTACCATAGCGGACAGTTCATGATCCTGCACTGGACGATCTCCCACATCTTCGATGCCAATGGACGCACACTCAATAAATCGGTAATTGCCAGGTACACCCTCCCGCGTATGCCTTACGCGATCATCATTGTAGAAAAAACCATCTTCAGGATTGAAGGACATCTCTCGCTCTGACGAGAAGGCCCCCTGAAATGCAATGATGTCCTCGGATATGCTAGATCTTGGAACAGAAGGCAAACCTAGTCCAGTATCACTCTGAGTACCTCCGAACGTCTCTTGTGTCTCCGATATAGGCTCTGATTGAGAAGGCATCGAAGGCTGTCGAATCCTCCTCTGCACCGAAAAAAATTCTAATGAATCCAATTCTTCTTCCTCCATCTCCAGCCTAGGACCATCAAATGTACGCCCCCCTCCTGCCCCTGCCGCCAAACCAACATCCACTACACCGGTATCTTGCATCCTCTCTGTAGGTGATGTAGACGTCTCCCGTGAAGTATCTCCCACTGCCCGCTGCGTTGATGGAATCGTCTCTCTTGGAGGAGACTGGTTCACTCCATCTTCATCGGCGTCTAAACCACTGCGAGATGAGAAATCTTCAGTGGTACCTGAACGTGGCAATCTCTCATGTAAACCATCTCCATCCTCATTGTCATCTTCATTCCTCACTCCACCAACCGCCTCGGTCTCAGGTACGATATTGCAACCAGTACTTGTTCCACCAGTCCTGACCAACAGTTGTCCTTGGAAATTGTCGGACAACTCATTGTACAGGAATGGAACTCTGTCTGTACAATCGTCAATGATGAAAACTTTAGATCCCTGGAAATCTCCTTCCAGGATCGTGGGAATGGCCGTAGATATGTTACACGCCAGTAAACCCCAACCACGGGGCAAGTATGAGCCCACTAGTCTTGCCAGCTCTGATGGAGATCTCTCAAGTGAATCAACTTCAGAAGGTTGGCGTGCTTCACTCCAGTGATCCAAGAAAACAAGAGGAAGTGGAACGTCTCCAGAAACATAGTTCGGGCCAGGAGATGTATCCACAGGGTGCTGCATACAAATCACAACATCGCCAATCGGTTGTACTACTTGCTCCAAACGCCCATTCTCTGTAAAATCGAGAGCATAGGGATTAACCGAGTTCGGATCAAATGCCCAACATCCACGTCGCATAGTACATCCCTCTGGAAGCTTCACCTTCGTGAAAAAGTCTTTGTTGGCATACACGGCCGCTGGTAACAAGAAGATGACGTTCCATCGTTCAATATTTGCCATCCATAATGACAGCTGTGCAAAAGCTGCGGATAATTGGGCGTCTCCCCAATGACCATCTCCATGCCTCCCACCGCCACGTCGACAATCAATCACCCACAAACATGGTTTCCCCAACTCTATGTAGTCGGTACGGAATAACCCTCTTCTACAGCGAATCGGAATAAGATTCTCTGTGTCGCTCTGGCCTGGCCTCTTGACTTCCATCTGCCATTCCCAATTAGCAATAGCCTGTCCTCCCACATCCACGGACAGTCCAATGTATCCACGCCCTCCTGTTGCAATGTCACCATAATGAAACCTGATGGAAGGAGGGATGAGGTAGCCTATGTTTTCCAGTTTAGACACCTTCCCCCGCACAGGAGCAGTCCAAGCTTTTTTCGTGGCAGCATTCAAAAGCTTCCCAAAGGTATCAAGTTGTGCGTTACTCCTCGGAAAATACTTCCCTACACGGATACGGAAGAACTCCTCCATGGAATCAGGTGTACTTTCCTTGTTCTCCACCATCAACCAAGGGATGGAATTGATCACAGCTTCTCGTCTCTGATATCGGTCACAAACACCGGCAATCGTACGAGGATGTGGATTCTTGTCTTTTACACCGTCGAAGTAGTATGCTTGACGAGGTCTTACTCCATCCTCCCTCACGGGCTTCGCTCCAGCAGACTTTGCCAACCGAAGATAATATGGAATCGGAACCCTACCCAACGGCCTCAACCAATTCTGGGTCATCTCCTTTCTTGTTGGTCGTACGTCCACATTTGGATCCAGTTCTTTCTTCCTCGCCATGTCCCTCCACTTGTCCTCTTCCTCCTTGCTGTAAAAGAGAATGCCGTCTTCGTAGTCCTTGCATACTTGAATGATAGCTTCGAAGCAGTCATTGCTCGGATTCCATACATGATTGGTTAGATCCTCCATGTTTTTGGCCAACCTCTTCACCGTGACAACTCCATCCCCCTTGGGCAACTTATGCACTGCACTTGCCGCACTCACCAAAGCAACAGCCCTGCGCGCATCGTCCGCACGTAGTGTGCTGTCAGGCCTCCCGTATAGATCCCAAATCTGACGGAGCTTCCTCAAATCCTCCTCCATAGTAGAATACGACTGTCTCTGGAACTCCGCCACATTGATCCGCGCAGACTTCTCAATGTAAAAACGACGATCATCATACACTACAAAAGACGCCTCCCGCCGCTCGAACGTGTCCAGGTACTCACATTAGAAGGCATGGTACCATCTCTCCACTGCTGCTGTGCAAACTTACAAGCTGCTACTATGTGTTGCCCATCCACCGGTTTCCAAATGATATGATCTTGAAGCCAAGAATACTGGGATCCCATAGCACCCTGTGCAGAAGCACTCCCGTGTGCAATGAACATGCGCTCAAACTCTCATGCGGTTCCTACCAACGGAAATGGTAGCTCCTCTTTCTCAACGACACCATCATCGGTGGTAGTATGCACGATGTATCTGATCGGTTGAAGTACCAATCTACTCACCCGAGTCGCGGATTCAGGGTCTCTCAAGCGATTAAATACTTCTTTGACCTTCTTCTGTGATAAAACCCGGTGATTCGTTTCCGGATTCTCCACAGAGACAATGCGGTCTATGTGTGCCTTAAACACAAAATTCCCCCACATTGATCCTTTTGCAATCTCCTCCGTTGTAGGCACTGGTGCTTTTAAATACATTGAAGTTGGAACATCCTGTGATATCACCGCATTATCTTCAAAATCCTCTGGTATATTGTCTGGAAGGTTGTGAAAATCTTCTTCCTCCTGCGCCATGGCTGACAAATCAGCTAAATCTCCCGGTGTAGATGTAGGGGCCCTACGATGACCATCAGACGTCCTGAGCCCCGACCTACGAACCCTGCCACCCGACCTTACACTTCTCCCATTCAACCTCCTCCCGCTTGGATCCAAACTTGATGGGCCTTCCCTGAACCAGAAGCTACATCACTCTCAACACGCCGTGGCCTCTTCGTAGGACGTCTACTCGTTAATGGAGGATTCGGTATTGTCTGTACCTCAGAAGTTGTGGTGGGATGTTGGCCTCTACTTCCCCTCCCCCCTCCAGTGGTCGCCAATCCAATTGCAACGGCTCAGCAAGAATTCGATAAACTTCTGTTTCTTCTGGTTCCGCTGGTGGGGCTTGAGTTGTCGCACGTGATGGGTCTCTCTCCCGAAATGCCTCATATCTAATATGTTCCTCCATAATCCTCTTAGCCTTCAGCACCATCTCCGGTGATAACGCTAAACATGCTAAGACGTTGTTGTGTCTAGCAGTACGTACCGCAAGAGAGATGTTCAACCAAAACGTCTGCAATGATTTGAGGAATTTCACCTGACCTGGATTTTGAAGAAGATTCAAAGGGACAGGTGCAAGAAGCAACTTCTTCGAAAGAGAAGTCTTCACCTCCGATTGACCAGGACCTACTGCGCAAGTTACATATACCATATCATCAGGTCGAAGAGTGATTGCCTGAATTTTGCCAAAACTCTTCCCCAATGCCGATGTACGCTTCCCCAACTCAAAGGGATAATCCGTCATCCACAAGAAGGCGTTCGACTCATCCACTTCCGCGATCCACCAGCCGTAGCTCTCCCAAATTCTGTCAATATTTGGTGGTGCCATAACGCAACACTCAAAAAACCTGTATATCATTACAAAACCATAGTCACTATTAGTATGGAATAAGAATTTTTGAACCACCACTCATTGCACAATATTTTTGAACATGCTACACCCCTTGTCTACCTCTAAAAACTTTTGCACCTCAGAAGATCTAAATCCAATATCATCGTGTTAAGCATGTTGTTAGTTCTTTGGTGAAAAGGCATATTAATCCAAGTCAATTATTTTCACACATTGTCACAAATTTTTTGCTAAGGTACCAGAAAATCTTCTACATGTCCACATAAAACTTTGAGATCTTCGTATGATTCACTTTTGATTTTTCCTACGGCATTATATCATGTAAACCTTCTTATGGACCATTTGGTTTCTCATTTCAAACAACATCAAGTTCCCCAAAAGAAAAAAACGTGAATTGAGAATTTTTGAACCTCCATTCCTTGCACAATTTTTTTAAATATGCTACACTCCTTTTCTACCTCTAAAAACTTTTGCACTACACAAGATCAAAATCCAATAGCATCGTGTGAAGCATGTTGTTAGTTCTTTGGTGAAATAGCACGCCAATCCAAATCAATTATTTTCACACATTCTCACACATTTTCGGCCAACGTACCAAAGAAACCACTACCTTCCCACATAAAACTTTGAGATCTTTGTATGATTCACTTTTTATTTTTCCTACAGCATTATGTGATGTAAAACTTTTTATTGACCATTTGGATTCTCATTTAAAACAATATCGAGTTCCCCAAAAAATGTAACGTGAATTGAGAATTTTTGAACCTCCACTCATTGCACAATTTTTTTGAAAATGCTACGCTCCTTGTCTACCTCTAAAAATTGGTATATAGAAAACTAACATCATGCTAAACATTATGGTAATTAATTGAGACCCTTTGAAATGCAAAAATTGGACACTAATTTAAGTCAAAGTCTGCTGATCCATAAAACGCAGGGATGAAAATGAGCCTTTTCTCAACTTCAAACATTATAATCTTTCAATCCGTGCGGTCAAACTTTATGAAATTTTGTGAGTACATTACTTTATAAGCCTTTATTGAGATCCTACGGTTAAAACTACAAAAAAAACCTCAATTTTTCATGCAAGCTAATTGCACTAAAACAAGCATTTTTTACGAGTTTTGGTTGAGATATTCTTTACACCATTTATGGACTATGGTACTTTGGGTATCAATAGCGAGGGTATCACAACCAGGGTATGATTTCATGGGTACCAACATCCGGTTATCAACATAGGTATTTGTTCAGGGTATCAATTAGGGTTTGAAAATTAGGGTTTTCGTTGTGAGGGTATCAACTACGGATATCAATCCTTGGGTAGTCCAAGGAGGGGTGTGCGCGTGCACACCCGTGCCATTGTTGTGAGGAGGCTGCCACTGTGAGAGAGAGGATTTGGAGAAGGGTTTGGAGGCTTGTGGGTTTGTGAGAGAAAGGCTTGTGAGAAGAGAAGAGTTGTGAGGGAGAGGAATGAGGGGGAGGTGTGTGGAGAGAAGAGTTGTGAGGGAGAGGAATGGAGGGGAGGTGGGAGGGAGAGGAATGGAGGGGAGGTGTGAGGGAGAGGTATGGAGGGGAGGTGTGAGGGAGAGAAATTTGGAGGGGAGGGGTGAGGGAGAGAAATTTGGAGAGAGGAAATTTTTTTTTTTAGGGCAGCCAGGCCGCAGCGCCTGCGCCAGGGCTGGCGCGCGTGGGCAAGGCCGCTGCACCTGCGCCAGGGCCGCAGCAAAAACGCGAGGGCAGCCTTGCCTCACAAAACCTAATTTTATGCCTCTAATTCAAACTTGAAGTGCAGATTTTAATGGCCACTTACGAAGCTCTCCCTCACCGTCGTCGAGAGGTTGCACGCGACAGGAAGTTATCGGATGGAAGGAGGAGCACCAACTTGTGAGGGTGTACGCGCGCACACCCCATGAGGCGTCACGCGAACTCCATGGATTTCATTTTTAGGGTTTGGGTTTCCGGTTGCGGTGGCTAGGGTTTGGTTGCGGCGGCTAGGGTTTGGTAGTGGCGGCTAGGGTTTGGTTGTGGCGGCTAGGGTTTGGTCGCAGTGGCTAGGGTTTGGTTGTGGTGGCTAGGGTTTAGGGTAGTAGGCTGATGTGCCATACCATGGTTTTAATACAATACTACGGGCTACTCTCATTATTGAAGTTCTCAGTGGATTTTGGTGTCACTCTTTGATGTCACTAGTTGACTCACTAGTTGTAAACATCTTACTTCTATTGAATTTGTAATCTTTGAACATACTGAAGTGGATGTTTTCATTTGGGTGCTCAACTCTTGGTTCTGCTCACCTTACACTATTGTATCTCTGACTAATCTTTAATCATCATGAATCTAATACTGGAGTTCCCTCATATTCAGAATTGAAACAAGGTCAGAAACTTACCAAATTTTCAAGAAACTTTTCGATGTTCAAATTTCTTCCAATCTACACACTACACACAAGTTGACAGAAATTAGTGAATGAAGTAAAAATACACATGGCCTTGAGGTTTCGATTGCAAGAGAGCTCACCTTAGAAACTGAGATGGGAAGAGACCTCTAGATTTGCATAGAAACCTTATATCCTTGTTGGAACCTTGTGCTCCAAGTTTACTAGTCAAAGTTTGACTTTAGAACTTTGGACCTTTTGCTTTGTTTCTCCTTTTGTTTAAGCTTTTTACATATTATATTAAAAAAATTGGCTATAGCCTACATGTAATACAAAGATACTTGGGATTTTTTATCACATAGTTTACCATATAAATTTCATGCATATGTTGCAGGTACAGTGGGAAGGGTTGGAAAACATGTTCAACAACAACGACATAATGTTGAATTAATGTTGAACGCCATCAAGCATTAGTGCGTGTACCGCTAACACCTGCAACGCATCTTCAGGTAAACATTTATTTTTATACAAGTTTAAGATTGATTGTTGATTGATCTTCTATACTATGTAATTTATAGAAAAACCTTTATGTGGATGTATAAACCCTTTCATTTATTAGCGATTGTAACAAATTCCAATAGTGTCAGTAATAGCAAGTAGACAACATAGTTCATTTTCTTCCCTAGATTCAGTGGAATCCCTTCATTTCAGTTCACTTGGATTCAAAAGATTACATCACACATGATCTAGATTCATTATCATCATGTTAGAAATGATATAAGTTCCATTTTACACCAATGTTTAGGGATGCAGAAGAGGTGTAACATATTTAACCCCTAAAGGATCAATTGTCAAAAATGGGCTTTTTGAAAGTTCGGTCATGTTCCTATGGTGTCAATTTCCAAAATTTCTCTTTGAAAATTTTATCATAGAAAGGCATTATCAAGACTTTAGTGGGAAAATAGTTTTTACCTAAATTGGACATTTGATCAAAAAGTTGAAGGGTTTTGAATTTCAAATGGGGAGAGCGGGCAAGTCGGGCAAGTCAGGCACGTTCAAAAACTTTTGCTATGACACTATGTTGAATGTGAGATTTTCGGTACTTACAACTAATACTATTTCCCTTGATGTTGTCAAAATAAGTTCTTGTCATTAGTGAAAAATAGCATATCAACCCAAGTCAAACATTTCACACATTGTCAGTCAGTGTTGGGCAAGGTACCAAAAAAACTTTTTGTTTTCCAAATAAAACCTAGATATTTTTTTAATTTTTCACTTTTTATTTTTTCCACAACAATATGTGGTGTAAACCTTCTTATGACCATTTGGATTACCAATCTAAAACATATTAAGTTCACAAAAAATTATAGTGTGATTTAAGAAATTCCAAACTTCCACTCCTTGCACAATTGTTTTGAATATGCTACACCCGTTCTCTACCTCTAAAAATTGGTGTACAAAGAACTAACATCAAGCTTAACAAGATGGTTATGGATTTAGACCTTGTGTAGTGCAAAAATTTGATAGCAAGTGAAGTCAAAGTCTGCTGATCCACTGCACTCAGGGAAGAAAATGAACCATATGCTTGACTTCAAACACTATAATCTTTCAATCCATGCGGTCAAAGTTTATGAAATTTTGTTTTATATTACTTAACAAGCCGTAATTGAGATTCTACGGTCAAAATTAGAAATAAAAGTTTTTGTTTCCTTTTTTGTTCATTGCACTAGAATCCAAGAATTTTGAAGTGTTTTTGGTGTAACACTGTCATTGTACCTTCAGGGTTAATGACTCTGTGCAAGGAGTTCATGCTCTACAAATTCTTAATTTTTTCATTTCAAAGTTGTTTTATCAAAAGGTCTAGTATCATCATCATATTTTGAACAGTGAATATGTATTTAGAAATATATCTTTTATCAAATGAATGGTGCTTTGAAGGTTAACAATTAGTACATGTATTTTGACTAATG
The DNA here is from genome assembly GCA_963971425.1 of Bryoerythrophyllum caledonicum. NCBI lineage: Eukaryota > Viridiplantae > Streptophyta > Bryopsida > Pottiales > Pottiaceae > Bryoerythrophyllum > Bryoerythrophyllum caledonicum. The sequence goes on along the minus strand of OZ020517.1, from coordinate 29,235,979 downwards.
TGCAGCCATAATGTTCTTATTTTTTCAATAGTGATAATGGACAGCCGCACGATTCAGACTCCTTCGATACGGCCACACATCCAAAGGGATAATATGCACTCCAATAGCTCTATGAAGGCTCGATTAGTACGAGCAGCACGTGCAAGGCAAATTCAACAGAGATCTGTTGGGATCAGAACATCTGAATTGGAGAGGACAGTTGAATTGCTTTCTGAGAAAGGAGATGTGGTGGGCTTAGCAACCCGGGAGCATGCATTCAAAAGTGGCATGGAATTGAATGGGTCAAAGTTGTTCCCATTTGAGGTGGCAGTGCGTATCATTAGAGTAGATGATGCATTGCATTGGACTCGAGAGATTGTAGGAGAACGCCTTGGCATGTGTGTGGGCTTGATCATTCGTTGGCATTGATCTTTGCTACGTGTAGTGACTGTAGAACCTGATATCACAGGTGTCCATGGTGACATTGGATCACAGATAGCGCCTACAGAAGTGATGGCCCCAGAATTTGATTTTCCTGAGTTCATCAACACACCAGGATCCACCTAGAGGTCTCGACGCAGTAGTCATGCTTCAAATGCGGAAGATGAAAATTCGCCGTTTTCCCAGCCTACTCCCTCAAACATCCAAGATTTGCCCCATGTAGATGGATTTGCTTATGTTAGACCAGCACGTCGTCCATATTCTATGCAAAATAGGAGAAGGAGAGATTCTAGAGAGCCATCATTGACAGAAGCTGCACCATCTAAGGTATCGCTTAGAAGCGTGCAAATTGCAATGACACAAGGAGGATGCAAACGCAATTGTTTGAGGGACGTTCCAGCAAGGTATCTATTGGACATGCGATATAATGCATGGGATAATGAGTTTTCAGTTCGAAGTACGTGGATGAGACAGATGCTAGTTTCTTTTTACACAAGGACGGAAGGAACTCATCGAGACAAGTTTATAACAAAGTTAGATGGGAAAGAAGTTTGCAATGCTTGCTACGCACTTGGGGTTGAATATTCACAGAGGCGCTTTAAACAATTGAAGAAGGATTGTCTAATATATGGAAGAGTAACATCGATTCACGGCAATACCCTTTCAGATCCGATAAGAGAGAGTACTAGAATGTCTACAGCAGAGGCTTGCTTTGAATCGTTTGTCGATGAAGTTGGTTGTCCTCAACCTCATCGCTGTATTCGCCGTAAGAGTGACAACGAAGTGGTGCCTCTCATTCTCCTTCCTATGAATACAGCCAAATTTGATGTATTCAATTACGTGAACGAGGAGGTCAAGAGTATTTGTAATGGGGAAACCATTTCTATGAGTTCGTTCCGGAGGATGTGGCGCATCAAGTATCCCCACGTTCAGGTACCTCCATTCTCAAGATTCTCAAAGTGTTATCATTTTTGGGAGTATAAATGTGCCATGGAAGGAACCACCAATGCGGATGCAAGGATAAAGATAAAGGAGTTGTTTATGTTCCATCTACGCAATCAGATGGAAGAACGTAGGCATTATTGGATATTCAAGAGGTCGTGTTATATTAGCCCTGAGTTGTACATGTGCATCATAGTGGATGGCATGGACCAAAACACGACCATGGTACCGAGGATGCGTCAGACTGTGAAGAACATTGAGCACCGGTTTGTGAAGACCCATCTGTGTGGTGCTCTTGTACATGGCATTGGTTTATATTGCGACGTGTGGTTTGGGGCTCACCACAAACACGATAGCAATCAAGTCGTGAGTACATTGTTGTACGTGATTGGAGATGTGCTGCGGAGGAGGGGCTTTTTGCCACCAACATTGCGGATTCAGGTCGACAACTGCACGCGTGAGAACAAAAATATTTATATGTTTGCTCTATGTGCTACATTGGTGGGATTGGGGTTCTTTCAGGAGGTGGAACTATCTTTTCTTATAGTGGGCCATACCCACGAAGATATTGATCAACGTTTCAGTTGTATATCAAATACGTTGAAGAGGTCGGACGTCGACTTGTTGAAGGAAATGATGAGTCTTATAGAACGAGGAACATCTCCTACGGAGTCATTTGTTAGCGCCCGGCTGCTAGAGAATGTATGGAATTGGAAATTGTTCATAACTCCTCACTTACTGACAGGTCAGGATTCATTGGTGGGCATAACATTTCCGCACCACATGTGATTCTATATAGACAATCGAGAAGGGGCTCGTGAGGTTTGAGTACAACACAAGCATTATTGCAAGGATCCATGGGGGCCGGAGGCAGGGACGAAAACTTTGAGGTCGTTGCCAAATAGGGATGAACGACCATCGTTTGCAGAAGTATTTGCAGCGGACGAACGGGAGTTGAAGGCGTTGGATGACTTCATTGCATATAAACAAAGGTGCATTCAAAGGTTGCAGCATGAGGACAAGAATCGTGAGGCAAAAGTAGAGGCTGAAAGATTGAAACTCTATTTAGCTGAATTTCCACACAAAGACCGTAGCAATGAGCATCGTACCACACCGTTTTGGCCTTCAGAGTTCTCCAACACCGGACCTACAGGGAGCGCATCTTTGGATGTAATGGATGGTGCAAGTGAAGAAAATCGCGAGATAAATGTCGTAGAGCAAGTAGTGGCCCTGCTTCCAGATGCCGAGGCTCGAGGATACTTTGGTCCTCGTAGAGGAAGACCCTCTAATCAAGCAGTGCGTAGGGCACAACAAACAGAGCGCAACTGTGTTGAGGAACGTGCCGAAGAAGGAACAATGTATGAAGGTAATCACGACCCATTTCCACCATTTAATCCACAATCTGATATCCGTTGTGGACAATTTGTAGCCTTGTGTGTTGATCGAGCAGAGATAGAAGGCGGTGTACCATTCTATGTGGGGAAAGTGATTGAGGAAGGAAAAAACCGATGGAGACTTAAGATAAAGGTTTGTTGATATTGGCCCATCATCCAAAGGGGGGTTGCTGATGGACATGGGTCTTCTGCACAACGGTATGCAAATTGCATGGACTCAATCTGGGAGCCATCTGGGAAGAGGTATAGTTGGGTAGAGAAAGATGCATGCATTTTTTCATGGGTAGACACACCGGAATGAACCATGTCCGGGGCCAGCGGGTGCAGAAAGCGCAATGTATTTGGAGTGCAGGTTGAAAGCAGGATTCGCATTCTTCAATCGGCAAAGGCTCACATCCTACAATATATTGCAATGCAAACCGAAGCTATCGATGATGACCGTTTGCAAGCAGCCCTAAATTCTATGGAGTAGATAATGTGCCTTTTTTAGAGTATACTAGTTGTGTATGGTAATTGATATATAGTGTATGTGTAAGAGTAGTATATTCTAAGGGTGATGTAAGACGTTATGTCATTAATCCTTTAGAGTAAAGCTATGTTTACTATTGGTGCTAAGTCCAATTGTTGAAGCATCTATATTTAGTTTTCACCATTGTATGCATTATGTACTATGTAGAATATCTTTTAATCAACTGCCAACCCTTGCAAAAAGTATGTTTTTTTGTAATTACGTCTGTTTATATACTACAATTCTTCAAATCTATCTTTGGAATATTGTGAAACTATATTAAATACACATTTATCTAGTATTAACGAGGGGCCACCACAAATTAGTTGAAAATGCCAAAAAATCGCTTCCAATATGAACAACCATGATTGTACATAATGTTGTTGTAGAAGCTCAATTTTTTTTCCTTAGGAAAACATTTTTTTTCTTTGATTTTTTTTTTTTTTTTCAATTTTGCCACTTTTGTTCGCAATGGCCGCCGTTGTACCCAAGTGCACTTTTAAATGGCCAAGTGCATAATTGCTTAATTGCGTGTTGGAGGTGTTGTGTTGTATAGTTATTGGTATGTTTAGTGGGAAGAG